>CM053033.1:190160108-190760108 GCA_028564925.1 Lithobates sylvaticus | reverse complement strand
ACAGGTCTCTATTTGGTTTATGGACCAGGTATTAGTCATAATCACTATGATGGGTAGTCACAGGTGATTACTCTCCTTCCATGGAACCTGTAGACATCTAAGTACATGTGAGCAACCATTAATGTCACCTTGGTTGCTTTTCTTTTTTTTATTTTTATAGAGGATGTAAAAACTCAAGATGAGGAGCAGAAGGCTTGACAAGCTTCAGCAAAGAAAACTGGAAGAGCCAGATGAACCACCAAAGTGACATCTAGCCCATCACAATGAAGGTTATAGTGTGTAAAATATAATATAGTGGAAGAATTATGAGGGATTTTAATGGGTAATGCAATAATTAAACCATTCCAATTATTTAACACCTTTGGTCTCTTTACATAACAATATAATAATAGTGCACGGACATGTCGTCTTTATATTTGTGTTCAACCTAAGTGCCCTTATATACTGCTTTGAACTTTATACTATATTGCTGTATCAATGTGGACTACAGTTATGAAGTACAGTGTTCCTCTGGTATTTCTATGCATTGCATGTCCCTCTAGTGCTCAGTGTTATCAATTGACATCATATTAGTGAGCCAAGCTAAAGGGATTGTGGGACGAGTAGTTCTACAGACTGATAATTGCTTTGCATGACCCTGTGCCTGGACTACACATCTAGGGATCTTTGCTGCCATCGGAGAATTCGCTGGGAGGAACTATATAAGAAGCCAAAGCCCTGCCCTGGGCTCTCTTCCTCCTGGGCCTGCCGTGAGGCGGACCTCTCCGTGCATGGTGAGAGAGAGAGAGGTCGGGGCCTACCACGTGGTGTAAACATTTGAACCTGGATGAAAGGGGCCTGGCACTGCTTGCTGTCTTCGTCAGACATCCATCCCGCACCACTTCAGTCGCCTGCCAACCTGTGTCCTATGCTTCGCATCGGGAGGTTGAAACGATGGATCCCCTGCACGTGTGTCCATTTCCGAAAGGTGCTAAATCAGCCTGGTTGCCCACTTTTACAAATACTTTCCTATGGTTTCACTGGGACACGTTGCACAGACATCTTTATCTGGGAAACACTTTACTGAATCTATCTTGAACACGGTGCATAGACACCTTTAGCCTCCACCATTTCAAGAAATCTTATTGCTTGCTATTACACCTTATTGGATACAATTAATGAGCTCCTACGTGCCGGTGAAGACCCTCAGATCTGCAAAGGGGACATTGCTGTCATTATTCTTCAAGGGCCCTTATACCATTGCCATTAAGTCTGACCTCTCTTTAGGGTTTAAGGTTTATAGGCGGGGCAAGGTTTTCCCCTATTTTAGCATAACCGTTTAATCTTGTTTATCCTTTCAGGTGCAAGAAGTACTTCACTGTACATGTGTATATAATAGACAGTTACCTGCAAATATCTTGATTTGTGTTATTGGGAGGAATTCCTTTGCTGAGTTGGCACTGTTGCCTAAAACGCAGCAGATCTATTACCTCCTTTCTGTAACAATATCTTCTTTGAACTGTTCTAGTAAACATTATCATAATATAAACGCACAGAGTTGTCTGATTTATTGCTTTTGAAGTGATGCAAAGATGTCTAAACCCAGAGTGTCAGGTGGCTTGGAATGTTTATCAGGTCATGGCAGTGCAGATGAGCAGGTAAATCCAAGCAGCCTCTTAGGGCGTCATGCTACACTGCATTTGTAGCATATTTTGTAGATACTATTTTATATTTGCCTGGGTAGGAGTTTATATTTTTCACTAAAATATATAAAAAATACAGGGCTGCTATTGTGGAACATGTGGAGAGGGGGAAAGAGAAGAATTCCAATAGTGTGGTAGAGCTTGAAGAATCAAACTCTAATGCCGCGTACACACGATCAGACATTGATCGGACATTCCGACAACAAAATCCATGGATTTTTTCCAACGAATGTTGGCTCAAACTTGTCTTGCATACACACAGTCACACAAAGTTGGACAGAAATTGTGAAAGTCAAGAACACTGTGAAATTTTGTGTGACGGAAGACGGAAATTCTGATGGAAAATGTCTGATGGAGCCTATACACGGTTGGAATTTCCGACAACAAGCTCCTATCAAACATTTTCCGTCTGGAAATCCTATCGTGTGAACGGGGCATTAGGGTTCCATGTATAAAAACTGCTCTGTCCAGGGCTGTATTTACATCTCAGGATCCTATAGGCAGAGAATTTTGAAGCGCCTACCCCCCCATCCCCCTTAAAAAAAAACAGCATTAATTTACATGCTAACCCCTAAACATAAATTCCATCTGCAAGTTAAATTTCTCCCCAAATAAAAATGCAAAAATTCTCCATCCTCACAGTCCAAATCCCCCTCCCGCTACATATCTTTGCCCCCCAATCCCGCCGTCCTCTTTCTTTCCAAATCTCCCCTTCTAGCACAAATTCTCTCCCCCAAATACCCCCTCCTAGTTTCAATCCTCCACCAAATCCCCACTCCTACTGTAAACCCTCTCTTTGTAAATTCTCCCCCCAAAACCCCACTCCTAGCATCAGTTCAAAATCGCCCTCCTAGTAAAAATCTTCCCTCCCAAATCCCCCCCCCCCCCCCCAGCACAAGTACCCTACAATCTGTCCTCTTAGCACAGCCCCCTCCAAAATACCTTTCCCAGCACAAATACCCCCACCCCCCCAATTTTCCCTTCCTAGCATAAATCTTCCCCAATTCTGCCCCTAACACATACGTTTCCCCTCCCCATTCCTCCTTCTAACATAGATTGCCCCCCCCTCCCCCCATTGCCTTTCCCTTCCCAGCACTAACAGCCCCCCCCCAAGCTTATAGGAGTTGTGAGGAGGTACAGGCTCTCTGTGCTCCCCCAGGTCGACCTGGTTATGAACATTGTACCCACACCAGCTGCAAGTCCGGACAGGAGAAGTATCAGCGAGCAGAGAGCTGGGATAACAGCGCTCCACTATACAGCAGATAACACAGGATCCTCTTAGATCGGACAGTACACGCCTTGATTATTGTGTATACCGCTGTATTGAGGAGCGCTCCACTGACAGGAGCCCCCTCCCAGCTCTCTTCTTTCTGACAATTCTCCTGCTTGGACTTGCAGTGGGCATGGGTACAATGTTCATGTGGGCGCCCGCCTGGGGGGGGGCACAACTAAAATCTGGGGAAGCACAGCCCTCCCCAGCACCCCCTAGATCTAGCCATGTACAGACTGGTGCCTTTCTAGGAAGGGCGCCTGTAGACACATGCCTACAGCGCCTGATGGGAAATCTGGCCCTGGCTCTAAACAAATGGGACAAACATTCCCACAGCTCCAATGGAAATTCCCATGTTTTTTGTAATGTGATTATTTCCTATGATCGTAAGCGCCATCTAGTGGACATAATGCAGTATTTTTCCTTATTGAGGTATTTAAAAAAACACCACATTATGGCCTAGTTGCCTGCACATTCTGGCTTAGAAAAGTGACCAGTAGTGCAAATCCTGCTGGTCATTATAGTGCTGATAGCGCAGATGTCTCTGACTGATTGGATGGTGACCAAAAAACTATTTAGAGGAAACCTGTCACAAGACAAACATTGAGAATGCAGCTATGAACTTCTCTTATAAAATTGCTAGTTGAATGACTCTCACAATGATGCAGACCAAGCTTGCAGATCAGAGTTTTTAATTTCTCCCTGATTTTCCAGCTCTACATAATAGCTTTGGAGCAGTGAAAAATAAATAACTAAAGCAAGAGGGTCAGCATAAGAGCCAGGCAACTAGAATTTTGAAAAATACTTGGTAATGGCAGCCCTTTAAAGAGCACTTGTATCCAGCCTATTTAAATTAAAGCGGAAGTAAACCCATCGATTTAACAGTCTAAAAAAAAAAAGGCATGCCGTGAATGCTAACTGCACACTGGCTGTGCTCTCAACCAAAAGTTCAAACCATCCAATGGCTGGTGTCATAACGGATCACATGTGCAGCACTGTGGCAGTTGAAGATTAAACAGAGGCAAAGATGGCAGCTTCCTTGGCTGAAAACAATAGGGGGGTTTACTTACACTTTAAATATTTGCATCAGCTTGCAACATGAAGCAATTTATCCTCAAAGACCTTGAAGGATTACAACAAAGATTCCAAAGTCTGGTTTCAAGCAGTGTAGGAATACCTGCTGTGTGTTTACATGAGAAGACTTCTATATAAAATAAAAGGGAGAGGAGCTTTGGTTTCAGTGACTCTGAATTCTGAAGATGAATTCCTCCAAAATGCCCATAGCTACAGACATGGATGAGGGCTTTTTTTAAAGAGGAAGTAAAATTTTTTTTTTTTAAATAAAACCTGCAAGGCAAAGGCATAATGAGCTAGTATCATAGCATACTAGCTCATTATGAAAGACTTACCTGAGAACGAAGCCCCCGTAGCGGTCTACATCCACAATCTTCGGCGCCGCCATCAAACCCGGAATGACTTCCGGGTCTCGCCGATCCAGCGCTGTGATTCGCTGGAGCGGCGATGACGTCACTCCTGCGCATGCGCACGAGATCGGCATATCGCCGTGATCTCGGCATGCGCAGTGCGCCTGTGCGCCGCTGTCTACGGCGCATGTGCCGTAGATAGCGGTGCATTTTCTTTTCTAAATATCTCCTAAACCATGTAGGTTTAGGAGATATTGATTGGACCTAAAGGTAAGCCTTAATCTAGGCTTACCTGTAGGTCAAAGTGGTCCCAGAGGGTTTACTTCCACTTTAAATTGCCTTTATTGCTTGTTTAGAAAATGTTAATACGTAAATGTATAGTTTGGAAACAGGTTTACTTTAAAGTTTATCTAGACCCAGACATGACAATTTCAACATACAGTAGTTATATTGGACCAGCTTGGAGCAATAAAAGTATGTACAGTATCTCACAAAAGTCAGTACACCCCTCAAATTTTTGTATATATTTTATTATATCTTTTCATGTGACAACACTGAAGAAATTCCACTTTGCTACAATGTAAGTAGTGAGTGTACAGCTTGTATAACAGTGCAAATTTGCTGTCCCCTCAAAATAACTCAACACAGCCATTAATGTCTAAATAGCTGGCAACAAAAGTGAGTACACCCCTAAGTGAAAATGTCAAAATTAGGCCCAATTAGCCATTTTCCCTCCCTGGTGTCATGTGACTCATTAGTCTTACAAGGTCTCAGGTGTGAATGGGGAGCAGGTGTGTTAAATTTGGTGTTATCGCTCTCACTCGCTCTCATACTGGTCACTGGAAGTTCAACATGACACCACATGGCAAAGAACTCTTTGAGGATCTGAAAAAAATAATTGTTGCTTTACATAAAGATGGCCTAGACCATAAGAATATTGCCAAGACTCTGAAACTGAGCTGCGGTTTAACAGGACAGGTTCCACTCAGAACAGGTCTCGCCATGGTCGACCAAAGAAGTTGAGTGCACGTGCTCAGCGTCATATCCAGAGGTTGTCTTTGTAAAATAGATGTATGAGTGCTGCCAACATTGCTGAAGAGGTTGAAGGGGTGGGGGGTCAGCCTGTAAGTGCTCAGACCATACGCTGCACACTGAATCAAATTGGTCTGCATTGCTGTCGTCCCAGAAGGAAGCCTCTTCTAAAGATGATGCACAAGAAAGCCTGCAAACAGTTTGCTGAAGACAAGCAGAATAAGGACATGGATTACTGGAACCATGTCCTGTGGTCTGATGAGACAAAGATAAACTTATTTGGTTCAGATGGTGTGTGGCGGCAACCAGGTAAGGAGTACAAAGACAAGTGTGTCTTGCCTACAGTCAAGCATGGTGGTGGGAGTGTCATGGTCTGGGGCTGCATGAGTGCAGCCGGCACTGGGGAGCAACAGTTCATTGCCAACATGTACTGTGACATACTGAAGCAGAGCATTATTCCCTCCCTTCGAAGACTAGGCCGCAGGGCAGTAATCCAACATGATAACGAGCCCCAAACACACCTTCAAGATGACCACTGTCTTGCTAAAGAATCTGAGGGTAAAGGTGATGGACTGGCCAAGCATGTCTCCAGACCTAAACCCTATTGAGCATCTGTGGGGCATCTTCAAATAGAAGGTGGAGGAGCGCAAGGTCTCTAACATCCACCAGCTCTGTGATGTCATCATGGAGGAGTGGAGGAGGACTCCAGTGGAAACCTGTGAAGCTCTGGTGAACTCCATGCCCAAGAGGGTTAAGGCAGTGCTGGAAAATAATGGTGGTTACACAAAATATTGACACTTTGGGCCCAATTTGGACATTTTCAATTTGGGGTGTACTCATTTTTGTTGCCAGCGGTTTAGACATTATTGGCTGTGTGTTGAGTTATTTTAAGGGGACAGCAAATTGACACTGTTATACAGCTAGTAAAGAATCAATTTCCTCAGACTGGGACTTTAAGATGGACGACAAACAGTATTCATAAAAAAATTACAAATTTATTGATGTATCAGACATAAATAACATAGTAGTTTTGGGACAATAAAAACAAACATATAAAGTTGGGGAGAAATATACAGCCAGCTGAAAAATGAAACCCAAACTGTCAACCGACAGAAAGGCGAACGTGTTTCAAAAACACATAGTGTAGATCTTCTTAAGGGATTGAAAAAGGGCTTGAAACTTCCAAAGCTGTAGTTTAAATCCCAAATGTAAGCTTTCCACCAAACTACAGAAAAGTGAAGGATAAGTGGTCCGCTGGTGCGTAAGCCAAAATATTTTGCATAGGGTCCGAAAACTTATTTTAAGAGGTATGTTAGGCCAAAAAGGTTGCACTCCAAATTGTAGTGGCTTCAAAAAGCGAAGAGCGTTTGTTATACAAGGGCACGTTATGAAAAAAGTGTAGACAGTCTTATGCCCCGTACACACGGTCGGAAATTCCGACCACAAAATCCGTCTGATTTTTTCCAACGGATTTTGTCCGACACTGGTGTTGCATACACACGGTCGGACAAAGTTGTCGGAAAATCCGATCATCCTGAACGTGGTGATGTTCGTTGCGTACGACGGGACTACGTAGAGGCTAGTAGCCAATAGCTTTGGTCTTGTAATGTGATCTGAGCATGCGTGGCACTTTGTCCGTCGGAATTCGCTACACACCATCGGAAAAAAGTCCGATAGGACTTTGTTGCCGGAAAATTTGAGAGCAGGACGGAAAAAGTCTGATGGAGCCCACACACGGTCGGAATTTCCCACAACATGGTCCGATAGGACATTTTCCGTCGGAAAATCCGACCGTGTGTATGGGGCATTAGACTGTTATATACGCACCTCCACATACCAACCATCCCATACAGAGGGATCAGGTCCTAATGTGGCCTTGCATGGATGGTGGGGTGGTATGGCTCCTTCCGTCAGCCCAGTGGAAAAGAGACTCCTTTCCGTCAGCCCGGTGGAAAAAAGACTCCTTTCCGTCAGCCCGGTGGAAAGGAGACTCCTTTCCACCGGCTGATGGAAGGAGCCATACCACCCCTCCATCCATGCAAGGCCACATTAGGACCTGATCCCTCTGCATGTCAATGCGCCCAAACAAAGTGTATGAACCTGCTCCAGACTGATTACAAACATTTATTATATTACATCTTACCAATTCTTAGATGTGGTGGCTGCATTAGTTCTCTTTTTTAGGCTTTCTTTCATTTATTTTTACCTGGTGATCCTGCCAGCAAATCTGTTGTCTTTCAACAGAACAAGCTCTCCTGCAAATGTAGCAGTATAGAGGGTTGAGACAAACCATTTAGCACTAACAGGAGGGCTTACAATGATCAGCATTTATTTATTGAAGTAAAACCTTTATCTCAAAAGAAAAAAAACTGTTGCCGTATTTGCATGTGTAATTGCAGTGTTAGTTGGAGTTTGGCTTCAATTTGTTAGTGTATCTACACTGAATCTGTTAATACAACTCTCCCCTTCTCCCAAACTGACAATGCTGCTGTCTAAACGTGCCCCCTCTGCTCCTTCATCCAGAGTGGTGTCTCACTAATACCGAAGGTGTGTTACTGGCCAGATTACCAGGTGAAAACAGAGGAGAAAAAGCCAAGGAAAAGAAAACTAATACAGCCACCACATCTAATGATTGGTAAGCTGCAATATAATACATTTTTGGTTTTGGGTTTATTATCGCTTAAGTAATGGATGTGTATGGATTATTCTTGAAAAATAAGGATATTGTTTAGTGTCACTTTATTAAAGAATTACAACTTTATAAGTGTTATCATGTGCAGTCTCAAGTTTCTTCATAAAAAAATGCAGACAATTATATTTAATCCCTGGAGATCATTAGGTGTTTATAGCGTGTTACCATTCTTAACTCCCATATTTACAGACAATTTTCTCAGCAACCCTTTCTGAATCAGAATTTGTAATATCAGATTGGGCAAAAAAAAAAAAAAAAAAAGAAAACACTAGAGGATAAAAAATGACAAATCACAAAAAAAAATCATGAATTCTAAAAAAAAAAATTAAATTTCATAGACATTATGGCCGACTATGAATTGTATCCAGCAGCTTAACCACTTTCAGACCGGACCATTATGCTGGCTTAAGACCAGACCACTTTTTGCGATTCGGCACTGCGTTGCTTTAACTGACAATTGCGCGGTCGTGCGACGTGGCTCCCAAACAAAATTGACGTCCTTTTCTTCCCACAAATAGAGCTTTCTTTTGGTGGTATTTGATCGCCCCTATTTTTTGCGCTATAAACAAAAAAAGAGTGACAATTTTGAAAAAAATGCATTATTTTTTACTTTTTGCTATAATAAATATCCCCCAAAAATATATAAAAAAACTTTTTTTTTCCTCAGTTTAGGCAGATACGTATTCTTCTACATATTTTTGGTATAAAAAAATTGCAATAAGCGATTATTGATTGGTTTGCGCAAAAGTTATAGCGTTTACAAAATAGGGGTTAGTTTTATAGCATTTTTATTAATAATTTTTTTTTACTAGTAATGGCGGCGATCAACGATTTTTATTGTGACTGCGACATTATGGCGGACACATCGGACATTTTTGACACATTTTTGAGACCATTGTCATTTATACAGCAATCAGTGCTATTTAAATGCACTGATTCCTGTGTAAATGACACTGGCAGTGATGGGGTTAACCAGGGGGTGGCAGTGTAGGGGTTAAGTGTTCCCAGGGGCGTGTTACTAACTGTGGGGGGCGTGGCTGTGTTTTAGTGAACACTGATCTCTGCTCCAATCACAGGGAGCAGAGATCAGTGTCACTTGTTGCTAGGCAGAACAGGGAGATGCGGAAGCTTTTTACTTCCGCATCTCCCCGTTCAGCCTTCCCGTGAGACGATTGCGGGTATCCCTGCGGCGATCGAGTCCGTGGGACCCGCGACCAAACTCACAGGGGTCGCCGCCGGCGGCGCGCCAGTGATGGGACGGCGGCATTCTTAAAGGGACGTACCTGTATGCCCTTATGCCTGTCCGTGCCCTTCTGCCGACGTACATCGCCGTGCGCCAGTCGGGAAGTGGTTAAACTGCATCTGCCATTCAGATAAAACCTTGAAAAATACTAACTAATTGCAAGAAGATACCTGTTATCTTTTCTATTAAGAAAACCCTTCTCTGTATGTCTTATGCCCCGTACACACGGTCGGACATTCCGACCACAAAATCCAACTTTTTTTTCCAACGGATTTTGGACAAAATTTGTGTTGCACACACACGGTCGGACAAAGTTGTCGGAAAATCTGATTGTTTCGAACGAGGTGACGTACAACACGTATGACGAGACTACGTAGAGGCCAGTAGCCAATAGCTTTAATCTCTGAATGTTTTCTGAGCATGCGTGGCACTTTGTGGGTTGGAATTCTCTAAAAATGCCTGCCAGAGCCCACACACGATCAGATTTTTCGACAACATAATCCGATCAGACTTTTTCCATCCGAATATCCGACCATGTGTATGGGGCATAAGCCCTCATTCACATCGGAGAGACTTGTCATGCCATTTGACAGGTCAAATAGCATGACAAGTCACACCCTATTGTCGGCAATGGCAATGTTCAAATTGGTGCAATGCCGACTTTGCAGTGCAGCATCGATTGGAGAAAGTATCCCTGCACTACTTTTGGCGATTTCGGTGTGACTTGGATAGACATCTGTGCATGAAGCCACACAGATGTCTTCCAAGTCGCTCCCAAGTCCGGCATTTGGCGTCCATTGAGGCCGAATGACTGGGATCTTGATATAACGGGGGTCTCTGATGGAGGCACTAGTGTAAAGGGGGAGTCTGATGGGGATTTTGATGTAAGGAGGACTCTGATGGAGGCACTAGTGTAAAGGGGGAGTCTGATGGGGATTTTGATGTAAGGGGGACTCTGATGGAGGCATTAGTGTAAAGGGGACCCTGATGTAAGGGAGAAGTCTGATGGGGATTTTATAGTTTTATTAAAGTTCTTTCGCTGTTCTGAATGATATCATGCTGATTGCAAAAAATATTCATGTAAAACTTATTCATTCATTTCAATTTTATACATTCTTTCATAAAAACAGTCTTGTGAATATTTGTGCTAGTATGAAGAATTTGCATTAAGAATTTGCATTACCATCTGTAAAAGGAAATGTTGAATACTTACCTGTTTGGGGGTGTCACATGCATTCCTCACTCTCAAGCAGAGATCCAGTCCCCACCGCTATCCATTTCTGGGCATGTCCTCCACTGTGCGATTTTTCCCATCAGCCATTATGTCACTATTTTGTTCTGTAATGATATAACAGCTGGCAGGAGGAACCACTGCAGCCAATGGGGAGGGAGGGGAGAGGCAACCACCACACACCTGGAAGTATTGGATAGGAAAACAGTACAAATTTCACTCACTACCTGCCTGGAAGGGTCTAAATCTTTTTCTTTTACAGGTTGGCTTTGTTTACATTGCTGCTCTGTTCCAACAAAGTCACTTTAACCACTTGCCCCGGAAGATTTAACCCCTTCATGACCAGGCCATTTTTTGCATCTTGCCACTGCGTTACATTAACTGACAATTGCGCAGTCATGCAATGCTGTACATAAATGAAATTATTTTGGTGTTATTTGATCACTGCTGTTTCTTTTAAATTTTTTGGGCTATAAACAAAAAAACCTGAAATTTTTGAAAACATTTTTGTAGCACCCTCTAGTGTGTGCTGGGAGGTAGTGTAGGTAAATTTATTGGCTCATGGTAAAATTAGTCTTTTGAATCTGGGTCAGGGGTTTACTGAAGTTTAGGGCTGGATGACTCATCCTGGCAGCTCTCTGGTGCCTTCCCCTGGTCTAGAAGGTTGGAGAATCTTCTGGAACTAGATGGTGGATGTAGGGAGGCGCTGCTTTGAATATTTATGGAGCCTTGGTCAATCCTCAGAGGTAGGCTAGCAGGGGACTGAGACCACTCCATTAATAGGCATGGGCCATGCCAGCAGGGGCAGTCAGGTGAAAGATGGAGATACAGTGTTGAAGAGGCTGTTTGTGGCCCTTAGGGGGTGCCCCCTAGTCTGGATGAGTATCCTGCCTTGGGCCGGGGCTCAGGTGCTGGAAGTCCTGCAAAAACACATGGGAGTAGGTCTTTCCTGGAGGCACGGGAGCAAGAGAGAGGACAGAGTCGACACTAGGTGGACTAACAAAGGGGGGATATTGCCACATGTAGCCAGTCTCCCTCGAAGACAGCAGTGTGCGTAAGTCTTCTGCCTTTCTCTATAGATCTCCTGAGAGTCAGCTGGGTGGGCTGGTGAAGAGTCAGTCAGGTGGACTTGTGTGGAGAGACAGCTAGGAGGACTAGTGAAAGGGGCAGCTGCAGCCAGGTGGGTTGGCAATGCCTGAAGAGGTGGTGCTGGGATCAGTGACCACAGAGGAGAAGTTACAAGCTGTTTCACTACATTGTGCTACACAAAAAGGGGGCTACGAGTTCCAGCCTGTTATAGGCTATTGCTAATTTTAACTGGAGCAAGCAAGTGTGTGCAGGAGGAAAGTAAAGGAGACTGTATATAGGTGTGTATAGGAAGATGTTCCTGAAGTTTTGTTGAAGTTTTTCTGAAGTCAAGTGGGCATCCCATAACCTATCCCTATCCAAGTTATTAACCCTCAAATAAAAAAATAAAAAAAGTCACAGACTGTTCTCTGACTCTGGGTGCTTGTGAAAATTCTGTGTGCCTGGCTGTGCAGGAGTGGGGGATCCAAGTTCTTCAGCATAAGATTACAGTCTGGTGCACAATGAAAACAGGATGTAGGCAGGCAGAGGTCTTGAGGTGCACATCAGCAGCACTCCAATAGAGAGAAGCAACTTTGGTAGAAGAATAGAACAGAGAGAAGGCGCTTCTAAGTGCAATAGAACAAGACTTTAATTAGCCAAAATGCAATCAAAAACTCTTACAAAAAGTGAGGCAAATACAGGTTTGTCAAATAAACATGGGACTCCAAGCGGGTGGTTTCCATAAGGATATTGCAGCCACAGCATGTTCCTAGCTGGCGAGGGGTGAGGAGCTACGTGTCAGGTAACCAGGAAGAGCCGCCACACTACCGGAACCAGCCTGGAATGCAAAAGCAACGTGGTGACATACAACACGTACGACGGGACTAGAAAGAGGAAGTTCAATACCAAGTGCGCCACCCTTTGGGCTCCTTCTGCCAATCTTGTGTTAGTAGAAGTTTGGTGACAGACGATTCGCGCTTTTCAGCCTTGTGCTTTTCCAATCGTTACTGCTCTTCAGTTTGTGCTTGTGGGTTAATATTTATATTACGTATTTGATTTTCAGTGCTTTCTTGTCAGCTCGTTTCTGATTTTCAGCTCTGGCCTTTCTGTTTTTCAGTGCTTTCTGTTAGTTCGTTCTGACCAGCCGACCGTTTTGAAGCCATGAGGACCCTCACCCCAGACCAGAGGGTTTATAACTACCGTCTGGCCAGAGGCAGAAGAGTGGTGGAGAATGCTTTTGGGATAATGGCCAGCCGGTTCCGCCTATTTCTTACGCCAGGGGTGCCCAACCTTTTGAAGAGCAAGGGCCACTTAAGCGACTTGGTAACCGGTCGCGGGCCACAATGAGCGGAGCGGGTGGATGGCATGTCCATGTCCGCTTTGCATTTGCAGAGCGGACGCAGCCCACAAGATTAGTGGATCGTAATGGAGGTAGAACACAAGTTGGTTTATGTCTGTCACTACTTATGCCCCGTACACACGGTCGGAAAATCCGACCACAAAATCCATCGGATTTTTTCCGACGGATTTAGTCCGACACTGGTGTTGCATACACACGGTCAGACAATGTTGTCGGAAAATCCGATCATTCTGAACGTGGTGACGTTTGTTGCCTACGACGGAACTACGTAGAGGCTAGTAGCCAATAGCTTTGGTCTTGTAATGTGATCTGAGCATGCGTGGCACTTTGTCCGTCGGAATTCGCTACACACGATCGGAATTGGTGTGATCGGACTTTGTTGTCAGAAAATTTTTAGAGCAGGAGATACAACTTTGTCCGTCGGACAATCCGATGGAAAATGTCCGATGGTGCCTACACACGGTCGGAATTTCCGACAACATTGTCCAATAGGACAGAATCCATCGGAAAATCCGACCGTGTGTATGGGGCTTTAGAGGTGAAAGGAGGGTCCAATTGGTCGGACTGACCATGTGAAAGGGGTCCAAGACTGCTTTCACACTGATGCGCTGCGGTTTACCCGCACCGCGTGTGCAACGCAGTGCACCTTTGGCTTTCCTGCAGTTTGCAATAGACTTCTATTATATTCTGCAGGTTTGGTGCACTTTCAGAAAGCTCACCAAACTCGTGCTCTGTACCTGCGGATCAGTTTGAAAGCAGCCCAGTAACCACTGCAGAAAAGATATGCCCATATATACACTGTGATTTTAGTAATAAACTGACCTTTAATAACAGTATTCTTTCTATTTTATCCCAGAGCAGGAGGTCGCAGGCCACATCAGAGGGCTCCGCGGGCCACATGTGTCCCCTGGGCCACTGGTTGGGCACCCCTGCCTTACGCCAATCAACATGGTACTTTGCGGGTAGGGGGGCCATTGATATGCCAGAAACTGTTGAAGAAACATTTTATACTAAATTTTTGAACTTAAACTGAAAGAAGGTTTTCCTTTGATTTACTGCCTGGGTTTCTTTTAGCTGTCTCCTAGGTTCTCCAATGGGCTTTTCTTTTTGGACATTTTCTTCAATAGTGCAAATGTAATTTATTTGATACAAGAGGTGCCAATCTCTTCTTCAGCAAACTATTATTATGTTGTGGGTCTGCTACACACACACACACCTTGTTTTTGTTGTTAATGTATGTAATGCATTACTGAGAAAAATATTCATAATTTTCAGCACCATGAATACATTTTGGGGAGTCACAAAAATGGCATAATTGTGGCAAATTATAAAGCACTGTGGGTGTTATTTACTAAAGGAAAATCCGCTTTGCACTCCAAGTGCACTGCAAAAGTGCACTTGAAACTGCACTGAAAGTGCACTTGTAGTGCAAAGTGGATTTGCCTTTAGTAAATAACCTCCATTGCCACTGTAAAAAACAACTTACCACAAAAATTGCTATTGAGCATTGAAAGAAGAAGCCACACATTGTTGAGTCGAAAAAATTTCACTCAAAGCACATTCACATGTGTGTTAGAAAAGTTTTTTTTTTCATATTGTAAATATCCTTTTTTTGGTTAAACAGGCATGTTTCAAAGCATACAAAAACATATTTGGGAAGCACTCACCAATGCGTTTAAATTCAAGATGGTGCTGCCATAAGACCAACAAGCAATAGCGAACATATTACAGCGCACACATTCAAGAATGACGTTTCCTGCATGGCTAGTTAAAAACACCTGAACATATTCAAAAAATACGGGGGTTTGGTCACACTATATGGTTATATAGTGCTAAGCTCACTTACTGCGACAAAGTACCCCGAATTAGTGGGTCCTACCCTAGTAATAGAATGAAAGATCCTGCGTCTCAACCATGGGAGCCAAACTCCTCTATGTGGGAGAACTGAAAGGATTCCTTCTATACACTGGTGGCCACTAAATAAGAGGTAATGAAGAGGGGGAGGGGTGCTCTAACCCAAAAAAACCTGGTCAGGGTTTATTACAACATACAAAAACATATTTGGGAAGCACTCACCAATGCGTTTAAATTCAAGATGGTGCTGCCATAAGACCAACAAGCAATAGCGAACATATTACAGCGCACACATTCAAGAATGACGTTTCCTGCATGGCTAGTTAAAAACACCTGAACATATTCAAAAAATACGGGGGTTTGGTCACACTATATGGTTATATAGTGCTAAGCCCACTTACTGCGACAAAGTACCCCGAATTAGTGGGTCCTACCCTAGTAATAGAATGAAAGATCCTGCGTCTCAACCATGGGAGCCAAACTCCTCTATTTGATAGAACTGAAAGGATTCCTTCTATACACTGGTGGCCACTAAATAAGAGGTAATGAAGAGAGGGAGGGGTGCTCTAACCCAAAAAAACTGGTCAGGGTTTATTACAACATACAAAAACATATTTGGGAAGCACTCACCAATGCGTTTAAATTCAAGATGGTGCTGCCATAAGACCAACAAGCAATAGCGAACATATTACAGCGCACACATTCAAGAATAACGTTTCCTGCAGGGCTAGTTAAAAACACCTGAACATATTCAAAAAATACGGGGGTATTTTTCATTTTTCATTACCTCTTATTTAGTGGCCACCAGTGTATAGGAGGAATCCTTTCAGTTCTCCCACATAGAGGAGTTTGGCTCCCATGGTTGATACGCAGGATCTTTCATTCTATTACTAGGGTAGGACCCACTAATTCGGGGTACTTTGTCGCAGTAAGTGGGCTTAGCACTATATAACCATATAGTGTGACCAAACCCCCGTATTTTTTGAATATGTTCAGGTGTTTTTAACTAGCCCTGCAGGAAACGTCATTCTTGAATGTGTGCGCTGTAATATGTTTCAAAGCATAACATACACAACTCAGGAACTTCCAAAGTTCAACTTTAATAAAACTCAGGAACTTCCAAAGTTCAACTTTGATAAAGTGAAGGCAATATCAGACATTAGTATGTCCAAACTGTGTTGATATTGCCTTCATCAGATGGGGTGATTTCACCCCTGTAAAAGGCAAATTTTGAAGATGCACACAAATTGGGATTCAAACTGCCCTCCTGATCCCATGCCTAATGTCAACATGTGCTAGCTCCCATCATGGGGGATCAACGGATGTGTTTTGTGGGTGAAACTCCTTCCTCTCACCTAAATGAGTTGCGAGGAAGGGGTTGCACCCACAAAACGCATACATTGATATCTCGTGATGGCACATGTTGACGCACTGTGTGCCTCTTCAAAATTTGGCTTTTAAAATACTTTTAAAATTTTTATTCAAAGCAAAAATACACGAGAAAATGGTACAATTTTTGTGTATTTTATATTCTGCCTAAAACATCAATGATGTTCTTAATTTTATGTTGAACATCTTTGATGTTTTCCTTTATATTTTCTAAATCACGATTGCACCCCATTCTCTCCCCGATGAGGATTTGGGCACTTTCACTTGTAAAATTAGATTCTTCTTCCACAACATCCACATCACCTAAAAGAAAAAAATACACCATGTATTATAAATATGCAGGCATCCATCTATTACTTGAAGCTGTGGTCTCAGACACTCACCTGTTGTTGTGACAATTTCGCCCATTTCATAAACGTCTCCCTCCACATCCTCTGCTTGTGGTTTTAGGATTTCATCTTCTTTAGGAGGTGGGGATCCCTGGTGTCCTCAGATGTCCCGAGTCTTTTCTCCCCTATTAGAATAAAAAATTGGTATACTTAGCACACAGATATTTGCCGGCAGAAATAGGAATATGAAACATTGCTTGGAAATGTCGTACAATTGTCTGTTTTGACAGAGTTCCAAGCTGAAGAACATTTTATTTCCTTTCTAAAGCTGGAATATTTCCCTTTTTTGTTAAAGTATCACACATGTAGACACCCCTAGTATCCACTGGAGCACCGTTGTGGGACACGCTAAAAAGTTTGTTCTGGTGTCCCACACTAGTGCTCCTGCGTCCAGATGTGTAAACAGCTGCTGAGTGTCCTCTCTTTACACTGAATCAAGTTTGCATTTCATTCTAGTTACAAACCCATCTAGACAACAAATTTATTTTAATACAAATAGGCCTGAACAAATGTAGTTAATCTGTATCTGCCAAAAACATCTTATAAGTGGGCGAACGAACAATGTTTCCTATGACCGATTACTGTGCCCATGAACATGAAAGTTGCTATTTTAAACTGTACAACAGTAAAGAAAAGCACATGGAGCAGCATGCAAGTTATAATAATAATAGGAACACACAACAACTACTTACTTTTTAGAAGCAGTTTCCTGATCTTTCTGTACTGATCGTGCTCCCTCAATTTGAGGTCTGACCATCGTTTTCTCAGTTGCTCCTTGGATCGCCATACCCCAAAATTCCTGTGCAGACTCTTCACAACTTTAGTCATGATCTTGACCTTTCTCACATTTGGGTTTGGGTAAGGTCCATGCTTTCCGTCATAGTCGGTCCTTGTCAAGATGCCCACCATCTCTATAAAGGACATATTTCAGGCCTTAAATCAAGTGACAATCTGGGACGTGGCAAGTGAAAATCCGTAATGTGTGGCAGGTGACGTGGCAAGTGACAATCCGTAATGTGTGGCAGGTGACGTGGCAAGTGAAAATTTCAGGACGTGGCAAGTGACAATCCGTAATGTGCGGCATGTGACGTGGCAAGTGACAATCTGTGACATGGCAACTGACAATCCGTAATGTGTGGCAGGTGACGTGCCAAGTTACAATCCTGGACGTGGCAAGTGGACAATCCGCAACATGTGGCAGGTGACGTGGCAGGTGACCTTCCGCAACGTGTGACAAGTGACAAACTGCATCTGGTGGCAGGCGACGTCGCAAGTGGACAATCCGCAACGTGTGGCAGGTGATCTGGCAAGTGACAATCCCTAATGTGTGGCAAGTGACAACCGAGGACGTGGCAAGTGACAATCCATATTGTGTGGCAGGTGACATGGCAAGTGACAATCCGGGACATGGCAAGTGGACAATCCGCATCATGTGGCAGGTGACATTCCGCAACTTGTGACAAGTGACAATCTGCATCTGGTGGCAGGCGACGTGGCAAGTGGACAATCCACAACGTGTGGCAGGTGATGTGGCAAGTGACATTCCGTGACAAGTTGCATCTGGTGGCAGGCGACGGTGGCAAGTGACACGCTCAGGGCTCCCACTGATTCTGCATTATGGTGAGTTGAACTATTTAATTTTATATAACAGAACAGAAATTGGTTAGAAGGCACGGAGGTCACCAATGTGTGTCCTTCAGGGGCTGCATACAGTATACTGCATACTTTGTTGTTCAAAATTAATATAAGCTGTTGCCTGGTGTTCAATGGCATTAGTTCATTTTTTTTTGTGGTGGGGGGGTTTCAGGGGGGGGGGGGGGCAAACAACATTTTTCTATGGGGCCCTGCGATTTCTAGTTACGCCCCTGTATTCACTTCTGTATATATGCATGCTTCATTACATTGTGAGTTGTCACTATTTGAGCAGGGACCCTTTGTGGCCCTCTGACTGATGTGACACTGATGTGATGTGCTAATAAATGAGTGTATATGTTCGTAATGGAGTGCTGGGGATGCCGCATTGCTACAAGGTGACCAGTTCACTTGCTGAGCTTTATGAATATGCATTTTTTTAAATCTACCTGCTTGTTTTTTTCTTATACATTAGTAAAGTCACATTTTTTTAAATCCATTTCCATTCAGTGGATATTTCATGAAACTAAGGCTGGCTCTACATGAATCGATTTTTTTTTCGATAATAAAGACAGATTTCCCTATCCACACAAGCAAGGTGGATGGAGGAATCCTCCTTGCTGTCAGTCAGCTTTAGTTTTATGTAGTTAAAAAATCCAGGCTCACAGATGTGTATTGTGGAGTCACATACCAGACTGGGCATTTTACGACATCATTTCAATAGAGGTCTAAGGCTTAAGGGATCTTTACAGCTGCTGTTAACAAGCTCTGGATTAAGGGACGTCACATCCTGCTAATAGGGTTTACGACATTCTGTTAATGAGGTTTAATGGGATTTATAATGCCTGTTTTGTATCCTCCTGAGCTGACTGTGTTGTTTTTGTGGGGGGGTTATATGAAACATGTCAGTTCTCTGCCTGACCCAAGATCTAAATGAGGTTATTTTGTCATTGACTGGTGAATGTTTTGATAAGTGAGTTTGGCACTGTTTTCAGTATTATTATTATCATACTGGATTTATATAGCCCCAACAATTTGCGCAGCGCTTTACAACATGAGGGCAGACAGTACACTTACAATACAAATCAATACAGGAGGGATCAGAGGGCCCTGCTCATTAGAGCTTACAATCTAGAAGGGAGGGTCAAGTGGAAACAAAAGGTAATCACTGTGGCAGGTGAGCTGATGGAGAAAATGAAAAAAACATTCTTTTAGGTGTGGGTAGGGTAGGGTTTTCAGGGATCATCTAAAAACTAATAGAGTAGCAGATAAGCGGACAGATTGGGGTAGGGCATTCCATAGAATTGGAGAGGCTTTGGAAAAGTCTGGGAGGCGAGCATGGGAGGAGGTGCCAAGGGAACTAGAGAGTAGAAGGTCTTGAGAGGAACGAAGAGAATGAGTAGGTTGGTATTTAGAGACTAGGCTAGTGATGTTACATAGTAGGTGAGGTTGAAAAGTCCATCAAGTCCAACCTATATGTAGCCGGGGGCTAAATTGTGGATGGCTTTGTACGTAGTGGTTAGTATTTTGAATTTAATTCTTTGGCCGAGCGGAAGCCAGTGGAGGGATTGACAGAGAGGGGTAGCAGAGACAGAGGGATTGGTAAGGTGGATGAGTCTGGCAGCAGCATTCATGATGGATTGAAGAGGTGATAGACTATGTAGAGGTAAGCCAATGAGAAGGGAGTTGCAGTAGTCAAGGCAGGAGATGACCAGCGAGTGAATTAAGAGCTTTGTTGTGTCATTGGTTAGAAAGGGGCATATTTTGTTTTGGTTGCGGAGGTTGAGTCGTCAGGATTTGGACAGTGATTGGATGTGGTGCCTAAAGGAGAGTTTAGAGTCCAGGACTACACCTAGAACCTTGGCATGTGGGGATGGGCTTATAGTTGTGCCATGGATTTTGACAGAGAGATCAAGGGAAGGGGCATATGGGGGAGGAAAAATTATAAGTTTGGTTTTGGATAGATTGAGTTTGAGGAAGTGGTGTGACATCCAGACAGATATATCTGATATTAAATTAGTGATACGTGAGGAGACAGAGGGAGTGAGCTGAGGGGTAGAGAAATAGAGTTGGGTGTCGTCAGCGTAGAGGTGGTATTGGAAGCCATGGGAGGCTATCAGCTGACCCATGGAGGAGGTGTAGATTGAAAATAGGAGAAAGGAACAGGAGAGGAGAAAGTAGAGTTGTAAGAAACGCTAAAGGTGCGGTTGGATAAGTAGGAATAGAACCAGCGAAGAGTACAGTCACGTAGACCAAAGGCGTGGAGTTTTTTGAGGAGGAGGGGGTGGTCAACCGTATCAGAGGCAGCAGAGAGGTCCAGGAGTAGGAGTACAGAATAGTGCTGATTGGTTTTGGGCGTTAGTAGATCGTTTGTTCGTTTTAGGAGAGCAGTTTCTGTGGAGTGTTGAGGACGAAATCCAGACTGAAGGAGATCAAGAAGGCTATTGTCAGCGAGGTGGACGCTCAGTCGGTTGTAGACCAGACATTCGAGGAGTTTGGATAAGAAGGGGAGCAAGGAGATGGGGCTTAGGTTCTTAAGATTGGATGGGTCCAGTGAGGGCTTTTTAAGTATGGGTCTGACAAGTGCATGTTTTAGAGAGTTGGGGAGGATGCCAGAAGAGAGGGAGAGATTGAAGATGTGGGTTAGAGAGTGTAGCATAGAGCCAGAGGGTGAACGTAGCATTTGTGATGGAACAGGATCCAGAGGGCAGGTGGTAAGGTGGACATTAGCAAGTAGTTTAGCAACCTCGTCTATAGTGGTGGGGTTGAAAAAGGGAAGTAATGATTGTGCCTGTGGGCAGAGCCGATTCGCCCTATACGCTCACTACGCAAGCTGCGTAGGGCCCCGACGCTGTTGGGGGGGCCCCCAAGGGCGGATCGGCTCTGCTCCCGGAACTTCCAATCTCCTCCTCCCCCTCCTCGTTGTTGGAAGGCCGCTGTGTCTCAGAGCTGACTGAAACTTTCGGCCACGCTATGACAAAGATCCCGCCCTCCTCCTAGACCAGCTCGTGTGATAGATGCAGTGTTCTGTCTATCACACGAGCTGGTCTAGGAGGAGGGTGGGACTTTTGTCATAGCATGGCATAACATTTCACATTGAGCTCCGTGACACAGCGGTGAGGTGGCAATGATGGGCACGGTGAGGCGGCAATTATTAACATGGTGGGGCTGCAATGATAAGCATGGTAAGGCTGCAATGATTGGCATGGTGAGGTGACAGTGATGGGCACAGTGAGGCTGCAATGATTGGCATGGTGAGGTGGCAATGATGGGCACAGTGAGGCGGCAATGATCGGCACAGTGAGGTGGCTATTATTAACATGGTAAGACTGCAATGATTGGCACAGTGAGGTGGCAATGATGGACATGGTGAGGCAGCAATGATGGGCACAGTAAGGCTGCAATGATGGGCACAGTGAGGTGGCAATTATTAACATGGTGAGGCTGCAATGATGGGCACGGTGAGGCTGCAATGATTGGCATGGTGAGGATTTAAGGAAGGCTCTCTGGGGATCCTGGTGTGAGGGGAGGCTCTCTGGGGACCCTGATGTAAGGAGGAGCTTTCTGGGGACCCTGATGTAAGGAGAGGCTCTCTAGGGACCCTAATGTAGGGGGAGGCGCTCTAGGGACCCTGATGTAAGGGGAGGCTCTCTGGGGACCCTGATATAGGGGGAGACTCTCTGGGGACCCTGATTTAGGTAGGGAGCTATGCTCACGGCATCACAGGTCAGGTAGAGGGCCCCTTAGCAGAATTTTGCTTAGGGCCCCAGGGAGGTCAGGGTGGGCACTGTCTGTGGGCATGAAGTGTAAAGCGTGAAGGGTATTGGAACAGTAGAAATCTCCTCGCAAATTGTATCAATCTTCTGTTTGAAGTGATTGGCGATCTCCTGGGAAGTGAGTGAGTTGGCTGGTGGAGGCAGTGGAGGACGAAGTAGAGAGTTGAAGGTAGAGAAGAGTTGACGGGGATGGGATGATAAGTTGCTAATGAGAGTGATAAAATAGGTCTGCTTGGCAGGGAGGAGGTTGGAATTGTATTTTTGGAGGGCAGATTTATATTGGTTGAAATCTCTCTGAGACTTAGTCTTACACCACGGGCGCTCATGAGCACGACTAAGTTTTTTTCAGAATTCTAGTATCATCTGTTTGCCAAGGTTAAAGGGGTCGGGCCTGATTCTGTGTGTAGTTAGGGGGGCCAGTGAGGCTAGAAGCGAGGCGTTGTAGACAGAAGTGGCTAGGTTGGTGCAGGATAGGGAGAGATTTTGTTGTAGAGGTTGTTGATAGCAGAGTAGAGAAGAGAGGGGTTGAGATGACGTAGGTTTCTGTAGGTAACTTTTAGGCGGTTGGAGGGAGAGGAGGAGAGGGAGAGAGTGAAACTAATAAGGTGGTGATCAGAGAGAGTGAATGGATAGTTTAGAGAGGTTGCATGGAGTGCAAAGGTGAGAGAAAACGAGGTCAAGGGTATTGTCTTCGGAGTGAGTAGGAGCGTGTATAACTGCCAGTGTTGGTCATCTTACTTTAAAAAAGTAATTAGTTAAGTTACAAATTACTTTTCCCAAAAAGTAATTGCGTTAGTAACTCAGTTACTACATTGGAAAAGTAATTAGTTACGCAGCAAAGTAACTGACTTTTTTTTTAAATATTCTAAACGTGTAACCAATGGGCGCATTTATTATTATTGTTATATATCGTGTAACCAAGGGTCTGCTCTATTATCACTCTAACCAAGGGGCAGATCTGTTATAGCGTGTAAGCAAGGGGCGGGTCTATTATTATTATTATATCGTGTAAGTAGCGGACGGCTACAGAAGAGGGCGAATGTTAAATTAATGGGCAGAGCTCGATATATAACAATAATAATAAATGCGCCCCTTGGTTACAGTAATACTAGACCCGCCCCTACTTACACGATAGACGCCCCTTGCAGAGTAGCACGAGCATCAGGAGTGTGCGGCATCGCCTCGTACAATTACATGTTAACTGCACCTGCGCGGTGTAGAGTTCACTCAGAGCTGTTTAGGTTCGGCAATTTTCGGAAGCTCCGTAGTCCTTCGTACTGTGCAAGCGATGCGACTGCGCAGTACAGGGGGTCCTTATCCGGCGGGGGAACTTTTTCGGCAGGACACCGGAATTACACTACTGCCATCTAGTGGCGGCAGATGTAATTGGGGTAACTAAGCCAAAGTAATGGGAACTGAGTTACCATGAGGGGAAAAGTAATCAGTTAGATTACTCGTTACCCTCTAAAGTAACTGCGTTAGGTAACTCAGTTTATTTTAACTCAGTTACTTACATCACTGATAACTGCTTCAGGTCAAAGGAGGATGTTAGGCTGAGAAGTTTGGAAGTGGCAAGAGTGTTAGAATTAATAGGGATGTTGAAGTCCACAAGAATAATTGTGGGGATTTCAGAAGAAAGAAAGTAGGGTAGCCAGACAGAGAAGTCATCAAGAAAGGTTGATACTGGTCAAGGGGGCCTGTAGATCACAGCTATCCTTAGAGAAACTGGAGTGAAAAGAAAGAGGAGAGTGACAGAGAGGGAGGTGGGTGAAGTACCTGAAAGGTGCTATGTGGGGCTAGAAGGATTCTAACACCTCCTCCCTTACGTCCACTGGATCTGGGGGAGTGAGTCCAGGGAAGGCCCCCATGGTATAGGGCAGCAGAAGACACGGTGTCGGATTTGTGGAGCCAGGTTTCGGTAATGGCGAGTAGGTTAAATGAGTTAGCGATAAAGAGGTCATGGAGAGAGGTGAGTTTGTTGCAGACAGAGCGGAAGTTCCAAAGGGCACAAGAGAAAGGGAGTCTGGTCTTGGGAAGAATAGAAATGGGAACTAAATTGTGTTGATTGCGGCTGCTACCAGAGGGTGCAGGGTGATGGGTGCATGGGGTACAGTTAAATGATGGAGGCCCGGGGTTTGGGGAAATATCTCCAGATGTTAGGAGAAGCAAGAGGGCGAGGGAGGTAATATGGGAGTGGGATTTATATGAAGGAACATGCCCCCGGGTCTTGGAGATTTTTAGTGTATGTGGATTTAGAATTAGCAGGAGTTGGTGGGTGCAGTAATAAGGAGAGGACAGAAGTGAGGGTGATATATATATGCTGTGGTGGGGAGAAGAGGGGTGAAGAAGAGATAGTATAAGGATAGAGGAAAGAGCTATCAAAAGGAGTGGTAGAGAGTGCATGTTACAAGGAGAACGAGCTAAAGGGATAAACAAGGTCACCTGATGTCTGTGTGGTGTTTTTCAAAGTATTTTCTTGTGTCCCTTCGCTTTGTGCATTTGCTGAAGTGCAGAGTCAGAAGTGCTCCCACTTATAGGAATAGCCCCACTTTGAGAAAGGGCCCCAGTTGCAAATGTGCCCCCTGCAAATGCTTCCCCCAAAAGAAGCTTATATTTATACTGATAAGGGTGGATTTCAATTATCAATCAAGAGGTAATAAAGGTTGGCTGGTTAACAGGGCAAAATTCTTACTTCAGAGACAGACTAGCAAGAGGGCACTAAAGTTAACGGGCCATAATTTTGGGTAAGACAAGGGACATAATAAAGCATTGTAATGTGGACAGGTCTACAGACGGTTAAGCAAAAATAACATACCAGCAATTATTAAAGACACATAAGCAAAGCAGTGTTTCAGTTTTTGGGTGGAGATGGTTCAGATAGCACATACAGTGGTGTGAAAAAGTGTTTGCCCCCTTCCTCATTTCCTGTTCCTTTGCATGTTTGTCACACCTAAGTGTTTCGGAACATCAAACCAATTTAAACAATAGTCAAGGACAACACAAGTAAACACAAAATGCAATTTGTAAATGAAGGTGTTTATTATTAAAGGTGAAAAAAAATCCAAACCATCATGGCCCTGTGTGAAAAAGTGATTGCCCCCTAAACCTAATAACTGGTTGGGCCACCCTTAGCAGCAACAACTGCAACCAAGCGTTTGCGATAACGTGCAATGAGGCTTTTACAGCGTCCTGGAGGAATTTTGGCCCACTCATCTTTGCAGAATTGTAATAATTCAGTTACATTAGAGGGTTTTCGAGCATGAACGGCCTTTTTAAGGTCATACCACAACATCTCAATAGGATTCAGGTCAGGACTTTGGCTAGGCCACTCCAAAGTCTTCATTTTGTTTTTCTTCAGCCATTCGGTGGTGGACTTGCTGGTGTGTTTAGGATCATTGTCCTGCTGCAGAACCCAAGTTCGTTTCAGCTTGAGTACACGAACAGATGGTCGGACATTCTCCTTCAGGATCTCTTGGTAGACAGCAGAATTCATAGTTCCTTTTATCACGGCAAGTCTTCCAGGTCCTGAAGCAGCAAAACAGCCCCAGACCATCACACTACCACCACCATATTTTACTGTTGGTATAATGTTCTTTTTCTGAAATGCAGTGTTCCTTCTACGCCAGATATACTTGGACACACACCTTCCAAAGAGTTCCACTTTTGTCTCATCGGTCCACAGAATGTTGTCCCAAAAGTCTTGGGGATCATCAAGATGTGTTGTGGAGAAATTGAGACGAGCTTTGATGTTCTTTTTGCTCAGCAGTGGTTTTCTCCTTGGAACTCTACCATGCAGGCCATTTTTGCCCAGTCTTTTCCTGATGGTGGAGGCATGAACGCTGACCTTAACTGAGGCAAGTGAGGCCTGCAGTTCCTTGGACGTTGTTGTGGGGTCTTTTGTGACCTCTTGGATGAGTCGTCGCTGCGCTCTTGGGGTAATTTTGGGCGGCCGGCCACTCCTGGGAAGGTTCACCACTGTTCCATGTCTTCGCCATTTGTGGATAATGGCTCTCACTGTGGTTCGCTGGATTCCCAAAGCTTTGGAAATGGCTTTATAACCCTTTCCAGACTGATAGATCTCAATTACTTTCTTTCTCAATTGTTCCTGAATTTCTTTGGTACTCGGCATGATGTGTAGCTTTTAAGGATCTTCTGGTGGACCTTACTGTGTCAAGCAGCTCCTATTTAAGTGATGCCTTGATTGTGAACAGGTGTGGCAATAATCAGGCCTGGGTGTGGCTAGAGAAATTGAACTCAGGTGTGGACAACCACAGTTATAGTATGTTTTAACAAGGGGGGCAATCACTTTTTCACACAGGGCCATGATGGTTTGGATTTTTTTTCACCTTTAATAATAAACACCTTCATTTACAAATTGCATTTTGTGTTTACTTGTGTTGTCCTTGACTATTGTTTAAATTGGTTTGATGTTCCGAAACACTTAAGTGTGACAACATGCAAAGGAACAGGAAATGAGGAAGGGGGCAAACACTTTTTCACACCACTGTACCTGTAGAATGCGAGAAGAGATTTTCAGATGAGACAATCAGATAATGATGAGTGCAGAGTCAGAAGTGCTCTCACTTATAGAAATAGCCCCACTTTGAGAAAGGGCCCCAGTTGCAAATGTGCCCCTTTCTCATTCACTCACTTTCTCACTCACTCAATGTTTCCCCATTCTCACTCACTTTGGGGTTGTCACATAAAGTGTTGTTTTTTATGTCACAACTCAACTCCTTGGTTAACAAAGAAACCTAATGGCCTATATTCCAGAGGTCTCCAACCCCTGGTGCCAGTCTGTGGCCTGCTGGGGGTTGGTTGTGTGGCGGGGAGGTGGGCGGCGAGAGAGCGAGCCAGCACAACCTGCACTTTCACCCTCCAAACACCAGAGGGTGCCCACTCTCCTTCTCCCAACACCACTACTCCCTTCCCTCTCTGTGGTCACGTCAGGAAGAAGAGGAACAGAGATCAGGAAAAGAAGGAGAAAGGCAGGGCCAGGGACAGGATTGTCATCCCAAATAGAAAGCAATCGTGCTGCAAGTTTGAAAATGACTTGCTGAGCTATTGCTAGACTTGCCAGGCTTCACAAGTTTGTTGCATAATTGCAGCAAGTCCACATTGCATGACTCCAGATCAACATTCTTTGCAAACATTCTGCAAGTCTGCTCCAAGTTCTGGTTCAATTATTTTGTGCAATAGTCATCCCACCACAGGGGTCACTGTGGCTGAATTTTCATGCTGTAGACTTGCAGAGCTCTTGCTGTAGACTCACCACTGCAACTTTACTCTTGCTAGAGACTTGCCATGCAAATTTGCTACAAACTGGAAAGGTGTAAACTAATTGTGCTTCAAGTGCTCTGCAAGTGTACAACTTACCAGGGAAGATGTGCAGCAAGTTAACAGACTTAAAGTGGTTGTAAACCCTTACAGACCACTTTAACCTACAGGTAAGCCTAAATTAAGGCTTACCTGTAGGTGCAAGAAATATCTCCTTAACCTACACGGTTAAGGAGATATTTTACTAAAAATGGGCAACATTGTCTACGGTGCATGCGCACTGAGTGTGCTGTTAGTGGAGGCGATCATGCTGTCACTGACAGCTCCCGCACGCATGCACCGGAGTGACGTCATCGCTGCTCTGGCCAGTCACAGCGCCAGAGCAGCGATAACCGGAAGTCACTCCGGGTATCATGGCAGCGAAGGAGGAAGTGAACGAGGGTCGCTTCGGGGGCTTCAATCTCAGGAAAGTAATTCATAATGCTATGCATACTAGCTCATTATGCCTTTGTCCTGCAGGGTGTTTTTTTTTTTTTTTGACAGGGTTTACTTCCACTTTAAGCCTCATACACACGATTGGATTGTTGGCCAACAAAACCGTGGACTTTTGTCTAAAGGGCATTGGCCCAAACTTGTCTTGCATACAAACGGCATGGAATTGTCGGCCAAGAAATACGAACGTACTGACGTACTACGTGGTTTTTCAGCACACAGACCTCTCCCCGTTCTTAAGCTCTGTGACCCGATCGCGGGACACCAGTGGCGATCGGGTCCGCTGGTCCCACGGCCGTGGTCACGGAGTTCCCGACCGGTTCGCGAGCGCGCCCCCACGGCTAGGCAATTAAAGGGCACGTATATATATACGTGCTTTTGCCTAGCCGTGCCATTCTGCCGACGTATATCTACAGGCGGCGGTCGGGAAGCGGTTAAGGATGGAGGGCTTAAAGGGGTTGTAAACCCTTGTTTTAAAAAAAATAAAAATAAAAAACATGCCTATACTTACCTGCTCTATGCAATTGTTTTGTACAGAGCAGCCCAGATCCTCCTCTTCTGGGGTGCCTCGCCGGTGCTCCAGGCTCCATCCTCTCCATCGGGTGCCCCCATGGAGAGCCGCTTTCCCTGCGTCCATTGACACAGACAGCAGGACTCGGCCCCGCCGCCCAGCTCCCGTGTCACTGGATTTGATTGACAGCAGTGGGAACCAATGACATTCTGCTGTTATCAATCGGTCCAATGAGAAGAGAGACATTGGCTGGAGTTTCGTGCACATCACTGGATCGGATCGGTCTCAGGTAAGAAAAATGGGGGGTCTGGGGGGGAGCTGCAGCACAGAAGGTTTTTCACCTTCATGCATTGAATGCGTTAAGGTGGAAAACCTTAAGGCTTTACAACCACCTTAAAATGCCAGTGTCTAGCAATGATGAGGGGAGGGGGGGGGGGGGGGGGGTAGGAGGTTTTAAAATGCCATTGACCACCAATGATTGGAGGAAGGGGGGACTTTGCTACTAATCATTATGCTTTTGGAGGAAAATCAGTGCAACATAGCCATACCCACTTTTTGTCTGAAATAATCTGTTTTATTACAATGCCAATCTAAAATGTTATGCCTAAAAGCAACTCTAATTTATTATCTATTGTGAATGAAAAAATATATTATAGATAGAAATATATTAGAAATGAAATGTAAATCTAAGTAATGTCCTGGTAAAACAATTCTAATTAAGAACAAGTGGTGGCACCTTGTGGTAAAAAGTAAGAACTACATGCTTAACACTGCTACAAGTTCATATCCTGACAATGAGCTCCAGAGCTGCACTTGCATGGCACAGTGTACATTCTAAAGCGGCGGTCAGCAAGCTGTAGATCGCGGACAGGTGGCTGGTAGATCGCGGTCTAGGCTCGCTGACTCGCCATCCCAGAGCATCAAACAGAGTGCAATGCAGAGGGATTATTTGTAAAGTTGGAGCTGTAGTAGGAAGCAAGAGTGGTGTAGTGCCGGCTCCTGTCCCATACACAGTGATACCAACTGTACTCCACCTCTTATCCCGGCAAGTCATCTCCAGAGTGGTGCCAGCAGCAGGAAAGAAGAGATCTTCAGGTCAATGTGAAGCAATACACTGGGCATAATAATATAGAGCTGCTTTTACACTGATGTGCTGAGATTTACCCACACCATGAGTGCATTTGCAGCTTTCCTGTTTGCTTGCTGTGCTTAGCCATAGATTTCTATTCTATCCTGCGGGTTTGGTGCACTTTTTGAAAGCGCACCAAAAAAGCGCACCAAAACTCCTGAATGCACCAAAACTTTCAGAAAGTGCACCACACCTGCAGAATATAATAGAAGCCTATGGCAGTGCACCCGCGGTGAAGGTAAACTGCATCACATCAGTGTAAAAGTAGCCTTATAGGGGGCTCAGAACAGTAAGGGTTCATTTAACATAACAGTTTGGGGGGGGTGGTAAAACCCCTTGGTAATACATGTTTATATCACACTGCCCCAACCGCACCCCCTTTAGCTACAATGCCCAGGGGTATACACATTTTGCAGCTGCAGCAGGAGTTATACGCCCTGTCATGGTTAGGGGGTGTAGCACCTGCCAAGCATGACCAATTCAAGTAAATGAGGCCACTCTGTGGGTGCCCTGCAACCTTGTGCAGTACAGCAAACAAGGGGTTAAAGCAGGCAGCGTTGTGTAGCTTTTTCTTTTTCTTTTTTTGCATTCAAAGATACAATCCATCTCTCTTATCTATCCATTCACAGAGACAGAAGACAGAGGGAGCTTTGCAGTGACTGATCACTGTGATAGCCAATCAGAAGCTACCACCACGATCAGGTGAACCGGAATTGGATGTTCTGGGTCCCTATTGTTAGAACAGGGCCCGGGGCTCTCGTGAGACCCCAGTCACTGTACTTGGAGTGCAGCGCGTTCTCAGTACAAAAAAGAGGTACGCAAATATGCGGCCCCAGGGCAAAAAGCTCAGTGCAGGGGGGCTGCATATTTGTGTTACATCTGTGCCAAGGGGTGAAAGCTTATCTGAGCAAACTGAAGTTAGAGACTGATTTGTTACTATACACAGCTGCACCAGATGTACACCAGTTTTAGTAAATCTCCCCCATTATCTCCTGCCTGCTCGCAAGTTTAGCAATTGAGAACTCCATTCTGCTTTAAACATTGCTTGAGGAACCTGATGCTCCTCAGACAAGTATTTACAAGCCAAGATTAAAGTGGAGTGCCCACAAAAAAAATTAAATAAAAGTCAACAGCTACAAATACTGCAGCTGCTGACTTTTAATAATCGGACACTTACCTGTCCCGGGGTCCAGCAATGCGGGGGAACGAGACCCCCCCTCTTTCCCCGCTCCGCTCACGGCGCCGGCATTCTTAATGTGGGAACCCGGCTGTGGCTTCACAGCTGGGCACCCACTGCGCATGTGCGAGCGGCGCCAATGCGCCGTGATTCGACGCTCACTCATCTGGGACACATGACAGGTCCCAGATGACTGTGCGGCGCCTAGGGGAAGTGATGTCATTGCCCGGGCAATGAAGGTGGCAGACTACAAGGGACCCCCTAGCAACAGGCATTTAGAGGTGAGTAAAAAAAATTTTTTTTTCCAATAATTTTTTTTTTATTTTTTTGATGATTTTTAAGTCAAATTTTTTTTTTTGGTGGCAACACGACTTTAAAGTGACACCGGATAATAGCCTAAGGCCCCTTTCACACGGGCTGTCCAATCAGGTCCACCTGTGAGTTTTTTGGGCAGACCTGATCGGACACTCCATTCTTCTTTATAGAGGGGTTGATGTCAGCGGTGAAAAAACTAATTTTTTACCTTTACCTGGCAAAATAGTAAGAAATACACACATTTCTGTATATACAGTATATACTTCATAAGCAAACGTGCAGAGCGGCAAGTTTTCCCTTTCTCTGGTTTTCATACATGATCTTGGTATGTGACATTGGATCTTGGTATGTGGCATTGTGTTCACCTCTGTTAGATAGCGAAGTAAAGACGCTTGTCCTTGATGGAAGGCTGACTGCACTTTACCTCAAGGGAGATAAGAAACAGAAATTTGAATAATGAAGGACAGCAACTTCCTCCTTTCAGCATATAGAATTTCATTTATATGCACATCAGCAGACTTTTTTAAGTACATTTGTAATATGCTATAAATCTACAGCTGTCAATCAGAATGTAATGTTTACTATTGTGGCTGCAACAAAATAAAACATTTAGGGCTGTGGAAATTAAAGAATAATTCCTCGATTAATCAATAAAGTTTTTTGATCGGTCAAAATTCTTCTGATCGGTACTCACCTCTCTGCCTGCTTCCGGGTCTTCGGGAGTTCCGTCGGAGATCCGGTGACGTCACGGACATCGACGTCACTGGACTCCTCCCCCCTTCCCCAAGTGCCTCTGTCTGCTAACAAAAGGAAGTGGGGAGGAGTCCGGTAGTTCTGATTGAACGTAACGTGTATGGGGGAGGAGCTACGCATGACGTCACCCGCTGCTGCCCTATGGAACTAACGCGATTGTCGGCTTTACATGCTGTGTTTTTATCATCTTTATGTGAGTAGTTTGTGTTTGAACACAAAAATGTAATCTTTTACTTAAGCGGTGAGCACTTCGATATTCTCTTTCTACCCATGACCCGGTGTCCTTGCTGAGATCTAAGGAGACATGAGAGAAGTTTATGGTCCGTGTTAATCCTTTTGATACCCGCTTGCATGACCACCTGTTTGCACAGGGGTCCATGCCATAAGGTGAGAGTGATTAGTTAGACCGGAGGTGGAGGATTGTCACGCTACTGTGGAAAAAAAATTACTTACGTCAGTGCTACAGTTTGAATTTAAAACGTATTTGTGTGAACTGTGAAGTTAAGTCATGGATTGTAGAAACAAACTAATGTCGGGTGATTGTATATAGTGTATACCACATTTACCACTGACTAATGCAGAGTTGCAATGCAAGGAGATCAGCTAAAAGTAGTTGGATCTGTATGTGCGTTATAATTAATCAAAATTAGTCGATTAAAAAAAAAAACGATTAATCGAACACGAACATTTTAATCAGTAACAGCCCTAAAAAAATTGCGTGGGTACTATGTGGCAAATGTATCAAAACTGGAGCAGACAGAATCTGGAGCAGCTGTGTATAGTAGCCAATCAGCTTCTATATTCAGCTTGTAAAGTTAATCTTTGAAAATGAAAGATAGAAATTGATTGGTTACCATGCACAGCTAATCCAATTTTGATGCATTCACGGCTATGGGTTTCAGTACTTTTCCCGGAATGACTGCATTCCTGAGCATGCGCAGGAGGGATGTCATCCTGCACCGGCTAATGAGGACAGCCACAGCCTGGCACTCGGATGAAGCCGAATAGAAGATGCCAGCTCCAGAGAGGGACGTTGGACCATTGAAGGAAAGCAGAAGTTGTGCTATTCTTTGTCTGCTCCTCATCTTCCCCTGATGACGTCCTGTGTGACAAAACATGTTGGGTGGGGTCTAGCCTATGATGTCATCATGCCGCTGGCTGGATCTTTACATGCCTGCTCTCTCATACAAATTGTGAGTTTTATTCTTTTAATAAATGCAATTTTTTTTAGCAATATCACACGATGTGGCTTGTCCTTATGTTTCCTCCATGCTTTCTGTGAATTTGCCTTTTATATATACAGTTATTTAATGGGTTAATAAATACAAAGCTGTGCTCATTTGTGTCTTTTAGATCTGCCTGGAGTTCAGGTGTAAGGCACTCTCATAGAACAGCTGGTGACAATTCATTCTTTGCAGAAAAAAGGTAAACATTTTACAATTCCATCAGCGTCTTATCCCCGGTATGTCTGGGAAGGCTGCCATCTAGGATGTCCGCATGTTAATAAACATTGCTTTATAAGTGTATGATTGATAATAGCTTACATAACAGCTCAGCTGAAATGGGACCGATGTGAGGAATTCTGGATCCGGGCAATGTAGGAACCCTGTAACCTGGGTGGAAATTTTACTGAAAATACCTGGTAATAGTGGACATCCCTTTCTACAGAACTGCCAAGACAGCAACAAATAATTTAATCACTTATTTTTTTGCTAGAAAATTACTTAGAACCCCCAAACATTATATATATATTTTTTAAGACAGAATACAATGGCGATCATTAAAAAACTTTATATCACACCGTATTTGCGCAGCGGTCTTACAAGCGATTTTTTTTAAAAAAAATACACTTTTTTGAATAAAAAAATAAAACAACAGTAAATTTAGACCAATTTTTTTCTATATTGTGAAAGATAATGTTACGCCAAGTAAATTGATACCCAACATGTCACGCTTCAAAATTGCGCCCGCTCGTGGAATGGTGACAAACTTTGGCCCTTAAAAATCTCCTTTGACAATGTTTAAAAATCTCTACAGGTTACCAGTTTTGAGTTACAGAGGAGGTCTAGGGCTAGAATTATTGCTCTCGCTCTAATGATCGCGACAATACCTCACATGTGTGGTTTGAACACCGTTTTCATATGTGACTTATGTATGCATTCGCTTCTGCGCATGAGCTCAGCGGGACGGGGCGCTTAAAAAAATATTTTTTTTTCCTATTTTACTTTTATTTTTATTAATTTTTTTTTATGTTTTTTTTAAAAAAATGTTTGGGTCACTTTTATTCCTATTACATGGAATGTAAACATCCCTTGTAATAGAAAAAAAGCATGACAGGACCTCTTAAATGTGAGATCTGGGGTCAAAAAGACCTCAGATCTAACATTTACACTTAAATGCAATAAAAAAAAAAAAATTAAATGTAATTTTTTAAAAACGAAAGCATTTTTTTTTCCCCTTGAAGACCATTGGGCAGAAGTGACGTTTGAGGTTGCTTTCGCCATTCAATGTTATGGAGAAGAGCGGGGGGGGGGGGCATCTTTCTCTCACTCGACATCCAGACTCCAGAGGGGAAGGGACGCGATCGTCTCCACCGCTACCGATGGCTCTGGTATGCAGCGGAGGCGACCAGAGGGCGGCGGGAGAAGGGTCACTTCCCATGCCCGATAAAAGTGATCTTGCGGCGAATTCGCTAGCTGCTTCCATAATCCCGGTAATTAACGTCAAAGTACCGACGTATAGGTATGACGATTTGCGTGAAATGGTTAAATAAATAGTTAATTAATAATGGGGGAAAATGACATATATAATGCAGGGTGTCACTGGCATTAACAAAGCACCCCTCCCCCCCATACTATCATTTTTTTTATATGTTAATGCTGCCAATAGGTCTGTTATTTTTCCACTTCCTATAACAGGGTGACAACGCTGTTCCTTCTGAAGTGAAAATGCCCCACGGTGTTGTCACCCTGTGGAAGGGAAGGTTTAGATGAATATAAAGTTACAACTTTCTTTAACCATTTCAATACTGGGCACTTTTAGCCACTTCCTGCCCAGGCCAAGATTCAGCTTTTGGCGCTGTCGCACTTTGAATGACAATTGTGCAGTCATGCAACACTGTATCCAAACTACATTTTAATCATTTTGTTTACACAAATAGAGCTTATTTTTGGTAGTATTTACTCACCACTCGGTTTTTTATTTTTTGCTCAAAAAATTAAAAATACAGAAAATTAAAAAAAAAAAAAAACAACACGTTTTTTTTTGTTTCTGTTAGAAAATGTTATATATATAAAATGTTATTAATGTTATATCATTATGCTAAAATTTCTTTGGTGAAAATAACCCAAATCAGTATATATTATTTAGTCCGTGGGAAAGTTATAGAGTCTAAAACTATGGTATATATCTGAAAACCGATCCGTTCTGATGTACTGGCGGCCTATCTCATTTCTTGAGACCCAAAAATGTCAGGACAGTACAAATACCCCCCAAATGACTCCTTTTTGGAATGCAGACAGCCCAAGGTATTTAGTAAGAGGCATGGCAAGTTTTTTGAAGTTGTAATTTTTTGTCATAATTATTTCGACAATAAAGAAATTAAAAACAAATACCGTCAGAAGTGCAGTACAGTGTCATCATATAACTGGTGTGGCGGTGATCAGGAACACTGACTGCTGACGGTACAAAAAAAAAAAAAAAAATTTGTAAATATTTGTATATATTCTTTCCTTTTTTTAACAATTTTTTTTTTTTTTTAACACACTTTGACCAGAGCAATGTAATGTTACCATAGTGGATGTACACTGCTGGGCGTGACCGGATGTGAGTGCAGAGCGGCGCAGAGTGTAGAGGGATGTGTGAGGGAGAGGAGTGAGAAGCCGTCCGTGTGCTCCCTCCTGACCTCTCGACTTATTCCTATGCTGTGAGATCCTGAGATTTTCCTCCCTTGGTAGTACAGCTCTATGTCCACAATGTCGCTATAGAGCAACAACAGACGCTGGATACACGTGGGCTGTGGAGTTCCCTGGCTCTCTCCGAGCCTTAGGTCTGAGACCGTGTGTGGACGCGGAGGGCTGGATGTGACATCACACGCTATTCCCGACACCTCATCCCCCCGTGCTGAGAGAGCGGCGGTGGTGCCCGTGGCCATCGGGCTTGCTGACAGGCTGACAAGCTGCACGGCGAGGAGCGAGGAGACAACCTGCTAGAGGCATAGTGGGCTCACTGTACTCTAGCGTCCACCTCTACTGACACACGGACGGAGAGACGGGCAGGCCAGGGTCGGTTTCGTGAGTACTAGTACACAGCAATTAAAATAAACTGTAACGGACACAATACAGGAAATAAGGAGAAGTGTGTGAACGGATGCGGATACAATATAATATATAGACTGTCTTTTACTGGCTGATGTGGCTGGCTGGCCTGGCTAATTGTGCCTAAAATAAATAAAATAACTCGCTTTTCTGCCGGTACCCTTGGGCGAGAAGGACTGTTTCCGTTATACACCTTCCTTAGTAATTGCCCTCTAGACTGTTTGAACTACTATCTTCCTTTTTTTTTTTTTCTCCTCAAAATACGAATTATACATAATATAAGGAGGAGTGTGTGAAGGGTCTTCCGGCCTAGGATCATATGTGAGGTGATAAAATATTGCTGAAACGATATACGGCTGTGTGCATGCTAAACCACTCATATATGAAAAACAGTATACGGAAAATACCCTAGGCCTGGCTATTTTTGTATTGCTGCAGGAGAAAAGGAAGAGAGCCTGTTGATTTAACCGTCTATGGTCCTGTAGGCGAAGAGTTGCAGCTATCATTTGTACCAATCGATCTTTTATGAGAACTGTCTCTCTATATGAAATACTTATTATAGAAAATACTTCCTGCCTGGCTATCTTGCAGTACATGATCCTCCTAGGTGACATATGGCAGTGTGCATGTTAAACCATTCATGTATGAAGAGTACTATGTAGAAAGTATCTAAGGTCTGCATGAGAAAAGGAAGAGATCCCGTTTATCCTGTTTATTCAACTGTCTGTGTCCTTATAGGCGAAGAGTTGCGGCTATCACTTGAATCCCAATTGATCATATACCTGGCTGTTTGTGCCCTTTTATAAGAACTGTTTATCTATATCAAACACATCTTAAAGAATACACTCCCTGTCCGGTAATCTCGTATTATCATAGGACCATAAGACTCTCTTAGGTGAAGACCCATAAGACGGCATATGAGTACCAGCCGATCACTTACCCGGTAGTTTATACTCCTAAACGAGAAAAAGACTGTTTTCCTTTCCTTTCTTTTTTTTTTTTTTTCTCTCCTGATTGGCCTGGCGGCTTGTGCCAAGATAGTTTACCCTGTTGTTTAGGCTGGAGAGATTGCCGTTCAGGACTGATTATTCCGGTCTGGTCTCCACCCCCTTTTTTTCCTCTCTTTTTTGGGAGATTCTGCTCGCAGTCGGATTAAATAAATAAAATATTGTGCAAGGAAGGGGGAAAATGCAGCAATTACGTTCAGCAAAGGATAAAGATAAAAATGCCCAGCAGATAGGCACGACAGCTGCAGCAAGGCTAGAACAATTTGCTCACTCAACAGGGCACATACTTGGGCAACCCACGTCGCAGTCTCCGCCAAAAAAGGGGACCCAGCCTAAAACCCAACAAGGAGGTACAGGAGAGAGAAAAAGTCAAGGGCAGAGTCAACCAAATGCCTCAACACCTAGAGCCCAGGGGGCAAAGGTTCAGATACAGGGGGGTAAAAATACATTGTTGCCAGATCAAAACCCTAAAATAAATACAGAAACAGCTGACCCCGCGGTAGGGCCTGCCCCGCCTATGGAGAAAGAACCTACGTTACTGGACGTTTTTAGGGCAGTAAAAACCTCTAATGATTCACTTAAAGACTTGTGTGAACAGATGAGGGGAGTTAAAGAGGACCTGGCATTGGCAAGACAAGATATGCAAAGGATGGCTGAGAGGACTACAGAACTGGAAGGAAGGATCAGCCAGGTGGAGGATGATGTTCTTCCTCTGGTTAAAGAGATGAAGAATATAAGGGAACAGTTACATCGGCAAGCCGCTAAATTAGAGGAAATTGAGAACAGGAGTCGAAGAGATAATATCAGGATAGTAGGAATGCCCGAGAAGAGTGAAGGATCCAATCCAACTGAATTCTTAGAAGGCTGGTTAATTGAGATTTTTGGGAGAGAATCCTTCTCAGGATCATTCAGTATAGAAAGGGCACATAGGGTGCCGTTCCGTCCTCCCCCAGCAGGAGGCTATCCACGAACCCTGTTAATGAAGTTCCTTAACTTTAAGGATAAAGTGACACTTCTACGAAAAGCTAGGGATAAGGGGAATATATTATTTAATGGGATTAAAGTGTCTTTTTATTCAGACTTTTCTCAGGAACTCCAAAAACGCAGAGCAGAATTCATTCAGGTTAAACGCTCATTGCAAAAATTTAAAATTCAGTATGCTCTCTTATACCCGGCCAAACTGAGGGTAATAGCCATGGGGGAAACCCGGTACTTTGAGGATCCAGGGGGGGTGGAGAAATGGGTGGAGGAGAACAGGGAAAGGTTGATGGCACTGTGACATACCATGATACTCTGAATAGATTATAGGAAGGGGGGGGAGGGGTTCAGGGAAGGGGGGGTGCACAGAGGGCGGGCACGAGAGGATGATGATATGGGTGCATGTGAAGAAGGTGAAGAAAGGGTTAGTAGTATGGGTTAAGGTCATTGGTAGCCCCTTGGGGGTTCACCTAGAGAGGTGGGGATGGGGGGAGGGGGAGGGAGGGGAGGGGGAGGGGGGGTATGGGTACAGGTACTATTAGAGAACAAAGGGGTGTAAAGGGTCAAGGGATAAGGGGCACATCCACTGATATAAGAGAGAGAATTATAGTAGATGCACAGAAGAGGGAAGGAAAAAGGAAGATACTAAGAGTTTTTGTAGGGGGAACCATTAGGATAATGAGTGAAATCACTGTTATAGAGATAAAACACGATTGGTTTAAAAATATGTATAGATATTGGGTGAAACTTGATGCAATCTAAAATATTAAGAATGGGGTCATGGAATATAAGGGGATTGGGCACAGCGGTCAAGAGGGCAATAGTGTTTTCAATGATGAGTAATCTTGGGATCGACATGGTTTGCCTGCAGGAAACCCACTTAATAAAAGAAACAGCCCAACAATTACAAAGGCAGAAAGGGGTATATCAACATCAGTACCACTCGGTTTATGGATCATATAGTAGGGGGGTTAGCATAATGGTCAAGAAAGGAGTGAACTTTTCCTGCACGCAAGCCATCTCAGATGAAATGGGCCGGTATATTTTTCTTTGTTGCCAAATTGAAGACAAAAGGATGGTGATAGTAAATGTGTATGTCCCCCCCCCATTTAAAATGGAGATCATGCTTAAATTAAATGAGTTCCTGCTGGATAAGCAGGGAATACCAATTATAATAGTAGGAGATTTTAACCAGGTATTGGATTACAATATGGATAGATTTCCAGCCCAGAGGATAGGGGAACCCACGAAGAAAGGGCAGTTGAGTCGGTTTATGGAGGAGGTGGGTTGGATAGACTTTTGGAGGGTGCGGAACCCTGACGCTCAGCAATTTTCTTGCTGGTCGGCCACGCATTCTACTCTCTCCAGAATCGACATGGCCATGGGAAATGACAGAGCACTGGAGTTGGTGGAAGAGGTTAAGTACTGGCCTAGGGGGATTTCAGATCACTCCCCCCTTACGCTTAATCTAAAGATAGGGAGGGAGGAAATACAGAGGGGGTGGAAAATTAACCCGTGTTGGTTTGAGATACTTAGAAATATAGATACTATTCCATCAACACTGAGAGAATTTATCGAAATCAATGCAAATACAGCAGAATCAGGGATCCTATGGGATACCCTGAAGGCCTTTCTGAGGGGATTATTAATTCAGCAGGTAGCGAAGTACAATAAGGGGGTAAGGGCACAAGAAGAAAATAAAAGGAGAGAAGCGGCTGCAGCAGAGGATAATTATATAATAGCCCCAACAATGGAGGGGAAAGAAAAATGGCTGGAAAAACAACAGGAATATAAACTATGTGTAATTCAGAGAGCTGAGACTAAACAGTTGTTACAGCGGCAGGAGGCCTTCATGGAAGGAGAGATGGTGGGGAGAATGCTGGCCCAGGTAGTGAGGACGAACAGGGCCCCCAGCAACGTATTAGCAATTCGGAGTAGAGAAGGGGGGGTAACCTCGAATTCTAAAAGTATACTGGAAAGTTTTGAGGAGTTCTATAGGGACTTATACTCCGCACGGGTAAGGGGAGCTGGGAGAACAGTGATGGAGAGCTTCTTGGGGAATTTAGCCCTCCCAAAGATAACACAGGAAGAAAGAGATGGTCTGGATTCCCCAATAACGCTCCCCGAATTACAACAGGCTGTAGCCGATATGGCAAATCAAAAGTCCCCGGGTCCGGATGGTCTGCCAACGGAAACGTACAAACACTATGGAGATATCCTACTTCCAGAACTATTGAAGGCCTTAGGGGGGGCAATGGAGGTGGGTTATCTCCCTGGTTCAATGAGAGAGGCAACCATTATTGTGCTCCATAAGGAAGGGAAGGACCCCCTAGACGCTGCCTCCTATAGGCCAATTTCCCTTTTATGTACGGATGCAAAAATCTTAGCAAAAGTTATTTCGGCCAGAATGGATAAAGTTATCTCAAAATTGGTCCACCCTGATCAGTCTGGGTTCATAACAAACAGATCAACTAGTACAAATATAAGGAGAGCCTTTTTAAATATCCAAACACCAACAGATAATGAAGGGTTGAAGGCGATATTATCACTAGATGTGACCAAAGCTTTTGACTCTATTGAGTGGGAATATATTTGGCGCATCTTGGAAGAGTTTGGATTTGGGCCTAGGCTGATCGGATGGATCAAAATGCTCTATGACAGACCGGTAGCTAGATTAAAAATAAACAACAGATTTTCAAATCAAATAAAATTGGAAAGGGGAACTAGGCAGGGGTGCCCTTTGTCGCCCTTGCTTTTCGCCTTAGCAATGGAGCCCCTGGCGGAGCATATCAGAAGGAGCCCTGAGATTGTAGGCTTTCGTAGGAGCATAGGAGAAGAACGTATAGCATTATATGCTGATGATATATTGCTCTTCCTGGGGGATACGGAACACTCGCTGGAAGAAGCAATGAAAGCTGTGGAGAGGTTCGGTAGCTTTACGGGCTTAGAGATTAACTGGGCAAAGTCAGAGCTCCTTCCGATGGGCGAAATAGGGGACGGGATGGTATGGAATTGCCCTAAATTAGCAATTGTAGACTCCCTCAAATATCTAGGGATCAGGATAACAAGAGACCCCAATCAATACGTGTATAATAATTTGATACCAATATTGGGGAAGTTTAGGGAAAAAATAAAAATCTGGAAATCTCTCCCACTGTCTAGAGCCGGTAGATGCTCATTAATAAAAATGATCTGGCTGCCCCAGTTGCTGTACGTGCTTCACAATGCCCCTATATGGATCCCCAGAAAATGGTTTGACAAAATAGAGAGTCTATTCAGGGAATTGATCTGGAAGGGGGGACAGGCAAGAATACGGCTACGTACCTTGCAATTGCCACTAGGGGAGGGGGGTCTTGCATTGCCCAATCCTGAGCTATATTACCTAGCTTCACAACTACAACAATTAGCGGGATGCTGTGCTCAAGGGGGTGGGTCCCCTAATGGAAAAATCCTCCTAACGGGCGCTCTTCATGAGACCATAATAGAATCCTTAGAGGCGGGGTCATTCGGGTTCGTGAACCCAACAATAAAAATGGTCAGTAAAATATGGAAAGCTGTCAAAAAAAAGTTAAAATATAGGGAGATTAATATATATACCCCAGTTTGGAATAATAGTAACCTGCAGGAATTAAGTGCAATGGGTAAAATCAGGGAGTGGGAAAATAGGGGAATTAAGAAAGTGAGCCAACTGTATGAGGGTCAGACCATTAAAAATTTCGAAGTATTAAGAAGGGAATTCAATATCCCCCAGAATACACAGTTTAAGTATCTTCAAATCAACCACGCCCTAGAAGCCCAGTTCAGAAACCAACTTATGGTATGGGAGGAATTACCAGTGCTACAGGTTATTGGGGATCCAGGAACTACTAAAGGACTAATATCCATAATATATAAATTATTAAATAGAGAGACTTTAGGAGAAGAAAAGTTATCGGAGGTGAAAAAAAAATGGGAACAGGATGTTGGAGCCTTACTACAGGGACAATGGAAGAGAATATTAGAACTAAGCCCGTTGATATCGGTTTCACCTGCACAGAGATTTTCGCATCTAATGCTACTTAATAGAGCGTACTACACCCCAAAGATGTTATGTAAATTTGGAAGAAGACCTAATGATAAATGCCCGAGGTGCCAGGGGTTGGGGGATCTTATCCACATGATGTGGAGATGCCCCAAGCTCTTTCGGTACTGGGAAGGGGTGATAGAAGTACTGAAGAGTATATATAACAGGGAATTGGTAAGGGAAGTTGGACTCTGTATTTTGGGGTATAGACAGGAAAAAGGAGAAACAAAAAGTATAACAGTGGCAATACTAAGGAGCCTGTACCAAGCTAGGAAGATGATAATGATGAGATGGCAATCACAGGCCCCACCTTCAGTAAAAAACTGGATTGATATAATGAACGAAACCATCCCGAAGGAGAGAGCCGCGTATACAAGGAGATACAATATGAAGGAATTTGATAGGATGTGGAGACCTTGGATAGAGGGAATACACCAGATACAGTCAGAATAGAGGGGGGGGTGGGGGGGGGGGGAACGTAGTGGGGAAAGAGGGGGACAATATGTGAGGATCAAATTCGGGAAGTATCACTTTGAAAGCGGCTCCCTCCTTTCCAATAGATGGAGTATAGATAGCCCTCCTTTTAAAAAGTGGTATAGGTTTATTTTAAGTATAATATGCATGTAAAAAGAATACCACTCATTGAATATTGTGATGAAATGTAAAATGTATTTATGGATGGAAAAATTAATAAAGATTATAATTAAAAAAAAAAAATGTTACCATAGTGACATTGTACTACTCTGGGGAAGTGATCAGAATTTACATTGTTTTACACATTATGTTTGCTTATAGCAATGAATTTCATTGCTATAAGCAAGCATTTTACTGAATAAAATCGATTCATTCAGTTTGTTTTGTTGTGATTAGCTGTGATTGGTCACAGCTAATCACATGGCACAGATGGGCTGCGATCGGCCCAGTCTGTACCATGTGATCACAGTGGCCAATCACAGCTAGCAATACAATTATACACAATGAACAGCTTGAAAGGAAGCCAGTCAATGTTTACAACTGTCATGTGACCTGCTGCGATTGGTTACATTGGTCACATGGTACCGATAGCCAGCTGGTACAGTGATCAGCTATTGGCTGTGTCCGGTGGACACAGCTGGTGACAGATCGCGCCTATGGGGGACGTGTGCAAGGTGCGATCCGGGGGGACATTATATGACATCCACCCGGTTCTACGAGAGGCCTGCCCATCCGTCATTTGGCTGTAGGCTGGGTGGGAAGTGGTTAAAGTAATTGTAAATGATCACCTTGTAAAACAACCCATTCAGTTTAAAATAGAAATGAAAGGCAAAACATTTGTGTATAGATATATAAAAAAAGAAAACATTATAAATACCTTTTCCCCTTTTTTTTTTATAAATGATGACACTCCCTCTGTTCTCAGCTGCACAAGAGCTGGGGCACACTGAGCACTGAGAGCTGATCACACTGTGTTCTCCTGCTTAGTGTGGTCAGTTTTTAATAGGAAAGCAGAGGGACTGTAAGGATCACCAGGGAATTCACATGAAGAAAGCAATACAAAGTGAACAGGATACTTTCTCACACAAGTACATGGTACAGCAGGCACATAGCAGAAATATGTCGGGGTAACAAACAACCAATGTTGGTGTAATAAACGACCAATACTTTTGCACAAATTATTGTATCAATGTGGCGTGTCATGGAGGCAATTAGAAGTGTGGGCACCTGCCTACACTTCCAAAAGTACCAATACATGATTTAATGATCATGGTATCACTGTGCTTGATTGGCCAGCAAATTGGCCTGACCTAAACCCCATAGAGAATCTGTGGAGAATTGTCAAGAGGAAGATAAGAGACACCAGACCCAACAATGCAGACAAGCTGAAGGCCGCTATCATAGCAACCTGGGTTTCCATAACACCTCAGCAGTGCCACGGGCTGATCCCCTCCATGCCACGCTGCATTGATGCATCTTTCCACATACCTTTCAGTAAACCAACATTTATGTATTAAAAATCCTTTATTTAATTGGTCTTATGTAATATTCTAATTTTCGGAGATACTGAATCTTGGGTTTTCACTAGCTGTAAGCCCTAATCATCAAAATTTAAAAAAAGAAATGCTTGAAATATATCAATCTGTGTGTAGCGCATCTAAATAAAATATATGAGTTTCACTTTTTAAATTAAATTACTGAAATAAATGAACTTTTTTATAGACATGTGCACAATAGAAAAATGTGTTTATTTTCGTTTTGTTTCTTTCGTTTCCGTTGATTCGTAACGATTCGTAAATTCGTAAGTCGTCGGTGTTCGTATTTGTAATGATTCGTATTTTCGTAAGAGTTATTTTTTCGTTGATTCGTTTTTTCGTTAGTTTAATTTTCATTTATTCGAAATTCGTACGCATTCGTATTTTCGTAGATTTAGTTACATTCGTACTTTCGTAAGATTGATTTATTCATACTTTCGTAACATTGTTTTCGTAGATTCGTAATCGGAGCATAATTCATAATTTTATGTAATGTGTATGCTATTATTACATTGTAAGAGACACGAAAATTACGAATCGAAAAAAAAAGTTACGAATGTACGAATTTTTTCGTTCAATCCATTCGAAGCACGTTAAGCAGCGCCATTGTAAGAGACACGGAAAATTACGAATCGCAAAAAAAAAGGTACGAATGTACGAATTTTTTCGTTCAATCCATTCGAAGCACGTTAAGCAGCGCCATTGTAAGAGACACGGTAAATTACAAATCGCAAAAAAAAAAAGTTACGAATGTACGAATTTTTTTCGTTCAATCCATTCGAAGCACGTTAAGCAGCGCCATTGTAAGGGACACGGAAAATTACCAATTCAACAAAAAAACAAAGTTACGAATGTACGAATTTTTTTGTTCATTTTGATTTTCGTTGTTCCTGTTTTCGTTTTTCGGATTTTCTTCTTTCTTAGTTTCGTTGTTTCTAATTTGGTTATTTCGGATTTTCGTTGTTTTTTATTTTCGTTCGATTCGATAATTCGTTATTCGTTAAAATTTTTTGCGAATCATTCGTTCGATAACGAATAAACGAATATAACGGATTTTAACGGAAAACGAAAAAAAACTAAACGAATTGCACATGTCTAATTCTAATATTTTAAGATGCACCTGCATATACCCTTCTATTTCGTTCCAGTCTGTGAGGTTGTTTTCATTTAACCATAACTTCAAAGAAACTGCCCCTAGTGGCGAAGTATTGTACAGCCCACGGTTGGTAAAGGAACTATTGCTGCTGATAGATGGGGGTTTATCTGTGTTAATCCATAGAATGTACAGGCTGCTTTGATACCTGCAGCCATTCGTTCCAATGAGTGTACAGTGGTATAAAATATCAATCCCTAGAATTCTTTAATCAACCAAGGGCTCTATTGAATAGGACAAAAAAAAAGAAATAAAGAGAAGATGGTAAAGTGTACCATATAGTGATTCAATCATGTACAGGGAAAATGCTATAATATCATAAATACGCATCAGAAAAGCAAAATTCATTGTGTTGGTCAAAATTTATTTTAATATTTAATCATCTATATCACATACCAAACAGTGTTTTCATTACAATTAAACTTTGTCCCATTTTACACAATTATCAGTTCCCAGAGCCCACAAACAAACAATGCCACTGTCTGATTCCACAGATATTTACCCAACAGATGGGCAGTAGCTGGGTGGCCATGTCACTTTCAGGTCATTTTTGGGGACAAAACTTCACCATAAATACATAAATTACATATTATAATTTTTTCAGCTTTTGAAAGAAACCACTTATGACATTAATGTCTATGCGTTATTTTGATTGATTGAAGAATAGAATCATTTTAATGATTATGTATAATTTATTTATCAAGAGATCACAGTAAAAGTACTGTATATTGCAAGTGTTAGTATAGCATAGGAAGATTAAAGTGACTTTGTTACTTTATAAGATACTGCTGATGGGTACCAAGAGGTGCCTTGCCATGCCTACAGCAGATTTCAGTGCCCTTGTTCAGCCCCGCAGCTGGGCCATTCTGATTGGGCAAAGTTTTGCCTTTCCTTCTTTCCCCCTTCACCAAAATACTACTGAAATCATTAAATAAAACCTTTGTCTTATCGTTACATATCTTATTTTAGACCCAGTGACACAATCATTAGGCCTCTGTACTGCTCTATCTATAATTGCCAGTGGGAGGGGCCAGGGAGGTGCCGTACATAAAAACAGACAAGCCTGCATGTGATGGTGACTGAAAGAACTCAAATCTACAGAATGAAAGGGGTGGACCAGCACAGTCAGATGTTATCCAGCCAGGAAATGATGCAGCTTCTAGTGCACAATGTGAGAAGCTCACAGTGTGCAGTGAAGAAGGAGAAAGCAATTTAAGTACAGGAGAGGAGCCTGTACAACTGTTAAGGATGGAAGGTAGAGTTTCAGTTCTAAGCTAGAGATGGGCTTTTATAATTGGCGATCCCCAAATGACATCAAACTATTTGTATCCACAGGGATTTTAATGATAAATATACTGGTTTACATCACAAAGTAAGACAGCAATAACAAGCATTTAAGGTTATGGTACTCTATGCCCTGAGCCTCAAAAAACAATAAAAGCAAAAAAACAAAAACAAGAAATAAACACAAAAAAACAAAACAAAAAAACACAAAAAGCATTCAGCACCTCTTTTTCCTTTCTTTCCAAAATATAAATATCATTGTATATGTGTGATGCCCAAATTCTCTATAATATACTGGTTAACAGATTGGTGGAATGGTGGTAGTGGTGTCCACATTCTCCATATTACATTGGTTAACAGATTGGTGGAATGGTGGTGGTGGTACCCACATTCTCTATATTACATTGGTTAACAGATTGGTGGAATGGTGGTAGTGTACCCACATTCTCCATATTACATTGGTTAACAGATTGGTGGAATGGTGGTAGTGTACCCACATTCTCCATATTACATTGGTTAACAGATTGGTGGAATGGTGGTAGTGTACCCACATTCTCCATATTACATTGGTTACAGGTTGGTGGAATGGTGGTGGTGGTACCCACATTCTCCATATTACATTGTTTTTTCAGATTGGTGGAATGGTTGTGGTGGTACCCACATTCACCATATTACATTGGTTTACATATTGGTGGACTGTGTTGGTGGATTCATGATGTGTGATTTCTATTGAAGATGAACTCTATTGAAGGGGAAGCAGCACAACAATGAGCTTATCTTTTTGTTACTCTGGTCTCTCCTTAGCATGCTCCATCTTTGCACATGAACTTCACAGCACAACTAATTGGGGCTGCTTTCCCTTCACATAATCTGAGCTCTGCTGTACAGGGACTGTAAGAGGTGTACACCAAGTCAAATTAAGGTGCTAACACTGCTCACATGATGTAATAATGAATATAGAGTTCCATTCATTTGTATCATATTTTATCTGCCTTGAGTTCAGCTTAAAACTAAACTTATCATGGTTGAACTATGGGGCTTTTCATTCCTGACCTCCTTTTGACATTTGTATTTGCCTGTCTGTCATATTGATCCCCTAGCTTCAATATACATATTCTTTAGGATGAAATCAACGCCCATAGGAAGGGGTTAACCTATTCCCTAGCTCCTTTACAGGAAGTGTCCAGTTGTCCTCGCCCCTTTGGCAGGATCTCTTATATAAGGTAGATGGGGCCTAGGAGAGAATTTTGCTTCTGGCTGGAGTAATATTATTCCAGAGGATGCCTGACAGCTAATTAGAAGTGTGTAAGATGGGCCAGTACACAGTTAGGATGAATGTGGCTGGATGGGTACAACTCATAGTATATTACACGGGTGCTGGTGGACAGGGTCCTGGATACAAAGTACACAGTGGTTGGGTTGAAAGTGGTAGTGGCAAGAAGAAAAAGTTGCTCTCCTAGTGGTGAAGAGCAATCTCCTTCATGGAACTCATGTGACATGGGCCCCCAGGTGCTCAGCTGGACTGTTGGAGCTCTAAATTGGAATCCGTGGAGGAATACAGGACCTTGCAGAGTACTCCCGACCACTCATGGGTCGGTGCTGTAGTGGACCAGGGGATGGAAAGGTTTTCAACACAAGTTGGCAGACAGTGTAGTCTGTGTGGGCTGTGAGGCGTTGTGGGCTGAAGTTTTAGACCCCTGGACAGCCTTGTATTTGGGTGGGCTCCTAGAAGAATGTTGAGAGCTGGTAATGGGCAGTGACTTGCCAACACTTTGCACAGTTGGCAGGATCACCCTCCGAACAGAAAATGGCACTAGTGGGAGGCGGTGAAGACCTTGGAAGAATACAGAATACAGAAAGTAATGTGTTTCCCCCAAAATTACAAGTTTTAATCTGTGTGCAGAAAATAAAATTTAATTGGATAAAAAAAAAAAAAAATCACTTACCTATTTCTCCCTGTTGTTAGGTGGTCCCACAGAATCTGCCTCTTCCATAACCTAGGCTAAACACGTCACTTCCCCTCGGCGCAGTCAGTCATTTGGGACACGTGACAGGTCCCAGATGACTGCGCGGCGTATCGCGGCGTCGCTAAGAATGCCGGCGACGCGAGCGGAGCGAGGAACGATGAGGGGCTTCATTCCCCCGCATTGCTGGACCCTGGGACAGGTAAGTGTCCGATTCTTAAAAGTCAGCAGCTGCAGTATTTGTAACTGCTGACTTTTAAAAAGATTTTTTAAGGGGCACACCACTTTAAGTTAGTGGAACCCTTGAAAAAGCACTAGAACCTGGGAAAGGTGGTGCTTTATATAAAGAGGCATGGAGTTATGTATCAGTACATGCATGTGGAAGAGAATTGGCAGCAGGACATGTGTATGCCATTGGCTTGTTTTTTCTGGGATCAAGATGGCAGGATTGCTATATATGACAACTGAGGCACGTCCCCAAGGAATATGTTGGATCTGTTCTTCTGGAACTGGGATGGCCCTTGGGGACTGCAGATCATGCTATTTGAAGGACTTTGCCCTATGCAACCAGGGAATAAAGGACTCATTTGTCTTGCTATGCCTGGACTGTGATTGTGTGACCCTTGTTGTATCCCTATGGGCATAGTGTGGCCCCTGATGTGCTTTCGTATTCACTCTGCTTCTGTAAAAAGCTGAACCTTTTGATTTCTGTGGATCATGAAATGGCATATGAGGAGATCCTGTTGGAGGCGTCCACAAAACTGATAACTCTAGAACAGGTACAGGTAGCATCCCCAGACCTGGAAGTAGCAAGACCCAATTCCAACTTCTGCATCCTCGGTTGGGCAAGCAAGCAAGCAATTATTTCTGACCCAAGGTATTACATTTAAGGGGCTGATGAACAAGTTGTTATTGCTTATAAAGAGTCCTGTGGTTTACTGTGTATATATTCCTGTACAAAGTGTTGTTTGATGGTGTTTGCAGATTTCTACCGTTGTTTGCCATGTTGATTTTTCTTTTTTTAATTGCTATGTTGCCTAACCGATACAAATTTGTGTTTCCTGATTGGTCAGTGCTCTTGTTATTCATGGCCCGGGAACATGTCATTATAAAAGTAAGGAGAGAAATGGAAAGCAGTAAACTTGTTCTTTAGCTAATGGCCCTTGGGGTGGATGGATCTTAAGAGGGCAGAAAATTATTGTGTACCTTGGACAGGAAGAACGCAGTGGAAGGCTGAGTGGAATTGTGTTGGTTCCCCGTGTGGGCTTCCCTATGGGCCTTGGGCACTGACCAGTAAGGGAACAAGGACTTTATACTGTACGAGAAGATGTGGGTGAATTGCATTGAAACCTGAAGTGCCTTTTTATGAGCCAGAACAGTTAGGCCAAAGGTGGCTGGAAGGGTCCAAGTCATGACACAATACATGGGTGCTGGTGGACAAGGTCCTGCGTACGAGGTACATTGTGTAAATCTAGTTGGAAGTGGTGGTGGCCAGTGGAAGTAGTCATCCTCATAGCATTGAAGAGCAGACCCTCCTATGGAATATGCTGTGGGTGATCTGGTCCCCCATGTGCCATGGATCCCAGGGGTTCAGTTGCACTGCATGGCAACACACTTAAATCCCAACTCCAGGAATTTGAAAAAAGCAACATTTGCAGTGTGCCTCACTGCAAGGATTAAAAGTTCATTACATCTAGGGGTTAAAGTTTAGGCAGGATTACTTACCTTACACCCCATCTCCAGCTGGTTCTATCACTCTTGTCCTCTGCCCAAAGCTCCTGTCTGTGGAGCCTTGGTTCAACACATACAATACACACATTTAACCCCATATTGTACAATGGGGGGTGGGGGCAGCTGGAGTAAGGAATAAGGTAAGTGTTTATACCTTATTTATGCACCCCTAGACATAAAGAGCATTTACCCCTTGCAGTGCAATGATGGAGGCTCCACTGAATTGGTTCCTTTCTAATTTTACTTCTTGGAGTTGGGTTTAGGCATTCTGCCAAAACGATGTCCACTTAAGCTCAGCACAGTTCTGTGTAAAAAGAATATATCATAATAGCAGGATATTTGCAAAAAATACTTATCAGACTTTATGGCAATAACTGCAAGCCCGCAACACCGAACTATTCACAGTCTAATACAGATTCATAATCTGTTCACACCACATTTATTGTCAGCCATCCTGACATTATTCAATGGAATTAAAATTCAGTTCACAAAAAGAGAGCATCTGTTTCTCTTAAAACAACAATAATGTTAAACTTATGTTTAGACTTCTGTGTACAGTGATGATCAGCTATGACAAGGAATGGAGAAGTCCTCTTTCAGATACTCTGAGCTGCAGAAGGATTGTACTTTCCAGTTGGCCTTCTGGCTTTCTTCAGCCACCATACAATCTAAAGAAAAAAATATATATAATTAAGGCTGAAATATTGATATTAGAGTTGAGTAAGTTAGTTGAGCGAAACAGCTAGCAGTGATAAAAGTAGTTTTAAAAAGATGTTTAAACATTTTGCATACTGTGGATTGCAAGTTATTTTTTTAATTTCTTCTGCCTCTAGATGTACAGTATTTGGTAGCATATCCTTAGTGTGCAAGCCACTGTGGTGGATAACGATGGCTGGGGTTGTTCCCCTGACCTGAAATTGGTGATTTATCATTGGACAAATCAATCTAGCAAACTGTTTGATGCACACTTTGGCTTCCTTGCCAGTACAATTCCAGAGTACATGTGAATGGGCCAATCAGCATGCATCAAATATATAAAATGGCATGGTGTATGTCCTTATGGATGCACCATCTCATCTTAATGTAACCACTGGTGCCCAAATTTCGGCCCTATGGCACTTTTTATATGGCCCTTGGGCCCCAGCAGCCAATAATGGAGCATTCATTTGTAAAGGAGCTATCGTTATGATAGTGGGCAGCTGTGATACAGCATCTTTGTGTTGTGTTTAGACCAAACGTCTCCTGCATGCTACCTATGTGTTTACCGGGGTACTTGAATGTCCCAGAGAGCCAGCTATGCCTACATTGGTCCAGGGTAGAGCCTTGTTCTTGGCTTTCCCACCTACTCCGAGAAAATGGCAATACAAAGTTAACCAAAACCTGAAACTAGTGTTTACCATGTTTACATATAGAGACACTACATACATTTGAGAAAACATGGTCATAATGGGGTTGATTTACTAAAGGTAACTCCACTTTGCACTACAAGTGCACTTGGAAGTGCAGTCGCTGTAGATCTGAGGGGAAGATCTGAAATGAAGGGAAGCTGATTTCTATCATCCAATCATGTACAAACAAAAATGCTGTTTTTTATTTTCCTTGCATGTCCCCCTCAGATCTACGGCGACTGCACTTCCAAGTGCACTTGCAGTGCAAAGTGGATTTGCCTTTAGTAAATAAACCCCAATGACTCAATACACCTGGCTTGAACCCATACACATAATTTTTGGAGGATGATAAGGAGAGGTACTAATATTATATTTCTGTATATTCTAGATACATTATATTGCCAAAAGTACTGGAACACCTGCCTTTACACGCACATGAACTTTAATGGCATCCCAGTCTTAGCCTGTAGGGTTCAATATTGAGTTGGCCCACCCTTTGCAGCTATAACAGCTTCAACTCTTCTGGGAAGGCTGTCCACAAGGTTTAGGAGCGTGTCTATGGGAATATTTGACCATTCTTCCAGAAGCGCATTTGTGAGATCAGGCACTGATATTGGATGAGAAGGCTTGGCTCGCAGTCTCCACTCTAATGCCCCGTACACTAGGTCGGATTTTCCGACGGAAAATGTCCTATCGGACCATGTTGTCGGAAATTCCGACAGTGCGTGGGCTCCATCGGACTTTTTCCGTTGGAATTTCCGACGGAAAAAGTTTAAGATCCTGCTCTCAAATTTTCCGACAACAAAGTCCTATCGGACTTTTTCCGATCGTGTGTAGCGAATTCCGACGGACAAAGTGCCACGCATGCTCAGATCACATTACAAGACCAAAGCTATTGGCTACTAGCCTCTACGTAGTCCCGTCGTACGCAACGAACGTCACCACGTTCAGGATGATCGGATTTTCCGACAACTTTGTCCGACCATGTGTATGCAACACCAGTGTCGGACAAAATCCGTCGGAAAAAATCTGACGGATTTTGTGGTCGGAATGTCTGACTGTGTGTACGGGGCATAATTCATCCCAAAGGTGCTCTATCGAGTTGAGGTCAGGACTCATGGATTGCTCATCCATGTCTTTATGGACCTTGGTTTGTGCACTGTTGCGCAGTCATGTTGGAAAAGAAAGGGGACATCCCCAAACTGTTCCCACAAAGTTGGGAGCATGAAATTGTTCAAAATATCTTGGTATGCTGACACTTTAAGAGTTCTCTTCACTGAAACTATGGGGCCAAGCCCAACCCCTGAAAAATAACCCGACACCATAATCCCCCCTCCACCAAATGATTTGGACAAAGCAAGGTCCATAAAGACATGGATGAGCAAGCATGTTTTTGAAACTAGAAAATGGATGCGAGCTATGGTTTTCTAAACCATAGCCCCCAACTGTCCCTGATTTCAAGGGGCTGTCCCTGATTTGGAACAAAGTCCCTCTGCCCCTCTTTCCTACTCATTTGTCCCTCATTTTGGGCTGATCTATATAATTGTATATAAAATGCACTATTTATCTTTCAAAAAGTGTTTCACAGTGCTAAACATTTCATCCAATTTCTAAATTGCTGCATTTGTAAAATTCAAAAGCCAGTATAGGAATTATAGTGGTAAAAAGAGTGGGTTTAACTAATCTTATTTTTTGCCCCTTAAGGGGGCGTGGCAGGGGTGTGTGTCCTATGCCTACATACTTTTGCTAAAAGGTGTCCCTCGTTCCCATCCCAAAAAGTTGGGAGGTATGTCTAAACCTTTACACTAAGACCCCATACACACTATTAGATTTTCTGCAGATTTTTTTCTTCAGATTTACCAAAAGAATATAATATGAGGTCAAACCTTAATGCCGCATACACACGATCGGAATTCTCGTCGGAAAAAACTCTGCCGGTTTTTCCGACGGAATTCCGACGGAATTCCGCTCAAGCTGTCTTGCCTACACACGATCACACCAAATTCCGATGGTCAATAACACAGCGGCATAAAACACATTTGACAGCACTATAAAAGGGAAGTTTAATGCTTCCGAGCATGCGTCGAATTGTTTCCGAGCATGCGTCGGAATTTTGCGTGTCGGAATTGCATACACACGATCGGAAAATCCGATAGAAAGGTTTTCCGTCGGAAAAATTGAGAACAGGTTCTTAATTCAAAGTCCGTCGGAAATTCCGACAGAAAAAGACCGTTGGGCATACACACGGTCGGAAAATCTGATGAAAAGCTCCCATCGGACTGAAATTCCGACCGTGTGTACGCCGCATAAGAGTTTACATTTGTATGCAATCAGGCAGGCCCTTGCACTACATGTTTTTTGTAAATCTGAAGACAAAAATCTTCAGAAAATCTAATAGTGTGTATGGGGTCTTTGTCATGGGTGCCCGCAGAACTTTTTTCAGGGGGAGGCAACATTTTAAGGTCACCCATGCTCTGCCCCTTTTCAACAATGTCATTATCACGGTCAGAGACTGCAGACGTAGTACAGGAGATGTTTAGAGACTGCTGACATAGTACAAGAGACGGTCAGATACTGTGGACATGGTACAGGAGACGGATGGAGACTGTGGACATGGTCCAGGAGACGGTCGGAGACTGTGGACATGGTCCAGAAGACGGTCGGAGACTGCAGACATGGTACAAGAGACGGTTAGAGATTGCAGACAGGGTACAGGAATTGGTCAGAGACTGCAGACATAGTACAGGAGATGGTCAGAGACTGCAGACATACTACAGGAAATGGTCAGAGATTGCAGACATGATACAGGAGACGGGCAGAGACTGCAGACATAGTACAGGAGATGGTCAGAGACTGCAGACATACTACAGGAAATGGTCAGAGATTGCAGACATGATACAGGAGACGGGCAGAGACTGCAGACGTAGTACAGTAGATGGTCAGAGACTGCAGACATGGTACAAGAGACGGTTAGAGATTGCAGACAGGGTACAGGAGTTGGTCAGAGACTGCAGACATAGTACAGGAGATGGTCAGAGACTGCAGACATACTACAGGAAATGGTCAGAGATTGCAGACATGATACAGGAGACGGGCAGAGACTGCAGACGTAGTACAGTAGATGGTCAGAGACTGCAAACATGGTACAAGAGACGGGCAGAGATTGCAGACAGGGTACAGGAGTTGGTCAGAGACTGCAGACATAGTACAGGAGATGGTCATAGACTGCAGACATACTACAGGAAATGGTCAGAGATTGCAGACATGATACAGGAGATGGACAGAGACTGCAGACGTAGTACAGTAGATGGTCAGAGACTGCAGACATGGTACAAGAGACGGTTAGAGATTGCAGACAGGGTACAGGAGTTGGTCAGAGACTGCAGACATAGTACAGGAGATGGTCAGAGACTGCAGACATACTACAGGAAATGGTCAGAGATTGCAGACATGATACAGGAAATGGTCAGAGATTGCAGACATGATACAGGAGAAGGGCAGAGACTGCAGACATAGTACAGGAGATGGTCAGAGACTGCAGACATAGTACGGGAGATGGTCAGAGACTGCGGACATAGTACAGGAGATGGTCAGAGACTGCGGACATAGTACAGGAGAAGGTCAGAGACTGCGGACATAGTACAGGAGAAGGTCAGAGACTGTGGACATAGTACAGGAGATGGTCAGAGACTGAGTCCCCCAGCCCCACTTCCCACTTCACTTGTTAGCTTCAAATATTACTGTCCTGTCCCCCAGTCACAGTGCCCAGCCCCGACTTGTGTCACCTTATATTCGATTTATCCATCTTATTCCATTTCCTCAACTTCTAATAATAATATCCCGAAGTGGTGGTGAGTGGAGGTCCAGGATCCCTTAACAACAGTTGGGCGGGCCGTGGGTGGGAGGAGAAATGGGCCACTGCCATTGTGGGAACGGGCAGCCATGGAATCGGATGGATCTCTGAGCCAGTCTAATCGATGCCACCGGGTGTTGGGTGGGGGACACGGACGCCAGGGAAGGAGGTAGGTGGAGACTTAAAAAAATCAGTCCCTCCCTGCCCTGCTGCCTGCAAGTCATTAGGCTCCACAACCAGAGAAGGAGGAGGTGGGTGGAGAGAGTGAGACAGTCTCAGGATGCATTGCAGAGTGCAGCACTAGATGCAGGCCTCCACTCGGCCTCACTGAGACCCTGATTCTGTCATCACTGGTTGCTAGCCGCCAGGTGGGGCGGCCCTAGCAACCAGTGCCGAACTTCCAGAAATCAGTTAGTAGGGTGTCCTACTATACTGTGTCCTCTATTTCATTCCGGGACACTGTATTGTCCCGGAATGAAGGTGCCTGGGACCAGGGACACACATGTGAATTGCTGGTGCTGCTGCTGAATGTCCCTCAAAATCCATACCAGACCCTTGAGGTCTGGGATGGATTTTAAGGGGAACCCTAGCCAAAAAAATGGCGTGGGGTCCCCCATAAAATCCATACCAGACCCTTATCCGAGCACGCAACCTGGCAGGCCGCAGGAAAGGGGGGGGACGAGAGCGGCCCCCCCTCCCGCCTGAACCGTACCAGGCCACATGCCCTCAACATTGGGAGGGTGCTTTGGGGTCCCCCCCAAAGCACCTTGTCCCCATGTTGATGAGGACAAGGGCCTCATCCCCACAACCGTGCCCGGTGGTTGTGGGGGTCTGCGGGCGGGGGGCTTATCGGAATCTGGAAGCCCCCTTTAACAAGGGGACCCCCAGATCCCGGCCCCCCCCCTGTGTGAAATGGTAAGGGGGTACAAAAGTACCCCTACCATTTCACCAAAAAAGTGTCAAAAATTGTAAAAATGACAGGAGACGGTCTTTGACAATTCCTTTATTAAAATCTTCTTTCTTCTGGTCTTCCTTCTTCATCTTCTCCTTCCGGCATCTTCTTCCATCGTCTTCTTCCTTCGATTCGCTTCTTCTTCCTCCGGTCTTCTCGTCCTTCTCGTCCGGCGTCGTCCTTCTCGTCCGGCATCGTCGTCTCTTCTCGCAGGCCGCTCCTCGCAATGGGAGGCTCCCGCTCTGTGAGGCTTCGCTCCGGGTGACAGGTCTTGTATAACGAAGGCACCTGGTGACCCCGCCCCCCCTCTGACGTCATGGGGAAAGCCATAGGGAATTCCACATGACGTCCCCATGCGTCAGAGGGGGCGGGGTCACCAGGTGCCTTCGTTATAAAAGACCTGTCACCCGGAGCGGAGCCTCACAGAGCGGGAGCCTCCCATTGCGAGGAGCGGCCTGCGAGAAGAGACGACGATGCCGGACGAGAAGGACGACGCCGGACGAGAAGGACGAGAAGACCGGAGGAAGAAGAAGCGAATCGAAGGAAGAAGAAGATGGAAGAAGATGCCGGAAGGAGAAGATGAAGAAAGGAAGACCAGAAGAAAGAAGAAAGAAGATTTTAATAAAGGAATTGTCAAAGACCGTCTCCTGTCATTTTTACCATTTTTGCCACTTTTTTGGTGAAATGGTAGGGGTACTTTTGTACCCCCTTACCATTTCACACAGGGGGGGGCGGGATCTGGGGGTCCCCTTGTTAAAGGGGGCTTCCAGATTCCGATAAGCCCCCCGCCCGCAGACCCCCACAACCACCGGCCAGGGTTGTGGGGATGAGGCCCTTGTCCTCATCAACATGGGGACAAGGTGCTTTGGGGGGGACCCCAAAGCACCCTCCCAATGTTGAGGGCATGTGGCCTGGTACGGTTCAGGCGGGAGGGGGGGCCGCTCTCGTCCCCCCCTCCTTTCCTGCGGCCTGCCAGGTTGCGTGCTCGGATAAAGGGTCTGGTATGGATTTTGAGGGGGACCCCCACGCCATTTTTTTTTTTTTTTTGGCCGGGGTTCCCCTTAAAATCCATCCCAGACCTGAAGGGTCTGGTATGGATATTTGGGGGGGACCCTACGCCATTTTTTTTTTTTTTTTTTTGGCTGGGGTCCCCCTTAATATCCATACCAGACCTGAAGGGCCTGGTTATTGAATTTGGGGGGACCCCTACGCTTTTTTTTTTTTTTTTTATATCAATGAATGACTGTTTTTTAAATAGCTTTTTTTTCTGCAAAAATGACACTTTGTCATTCGAATTCATTCGAATGCATTCGAATTCATTCGTTATATCTGCTATAATAATTTCGTTTGAATTAGTTGAAATTTGATATTGGTAGTTGGATTCGAATAATTTGGAGCTGAAATTCGTAAACGGAATTTTTCCTGCAAAAATGACACTTTGTCATTCGAATTCATTCGAATCCATTCGAATCCATTCGAATTCATTCGAATTCATTCGAATTCATTCGAATCATTCGGCGACGAAATTCGTAAACGGAATTTCGTATTCCGTACGGAATTCGTAAAAAAAAAAATTCGTACTACAGATTCGTAAATTCGTACGAATTTCGAAAAATTCGTACGAATTACGAATTCGTACGAAACGAATCGCACATGTCTAGGGGCTTAGATTGCAAGCTCATTGAAGGCAGGAAATGATATGATTGTACTATATACAGTATATATGTAAAGCTTTGTGCAAGTTGACAGCACTGTATAAATACCTGTAATCAGTGTTGGTCATCTTACTTTAAAAAAGTAATTAGTTAGTAACTCAGTTACTACATTGGAAAAGTAATTAGTTACGCAGCAAAATAACTGTGACTTTTTTTTTTATATTCTATACGTGTAACTAAGGGGCGGGTCTAGTATTACTGTAACCAAGGGGCGCATTTATTATTATTGTTATATATCGTGTAACCAAGGGGCTGCTCTATTATTACTCTAACCAAGGGGCAGATCTGTTATAGTGTGTAAGCAAGGGGCGGATCTATTATTATTATATCGTGTAAGGGGCAGATGGCTACAGAAGAGGGCGAATGTTAAATTAATGGGCAGAGCTCGATATATAACAATAATAATAAATGCGCCCCTTGGTTACAGTAATACTAGACCCACCCCTTAGTTACACGCTAGACGCCCCTTGCAGAGTAACACGAGCATCGGGAGCGTACGGCATCGCCTCGTACAATTACATGTTTACTGCACCTGCGCGGTGTAGAGTTCACTCAGCGCTGTTTAGGTTCAGAAATTTTCGTAAGCTCCGTAGTCCTTCATACTGCGCAAGCGCTGCGCCTGCGCAGTACAGGGGATCCTTATCCGGCGGGGGAACTTTTTTGGCAGGGCACTGGAATTACACTACTGCCATCTAGTGGCAGTAAATGTAATTGAGGTAACTCAGCCCAAGTAATGGGAACTGCATTACCATGAGGGGAAAAGTAATCAGTTAGATTTCTCGTTACCCTCTAAAGTAACTGCGTTAAGTAACTCCGTTTATTTTAACTCAGTTACTTACATCAGTGCCTGTAATAAATCATTTTACCTGTTTAACACCTGTGACAATAATGTCCATTTTGGGATAAACAAGGCAAAACCTCCTTAACCTGGGAGGTTTTAATGTGTGTGTCTGTAGGTTTTTGTAGTCCATAGCACCTTTCTACCAGTTCACTTTGATGTCAGCAATTGTATGCATGCATTCATTGTACTTTAACTTATCAAATAGGTCATTAGTTTGCAAAGATCCTTTTTAAATAATAAACATTATCTTACCAGAACCAGAAGTGTGAAAAGAAGACTTGTACCAAAGGCAGTTAAAGCAGATATGACAATGATAAACCACACGGATAGGCATGGACATGGTGCTGTGTGGTAAAAAAAAATGCAGTTTAGTTATATTGCCCACTAATGTGTATATTAATATTCTGCTTATAATGCTTGAGAGTAACACTAGCCCTTTAAAATATGTAATAATTATAAATAATATTTAATAATGATACTAACTTATTTTAAACTTGAATGTGGGCAAAAAAAATGTTATTGTTATATTCAGTGGTGGCTGGTGCTCAATTTTCTTTGGGGAGGGGGGGTGACCCACGGCCCCCCCAGCCAGCCAGCCAACCCCTCCATTAATTTGCTAATGTCACACAACTGGGTGGGCTCGGGGCGCAGTGCTTTGCGCCCGAGCCCACCCTTTTTTTGAAGCCAATTAGAGCCTCAGGCTGTAATCATGTGCTTCGGAAAAAAAAAATCCATTGAAATCCATGCGTCCGGTGCCCTGCATGTAGATTAGGGGCTGGGCGCATGGATTAGGGAGGTGGCGCCCCTGTTCCCTGCATGAGTGGCCGGCACTGGTTATATTATTACCATTTTAATATTTAACAGCTAAACACAGGGTTGAAATGCATATATGGGAACTGTTTTACATTGGCAAAGGATTTGTTTTTCTGTTCAGCCAGTCTTTTGATCCAGACACATCTGCTAGGCCCATAAGTAATATTTTATACTATGAGACCGCTTGGCAAACAACACTGCAGTTAAGCACTAAATCCGCATCCAGGATCCACCTTGTGACTGGAATTGTCAAAGGAGTTTTGGCTTTAGGAAATTAAAGCCCAACTTTAGCCATGGCTATTTTTGTGTTTTAAAAATTTTAAAAAGCGGTAGTAAACCACGGTTAAAGGGAACAAAAATAAATCCCCTGTAAGCCAATGTCATAATGTGCTAGCATACATCACATACTAGCGGCGTGCTGTCACCGTTAAGAGGGCTTCCATCTTCACCTGGTCTTCCTTCCGGGATTGAGGCCTTCAACTACATGAGTGGCCAGGGGCGCAATAATGTAACTCCGTGCATGTGTGCAGGAGCTGCCATTTGTGGCACGGGCTCTGAAGGTCTGGAACGGTATGCCGTACCTTCCAAGCTCATGCGCCAGTGACGTCAGCGGCTGCATGCACTCTGAATATCCCCTAAACAGTGCACCTAAAGGAGATATTCACAGTAACTATAGGTAAGCCCTATTATAGGCATGCCTGTAGGTAAAAGTGGTAAAACTGAATTAACTACCACTTTAATTCTCACATTAACACTGTTACCCCCTTACTTTGCTGTGCCATTCACAAAACACAGCACAAATGGTATCACTGTGTAATGCTTTGTGAATGGCACAGCAGAGAGCAGAGGAAGGGGTTGGAGGCACAACATCAGACATGACGCCATTTATAGACACTATTCTGCTGCAATGAAGAGCCAGTAGTCCTGCTTCCCGCTTTACATGTAAGGAGCTCTTATCGGAGCTTAAAGAGCTCCTGAAATATTAAAAATTGACATGTTAAAGTGAAATTTAAAGACTTAAAAAAAAAAAATAATAATAATACAGTAGTGCCTAGAGATGGGCTTGAAAATAAAGGTGCTGTATACATAATCTCGTATGACAGCGGTCCTCTAGGGGGCAGCACTACAGGCATATACAGCAATAAACACCTTGTCAAACATTTTACCCCTTCCCCACTAAATGTGCTTACCTTAATTTCTCTCAGTCTAAAATGGCCAAAAAAAAAGACAAACATTGACTATGGAGTTTCTGGTTGGCAATTAAACTTTTTATCTCTTTTCTAAAAGGCCAACAAGTCAGTCTATGTGTAGGCTTCCCAAGGTGTTAACTGTGATAGGCAGGAAATTCCTGTGATTCAGGTTTCACCTTAACTTTGGGCTTAAACCCGCCCTAAAGCAAAGCTCTGCCTACTTGCCATATCTCTCCAATGAAAACACTCTTATTAATCTCAAGGGTGTTGTCATTCTAGAGCAGTGATCACTAAATGGCGGATTGCGGTCCAGTTACGGCCCCAGTAGCCATACTACCTGGACTGCAGCCTCACCAAATAGTTGCCTGTGTCCTCTCCTCGCCGCCGGCTCGCCTGCCGGCCTGCTGCTGCTACTATGTGCACAACATGGCAGGCACGCTGCGCACGGGTCTGTCCCTTCGATAGGATCGCTGCACTGCCCCGCCCCACACTGCCTGTCTTATTCACACAAGATGAGAAACGCGCCGCTCTCGACAAAAGGCGGGACTTTTTAAGTAAAGAAGCGGGTGATTGGTTGCTACGCAGCAGGGCAGTCCCAGCAATCAATCACTCAATGTGAAAAGTCCCGCCCGTTGTCCAGAGCTGCCGTGCTTCCTGTTTTGTGTGAATAAGGTAGGGCTCTGTGGGGAGGGGGGAGTGCTGTGCTGGTATTATGACAGGAATCTACTATGAGGGGGGGGTCTGTAATGGGGGGCCAGTCTGTGATGGGGGGTCAGTCTGTCATGGGGGGGCAGTCTGTGATGGGGGGCCAGTCTGTGATATGGGGGCCAGTCTGTTACGGGGGCCAGTCTGTTATGGGGGGTCAGTCTGTGATGGGGGTCAGTCTGTGATTGGGGGTCAGTCTGTGCTGGGGGGCAGTCTGTGCTGGGGGCCAGTCTGTGATGGTGGGGTCAGTCTGTGATTGGGGGTCAGTCTGTGATTGGGGGGTCAGTCTGTGATTGGGGGGTCAGTCTGTGATGGTGGGGTCAGTCTGTGATTGGGGGGTCAGTTTGTGATGGGTCAGTCTGTGATATGGAGGCCAGTCTGTTATGGGGGCCAGTCTGTGCTGGGGGCCAGTCTGTGATGGTGGGGTCAGTCTGTGATTGGGGGGTCAGTCTGTGATTGGGGGGTCAGTCTGTGATGGTGGGGTCAGTCTGTGATTGGGGGGTCAGTTTGTGATGGGTCAGTCTGTGATTGGGGGCCAGTCTGTGATTGGGGGTCAGTCTGTGATGGGGGCCAGTCTGTGATGGGGGCCAGTCTGTGATGGGGGCCAGTCTGTGATTGGGGGTCAGTCTGTGATGGGGGCCAGTCTGTGATGGTGGGGTCAGTCTGTGATTGGGGGTCAGTCTGTGATGGGGGCCAGTCTGTGATGGGGGCCAGTCTGTGATGGGGGCCAGTCTGTGATTGGGGGTCAGTCTGTGATGGGGGCCAGTCTGTGATGGGGGCCAGTCTGTGATGGGGGACAGTCTGTGATTGGGGGTCAGTCTGTGATGGGGGCCAGTCTGTGATGGGTCAGTCTGTGATTGGGGGTCAGACTGTGATTGGTCACTATTTGATGGGGGGTCAGTCTGTGATTGGGGGTCAGACTGTGATTGGTCACTCTTTGATGGGGGGGTCAGTCTGTGATTGGGGGTCAGTCTGTGATGGGGGTTCTGAGATGAGGGGCCTGTGACGTGCACAGGAGGCTGCGATGTGGAGGATATCATGTGGAGTCATAGCACCAAGATGACACTCGGACCTTCGCTAGAAAACAATTTTTCTGACTGGACCCCAGTGAATTTTAATTCACTACCCCTGTTCTAGAGGGTCTAGTGGAAAGTGGGAAGGTAGAACCCAGTACCAGTAATGAAAGTTAGGATACTCGAACCCTTACTAAGGAAGAGGAATCATGAAACCTAGTAAAAGCAAACATATTGTGGTGCCTGCTCGTAAGGTTATTAAACATATTATGATCTGACTGTACAATCACCTTAAGATTTACCAAAAGTATGCAATATGTGACCCTCCTAAACTATGCTTTCAATTTGTAGACAATTAGGCAGGCCCCCTGCACTATGTAATTTTTGTTGGGTTTAAAGAAGATTGTACACTCAGATTGTAATGTATGTGGTAAGCTTGAGGGTAGGGACTGATGTGAATGTACAATATATATGTGTAAAGCGCTGTGTACTTTGACAGTGCTATATAAGAACCTGTAATAAATGGATAAAAACTGAAAATACAACCCAGCAATTAAACTCAAACAGGTTGAAGTAGATATGGTAGTATCAACTCTAATGCCATGTACAAACGGTCGGAAATTCCGACAGAAAAGGTCCGATCGGATTATGTTGTCGGAAAATCCGATCGTGTGTGGGCTCTATCAGACTTTTTCCTGTCGGAAATTCAGACGGAAAAATTTTAAGAGTAGGACCTAAAATTTTCCTACAACAAAATACGATCAGACTTTTTCCGATGGTTTGTAGAGAATTCCGACGGACAAAGTGCCATGCTCAGATCAAATTTACGAGACCAAAGCTTTTGGCTACTAGCCTCTACGTAGTTCCGTTGTACGCAACGAATGTCACCACGTTCCCAACGATCGGATTTTCCAACAACTTTGTCCGACCGCCAGGGCAGGACTTAGGGTGGTGGGGGCCCCTGGGCTTGAGTCACTTTCGGGCCCTACCTTCTATACATTATCGTATTTATCAGCGTATAACACGCGCCCCAAGTTTAGGAGGGAAGTTTAAGGAAAAAAACGTACATTTAAATGCCCATCAATGTAGCCTTGTCAGTGTCCATCTGCAGCCTTGCCCATCCATCTGCAGCCTTGTTCAGTGTCATTGTAGCCTTGTCAGTGCATTGCAGCCTTGTCAGTGTCATTGCAGCCTTGTCAGGGTCATTTGCAGCCTTGTCAGTGTAGCCTTGTCATTTGCAGCCTTGTCTAACATCATCAAAATGGTATCACTATTACCTTGGATCACTTCACACTTAAATTGTTATTAGTGGAGAACAATCCAGAGAGTTGTACTGCCTGAACTATGCTGGACTGCATGCTGCCGGCTGATACATGGAGTGCCCACCTGAGCCATGTTGGCTAAAAAGTTTAAGTTGTTGGGGTGATCCACCCTGAAGGGTGACCTGTGATCTTCAGCAGGTTGATGCTTTCTAAATTATGATGAGAATTTTCTATGTCCCTGGCTGTCATATGGACAGACTGAGGATTCCTTTGCAAGGGGACCTATGTCCCGGAGTGCGGTCCCTTGCACCAGGGCCTGGCTGCTTATTGCCTGAAATGCAGCTGTGCCTCCTTGTCCCCCGAGTTGTCCCTGAAGAAGAAGGGAGACTGCTAGGAAATATAATCCACCCAGAGTGAAATTGATGGGCTGTCACATGTCATGGACACTGGGTTTTTAGTCAGTTAGATTAAGCTGTAATAGAGGGGTAAATTCCCACAATACATGTAAATAATGAACTAAACCATACAGCTGAATGGTTTCTAGTGTGGTCACCAGGTGGCGTGAGCGGTGCTGACCTGAGTGAACTTTATTCATATTATCGGCTAAGTGTATACGTTGCTGATTAATGGAAAGGGTGGTGGCATTCTCCGCTGAGAATGGGGCCTGCTCTCCCTAATGTAAATAATGCAAATATTTCATAGGGTGTATTTACACTGCCATGCTGTCTTCGGCTGAGGACAATTGAAACCTGTTTGATCAGGTATGTATATATTGCAACTTGGTACAATAGAGTGGGATACATTTGCATTGCTGTTGATTCTCTCTTTTAGGTGTTGCTGTGTCGGTGCGTCTTCCTTGGCTAAGGAGAGACAGGGATCTAACCTGCTGTCAACACTAACCCATTTCTATATTATCACTGTATATATATTTAAGATAGATAGTGAGGAAGCAAGGTTTCTGCTTAGGCCTGCATTTAAAATTGTACATAGATATTTTTGATAGTTTATTGCTTTATGTGATCCATCATAATTTCTTATATGTATATTTGATACCTATGTTTATTTCATTTGGTATGCAACATATATATCTATATATTTTTATATTGCTAATGGGGATGGGCGAACAGTTCGGGCCAAGCATAAGTTCGGGCCGAACTTTGGTTGTTCAGACGTTTGGCGAACAACGAACATTATGCAGTGTTGGCAGGAAATTCGGAAGCCGCGGAACCCCGTAAAAGTCTATAGGACACTAACATGAAATACCAAAAGTGGTAATTTTAAAGGCTTATATGCAAGTTATTGTCATAAAAAGTGTTTGGGGATCCGCGTCCTGCCCCAGGGGACATGCATCAATACAAAAAAAAGTTTTAAAAACTAAAGTTTTTTTGGGAGCAGTGATTTTAATAATGCTTAAAGTGAAACAATAAAAAATTAAATATTCCTTTAAATATCGTGCCTGGGGGGTGTCTATAGTATGCCTGTAAAGTGGTGCAGTTTTCCCTTTTTTAGAACAGTACCACAGCAAAATGACATCTCTAAAGGAAAAAAAGTAATTTAAAACTGTTCGCGGCTGTAATGAATTGTCGGGTCTCGGCAATATAGATAAAACTCATTGAAAAAAATGGCATGGGGTCCCCCCCAGTCCATTACCAGGCCCTTTGGGGGAGGTGTCCGTTAAAGGGGATAATGTAGTTGTGCCAACTAAAGCAAGCACCAAGTCCAACTATATCCTGGCCGAAGAGTGTTCCACTATAACCGATTTGGACATTCCGTCAGATGGCCTATCGGAACTCTTTTCGGATACTTTGTCTTACACCGGGAAGTGGGGTGAGAGTAATGAAGAGACAATAAGTGACATGCAGGAGGATGAAGCTCCTTCTACTACTACCGCTAGTGTGTAAATTAAGCTGTCAGCCAGTGCAGCTCCACTGATCAGCATCACCAGGTCCTTTGAGGAGGATCATGGGGCTCAATAGGTCCCCAAAGCCCATCCTATCACGCCCATGCCTAGCACCAAGTCTAACCATAAGCCAGAGTTGTTTGCTGGGTGCTCAGTTCGGCATGCTCCAGGAGCACGGATCCTACCCGTATATGAGGATCTCAGAAACCTTGCCTCGGCTGTCAAAGATACAGTGGATAATCATAAAGAAAGTGGCAGAAGAATATGGGTATATATACCCCTACATACCTCCTTATCTGAAAGAGGAGATCTCGGAGATGTTACTACTGGTAACATCATCAAAATGGTATCACTATTACCTTGGATCACTTCACACTTAAATTGTTATTAGTGGAGAACAATCCAGAGAGTTGTACTGCCTGAACTATGCTGGACTGCATGCTGCCGGCTGATACATGGAGTGCCCACCTGAGCCATGTTGGCTAAAAAGTTTAAGTTGTTGGGGTGATCCACCCTGAAGGGTGACCTGTGATCTTCAGCAGGTTGATGCTTTCTAAATTATGATGAGAATTTTCTATGTCCCTGGCTGTCATATGGACAGACTGAGGATTCCTTTGCAAGGGGACCTATGTCCCGGAGTGCGGTCCCTTGCACCAGGGCCTGGCTGCTTATTGCCTGAAATGCAGCTGTGCCTCCTTGTCCCCCGAGTTGTCCCTGAAGAAGAAGGGAGACTGCTAGGAAATATAATCCACCCAGAGTGAAATTGATGGGCTGTCACATGTCATGGACACTGGGTTTTTAGTCAGTTAGATTAAGCTGTAATAGAGGGGTAAATTCCCACAATACATGTAAATAATGAACTAAACCATACAGCTGAATGGTTTCTAGTGTGGTCACCAGGTGGCGTGAGCGGTGCTGACCTGAGTGAACTTTATTCATATTATCGGCTAAGTGTATACGTTGCTGATTAATGGAAAGGGTGGTGGCATTCTCCGCTGAAAATGGGGCCTGCTCTCCCTAATGTAAATAATGCAAATATTTCATAGGGTGTATTTACACTGCCATGCTGTCTTCGGCTGAGGACAATTGAAACCTGTTTGATCACGTATGTATATATTGCAACTTGGTACAATAGAGTGGGATACATTTGCATTGCTGTTGATTCTCTCTTTTAGGTGTTGCTGTGTCGGTGCGTCTTCCTTGGCTAAGGAGAGACAGGGATCTAACCTGCTGTCAACACTAACCCATTTCTATGTTATCACTGTATATATATTTAAGATAGATAGTGAGGAAGCAAGGTTTCTGCTTAGGCCTGCATTTAAAATTGTACATAGATATTTTTGATACTTTATTGCTTTATGTGATCCATCATAATTTCTTATATGTATATTTGATACCTATGTTTATTTCATTTGGTATGCAACATATATATCTATATATTTTTATATTGCTAATGGGGATGGGCGAACAGTTCGGGCCAAGCATAAGTCGGGCCGAACTTTGGTTGTTCAGACGTTTGGCGAACGAACATTATGCAGTGTTCGCAGGAAATTCGGAAGCCGCTTAACCCAGTAAAAGTCTATAGGACACTAGCATGAAATACCAAAAGTGGTAATTTTAAAGGCTTATATGCAAGTTATTGTCATAAAAAGTGTTTGGGGATCCGCGTCCTGCCCCAGGGGACATGCATCAATACAAAAAAAAGTTTTAAAAACTAAAGTTTTTTTGGGAGCAGTGATTTTAATAATGCTTAAAGTGAAACAATAAAAAATTAAATATTCCTTTAAATATCGTGCCTGGGGGGTGTCTATAGTATGCCTGTAAAGTGGTGCAGTTTTCCCTTTTTTAGAACAGTACCACAGCAAAATGACATCTCTAAAGGAAAAAAAGTAATTTAAAACTGTTCGCGGCTGTAATGAATTGTCGGGTCTCGGCAATATAGATAAAACTCATTGAATGGCATGGGGTCCCCCCCAGTCCATTACCAGGCCCTTTGGGTCTGGTGTGAATATTAAGGGGAACCCTGAACCAAAAATGTAAAAAAAAAATTGCGTGGGGGTCCCCCCAAAATCCATACCAGGCCCTTCAGGGATTTTAAGGGGAACCCTGCGCCAAATAAAAAAATAAAAATGGCGTAGGGCCCCCCCCAAAATCCATACCAGACCCTTATCCGAGCACCTAACCTGCAGGCTGCAGGAAAAGAGGGGGGGATGAGAGAATGCCCCCCCCCTCCTGAACTGTACCAGGCCACATGCCCTTTAAGCATTATTAAAATCACTGCTCCAGAAAAAACAACTTTTTTTTGCATTGATACATGTCCCCTGGGGCAGGACCCGGGTCCCCAAACACTTTTTATGACAATAACATATAAGCCTTTAAAATTAGAACTTTTGATTTTTCATATTCGTGTCCCATAGACTTTAACAGTGTTCGTGTGTTCATCTAAATTTTTTACCTGTTCGCAAGTTCTGATGCAAACCAAACTGGGGCGTGTTTGGCTCATCGCTAATTGTTAACCCTTTCCTGTTTCCCTACCCATCCCAGTTTTTGCCAGGACACTTGCTCTCAGGCTTGAGAGCTTAAAATTATTTTTCTACAAACTCTGAGACATTTTTTTTGTAGGCAGGGGGAGGATGTAGCACCCTGGAGTTTAGGCAGAGTTGCTCCTCAAAAATTAACCTGCCAGGAATAGTCATCTTGGCTAATTGTTAGAGATCAATTCTCCCTAAGTTTGACCTTGTTGCACCTTTCTCTTCTACCACTAGGTGGCCGGGTACCTGGTGGTACTGGATATGAGAAAGGCATTGCAAGGTCAGATCATGGGTATATGGGGTATCTCAGCCAATGGGCAGGGGTTTTCTTGAATCTCTTGGCCTGCTGGGAGAACCTATATATTCGGGTGGAGTCCGGTGATCGGTGTTCTGTGCCACCTGGACAGCTGTCTGGGTCGACGAGTGTTGTACTGCCCAGGCTGCTAGGCCAGAGATTGGGCCTATCCCGGGCACATCTGGCTTCTAGGCTGTCTGAGGGCCTACTGTATCCAGAAGCAAGAGAGCAGCGCAGGGTTGGGACTGCGGCTTGCAGTCCAACCAAAAGTGACAGTTCTGCCGGCCGGAGAACCTGTCGTGGTCAGAGGTAGAGGGGAAGCTGTCGCCACTAAGGGACCACCTTATTACCAGGGACCACAGCGGGTAACTGAAGCAAGTACCAGAGCAGTATTCTCACCAACCGGGGACGGTGAAGAATCTGGAAACTTCAGTGGGTATCAAGCCAGGGACCCAGCCAGCGGAGGTGACACATGCAGAGCAACCTTGTGTGTCAAGCCAGGGACCGAACAGGCCAGTGGGGTGAAGCTTGAGAGGTATCTTGAGTGACAAGCTAGGGACTCCACAGAGGATGCTTGAGGAAGATACCACCGTGAAGATTGGAGGAGCTCAAGGGATTCGGTGGCAGTGAATTATCTAGTCTAGTGAGAGAGACTGGGAGCTCAGTGGGCTGAAGAACTACAAGGAGTGATTGTAGTGGAAGGAGCTGTTACGTTTTGTGTTAGGAACTCTTAAAGACTGTTGCCATAGGAGACAGCATTCCTGAACATGCAGATGTGGCATCTTGCTGGATGCCTTTCCCTGCATGGCTGTCCTCGTATTGAAGTCTCAGAGTCTGCCAATTAATCTTGCAACTACCTAAGGGTGTCCTGGTCCTTACCCTCTCTCCCCCAAAAAGTTTGTTAAGATAAATAAACTCTCTTTTGCATTCAAAAAGTGTCTGGGGCCCAATAACTTCAACTACCTTGCACCCACCATGCCTCACAACCCACCATATACAGAAGGATGTCAGCTGTCTCTGGCCCTGGAGGTTCTCATTAGACCGAAGTAGGCCTGGGACCTTACTACAGTCATATTACAAAGGGACAAAAGTAAAGGTAAGTACAAAAATCACATTTTCTTTAACATTCATTGAGAGAACATCCATATAGTAATTAGTACACATTTGGGAAGGCCAAAAACAGTCTGAGGGGTGGGTACCAGCCACTGAAAGATCCAGGACGTGGAATCTAGTGAACAAAGCTATGAAGCTATTAACATCTAAATGCTAGTTGAAAAGGTAACCAGGGCTAATACAGTATGTAAATTGGGATAAAGGGATATCAAAGATCAACCTGATGTTTCAGAACAGGTAAACAGGGAATATCTAAATGATGCAATGATGGACATCAACTGACAAGGTGGAAGACAACCAAACATTCTACATAACACAATACTGAAAGACTATAAAGTCTCTAAAATGAACAAAAGGAGAAAGAAGTCGCTCTCTATTAAAAACCCCATTTATATTTATTTTATTTATCTACAAGTTTGATATACAAACTGTTCCAATCGTTCCTGCAGCCCTAACAACAAATTAGCTCTGGATGGAGTGAAATGATTAGGGTTTGCAGGATCAGGTCGAACATTTGGCACATTAGACTTGTGAATAAACATACAATGGACTTTTAAGGGGGACTGGCTTCTTGCTCAACCCCCCTCCCCTTTCCTGGTCAGCTAGGCTGCATGCTCAGATTAAGGGTCTGGTCGGGATTTCCTGGGAGACCTCATGCATTCTTTTTTGTGTGAGGTACCCCCTTAGAACTTATATCAGACTCATAAGATCTGGTGTGCATTTTGTTTGACTCTATACACATTTTTCTCTCATCCTTGCTACAGGATGCGCTACAGCAAAAATTACATTTACAAAAAAAATGACAGTTTAAACTGCCAGCAAAGAAAATGGCATTGCTGGCTTCTTTACAAAAAAAAAAACCAGGGGTCTGTTAATGTCAGTGCTAAAAAGTCACTGCCCCCGGCAGCATTGTATTAAAAAAAAAGTTTGTATTGGCACATGTTCTCCAGGGCCATGCCCATCAACTCCCCCATGCTATTTTTTTGGGACCGCCTTACCTTTTAGCCCAGGAACTGGGAATTTTTCATTTGACAGATTCAGCTCTCATTGATTTCTATGGGGTTCAGGTTTGGCCTGCAAACTTCTTTGTAGTTTCCTTCTCAAATCAAATCCATGGCAGTTTGGCTCATCACTATTGGTTATGAACACCATTGTTATCACTATGGGATAACACCCACCTTGATCAGATTTCTGTTAAAAGTTAGCAGAACAAATTGACCCAAAGAGTTAGCTTTTTATGTTGTCCAAGTCTAGATCCTTCCACACAGGAGGATGTAAGTGAAAAAAGAAAAACGAACCTTTACAATCCCTTTTAAGTTCAAATCTTAATAGAAACCTCCAATCTTCTGAAACTAACACTAACCTGTCCCCTAAATGAATCTCAACTTTTTAATAACTCCTTCTTCCGCATACCCAACTTATACTTATTTTCCAAATATAATCCATATAAATCCACTATTTAATGGCCCTGTAATCTATAGTTCATGAAATATTTTCTTACTGTGTTTTTGTCCTTGTAATGTCCCCTGTAAGTTTGCAAACCTCTCCTTTTCTCCCTCGTATCCATTTTTTGGGAACAAGCAATGCACATTCATAGTCCCTAGTCTATCTCATGGGACCATGGAGAAAGAACATAACCACTAGACATGTGCTGTTCGTTTCGTTCTGAATTAATATTCGGACAAATTTTTCGTTATTTGGAGATTCCTATATTTCCAAATACCCGAATTACAATATAAAAAATTTTACCGAATGCTCTGAATAACATATAAATAATAAAAATAAAATAAAAATAATAAAATTTGTCCATATTTCGAAATGCGTACTGAATTTCGAAAATTGAGTTTTACATCGAATTCCAGTCGAATTCTAACTATACACACATTGCTAAAATCAAAGACTTTGTGTGTTGTTAGAGTACCATTTCTAAATAATGCTGCTTTGGTTAGGCCAAAGGTATTTTAAAGAGCAATTGTAATCATATGATGAAGATTTTTCTTTTGTTTGTTCACTTTGCCACATTCGATTTGAAAGAAAAAAAAAAAAAAAATCTTTTTTCGATTTGACCAATTCAAAATTTATCGATTCGAACATTTAGAATCGAAAAAAATCGTTAAATTCAAAGAAAATTTAAAAAAGACATATAAAACGAATTCTGAATACGAATCCCGAATATGAATTAAACGAATCAACCGAATTTAACAAAACAAAATAATTAGATTAACGAATCGAAACAAAACAATTTTTTTTCATTATGCACATGTCTAATAACTACCCTCTAACAGGAAGTCGGATCACGGAAGCAAAAAAAATAAAAAATGAAATTTGGAGAGTTTGAGATTGAAGGCTATTTTGAGTTAAAGAGTAAGCCCCCGTACACACGGTCGGAAATTCTGACCACAAAATCCGTCAGATTTTTTCAGATGGATCTTGTCCGAAACTGGTGTTGCATACACACGGTCGGACAAAGTTGTCAGAAAATCGGATCGTTCCGAACGTGGTGACGTTCGTTGCGTACTACGGAACTACGTAGAGGCTAGTAGCCAATAGCTTTGGTCTCGTAATTTGATCTGAGCATGCGTGGCAATTTGTCTGTCGGAATTCCCTACAGACGATCGGAAAAAGTTCAATCGGATTTTGTTGTCAGAAAATTTAAGATCCTGCTCTCAAATTTTTTCCGTCGGAAATTCTGACGGAAAAAGTCCGCTAGAGCCCACACACGATCGGATTTTCCGACAACATAATCCGATCAGACTTTTTCCATCGGAATATCCGACCGTGTGTATGGGGAATAACTCCACTTTTGTTCACAAAAAACATTCCCCTCTGGGTGATCTATGCACATTGCAAGGATTTTAATAAACTTTGCAGCAGATTCCTACCTTTTGTTATTCTGAAGAAACAGCTTTTTGTTTGTCTGTGTCCATGTGCATTCAATTACAATATGACTTGAGTTGGAATTGTATATTTTTTTTGCAAATTTCTTTTCCAGGATAGTGCAATTACCCTTTAAGATAGCAGATTTTAATTGATTATTTTTTTTTAAACCATAGCTTAGAGTCATTTTAGGTCACTGCGCTGAAAGATCACATTTTGCTGAAGGCTACTGGTTTGTAATCACTCAGCTGTTCCATGGTGGAAACAGCAACAAGTCTATGTAAAGACTTCAATGCTTTTTATTTTTTTCAGCATAATGCAACTCCAGGCCTATTACAGTAAATGGCATTGTAGCCTTTGTCATGTAGCCCTAAAAAACATACTGGTGGTAAATTTTAGAAAAATGAACCCACTGCTAGAAAAAAGAGTCACCCAATTCTTACTTTCTTTATACAAAAAAAAAAAAAAACTAATATAAAACAAACGTTCTTCACCATAAACCACTTTCATTATAATAATTCTGGAATTCCTTACCGGTGATGCCCAAGACCAGAAGGAAGATTGCTCCGAGCTTTAATCCCATTTCTTACGTCTTTCTCTCCCATGTGCAAAAGAGCTGAAATCATTTGATCAGCGAGAAAATTGTGTATATACTGTAAAGGACGAAAGGGTGGGTCCTTTATCACATCTCTTTTGTTAGGCGTCTGAATTAGGAGTATGTCTGTGGGAGAACTTTCCAAGTACGAATGATAATCTCTGACCTCTATGTGTATGCTCAACAATTATTAACACCATTGTGTGCATGGTTCAACATATATGGAACGTCAGCCAACAAGTTAAAACAATCACTCTACTGCTAATGCTATCCAGGAAAGACTGCAACTGTGTTACCGTTAGAAACAGTGGCGGCTTTTGGGGGGGGGGGGGGCCGCAAACAAGCACCCCCTCCCTGACAGCCCGCAGCATGGCACTGACAACCCCCCCGGGCGGCCGGCAGTCAGGCACCTACCCGATCTAGGACTGGAGGGCTGTGGTGTCCTCTCCTTCTCCCCCGAAGTGCGGGCAATGGCTACGGTGTCCACTCCTCCCACGGTGGCTTCCTCTGCCGCGTGTCTCCTCTCTGTTCCTCCTAAGCGCTAGGCATCAAATAGGATCACCTGATGCTTTGGCCAATCGGGAAACAGGTCTCACGACCTGCCTCCTGATTGGCGGGGAGGAACTTTAGTGTGAAAATAGCGAAAATGTATTTGCTACCATCACACGATTCCCTGCGCCCCGAGCCCACCCTTTTTTGAAGCCTATTCGAGCCTCTGGCTCTAATCAGATGCTTAAAAAAACACCCCCCCACCTCATTGGAATCCATAGTCCAGTGCCCTGATATGTAGTGCTGTTTGTCCCATTTCTCCCCTCTGCCTCTAATAAATATGAATATTTTATTTTGGAAGAGCGTGTATCTTTTTTGGTAAGTACATGTTTCCACTTTCTCGTCTAGGGGAGAATTACGTCAGGTGACCCCCCCCCCCCCATCTGCACCTACTTGAGATGTCACACTCACAGGAAACTGCGGGGCCAGTCATATATTGTTGCTGTGCCTCACGAATGCTCAGTGGGGATCCAGCTATGAGGCTAGATAAAGTCACAGCCAGCTCTGTTAAGCAAGATGGCGGTGCTAAAGAGCCAAATCCGGTAAAGAATCACCTCCTGGAAAGACAGCGGTGGGCATGGTCTGTTAGGTGTCAGCAGGGACTGGGCCGAGATTCGATCCATCTATGGGCAAGCTGGTTATACTGAAGTTGATCCATCGATCAACTTCAGTACAACCAGCCTGTCAGATTTCTCGCATGCAATTACTGTTGGCGGCTATATCCATCAGCGGTAATCATTATTTTGTGCTGGCATGGAAGGCTCCCAGCCGGTACAACAATAGTGTCGTCAAAGGATTCCCCCATGAGCACTGAATGTTGATTGGGGAAGCAAGTGTTTTTCTGTCCTGCAAGAGATTTGCATCATCTATGGCTTGCTTAAAAAGTCAGCTGCTACATTATTTTTAATAGTTGGTGACTTTTAATGTTGAAGCTTTTCTTAAATAACCGAGAAATGCAGTGGAGCCTCTTAAAACTGAAGGTATTTACATGTTTCACTTTTATCGCAAATTCAATAAATACTGGGGTTTATTCCTCATTCTAGGATAGTGGGCAGAGCAATATAAACCATTCCTATACAGTATGCTCATTTGCATCAGCTGCATATCCGGAGCTTCCGGTTTATAGTACAGAAACAGCCTGATATTATACAGCTACAGTGGCGGCATAAGGGGCAAAGGGGCAGTGCCCCCCTAATCCATGCGTCTAGCCCCTAATCTACATGCAGGGCGCTGGACACATGGATTCCAATGTTTTTTTTTTTTTTAGAAGCACGGGACTAGAGCCAGAGGCTCTAATTGGCTTCAAAAAAGGGTGGGCTCGGGGTACAGAGCACTGCGCCTTGAGCCCACCCAGTTGTGTGACAATTGCAAATTAATATTTGCTATTGCCTTCCTGATTCTCCTTCCGGACAATCAGGAAGCAGGTCCTGAGACCTAAATGGCTGAGAGGAGAAGCAATCGTATTGGCCGCAGAGGAGGAGCAGAAGACGTAGGGGAAGGTGCCGTGAAGCCAAGGAGGAGGAGACACATGGGGAAGCCGACGAGGAGGAAGCACTGCCCACGACCTAGATGGTGGTAAGTGCCCTGATGGGGTAAGTGCGGTGCTGGTGGGCTGAAGATCAAATGGGCCCCTGGTTGCAACAAAACTACAAAACTAATGAGCGGGGGGGGGGGGGGGGGGATCAGGGAAAAAATGGACTGGGGCCCCCCCTTCGGGTCTGGTTTGGGCTTGGAAGGGAACCCCACGCCAAAATTAAAAAGAAAATGGTGTGGGGCCCCCCCAAAATCCATACCAGAACCCTATCCAGGCATGCAGACTGACAGGTTAGGAAAGGGAGGGGATGAGCAAGCACCCCCTCCTGAACCATACCAGGCCACATGCCCTCAACATGGGTGGGGGGGGGGTGATTTGGGGCAGGGGGTTAGGAAAGGGAGAGAAGGAGAAGCAACTGTCGGCTAAAAAGCTATACAGGGAGATCAGTGTTCACAGCTGTCCCTCCCGCCACACTGATCAAACCCCACTGTGAACCAGGGGAACCATCTAGGTTTGGCCCTGCAGCCGGGATATTGGGAGGCGATTGCGGGTGTCAGGGAGCGGCAGCAGAAATGCTGAAGACTCCCGCACCTTGTGGGAGACTTTGGATGTCTGCGTGATTGACAATGGTTCTACATCAGGGGACACTGTTTTTTTTTATTTAAAAAAAAAAGATGTGTCAAAAACTCTTGTACTGTCTTTATTCACTTTGATACTTTTTTGGTGAATGGTTAGGAGTACTAAGTACCCCATACACAATCACATGAGGGGGGGGGGGGGCAGCATCCGATAAGTCCCCTGCCTGCAGACCCCCACAACCACAGCCCAGGGTTGTGGGAGAGAGGCCCTTGTCCCCACCAGCATGGGGACAAGGTGCTTTGGGGCAGAGGGGGGCGTGCTCGGATAAGGGTCTGGAATAGATCTGGGGGGGACCCCACGCCATTTTTTTCCAATTTTTTTCTTTCTTCTGACAGCTGATGACTCATCGGTTGTTAAGGAGTCGGTGGCCGGCATCCCAGCCCGCTCCTTAGCAACCAGTAATATACAGTGTTTTTAAAGACCAAAAAAATAAAGAAAACTGTATGAGAACTGCATGCAAAAATGCATCAAAACCGCTGGTTTAAAAAGTACTGCAAAACGAGCCTGAAAGCCGCATCACCTGCAACCACATAGATGTAAACCTAGACTCCATGGCTTCCACAGTGCCAGATTAAACTCTGTGGAGGACACTAAGTAGTTGAAACCTTGGGGTCCCTTTGAAGGTTAGGTTTCTCATGCACATGCTCTAGTGGGATAACATTGAGCTAAGCAGTATGCATGATGGCCACTAGATGGACATGACAATCACTACTGTACATTACAAGTACTTAGGTTGCACCATTTTTTTTTTACAAACTGACAGCTGAAAGGAGATGAGCTTTTAAGAGACAAACTGTAATGTGAACCCGTTGTCTATGGTTTATATCATTTAAGTTGTTATTGGGTACATTAGTACAGCATTTTCTCTATAGAGTCTGTAAAGGATACACCTTTTGTTCACCTTAAAAAAATAAATGCACACATTTTGGCAGGTTAAAACTATGCATTTATTATTTTTTTACTACAGGAGCTTTCAAAGCAATCATCAAGCAATATCAGGCTCCTGCACACTCTCCCCCCAGCTTTCTGCCTGTACAGGCTTTCAGTTTGAAGACTGGAGGGAGTGTGAATAGACTGAAAGCACTGATCAGCATGCTTGCAGTCATAGACAGGACAATCCATTTATTCACAGATTTCTGGGGTCCTGTACACGGCTAGGCTCCCAAAAAGTCTCACACATGTGGTATCTCCGTACTCAGGAGAAGCCGCAGAATGTATTTTGGGATGTAATTTCACATATACCCATGGCAGGTTTAAGCAATATATCATTTAGTGACAATTTTGTTTAAAAAAATAAAAAATAATTTGTAATTTTCCTGCAACTTGTGGCAAAATATAAAATATTCCATGGACTCAACATGCCTCTCATCAAATAGCTCGGGGTGTCTACTTTCCAAAATGGGGTCATTTGGTGGGGGGATGTGCTATCTTGGCATTTTATGGCCTTCAAAACTGTGATAGGTAGTGAGGAGTGAAATCAAAGATTTACACCCTTCGGACCATGTTGTCGGAAAATCCGCCCATGTGTGGGCTCCATCGGACTTTTTCCGTTGGAATCTCCGATGGAAAAAATTTTCCGACAACAAAATCCGATCGGACTTTTTCCGATCGTGTGTAGAGAATTCCGACGGACAAAGTGCCACGCATGGTCAGATCAAATTATGAGACCAAAGCTATTGGCTACTAGCCTCTACGTAGTTCCGTCGTACGCAACCAACGTCACCACGTTCAGAATGATCGGATGTTCCGACAACTTTGTCCGACCGTGTGTATGCAACACCAGTTTCGGACAAAATCCATCGGAAAAAATCTGACGGATTTTGTGGTCGGAATTTTCAACCGTGTGTACGGGGCATTAGAAAGCCTGAAGGCGGTGCTTGGTTTTCGGGGTCCTGTACGTGGCTAGGCTCCAAAAAAGTCTCACACTTGAGGTAGCCCCAAACTCAGGAGAAGCAGCAGAATGTATTTTGGGGTGTAATTCCACATATAACCATGCCATGTTTAAACAATATATCATTTAGTGACAACTTTTAGCTTGGGGTGTCTACTTTCCAAAGATGGGTAATTTTGGGGGGGGGGGGGTGGTTTGAACTGTCCTGGCATTTTATGCACAACATTTATAAGCTTATGTCACACATCACCCACTCTTCTAACCACTTGATGACAAAGCCCTTTCTGACACTTTTTGTTTACAAGAAAAAATATATTTTTTTTGCAAGAAAATTACTTTGAACCCCCAAACATTATATATTTTTTTAAAGCAAAAGCTCTACATATTAAAATGGTGGGTGTTGCAATTTTTTTTTCACACAGTATTTCTGCAGCGTTTTTTTCGAACGCAATTTTTTTGGGAAAAAACACACTTTTTTAAATTTTAATGCACTAAAACACACTATATTGCCCAAATGTTTGATGAAATAAAAAAGATGATCTTACGCTGAGTACATGGATACCAAACACGACATGCTTTAAACATGCAGCGGCGACAAACTCAATTTTTAAAAGCCTTTACATTTTACCATTTTACAGAGGTCGTCTATTGCCCTCGATCTGACCGGTAATACCTCACATGCATGGTGCAATTGCTGTTCACATATGACACCAGACTGATGCTTGCATTCACCTTTGTGTTCACCTATTTTGCTTTTTCATTTTATTTTTAAACTGTTCCTTAAATATATTTTTTTTAATCACTTTTATTGTTATCTCAGGGAATGTAAATATCCCCTATGATAGCAATAGGTAGTGACAGGTACTCTTTTTGAAAAAGTTGGGGTCTGTTAGATCAAAGCATCTGACCACACCAAGATCGGTGTGATAAAATGTCATGAAATGCTCATGGCTTCTGGTTTCTTAGGCCATAGAGACGATAGGAGCCATTCTGGTCTCTGATCAGCTCTATGGTCAGCGGACGGGAAACCACTGGCTGCATTCTCTGGTTCCCTGTTGGGACTGGAGAGCCAGAGAAAACCATGGAAGACGGTGGGGGGGACGGGGGACGTTCCCTGCTAATTAGCCGCTAGGATTGCTTTTACATGAAAGCCGACCCCTGGCTAGAAAATAATGATACCAAGATGATACCTAAACCTGCAGGCATCATTCTGATAAAACCACTAAAAGTCTAGCAACATACCAGTACGTTGCTGGTCCTTGTTGGGCATACATTGTAATGTAAACCGTGGTGGTGAAATTACCTCCTACAGCGCTGGAGCCGCTGATTTACATATCGTGGGAGCAAACGCTGTTGCTGTCAAGATAAATAAATCAGTGTTGCAGCTGAATGGCTTACCTGCTAAGCAAATGATGGTTAACAATAAAACAAGGTAACATTACAGTATAACAGTAAGACATGCCATACCTGCAAAGCAAATACAATAAAACATAGTAAAAAAAAAACACTTTTTAACGCAATCTATATATCTCTAATATATGCCGAAACATGGGGGCATTCCGCCCCTAATGTTAGGGGCAAATCGCCCCTCCACTCCTTCCCCCATGCTTTAGCTTATATGCTCTTTTTTTTTTAACTGTGATGGTGAAATCACCTTCTACAGCGCTGGAGTCGCTGATTTACATATCGTGGGAGCAAATGCTGATGCTGTCAAGATAAATAATTCAGTGCTGCAGCTGAATGGCGTACCTGAAAACAAAAAAATGGTTAACAATAAAACACAGTAAACAGTAAAGTATAAAAGAATTACATACCTGAAAGGCAAACATGATAAAACATAGTAACAATAAATATGTTGGGGAGACCACCAGCCGCTAACTGACCGAACCAAAACCCCCCTTTTCTCTTTGTCAAAAATAGTGTTTACTGATATGCTAATAATTTGTATTCACACTTCTATGTGATTTTGTTTTTATGTGATTTTTGTTTTTCTCTATATATTTTATTAGAACCTTATACTCCTGAAGAAGCGTACCCTTACGCGCAACATGCCGAGCAACTAGATAAACATCTTGCACCCGGATTCACAACCTGACTCACAACTGCTGTATAACTACACCGCTACTTGGAGATCGTTTGCTAGAAACTTTAGATTATTGATTTCTGTTGTGGTTATAATATGGTGATACTATGCAATGTGATGTCAGAATTGTCTGTGTACAGGGTGCATTATAACTATCAGCTCTATTGAATAGTTTTTTATAGTGTATACACCTATATGTACCATCTACAATTTTTTATCTACGTCTAAAATTAAATAACAAACTTTTTTCTACTTTTAGATTGTTTACCAGTGTGCCTTTAAAGTCCAAATATTAAGTTTCTAGCTCTTCCCATAGTAACAATAAAACATTGCATTGTAGAATACAGTAAAAAAGAGCAGAACAATAGAGAGAGAATAGAGAGCAAGAGAACAATAAAGCAACAACTATTTTTATTTTTTTTATTTTATATATTTATTTTTTTACTTTTTTTTACACTTTTATTTGTAACTGTGACGGTTGTAGTGGTTGAAACGGTTGTAGTGGTTGTAACGGTTCGGTTCCAGGTTCGGGTCTCTCAAAATGCGCTGGCATCTTTGGAGACCCTGTTAAAGTGTGTCCTAGTCTGTGCAGTGCTGTACCCTACGATAATACTCCACTAGTGTGTGGTAGCGTTCAAAACATTCACTAATGCAAAGACCAGGATGGTCAGGACAGGAGGGACAATAATAGCGGGTGACAAGCCTATATCTGCGCTTTCTACAGACACAACATTTTCTTTGTAGGGGGGGCTCCTTGGGTAGAGGTACAAGGGAGGACATACAGAAAATGCCTCTCATGCAGCCGGCTTACTGCATTTGGATTGGGAAGTTGGGCCACAGCACTGCCTGGAAACAGATGGGCTGTGATGATCTCTTCCTGGAATTTAAGGAAGGATCCAGTTTGTCCTGAAGCTTTGTATAGCACATAAGCATTGAGCAGAGCCAATTGAAATAAATATACAGACACTTTTTTGTACCAGCATCTGGCCTTATGGGCAACTAGGTGCAGCGCCAACAACTGGTCGTTGAGGTCCACCCCTCCCATATTAAGGTTATATTTGTGGACACAGAGGGGTTTCTCCACAACACCAGTCACCGTAGGATTTTGGACCGTCATGTCTGTGTGAAGGGCGGACAGTACAAAAACATTCAGATTATTCCTCCACTTCACAGTGAGCAAATTATTACACTTCAAGCAGGCTCTCTCCCACAGCCTAATATGGGAATCTACAAGTTGCTGGGGTAAGCCCCGGCAATTAGATTGTTCGGTGCCACATGCGCCAATTCCATGATCATGCATTGGCATGAATGAGGCACGCTCGTGTAACAATTGTCCACATACAAGTGGTACCCCTTTCCAAATAAGGGTGACACCAAGTCCCACACAATCTTACCAGCGCTCCCTATGTAGTCTGGGCAGTTCTCCAACGTGACTATCTCTTCCCTTGTAAACCATAAAACTATATGTATAGCCTGTGGCCCTGTCACAGAGCTTATACATCTTGACCCCATATTTGTCACGCTTGCTGGGAAGATACTGTTTGAAAGACAAGCAGCCAGAAAACGTAATCAGGGACTCATCAATGCAGACAACTTGAGCGGGAGTAAACAAGGCTGCAAACTGTTAGTTGAAGTGGTTTACGAGGGGCCGAATTTTGTAGAGCCGATCGTATCCAGGGTCACCCCAAGGACGACAGAGTTAATTATCATTGAAGTGCATGAACCACAAGATCTGCTCGTATCGTGCCTGGGCCATGGAGGCATGGGCATATGGGCATATGGTGAATTGGGTCAGTGGACCAATATGACCTCAACTCACTCTTTTTAGTTATGCCCATGAGGAGGGATAGGCACAGAAAGGCCTTAAATTCGGAAACAGTAATAGGTTTCCATTCTCTGGCAAGGGTCAAATGGGGATTAACGGCAATGAATTGACCAGCACACAAATTGCTTTGGACCACAATAGATCTATAGAGATCTTCCGTGAAAAACAGCGAATAAAAATCAAGTGACGTAAAATCAACTGTTTCCACCTGAATTCCGGGTTGGCCAGTGAATGGGGGAAGTACGGGTGCTGCAGAAGTGGCGGGCTCCCAATTAGAAATGGCAAATCCAGCAGAAAGGGCACTATGGGCTTGACGGGCCTGTCTTTGTCTTCTTGGTGGCTGCGGGACACTAGTTGTGCTAGCCACCTCACCAGCTTGAACTGCACTTATGGGACTCGCCACGTCACCATGTGATACTTGCAGTGCTGGATGTACGACCAGGATGTACTAGGCCGCTGGTGCTTGCCAGTTCACCAGAAGGATGAGCGGCACTAGTACTGGCTCTCTGCTCCATACGAGGGACCAGCTGTTCTTGCACCTCCACAACAGCAGAAAAATGGGGTCGGGTACGCATGACCTTGGCAGGGACCACAACTCTGTCGTCAGAGCTATCTGTCAGGGTGCCGCTGCTGTCTACAGGATCATATTCTGAGCCTGAATCAGTGAAAAATCTGAAAACTGCAACTGGTGACTCAGTGACAGGGAGTAATGGGGTTAACTGGGGGGGGGGGCGATCGGGGGGTGACAAGTGTTCCTATGTGTACTGGTGTTAGTGTATCTCACAGTAAGATGTCCTCTCTCCTCTCACTGGAATCAAAAAGACTCCATGAGGAGAGATGACATCACTTCCTTCTGTCTGTGTTTACACTTACACAGACAGGGGAAGGATTTAATTCGTTAGGACCGATCAGCAGGTCCAGGCCATAAATCATTGGCTGGGATCTGAGGACTGATCGGTCCTCTAATGAATCCAAACGCCGCAGGCATGGGGGTCGCGATTGCGCCCCCCCGCCCACGGGGAGGGAGGGACGTACAGGTACTCCCATTTGCCCACCCGTGCCATTCAGCAACTGGTTAAGCAGTATGGGGCCCATTAACTGGTGCAGACTCTCTCTATATGGTAAACTGGCACTGGGCTTACATAAGCCCAACTCCATAGAAGTCATAGTTTCCATACACTGCACTGATGACCAGCTAACATTAACCACTTGCTTACTGGGCACTTAAACCCCCCCTCCTGCCCAGACCAATTTTCAGCTTTCAGCGCTGTCGGACTTTGAATGTCAATTGCGCGGTCATATAACACTGTACCAAAATGACATTTTTATCATTTTTTCCCTTTCTTTTGGTGGTATTTAATCACAGCTGGGATTTTTATTTTTTGCTAAACAAACAAAAAAAGATGCAAAATTTTGAAAAAAAAAAAAATCACGTTTAATAGTTTGTTATAAAATGTTGCAAACAGGTCATTTTTCTCCTTCATTGATATGCGCTGATGAGGCGGCACTGGTGGGCACTGATAGACTGCACTGGTGGGCACTGATAGGCTGCACTGGTGGGCACAGTGATAGGCACAGATAAGACTGATGTCCCTCTCACGGCCACCAGTGATCGGCTTTTTTTTTTCTCCTCACGCTGTCAGCGCGAGGAGGACAAATAGCCGATTACCAGCTGTTGTCATCACATGATCAGCTGTCATTGGCTGACAGCTGATCAGGTGGTAAGGGGTCGGGATCTCACAGACTTGCTGATCACAGAGCGTGCCGCGCGCGCCCTTCAGGGGGGCGCGCAGGCCGCTCGTGCACCTGACAACGTCAATTTGATGTAGTCCCGGCAAAGCAGGTACGAATGACGGCTACAGCGCGGATCTCTAGAGGTTAAACAACTGTATAAAAGCTTGGAATACATAACTCTATCTATGAGGCTATATCTGTACTATAAACCAGCGGTTCTGGATGTGCAGTCGGCCGCAAAGGGGGCATAATATTCCCTATCACTTCAAGAACATTTAGGCCTAATGCACACTGGACGTTATAAAAAACACCAGTAGTGTTAGCTGCAAAAAGCTGTAACTGTAGAATTTTTGCAGCATTTTTTAGCGTTCACGTTTTTTAGCTTTATTTAGCAAAACTATACTCCCATTGAGACCTCATGCACACTGGATATTTTTACAGCTGTTGTTTTGGGCTTCAGGTGTTTTTTTTCTGCAGCCAGTAAACTCCACCGCATGTTAGCCTATGTGTCCATGTACACATAGGCTGTTACCAGCGTTTTTTTGCAGCGGCATTTTCCGTCTGGAAAAAAAGTCCAGAACTAGTGGGTTTTGAGAGGAGTTTTTCAACTGTAAAAGCGCTCTAATTCTGGCAAAAGCTTAAAAACACTGAAAAACATGGCTATTCTGCGTTTATCAGCGTTTTTGAGCCATAAGCTTTTGTGTGAGTATAGTTTTACTAAAAAAAGGTAAGAAACACAAATGCTAAAAAATGCTGAAAAACTCTGAAAAACTCTACTGCAAAAAATGCTGCAACACTCATTCTACAGTTACAGCTTTCTACAGCTAACACTACTGACTTTTTTTATAACGTCCAGTGCCCATGAGGCCTTAATCTTAAAGTGATACTAAAGTCTGTTTTTATTTTCTTTAAAAATAACAAACATGTTACCTGCTCTGTGTAGTGCAGGGGTCTCAAACTAGAGGCCCTCCAGCTGTTGCAAAACTACAAGTCCCATTAAGCATTGCAAGGCTGACCGTTACAAGCATGACTCCCACAGGCAGAGGCATGATGGGACTTGTAGTTTCGCAACAGCTGGAGGGCCACCAGTTTGAGACCCCTGGTGTAGTAATTTTGCACAGAAAAACCCAGATCCTCCTCTTCTCAGGTCCCTCACCGACGCTCCTAGCCCCTCCCTCCTGCCGAGCTTGCTATTGGGCACCCGAGCTGACCCATTCAGACACAGAGCCACAGTTCAGCTCCACCCCCTCTCTTTTGATTGGCTAACTGGCTTTGATTGACAGCAGCCGGAACCAATGGCGACCCTGCTGTGTCTCAGCCAATCACGAGGATGAGTCCCAGACGTCCGAGGCACTCGTGCACATAACTAAATAGAAATGGGGCTCAGGTAAGTATTAGGGGGGAATGCATTAAGATAAAAAACATTCTGCCCTCACAACCACTAGAAAATAGTCTAAGAAATTGTCTAAATCAAAAGCCCAAGAACATTGTGCCAGAAGAGAAAATGTCTTAATACACAGACCCTTAAAGCGGTTCTGCACACATTTCATTTAGTAAATCTCTTTGCCTTCCAAATCAGGCAAAGAGTACTAAATGAAATGTGTTTTTTTTTTTTTACTTACCTTGTAATTGATGACTTCCTGTCTTCTGTCTCTTCGGGGGGTGGGCGGGGTCTGTGCGGGGATCCTCGTCACGCCGCACTGTCTCCTGGGATCTGGTGTCATTAATCCCAGGAGTCAGTGCGGGCATCTTCCGAAATCTCGCGAGATTTCGGCCACATCTTCCGAAATCTCCCGAGATTTCGGCCACATCTTCCGAAATCTCGTGAGATGTCGGCAGATGTGCCGTTACTGCGCACGCGCGAGTAACGGCGGTGCATGCTGGGCCATCTAAAGTGCCTGTGGGGTTTCACATGCCCACAGGCAAGATGGACCCCAGCAGACAAGAAGAAGATGAAGAATTTTATCGGAGGAAAACCGGCGGCGATCGAGATGGAAGATGGAACAGGTAAGTCCCCCAATTGAGCTATATGGCCTTGGCATATAGCCCAAAAAAAAAAAAAAACGAGTGCAGAACCGCTTTAATAGCCAAAGTGACAGTGTCTCTTTAACCACTTGCCATTCACGTGTCCCGGATTGCCCGGGATTGTCCCGGATTTAAGTTTAATGTCCCGTGTCCCGGCGAGCTTCATTCCGGGACAATACAGTGTCCCGGAATGAAAAAAAAAACACAGTGACTGACTGCCCAGTGCCCACCACTGTCCACCAGACCACCAGACTTCCGCCCGTCCGCCGCCGCCCGCCGGCCGCCGCCGTTAGTTAACATTAGTCTGACTCTCTCTCTCTCTGACACTGTGCGGTTGCTAGGCTAGCGGCCGCCCAGCGTCTAGTAACCAGTGACGTCAGCTCAGGGGCGGGCTGACAGTCACATGGGCAGTTCCCGTCCCGAAGTCAGTGTGTGGGCAGTGTACCCGCCCGCAGCGCAGCCCCGCACCCTACGACCAGCGTGCGCGCCCCCAGCCCCCCCCACCCCCCAGGGAGATCAGCTGCCTTTGCCACCCAGCACAGAGCCACAGACTGAGTGACGCCAGTCGTCACCTCACCAGAGAGAGACAGGAGCTGAGCAGCCAGCCAAGCCAGCCTGAGCCTCGTGCGCGCCCTCCTCCAGGCTCCTCCCGCCCACAAGATCCGCAAAAGTCCTGACCTGCAGTCAATTTCGGAGGAAGACAGCAGAAGACATTGACCAACTTCCAGGACAGGTAGGTTGGTGACTTGGTGTACTGTCCCCCCTCCATTCTGCTGCTGTCCTGTCCCCCTCTGTTCTGCTGTCCCCCTCCGTTCTTCCTCCGTGTCCCCCCCTCCGTTCTGCTGTCCCCCTCCATTCTTCCGCCGTGTCTCCCTCCGTTCTTCCGCCGTGTCCCCCTCCGTTCTTCCGCCGTGTCCCCCTCCGTTCTTCCGCCGCGTCCCCCTCCGTTCTTCCGTCGTGTCCCCCTCCGTTCTTCCGCCGTGTCCCCCTCCGTTCTTCCGCCGTGTCCCCCTCCGTTTTTCCGCCGTGTCCCCCTCTGTTCTGCTGTCCCCCTCCGTTCTTCCGCCGTGTCCCCCTCCGTTCTTCCGCCGTGTCCCCCTCCGTTCTTCCGCCGTGTGTCCCCCTCCGTTCTTCCGCCGTGTCCCCCTCCGTTTTTCCGCCGTGTCCCCCTCCGTTCTGCTCTCCCCCCCTCCGTTCTTCCGCCGTGTCCCCCTCCGTTCTTCCGCCGTGTCCCCCTCCGTTCTTCCGCCGTGTCCCCCTCCGTTCTTCCGCCGTGTCCCCCTCTGTTCTTCCGCCGTGTCCCCCTCCGTTCTTCCGCCGTGTCCCCCTCCGTTCTTCCGCCGTGTCCCCCTCCGTTCTTCCGTCGTGTCCCCCTCCGTTCTTCCGCCGTGTCCCCCTCCGTTCTTCCGCCGTGTCCCCCTCCGTTTTTCCGCCGTGTCCCCCTCTGTTCTGCTGTCCCCCTCCGTTCTTCCGCCGTGTCCCCCTCCGTTCTTCCGCCGTGTCCCCCTCCGTTCTTCCGCCGTGTCCCCCTCCGTTTTTCCGCCGTGTCCCCCTCCGTTCTGCTCTCCCCCTCCGTTCTTCCGCCGTGTCCCCCTCTGTTCTTCCGCCGTGTCCCTCTCCGTTCTTCCGCCGTGTCCCCCCTCCGTTCTTCCGCCGTGTCCCCCTCCGTTCTTCCGCCGTGTCCCCCTCCGTTCTTCCGTCGTGTCCCCCTCCGTTCTTCCGCCGTGTCCCCCTCCGTTCTTCCGCCGTGTCCCCCTCCGTTTTTCCGCCGTGTCCCCCTCTGTTCTGCTGTCCCCCTCCGTTCTTCCGCCGTGTCCCCCTCCGTTCTTCCGCCGTGTCCCCCTCCGTTCTTCCGCCGTGTCCCCCTCCGTTCTTCCGCCGTGTCCCCCTCCGTTTTTCCGCCGTGTCCCCCTCCGTTCTGCTCTCCCCCTCCGTTCTTCCGCCGTGTCCCCCTCTGTTCTTCCGCCGTGTCCCTCTCCGTTCTTCCGCCGTGTCCCCCTCCGTTCTTCCGCCGTGTCCCCCTCCGTTCTTCCGCCGTGTCCCCCTCCGTTCTTCCGTCGTGTCCCCCTCCGTTCTTCCGCCGTGTCCCCCTCCGTTCTTCCGCCGTGTCCCCCTCCGTTTTTCCGCCGTGTCCCCCTCTGTTCTGCTGTCCCCCTCCGTTCTTCCGCCGTGTCCCCCTCCGTTCTTCCGCCGTGTCCCCCTCCGTTCTTTTTTGGGCGGGTGCGGGGGGGGGGGGGGGGTTGTCCCTGAATGGCAGTTTGGAAATGTGGTCACCCTACATTCGGGCCATAGCCATATGACGGCTACAGCGTGATCGGCTAGTTTTGGGAGGGTGTACTATGACGTCCTACCAAACTCGCACTTCCCGCTCACACCCGGAATCATCCGTGATCACTTTGTCCGGAAGGGGCCAATGACAGCAGGGCAATGATGGAGGCATCCGTGCCTCATGCATGCCCATACGTGCCTCACACATGCCCATCTGTGCCTCATCCATGCTTTATACACATACATGCCCATCCCTGCCCATCCGTGCCTTCATCAATGCCCATCCATGCCTCGTCCCTGTTCATCGGTGCCTCATACGTACCTCATATGTGCCAATCAATGCCTCATGCATGCCCATCCGTGCTTCACTCGTGCCTCATCCCTGCCCATCTGCGCCTCATCCCTGCCCATCCATGCCTCATCGGTGCCTTATCCATGCCTCATCCATGCCCATGCATGCCTCATCCATGCCCATCCATGCCTCATCTGTGCCTCATTCATGACAATGCATGCCTCATATGTTCCCATTCATGCCTCATCTGTGCCCACAATGCCTCATCTGTGCTCATCCATACCTCATTTGTGCTCCATCCATGCCACATCAGTGCTCTTCTGTGCCTCATCCATGCCACATTCTAGCCTCATACATGCCTCATCCATGTCACATCAGTCCTCATCTGTGCCACATCAGTGCTTATCCGTGCCTACTAATGCCTCATTCATGTCACATCAGTGCTCATCCGTGCCTTCATCAATGCCCATCCATGCCTCATCCCTGTTCATCTGTGCCTCATACGTACCTCATACGTGCCAATCAATGCCTCATGCATACCCATCCGTGCTTCACTCGTGCCTCATCCCTGCCCATCCGTGCCTCATCCGTGCCTTATCCATGCCTCATACGTGCCTCATCCATGCCCATGCATGCCTCATCCATGCCCATCCATGCCTCATCTGTGCCTCATTCATGCCAATGTATGTCTCATCTGTTCCCATCCATGCCTCATCCGCACCTCATCTGTGCCCATCCATGCCTCATCTGTGCTCATCCATACCTCATTTGTGCTCCATCCATGCCACATCAGTGCTCTTCTGTGCCTCATTCATGCCACATCCGTGCCTCATACATGCCTCATCCATGTCACATCAGACCTCATCTGTGCCACATCAGTGCTCAGTGGCGGAACTACCGCCATAGCGACACATGCGGTCGCTATGGGGCCCGCAGCCAATCAAGGGCCCGGTGAGCGGCGTTGCTAGGCGGGTGCGGGCCGCGCCGGGTGACACACGCTAGCGGGGGTGACACCCGTGGGAAGCGGCAGCCGCACCACTAACGCCGCTCACTGTGCCTTCTATTCTGGAGCGCAGGAGGGACAGCGGCGCGGACCGAAGCCGCCTCCCCTCCTCTCTGTTTACATCCAGAGAGGAGGAGGAGCCTGCGCTCGAGCCTCGAGGGACACACGCCGGCGCGCCGCTGTTCTGAGGTATGCTGGGGTCTGCACTCTGCACTACTCAGCGGGGGGTGGTTTGCACTACCGGGGGGGGGGGGTGTCTGCACTAAGGGGGGTCTGTAATGGGTGGGGGTGTCTGTACTAAGGGGTGTCACTGTCTACTGATGGGGGTCTGCACTGAGGTGGGGGGTGTCTGTAATGGGGGATTGTCTGTACTAAGGGGGTCTGCACTGAGGTGGGGGGTCTGTAATGGAGGATTGTCTGTACTGAGGGGGGCCTGCACTGAGGTGGGGGGTGTCTGTACTGTCTGTACTGATGGGGGTCTGCACTGAGGTGGGGGGGCATCTGTACTGATGGGGGGGTCTGTAATGGGGGTGTCTGTACTAAGGGGGTCTGCACTGAGGTGGGGGGCGTCTGTAATGGGGGTGTCTGTACTAAGGGGGTCTGCACTGAGATGGGGGGGTCTGTAATGGGGGATTGTCTGTACTGAGGGGGGCCTGCACTAAGGTTGGGGGGTGTCTGTACTGATGGGGGTCTGCACTGAGGTGGGGGGGCATCTGTACTGATGGGGGGTCTGGACTTGGTTGGGGGGGGGTCTGTAATGCGGGGGTGTCTGCACTGAGGGGGGTCTGTAATGGGTGGGGGTGTCTGTACTAAGGGGTGTCTACTGATGGGGGTCTGCACTGAGGTGGGGGGGTCTGTAATGGGGGATTGTCTGTACTAAGGGGGTCTGCACTGAGGTGGGGGGTGTCTGTAATGGGGGATTGTCTGTACTAAGGGGGTCTGCACTGAGGTGGGGGGTCTGTAATGGAGGATTGTCTGTACTGAGGGGGGCCTGCACTGAGGTGGGGGGTGTCTGTACTGTCTGTACTGATGGGGGTCTGCACTGAGGTGGGGGGGCATCTGTACTGATGGGGGGGCCAGCACTGAGGTGGGGGGGTCTGTAATGGGGGTGTCTGTACTAAGGGGGTCTGCACTGAGGTGGGGGGCGTCTGTAGTGGGGGTGTCTGTACAAAGGGGGTCTGCACTGAGGTGGGGGGCGTCTGTAATAGGGGTGTCTGTACTAAGGGGGTCTGCACTGAGGTGGGGGGGTCTGTAATGGAGGATTGTCTGTACTGAAAGGGGGCCTGCACTGAGGTGGGGGGTGTCTGTACTGATAGGGGTCTGCACTGAGGTGGGGGGGTCTGTAATGAAGGATTGTCTGTACTGAGGGGGGCCTGCACTGAGGTGGGGGTGTCTGTACTGATGGGGGTCTGCACTGAGGTGGGGGGCATCTGTACTGATGGGGGGTCTGTAATGGGGGTGTCTGTACTAAGGGGGTCTGCACTGAGGTGGGGGGGGTCTGTACTGAGGGGGGCCTGCACTTAGGTGGGGGTGTCTGTACTGATGGGGGTCTGCACTGAGATGGGGGGGTCTGTAATGGAGGATTGTCTGCACTGAGGTGGGGGGTGTCTGTACTGATGGGAATCTGCACTGAGGTGGGGGGGCATCTGTACTGATGGGGGGTCTGCACTTGGCGGGGGGGCTCTGTACTGGGATGGGGGGTCTGTAATGGGGGGTGTCTGTACTGATGGGGGTCTGCACTGAGGTCGGGGGGTGTCTGTACTGATGGGGGTCTGCACTGAGGTCGGGGTGTCTGTTCTGATGGGGGTCTGCACTGAGGTCGGGGTGTCTGTTCTGATGGGGGTCTGCACTGAGGTCGGGGTGTCTGCACTTGGGTGGGGGGTGTCTGTACTGATTGGGGGGGGGGTCTGCACTTGGGTGGGGGGTCTGTACTGAGGGGGGGTGTCTGTACTGCTGGGGGGGTCTGCACTAGGGGGGGTGTCTGTACTACGGTGGTGTCTGTACTACTGGGGGGTGGGGGTTCTGTACTACTGAGGGGGGTCTGTACTGAGGGGGGTGGGTCTGCACTGAGGGGGGGTCTGTAATGTTGGGGAGGTCTGCACTGGGAGGGTGTCTGTACTGAGGGGGGTGGTGTGCACTGGGGGGGTGTCTGTACTGCTAGGGGGGGTCCTGCACTGAGGGGGGGTGTCTGCACTGAGGTGGGGTCTGTAATGCTGTGGGGTGTCTGTACTTAGCTTCATATGTACTTTAACCACTTCACAGCTGCACAGGTGTCTGGCATTAGTTCATTTTTTTTTTTTGTGGTGGTGGGGGGGGGGGGGGGGGGGGGGCATACAACATTTTGCTATGGGGCCCTGTGATTTCTAGTTACGCCCCTGTCAGTGCTTATCCGTGCCTACTAATGCCTCATTCATGTCACATCAGTACTCATCCGTGCCATATCAGTTCTCATCCTGATGGTGCTCCCTGCATGTTGGGCCTCTGTATGTGGCCAGGCTGTGTAAAAGTCTCACACATGTGATATCGCCATACTCAGGAGGAGTAGCAGAATGTATTTTGGGGTGTAATTTTTGCTATGTACATGCTATGTGTTAGAAATATCTTATAAATTGACTACTTTATGTTGAAATAAAAAGTATTTTCACTTTCTTTCCACATTTTCCAAAAACTTGTGGAAAAAAACGATATCTTCAAAAGACTCATTATGCCTCCTAGATTTGTATGTTGGGGTGTTTGCTTTCCAAAATGGGGTCATTTTGTGGGCGTTTCCATTGTCCTGGTGCTCCAGGGCCTTCAAAAGTGTAATAGGTAGTCAAGAAATTAAATGTGTAGGCCTGACGATGCTCTCTGCATGCTGGACCTCTGTATGTGGCCTGGCTGTAAAAAAGTCTCACACATGTGGTATCACCATACGCAGGAGGAGTAGAAGAATATGTTTTGGGGTGTAGTTGTAAGTATTCATATGCCATGTGAGAGAAATAACCTGTTAATATGACAATTTTGTGAAAAAAATTAAATAAAAAATCTTCATTTTGCAAAGAATTGTGGGAAAAAATTACAACTTCAAAAAACTCACCATGCCTCATACTAAATACCTTGGAATGTTTACGTTCCAAAAAGGGGTCATTTGGGGAGTATTTGTACTATCCTGACATTTTAGGGCCCTTAAGAAATTAGATAGGCCGTCGGTACATCAGGTGTGGCCAATTTTCATATTTTCACCATAGCTTGTAGACTCTATAACTTTTACAAAGACCAAATAATAAAATACACCGATTTTGGTAATTTTTACCAAGGATATGTAGCAGTATAAATTTTGGCCAAAATGAAACAAAAACAAAGTAAAATGCATTTTTTTTAACAAAATTTTCGATCTTTTTTCATTTAGAGTGCAAAAAATTTAAAAACCCAGTGGTGATTAAATACCACCAAAATAAAGTTCTATTTGTGTGACAAAAAAGGACAAAAATGTCATATGGGTACAGTGTTTCATGACTGAGTAATTGTCATTGAAAATGTAAATGTGAGACCACTGAAAGCTGAAAATTGGCCTGGTTAGGAAGGGGATAAGTGGTTAAAAAAAAAAAAAAAACAGTGAAGGTAAAGAAGCCTCTTAGAATGGGAGCATCAAAAGAACCAATAACCACATTTTGGGGTTCATTGAGACAGCAGATTGGTGTTGTCCTCTTAGCAAAGCCGCTGGCAGATGAGTGTGCATCCATCTTGGAACTGCATGCAGGTAGTCCACAGAAGTGAACAAGGCTTATTTGCCTCTGTCTTTGTGCTTACTGGTATGGTAAAATAAAAATATCTGAGGTTTATGGAGTTGCCAGCTGTCTTTTTCTGTTGACTATACACAGCACCAGCATGGACAAAATCACATGTGAAAATTTGACATGTGGGCAGGAGCTTCTTTGCACCCACTTTTCTGGCCATATTGTGGGTCACAGGATTACTTTTGCTCTCCTGTGAACCAGATTCAGCTAATATTGAGCTATTGCCTGTTATCAGCTGATGTGGCTAGTTGCTCCAGGATTTGGAGGCTAGGTCGGCCTTTCAGAGCGAAGGTTGAGAGCTGGAGCCAGCTGCACCCACCCCTTCTCCAGCCTGTTGCTCCAATTAGCACTAGAGGTTCAGAGCGGAGAGCGGTCAAAGACAGTATTGCTCTCTACTCTGAGCAGACTGAGAACTGAGTGATCAGCCATCATGTGATCACTCAGTTCTCGGCCTTAGAGCCAACGTGGGATAGCAAAGAGGTAAGTATGGATGTTGTTTTTTTTTTTAAACACCCCATACTTCTTAAAATAAAATGATTGAGAGGGTAGCATGTCCCTTTTAACTGAGCTGCTTTTAGTAACACACGTCATTTTTATTAAAGTTCCATCCCTATATGTAGGATGAACGAAACTTCAATATCTACAATAATGTGCATATCTACAGCTTATTTCACATTCTTGGAATTTTGAATGACTTTTAGATACCGAACTCGTCAAGATTTGCAATTTGCAGCCCTTTATTTGAAATTCATTGCATGACAAACTATTTAAATAGTTGATAAGGCAACATATGTTAGAGATTGCAGAGCAGGAAAAAAAAAATGTGAGTTCTCATTTACTGTAAGGCAAAATCTTTACATTCAATGTAGTTTATCAGCAGGCTGGTGTGTACATTCGTGATATATAATATTACAATGTCAGATGAAGGATATTTATGATGTCTTATGACAGCTTCTATGCCATGCATCTAATATTCAACACAAACATATAAGGTATTATATTCATTAAATAATTCAAGGGGATTGGATGGGTTAAACAGTGTCCTTTTATATAAGTTTCAGTTTTGGAAGGATACTTATTAGCAGCATTTTAATTTGTTTTAAATGAGAAGTATGGCTAAAACTCTTTTGGCCTTACTTCTCCTGTGGGTCCCAGGAGTGCACTTAGTTCTGCCAATAGCGGGCTAAAGCCTGAATCTGGTGTATTCAGCCAACAGTGGGCTAAAGCCTGATGTCAGCTGATGTCACTCAGACAGTCTGGACTTTTGAGTGATCCCAAATTTAATGTTGAGATGTACCCAGGTGCCTGGACCAGCAGCTGACTCAGCCTCTCAGCCCTTGATAAAGTCACGTGTCAGTGACGCAATGTGTCGGGAGGAGCCGGGCGACGTCACTACCTGTCACGGCCGAGACCGGAAGTTCAGAATTTGTCAGCATTCAGCACGTGTGTGACCCCATGGTCTCAGATCTTGCTGGATGTCAAGTTTTTAACTGTAAGTTACTGCATTACTTTTAATAAAATAGTCGTTTATACTACACCATGAGGAGTTTTATTGTTTTCCATATGTACGAGCCGATTGATCACCTGTTGGAGTGACAGAGATTGCATGGATGCCAGTGTTTGACTCATTGCCTGATATTCTCCTTACTAAGATTTCGCGTTTTTCCGTATATTGCGATTATCACTGTTTATGTATGTGGCGACACTACAAAGAATGGCAGCTTTATCCTTTGACCATTAATTGGTGTACAGATACACTTGTGCAATAGTAATTTATTATTTTTGATTCACGTGTTCTCAAACACAGAGTAGCGCACTAGTTCCTACACTTCTACCTGACTCAGCCTCTCAGCACCCCGCTGAGTGCCTGAGCCAGCCGTTCCCGACCCTGCATAGTCCAGGGCTCCAGTGAGTGGTGGAGGGGCAGAGCAGAGAGCCGGTAACTGACAGTCACTGGCTTTCTGATCTCTGAAGACGAGAACTGAGCCATCAGCGCTCTTTGATTGTTCAGTTCTCGGTGATGAGCCAGTTGCAGACAGATTCAGTTTAGGCAGGGCCGTCTTTAATTTTGATTGGGCCCTGGGCAATGGGTATTTTCTTGCCCCCCCCCATTCTGAGACATAAAAAAATAGCAGGTAGACTCAAAATCAGTTTACTGCAGCAGATCACGCAGTGATTGCACTTGTTTGCCAGAGGTTACAGCCTATCCTTACTGCTCACTGGCTGGTTGCTAGAGGTTACAACACATAATTTCTGCTTGCCGATTGGTTGCTAGAGGTTAATGCACATCATTACCATTTACTGATTGGCTGCTAGAGATTAAAGCAGATCACTACTGTTCGCTGATTGGTTGCTACAGGTTAATGCACATCATTACCTCTCACCGAGCAGTGAAGCAATCCTAAATAATTGAGAACGTAAAGGGGCACATTAATACACATACTACAGGAGAGTGTCAGAGAGTGCAGACATACTACAGGAGAGGTTCAGAGAGTGCGGACATACTGCAGGAGACAATCAGAGACACTGCGGACATACTGCAGGAGATTACCAGAGACTGCGGACATACTGCAGGAGATTACCAGAGACTGCGGACATACTGCAGGAGATTACAGAGACTGCGGACATACTGCAGGAGATTACTAGAGACTGGGGACATAGTGCAGGAGATTACAAGAGACTGGGGACATACTGCAGGAGTTTACTAGAGACTGCGGACATACTGCAGGAGATTACTAGAGACTGGGGACATACTGCAGGAGATTACTAGAGACTGGGGACATACTGCAGGAGATAACCAGAGACTGCAGACATACTGCAGGAGATAACCAGAGACTGCAGACATGCTGCAGGAGACAATCAGAGACTGCGGACATACAGCAGGAGATTACCAGAGACGGCGGACATACTGCAGGAGACAATCAGAGACTGGGGACATACTGCAGGAGATTACCAGAGACTGGGGACATACTGCAGGAGATTACAAGAGACTGGGGACATACTGCAGGAGACAATCAGAGACTGGGGACATACTGCAGGAGACAATCAGAGACTGCGGACATACTACAGGAGACAATTAGAGACTGCGGTCATACTGCAGGAGACAATCAGAGACTGGGGACTGGGGACATACTACAGGAGACAATCAGAGACTGCGGTCATACTGCAGGAGACAATCAGAGACTGGGGACATACCACAGGAGACAATCAGAGACTGCGGACATACTACATGAGAAAATCAGAGACTGCGGACATACTGCAGGAGATTACCAGAGACTGTGGACATACTACAGGAGACAATCAGAGACTGCAGACATTATACATGTGATGGTCAGAGAACGCAGAATGAACGGGGTCAGTGCATCAGTGGAGCTCCCGGCCCGCCCCCTCTCAGCTGGCTAGCGTGGGAATACAGACTCCCGTGTCCTCTGTGCACTCTGCAAAGCCGGCATCGGGGCCCCAATTCACGGGTAACGTGGCCCACCCAACAAAGCGTCAGTGGAGCTCCCGGCTGTTGTAGTGAGAGCAGAGAGTGGAAGCCCACAGACCTCTAAATGTATGTAGTGAGTTTGGCTGGCCAGGTATGTCCTTACACCCATAGTCTCTGATTGTCTCCTGCAGTATGTCCGCAGTCTCTGATTGTCTCCTGTAGTATGTCCCCAGTCCCTAGTCTCTGATTGTCTCCTGTAGTATGTCCGCAGTCTCTGGTGATCTCCTGCAGTATGTCCGCAGTCTCTGATTGTCTCCTGTAGTATAACCGCAGTCTCTGATTGTCTCCTGTGGTATTTCACGGGTAGAAGCGCGGGCCCCCCAACAAAAATCGGGCCCAGGGCAAGTGCCCCATTTGCCCTGCGCTAAAGACGGCCCTGAGTTACACTATATGGTCAAACAGTTGGGCACAGTGCCTGGACAAGGTATTCCAGCTCCCAGGGCAAAATTGTCAAACTGTGTCCCCCCTCCTATTCATGATGTGGGAGCTTACGGGGTGCGCAACCCACACCTTCCCCCGGCTCTCTCCTCATTGCTCCCAGTTCTGGGCTAACAAGAGTAGTGATGCTGTTGTCACTACTCCTGTAAGCCATGTACAATGCCTTGAAAAAGTATTCATACCCCTTGAAATTTTCCACATTTTGTCATGTTACAACCAAAAACGTAAATGTGTTTTATTGGAATTTTATGTGATAGACCAACACAAAGTGGCACATAATTATGACGTGATAGGAAAATGATAACTGGCTTTTTTTACAAATAAACATCTTAAACGTGTGGCGTGCATTTGTATTTAGCCCCCTTTACGCTGATACCCCTAATTAAAATCGTGGAACCAATTGACTTCAGAACTCACCTAATTAGTAAATAGAGTCCACCTGTGTGTAATTTAATCTCAGTATAAATACAGCTGTTCTGTGAAGCCCTCATAGGTATGCTAGAGAACCTTAGTTAATAAATAGCATCATGAAGGCCATGATGCTGAGAAATTTAAAGTTACGTTATAAAAAAATCCAAAGCTTTAAACATCTCACAGAGCACTGTTAAATCCATCATCTGAGAATGGAAAGAGTATGGCACAACTGCAAACCTACCAAGACATGGCCGTCCACCTAAAATGACAGGCCGGGCAAGGAGAGCATTAATCAGAGAAGCAGCCAAGAGGCCCATGGAAACTTTGGAGGAGCTGCAGAGATCCACAGCTCAGGTGGGAGAATCTGTCCACAGCACAACTATTAGTCTTGCACTCCACCAATCTGGCCTTTATGGAAGAGTGGCTAGAAGAAAGCCATTGTTGAAAGAAAGACAAAATAAGTCCCATTTACAGTTTGCGAGAAGCCATGTAGGGAACAAAGCAAGCATGTGGAAGAAAGTGCATGTATGTGTGGTGGAAAACTAACACTGCACATGACTCTGAACACACCATCCCCACCGTGAAACATGGTGGTGGCAGCATCATGCTGTGGGGATGCTTTTCTTCAGCAGGGTCAGGGAAGCTGGTCAGAGTTTATGGGAAGATGGATGGAGCCAAATACAGGGCAATCTTGGAAGAAAACCAGTCAGAGTCTGCAAAAGACTTGAGATTGGGGTAGAGGTTCACCTTCCATCAGGACAATGACCCTAAACATACAGCCGGAGCTACATGGGAATGGTTTAGATAAAAGCATATTCGTTTTATAGAATGGCCCAGTCAAGGTCCAGACCTAAATCCAATTAAGAATCTGTGGAAAGACTTGAAAATTGCTGTCCACAGACACTCTCCATCCAATCTGACAGAGCTTGAGCTATTTTGCAAAGAAGAATGGGCAGAAATGTCACTCTCTAGAGGTGCAAAGCTGGTAGAGACATTCCCAAAAAACTTACAGTTGTATACTGTATACAAGTGCATGCCACACTTTTCAGATATTTATTTGTAAAAGATTTTGAAAACCATTTATCATTTTCCTTCCACTTGACAATTATGTGCCACTTTGAGTTGGACTATGACATAATATCCCAATAAAATACATTTACGTTTTTGGTTATAACATGACAAAATGTGGAAAATTTCAAGGGATATGAATACTTTTTCAAGGCACTGTAACAGAGGGAATTCAGCACAGGGTGCCCCTCATCCCTGGAATAAGCCATTGTGCCAAGGGCACTTTCCCATCCTGCCACCTCTTGTCCCAGCCCTGGTTGTGCATACCTAATCATCACACCTATATGAGCTTGTTGGACTTTCCCCCTCTTAAACCATGACCATTAATATGAAGTTGTACGCTCTCCTTTTCAGCTGTAACAGCCTCCACTCTTCTGCGAAGACATAACCCACGATTTTGGAGTGTGTCTTGCAAAATTTGTGCTCATTCGGCCACAAGAACTTTTGTGTGGTTAGGTACTCATATTGAATGGAAAGACCTACTGTAGCTCACAATTTGTTATACAATTTATTCAAAGGTGTTCAGTAGGGTTGACATCAGGGCTCTGTGCTCTCCCCTTGAGTTCCTCCACAACAAACTTTTCACACTATCAGTGTAATTCATAAAGAATGTCTTAAGACACTCTATGAATCTCCACTCAGCAAATGTTGATGCAGGTGACAGATTCATGAAACCTTTGGGAACAAGTACATGAATCTATCCTATATTCCTTACTGTGAACACTACATCCTCAGTACATGCTCAATTCCTTGTTAGCTAGGACATTGACAGCTCTGCAGCCAACAGCATCATACCAACTGATCCTGACACCATTCAGCTGGTGGCCAGGTGATTTACTGGTCAACAGTTGAAAGTAAATGGGCTAACATCATTGTCCAAACATGGGCATTACCATATTTGGGTAATGACATTTGCCAGCAGCCCTGCCCTTTGTTTACTTTCAGCGGTTGGCCGGGTAATCACCCATCTGACAGCTGAATGGGGCCAGAGATAAGTTATCGATGTTGGAGGCCACCAGCTGTATAGCCACCAGAGAGGCTGTCATGTTTATATTTCCAGCACAAAATGCTCCACTTTGAACACTCCCTGTATGTAGACAAGTGCAGTCTGTATTCTCCACTGCAGGTGGCGCTCCTCCACAGTGGCAATGCAGATGGGCAAGGAAGAGGAGAAGAACCTAGTCCTTCTATGGTTTCATCAGTCACAAGGAAGCCACAGTCAGTCACAAGTCAAAAACTATCTGATTGGATGCTGGCACCCCATGTGACTTTGGTGGCCATCTTGGGTCAGGCAGAGTCTATTTGAGAGTACAATTTTGAAAAATATGATGAAGTTAGCAGCAACAATACAAAATAGTGTTGAATAAATCAAGGTGACTAAGCAGCTGGCCCTTTAAGTGAGAACACCACTTTTAGCAAACAAAAACATAAAAAAGGTACAGCGCTACTATTAAGCAAGAAAAACAAAGTGAATCATATTACAGTTCCAATACTTAAAGAAACATCAAAAAATATATATAAAAAAACATTAATATGACTAGTCCTTCAAATAATCTTCCAATCACCGTGCTTTGTGATAAATAGTAACTTCTTATCCTGTTGAAGTGCTCCACCACAGTGTGAGTAAAATACACACTCACCAACCATAAACGACCTCAGTCGTTTTTCAAGATACTCCAATTCAACTCATTAGGCGTTGTCAAAATCTGCCTTGGGTGTGTCATAGCAGAGAATTAATTTTCTTTTTTTAGGCTCTGTGCTGACTGTTACACTTGCAGATCGCTGTTGCGTTGCATGTCAAAATTGCTTTTCTATATTAGAAATATATTTAAAATATGCAGTTCATATATATTTTATTACTTATTCTGTACAGTGACAGCATGCTAATAGCTGCAGTTGTACCTAAAGTGCATTGGAGATCATGAAAATCCACATGTTACCATGGGAAAAAAAATATTTAATCCAGAGAAAATATTTGAATCTTGTTAAGTTCCTTTTATCTGGTTCAGCAGGCTTTGTAAGTTTTGTGATGCTAATTACCCTGAATGACAGCTTACCAGAATACATGGTTCTCTTATGTGTGTTACTCACACACAACGCAGGGCTTTGAGCAGAAATGACCAAATAGGAAGTGTAGCACCCTCCTATGTAGGTGCTAGGATAGTTATCTGGGGTATTCCATCAAGCTCTGGTCACCAGTCCTCAGAAACAATGTGCTGGTGCTGGAAGAAGTCCAGAGAAGGGCAACAAAATTAATAAGGTGACTGGAGGACCTCAATTACGAGGAACAACTACAAGCACTAAATGTATTCTCGCTGGAGAAGAGATGCTTGAGAGGGGACATGAGTGCAATTTACAAATACCTCAATGGTGATCCCATTGTAGGAAAAAAACTATTCAGTCTCAGAGGTGTAAGAGGACACGGGGCCACACAATGAGATTGGAGGAGAAGAGGTTTAACCTTAAGCTGCGTAGGAGGGTATTCACTGTCAGGGCGACAATTGGTGGCAGGCCCGGACTGGCCATAGGGCAGGCCGCCCGTTCCGTGGCCTGTTGCTGTTCAGGCTGCGCAGCGGCAGGTAAGCGGCGGCCGCGGCCTGAACAGGGTTAACACAGGCCACGGCTGCAGCTCGCCTACCGCTATACGGCTGTGCCTGTGACTTCTCCGGCGGAACTAGCGGCTGCATGGGCTGAGCTGTGTGTCTCTCACACACAGCTCAGCCTCAGAGCTGCACTGACAGTTCCACTGTTGGCCCCTACGACTGCTCCTCCTCCTCTGGGCCGCTGTCAGGATGTCCCCCCTCTCCCCCTTTCTCATGTCGGCAGCACGGCACGGGATGGGAGAGAAGACAGCTTCCTGCTTTTTTTTCTTCCCTCCCAACTGGCCACAGCGGAGGGCCAATCAGAAAGAACTAGTGGGCATCATGGGATATGTAGTCCCAGAGATAGGAGACCCAATTGATCTCAGCAAGGAGACGGCTACAGTCCCCAGCATGCACTCTGCTGGGGGAAAAGAAAACCCGGAAACAAGCAGGTACTATGGAGATATGGAAAAATAATGAAGACTGTGCTGGGGGAACTAATAGCCCCAGCACCACCAGATAGAGCCACACTGTACTCACACCACCAGAGAGAGAGAGAGAGCACCACGCTGTACTCATACCACCAGAGAGAGAGAGTGCCACGCTATACCCTCACCACCAGATAGGCATGAGCGCCATGCTGTACCCGCACCACCAGAGAGAGCCATGAGTGCCACGCTGTACCCGCACCACCAGAGAGAGCCATGAGCGCCACGATGTACCCGCACCACCAGAGAGAGCCACGCTGTACACGCACCACCAGAGAGAGCCATGAGCACCACGCTGTACCCGTACCACCAGAGAGCCATGCTGTACCCGCACCACCAGAGCGCCATGCTGTATCCGCACCACCAGAGCGCCATGCTGTACCCACACCCCAGAGCGCCATGCTGTACCCGCACCACCAGAGAGCCACGCTGTACCCGCACCACCAGAGAGCCACGCTGTACCCACACCACCAGAGAGAGTCACGCTGTACTCGCACCACCAGAGAGAGCGAGCCACGCTGTACCGCACCACCAGAGAGAGAGAGCCACACTGCACCGCACTACCAGAGAGAGCCATGCTGTTCCCGCAACCACCAGAGAGAGCCACGCTGTACCCGCACCACCAGAGAGCCATGCTGTACCGTACCACCAGAAGAGCCACGCTGTACCGTACCACCAGAGAGCCATGCTGTAACGTACCACCAGGGAGAGCCACGCTGTACCGGACCACCAGAAAGAGAGCGCCATGCTGTCCAGGACCACCAGAGAGAGCATGTCAGTGTCACTGGGGAGTGTGGGCACAATAGGAGACAGACAGTACTAGCATTGTATGGCCACAATAGGACTGGGACACTGTAATGTAAAGGGGACTGCACTGTAAATGGGCACTGTAATCATTACAGTGCCCCTTTACAATGCAGTCCCCTTTATATCATAGTGTCCCCGCACATTACAATGTGGAGGCCCGACACCAGCCACCCCCGCGAATGTCTACCGACATCTCTCCCCCCGGTCCCTGGAAAAGATGGCTGCTCAGTCTAAAATGCCCGGGCCTATTTTTTGTCCCAGTCCGGGCCTGATTGGTGGTGTCAGCGGCAAGTATATATATTTAAAAAAAATTCTCTTGGACATGCATCTTAATAAACACAACATACAGGGATATGGGAAATGATTATTGACACACATACACCTACACAGGTTGAACTGGATGGACTATTGTCTTTATTCAACCTTATCTACTATGTAACTACAGTGGAACCTCTGATTTGGAGTAACGCAGTTAACGAGCGTTTCGCAATAAGAGCACTGTATTTTTAAAAATCGTAACTCGGTTTGCGAGTGTTGTCTCGCAAGACGAGCCCGATTCAGGCCAAATCGGTGTGCAGTACCGCTTTTGGCCTGAGGTGGGGGGGCGCTGGAGCCGAACGCCTTGTTCGGAAATGCACGGAAAGGCCCGAGTACAGCACGGCTGACCCCGCCAATCTCGGGTAGGAAGTCTTTCCGAGGTTTGCCGAGGTCAGCCAAAGTGTCCTCGGGCCTTTTCGACTGTTTCTGAGGCTCTCCGGTGCCCCCCACCTCTGGCTTCATGCGGTTTTGCATCCCATTGAAGTCAATGCAGAACAAATTATTTTCGTTTCCATTGATTTCAATGGGAAAACTCGCTTTAATATGCGAGTACTTTGTATTGCGAGCATTCTCCTGGAACGGATTATGCTCGTAGTCCGAGGTTCCACTGTATATAGACAATGTTGCAAAGAAATAAACAAAAAAACACAATAATTATCCAGGTGAATTCGGTATCACATGTCATGTGCCATACGTAACAACCACCACATTCTCAATGACATGGGAAAAGTTCATCCAAGTGAAATCATGCCGGTGGAAAATGTATAATAACCAAACAAAAGAAAAAAAAGTGTTTCAAAAAACTAAGTTTGAAAAAACTTTAGAGTGTCCAGTGATGTGATCAAGGGATAAACCACAGGTTAAATTGCTTGTCTGTAGACTGTGAATGAAAAGACCTTCACCACTTTCTTCTATAAATCACCCAATGTGAATAGGTTAACTGGCTCCTTACCAGATGTATTGGACTTCTTTAATTAAAAAGAAAGTCAATCAGGCTTTCACAGGTTAGTGCCTGTGCACATACGATAGGCAGGAGATGATAATGACAATTCCTCTTCCCATTGGATTCAAGCAGGGTATATATAAAAAGGCAAAAGGAACAGCTACATAGTATAATACTGTTGGATTTATTAAAAATTAAAAAATAAACATAGCCAAGTGGCTACTTACAAGGTAAGGTGCCTACCCGGCACTGGGGCTACTTGCATGTAGGAGTAGTGTATGGCGTGGAGATCCTGTTCTGTCTGTAAGAGGTGCAGAGCGGCGTGCGCTCCAGCAGCGATCGCTGACAACCACCGCTATCCAGGAACAGGATATGAGTACCAGAGAGTTTTGCGTGACTAGACAGCCGCCGACGCACGTTTCGATAGAATCGTCTTCAGGGGGGCGTGTCTAGTCACGGAAGGACCTTGCTGTTTATAGTATCAATGGTAATTGGTCAGCCAATTGGAGGAGATCTACTTTGCTTAGCCCCAGTACCGCCCAGGACCTGGAAACAGCTGTAGCCTTTACAATTGGTATTCGGTATATAGAAATACTATTTTAAAAACCATATTAAACTGCAGTAACAAACTTTAAAAATATAATTAAAACACAGTAGGTGTATGGAATATTCCATTGCTGGTATATATATGTGTAACCTAAAAAGAGTGGACAAAACTAATTAATTCCCTTTAATACATATATATATATAAGTATGGAGAGCTCTAGCAATGTGGTATTAAACCACAAGATGTCTCCCTATATTATATGTTTATGGTGGGACATTCCTCCATGATCCCTACCCATATAATACCTTTGCAAATATGTAGGATTAGTTGTATTGTACTGATGTTAGATTCCTAATAAGTATAACATAGGTGACTCGTGCATGCTTAATATATGCATAGGATATAGACAGGTACAATCGCACCTTTATACCTGGATTTTGTGTTCTTGTATAACAATTAGATAAATTAAAAATTAGAAAATTTAAAAATATATATTTTACATATTCGTTACATTCGATCTATGAAAAGGGAGAGAGTGTTGAACCCCAATTGTTTGATTTGACATGTCTTAATAAAGGTGCTTTAGTCATTATTCAAAAAACAATTGAGGTCCAGTTCTATGTTCATACCTTGGGGCTGCATGGTCCCCAGTTCATATAGCCATTTAGTTTCATTTTTGGAAACTTCTCTCTTCATATTGGTTCCTCGCCAGTATTTTGAGATTCTATCTATTCCGTAAAATTTACACGCTGAGGCATCACTAGCATGATGGGTTTTGAAATGTCGCGACACACTGTGATTGGGGAAGTTTTTACTAATGTTGTTAAGGTGTTCTCCTATTCTAATTCTTAGTTTTCTAGTGGTACGCCCTACATATTGTTTTGGACATGGGCATTCCAACACGTATGCCACATGATCTGAGTTACATGTGATAAGGGGTTTAATTTTGTGCGTTTTTCCTGTCACACATGATTCAAATTGTACCATTTTTTGGGGGGTATTGGAGCGTCTGGTAATCCTGCAAGCTTTGCACCTAGTGCAGTAGTGGAAACCTGATCCATCCAGGAAAGTGCTCAACCTCTCTGGAGGATCTGGTACATTTGGGGCTATTCTATTTCTTAGTCCTGGCGCTCTCCTATAAATGAATTGTGGTTGTTTGGGTATATTCATCTGTAGGTCTTTATCTTGCAGTAGTATGGGCCAGTGCTTTTTGAATATAGTTTCTATTTGCCTATATTGCCTGTTGAATCCCGTAATGAAAGCTAAGTTGCCTTTAAAGTCTATTTTTTTCTTCTTAGTTTTTAATAGTGTTACTCGATCGATCTTAGATACTTGTGCCATGGTTTGATCAAGCACTGCTGGTTGGTATCCCTTTTCTAGAAATCTCTCTGTAAGAACTTGGGCCTGTTGTTGGAAAACTTCTTCACTGCTGCAGTTGCGTTTAAGTCGCATGTATTGTCCTTTCGGAACCGCCCCTATCCACCGTGGGTGGTGGCAACTGGAAGTGGGCACATATCCGTTCCGGTCGGTGGGTTTGAAGTACGTCCTGGTGGTAAATTTATTATTAATGATAGCTATGGTAATGTCTAGATAGTTGACTTCTAGTCCCTTACTTTCTAAGGTATAAAGGTGCGATTGTACCTGTCTATATCCTATGCATATATTAAGCATGCACGAGTCACCTATGTTATACTTATTAGGAATCTAACATCAGTACAATACAACTAATCCTACATATTTGCAAAGGTATTATATGGGTAGGGATCATGGAGGAATGTCCCACCATAAACATATACTATAGGGAGACATCTTGTGGTTTAATACCACATTGCTAGAGCTCTCCATACTTATATATATATATGTATTAAAGGGAATTAATTAGTTTTGTCCACTCTTTTTAGGTTACACATATATATACCAGCAATGGAATATTCCATACACCTACTGTGTTTTAATTATATTTTTAAAGTTTGTTACTGCAGTTTAATATGGTTTTTAAAATAGTATTTCTATATACCGAATACCAATTGTAAAGGCTACAGCTGTTTCCAGGTCCTGGGCGGTACTGGGGCTAAGCAAAGTAGATCTCCTCCAATTGGCTGACCAATTACCATTGATACTATAAACAGCAAGGTCCTTCCGTGACTAGACACGCCCCCCTGAAGACGATTCTATCAAAACGTGCGTCGGCGGCTGTCTAGTCACGCAAAACTCTCTGGTACTCATATCCTGTTCCTGGATAGCGGTGGTTGTCAGCGATCGCTGCTGGAACGCACGCCGCTCTGCACCTCATACAGACAGAACAGGATCTCCACGCCATACACTACTCCTACATGCAAGTAGCCCCAGTGCCGGGTAGGCACCTTACCTTGTAAGTAGCCACTTGGCTATGTTTATTTTTTAATTTTTAATAAATCCAACAGTATTATACTATGTAGCTGTTCCTTTTGCCTTTTTATATATACCCTGCTTGAATCCAATGGGAAGAGGAATTGTCATTATCATCTCCTGCCTATCGTATGTGCACAGGCACTAACCTGTGAAAGCCTGATTGACTTTCTTTTTAATTAAAGAAGTCCAATACATCTGGTAAGGAGCCAGTTAACCTATTCACATTGGGTGATTTATAGAAGAAAGTGGTGAAGGTCTTTTCATTCACAGTCTACAGACAAGCAATTTAACCTGTGGTTTATCCCTTGATCACATCACTGGACACTCTAAAGTTTTTTCAAACTTAGTTTTTTGAAACACTTTTTTTTCTTTTGTTTGGTTATTATACATTTTCCACCGGCATGATTTCACTTGGATGAACTTTTCCCATGTCATTGAGAATGTGGTGGTTGTTACGTATGGCACATGACATGTGATACCGAATTCACCTGGATAATTATTGTGTTTTTTTGTTTATTTCTTTGCAACATTGTCTATCATTCAGCAGCCAGCTGATTTGAATATAGGAGCATTTATTATATATTATTTGCACATGTTTACACCTAAGAGATAACACAAGTGTAGAGGGTTAGATTAGTAACTCTCCACTATTACTTATGATTAGAGTACTTTTATAGCTATTATCTATTTAGTTAGCGCCCCTGACACACTACATCACCATTATTACCAATTCACGGTTTTCCACAGGGAGCAGCTTTTTATTAATTAACATAGTTCATCATCAATTTAGTTTAACCACTAGTGGCGCGGAGTTGCGCAACCTAACCAAGGGTTGTATTTGTCCACTGTATATAGCTAGTTCCACCCTTCTTCTTTATGATTTAGTCTCTGTTCACAACATGTACTGTATTCTGCTGGAGCTAGCCACCCTATGATTTTTTGGCCTGATGTTCATCTTTAAAGATCTGCACAAGTTTTGGATTAAACCTTTCTACAATCTGCAAGATATCATTTGGATCAAGTCACTGTCTACCAAGCTACTGAGACAGTAAGTTAGGCTTACTACAACTGGATCAGTTAAAGAGATCACACACTTAAGTGCATAGATTTTGGAAGCAGGACAATAGTAGGCAAAATTTCGATTTCAAATATAGGTATGCTTTATTCATTTGATGTTATTTCCTGCATTAATGGAGCAAAATTTGTGAACCTAAACCTTCACTTTTATAAACACCATATGACGCAATCACCTTTATAAAAAATCAACCAACAAGAATTAACAGTATTAACAAAAGTTTATTGTACACGTAGACAGTTTAGAAAAGTCATGGTCAGAGCTTCAAAGTTCTATCCTCATTGGAGAAAGGAAAAGTTATAATAAATAAATATAGTCATTTCTCCTTTAGGACGAAGTGAGAGACAGGCACATCATCATCAGTGCAGGTTATTGATTAATGTAGAATTGTTCTGGGGTCACTACTGTGCACATCCATGCTGTGAGTATACCCCAATGGAGGATTGTGTCGACCTTTTGCATTTGCTGCAACATTTACATATAAGCTGAAAAACAAATTAGAATAAAATTTGCACAAACAATCAAATAATGAAAATAATTTGATATATTAATTTAGATGTTTATATTTCTGGTCATTTATTTGCCTTCTTAAAAGGCTAGTCTACCAAAAACTGATATTTTAGCTATAGGTAGGTGTTGGAGTGCTAAACCAAGATTTTATCATCACCATATGCTTTATATATTATTTTTTTTTTATTTTATTTTTTTGCCTTCCTCAGGATCAACTATGGGTATAATAATGTAAATTTGCACTCATGTCATCAAAAGGAGAGTGTAAAGCTCCTAACACAAAAATTCCTATACCAAATATATATACCATATGTAAAAAAAAGTATATAATACTATTGTATAATAATAATACTGATTATACTAACCAAACACAAATTTTGCGCAAATGAAAAAATCTCTACAATATGTGACACTTGCCCATTTACATAGCAATCTGTGGAAAATTAATGTGTATAAAACAGGAGACAATCTTGCAAATCGATATCCATGTGAGTGGTCACATGCGCTTGTGGGAATATCCCTTTGAATGTGTGGTACCATTTTCCTAGGTTATTGTGAGTGTGCACAATGAAGTTTTCCCCATTTACATCACTACTTTTTATATGGTCACATATTGGAATGGTCACAATTTATTAAGTTGACTTTTTCTACATTGCGATTGATCACAAATTGACTTATATATGGTCAACTGATGTTGATTTGCAAGATTCATGTTTTATACAATTTGTATGCACATTGATTTTTCATTGATTGCTTTTGTCACGGTTCAGGGTATGGCTCAGACACCAGTAGCTATAGCAGAGAGACTCCCACCAACCAGAAGGATAAATACACGAGCAGATTATCCTGGCAGATGACGCAGGCCCACCTGAGTCTAAGCACTAACCTTCAAATATTCACCAGTGCTCCTGATGGTGGAGATGGTTTTGCTGCATGTTAGTACCAGGTCGTGGCCCTCAGGATCACCCCACTAGGAGGTGAGCAAGGTGGGCCCAGTAACAGATATAGCAGGTAGCAAGCAGAAGCATAGTCAGTAAACAAGCCAAAAGTTAGTAAGGAGTGGTTGGAGGTTGAGATCAAGCCAAAGGTCATTAACGAGTGGTAGCAGAAGCATGGACGGCAGCAGGAGTGAAAAGAATGAGATATTGGCTGGAGAGAGCACAATAATGGGGCAAGCAGGAAGTGAAAAGGCGTGTTTAAAATAGGAAGTTCATAGGAGGAGCAGAGGATTCAAAGTTCAAAAGAAACAAGGTTCAAGGCAGGACCAGCATCCCAGGTGGCTTAGCCAGAAGAGACAGGCACAGCAGAGGTTGCAGGTTCAGACCCAGGCCCTGATAGATATGTGTATGGGCAATTGTTTGTCATGGATTGTAGAATATTTCTCACTTGCACAATAGTCATTGCTACATTACAATTCAGTAGAAAAACACCCCAAGTATGGCAGGTCATAAAAAAAATACTGTATGGCAAAATAAAAAAAACACACATAAAGCCGTCACTTTTTTTGGGGGGCGGGAATGGGAAATCTTAATTATTCAGGTTTTTTATTGGGAAACCTGTTTTAGTGACAACTATCAAAGCGTAAACTTCTCACTTTGTTGAGCTTTCCTCTTACTTCAAGTTGTGTTTGTGTCAGGAAATGTATCGGTGATGAGACATACAAAGCAGGAGAAAAACGGGCAGGGTTCTTAACCCTTGGCTTTTCTATCCAAAATGTAAAAAATTTTGACTTTAGCAAAAATATTGTCTAAACAAAAGAGGCATGCTTATTAACACTTGAATCTTCGTGTGCTTTGTATATGTTTCCTAAAGCCCCTTTAACACAGGGCAGACTCCAGGTGCGATTAGTTTCTTCAATAGGGGATTTGCCCGCTGTTCCCCCGCTGAGCAGGCGGATGACAGGTCTGTGTCCAATCTGCCTTTGTAGAGGGGACATGGACACAGCCCGCTCACCTCTATGGGCAGTTAGATGTAAACAGATTTGCTGTCCTTTACTCCTGATTGCCATCCGATCCAGCCCGGCAGAGGGGAACTGATCCCCCTTCTGTTTATTTTTGCCAGATCGGAGATAGCCAGACGTAAATGGACACAAGTCTGTTTTTTTATTTCAACCTATAGAAGAGAATAGAGCGTCCGGTCAGGTCTGACTGAAAAAGGACAGGTGAACCCAGCCAAGCCGTCTGTGTGAAAGGGGCCTAAATGTGTGCAGTGATCCAGTGTGAAACGTTGCCCCTTCCTAGGAGCTTCCTGTACTAAAACCAGTCACTGCTGCTCCCTCTCCTTGTGCTGGGTGACTAGTCTTGTCTACACCCCTTCTTTTAGTTTTCTATAGGCAACCTGTAGTGGGTGGGGTCTACTGGGTGTGCACAGGTTATGTGCAGCCCATTGATGATGCCACTGCTATTTATGAGTTTGGAAAGGAATTTGGTGAGCACTATAAGGCTTTGTATCCTCTGTGGTTACTGAGGACTATATTTGAATGAAAATTTTGTATTTTGGAGTTTAGCTTTCATAACTCTTTAAAGATTGTGTCCAGGAAAAACTTTTCTTAGAACTTCAGTAAGGTTATTACAGCTAACAGTTTGAAAAATGTCCCCTCTCTTCATATCCTGCTGACATTTAATCAGGAAGTGAGGGGACCTATTCAATAGAAGTAAAATGTTCTTCTTTAGTATAGTAGAGAAAACTAAAACTCCTGTAATGCCGCGTACACACGGTCGGAATTTCCGATGGAAACAGTCCGATGGGAGCTTTTCATCGGATTTTCTGACCGTGTGTATGCCCAACGGTCTTTTTCTGTCGGAATTTCCGACGGACTTTGGATTGAGAACCTGTGCTTAATTTTTCCGACGGAAAACCTTTCTATTGGATTTTCCGATCGCGTGTATGCAATTCCGACACGCAAAATTCCAACGCATGCTCGGAAACAATTTGACACATTCTCAGAAGCATTAAACTTCCCTTTTATAGTGCAATCGAACGTTTTTTAAGGCGTGGTGTTATTGATCGTCGGAATTTGGTGTGACCGTGTGTAGGCAAGACTGTTTGAGCGAAATTCCGTCAGAATTCCGACGGGAAAACCATCAGAGCTTTTTCCAACGAGAATTCCGACCGTGTGTACATGGCATAAGACTTTTATTTTTGTCTGTGTTCCCATTGAAGATTTCCTGTCTGGTCAAAATGTGAGGGGAAATCTCTTTAATGGAGCCCCATATTTAACAAATGACAGGCATTGTGATCCTTCCCCACTCTATACAAAACAAAAAAAAAGTTTTGAACTTGACATACACTTTAATACAGTAGCAGAATTGCCCCTTAAAGTGATTGTAAATTCTCATTTTTTTGTTCTGTTAAAATAACAAACATGTCATACTTACCTGCTTTGTACACTTGGTTTTGCACAGGGCAGCCCAGATCATTATCGGGTCCTAGACTGGAGCACCTGCCCCCCCTCCTGTCGAGTGCCCCCATAGCAAGCAGCTTACTATGGTGGCACCTGAGCCAAGCTGAAGCTCCGTGTATCCATTCAGACAAGGAGCTGCGGTCCTGCCCCCTCTATCTTCTGATTGGCTAATTGCGTTTGATTGACAGCAGCAGGAGCCAATGGCACTGCTGCTGTGTCTCAGCCAGTCAGGAGGGAGAGTCCCGGACGGCTGAGGGACTCGTAGATATGGGGCTCAGGTAAGTATTAGGAGGGCTGAGGGGGGCTGCTGCACACAGAAGGCTTTTTATCTTAATGCATAGAATACATTGAGATAAAAAAACCTTCTGCTTTTACAATCACTTTTAGTGTGATATTTCAATGGAGCCACATGATGCTTTGGTTCGGATATTAATCTATCCAGAGAACAGTGCAGCTGCTGCAACTAGAAAGCATAGGGTGGGACTTCATGATTTATCGGTAGCAGTGGTGTAACTAGAACCTTCAGGGCCCTGGTGCAAGAAACCATAAAGGGCCCCCCTGAATCCCAGCCGAGGCCCTTTCCTCCGAGTCCGGTGGTGTAACTCCAGGGCTTGGCCACAGGTACGACTTTTGTGAGCCCTGTAGTTCCACCACTGATATCAGAAGTTTTTTTTATTATTTTTTACAAGTTTTTAGGAGTCCCGTTGGGGGACTTTGGTGAGATATCAGAGGTCTAAACAGACCTGTGATATTACACCTTTGCGACAAAGAGGAAGAAGGGAAAAGGAAATTGGGTCCCTGTCCTCTGGGGAGATGTGGGCCCTGTCTCCAGGAGAGATTGCGTCCTTGTCCTTAGGGGAGATGGAGTCCCTGTCCCCATTTGTGTGGGAGTCCCTGTCCCTAAGGGAAATGGGGTCCCTGTCCTCTGGGGAGAAGTGGGCCCTGTCCCCAGGGGAGATGGGGTCCCTGTCCCCAGGGGAGAGATGGGGTCCCTGACCTTAGGGGAGATGGGTTCCTTGTCCTCACGTGAGAAGGGGTCCTTGTCCCTAAGGGAAATGGGGTCCCTGTCCTCTGGGGAGAAGTGGGTCCTGTCCCCAGGGGGGATGGGGTCCCTGTCCTTAGGGGAGATGTGGGTCCTGTTCCCAGGGGAGATGGGGTCCCCATTGGAGATGGGGTCCCTGTCCCCAGGTGAGAAGGGGTCCCTGTCCTCAGGTGAGAAGGGGTCTCTGTCCTCAGGTGAGAAGGGGTCCCTGTCCCCATGGAAAATGGGGTCCCTGTCCTCACTGGAAATGAGGTCCCTGTCCTCTGGGGAGAAGTTGGCTCTGTCCCCAGAGGAGATAGGGTCCTTGTCCCCAAGGGAAATGGGGTCCCTGTCCTTTAGGGAGAACTGGGCCCTGTCCCCAGGGGAGATGGGGTCCCTGTCCTTAGGGGACATATCTCCCAGAAAGATCTGTCAACATCTGTGTATGACGGGGAGGGGGGGGGGGGGTGCTGGCAAACAAGCATGCGGTGTCCTTTGGGGAGCCGGCTCTCATAGGGCTGCACTGCATCTGTGTGCTTAAAGTTTGTTTGCCCGGGAGAAGCATGCAGTGCAGTGTGAGCCGGACTCAGGGGCCGGGACTCTGGCTGGGGAGGACAGACACCGGACTGAGCAGCACTGCATGGAGCAGGAGAGGGGGACCCGGAGGAGCGGAAGAGGACGCAGGTTGTGTGGGGAATGCACAACTAAAGAGCAGCCAGTGCGGTAGTCGTGCATGGAGCTCTGCTAGTCACCCCCCACCTCCAGCCACCCGTGCGCACGGTGCCTAACTGCCTATGCTGCCACCGGCCATATGTAGAGGGGGCGGCATGGGCCCCTTGCAGCACAGGGCCCGGTTGCGCTCGCTACTGCTGCACCCCCTATAGTTACGCCCCTGATCGGTAGACATGTCTTTCGAAAGGAGAAGTATGGCCAAAGCTCTTTTGGTCATACTTCTCCTGTGGGTCACAACAGTGCACTTATTTCTGCACTTCTGTGGCCAAAGTCTACTGTCAGCTGACGTCACAGAGCCTGTCTCGGCTCTGCAGGTAACCCGACAATAATGTTGGAATCCTCCCACATGCTTGATTGACAGCTGACTCAGAGCTGAGAGTCTGAGCCAGCCATTCCCACCCCTTCTCATTTCAAAGCTAAAAGAAAGAGCAGATATAGGATCAATGCAGCCATCTAGGTGAGTATGTATGTTTGCTTTTTTACATTCTGGCACTTCTATTTTAACAAACACTTGTTTTTTGCACTGTTGGACAGACTTCAACAAAACTGCAATGCTTTATCAACAGTGATGTAAGTAACTAAGTTAAAATAAACTGAGTTACTTAACGCAGCTACATTAGAGGGTAACGAGTAATCTGATTACTTTTCCCCTCATGGTAACTCAGTTCCCATTACTTTGGCGGAGTTACCCCAATTACATCTACCGCCACTAGATGGTAGTAGTGTAATTCCGGTGTCCTGCCGAAAAAGTTCCCCCGCCGGATAAGGACCCCCCTGTACTGCACAGGCGCAGCGCTTGCGCAGTACAAAGGACTACGGAGCTTCCGAAAATTGCCGAACCTAAACAGCTCTGAGTGAACTCTACACCGCGCAGGCGCAGTTAACATGCAATTGTACGAGGCGATGCCGCACACTCCCGATGCTCGTGCTACTCTGCAAGGGGCGTCTATCGTGTAACTAAGGGGCGGGTCTAGTATTACTGTAACCAAGGGGCGCATTTATTATTATTGTTATTTATCGAGCTCTGCCCATTAATTTAACATTCGCCCTCTTAGGCTTAGAAATCCGCCCCTTACACGATATAATAATAATAGACCCGCCCCTTGCTTACACGCTATAACAGATCTGCCCCTTGGTTAGAGTAATAATAGAGCAGCCCCTTGGTTACACGATATATAACAATAATAATAAATGCGCCCCTTGCTTACAGTAATACTAGACCCGCCCCTTAGGTACACGTATAGAATATTAAAAAAAAAGTCAGTTACTTTGCTGTGTAACTAATTACTTTTCTAATGTAGTAACTGAGTTACTAACGCAATTACTTTTTGGGAGAAGTAATTTGTAACTTAACTAATTACTTTTTTAAAGTAAGATGACCAACACTGTTTATTAATAACTCTTACCAAGTCCTGTGAGCGCCCTGAAGAGTAGCCACGGTAATATATATATATATATATATATATATATATATATAAATGTTACTACTTTTTATCTAGAGCATTATGCATCTCACACTAGCAATTAATGAATTGTGCACTGACCCTACGTGTTCTTTTTGATAAAAAATATATGTACTCACCCCGAAAAATAAGATAAGTATAAAGATGAAAATTGTTACACTTTCTAGAGTCAACACAGCAATCTGCCAACCAGGTACTCCTAAAGACAAAACATTTCATAGTGAAAAAGCATACTCGAGGTGAAAAAGCAGAATTTTCTTTGGTATAAAGCCTCTGTATTTATTACTGTAATGTAGTCAAGCTGTATATACAAGAATAAAAATGCTCGTCCTTCTAAGTTTTTTTATTACTAAGGATAGGTTTACACTAGCGGCAGTTCTTACCGACCCTTTGAAAAACCATTTGCGGTTGCAGGGCAATGTGGCCCCATTTGCTTGAAGTGGCCACATTCGGCAGCAAATTGCAGAGAAAAAATCAAGTTGCATTCACACACAATTCACTGGCTTGGGTCTCTAGCTGTTCGACATGCCCCCTGCATACTGCTCTAATCAAAAGTGATGATTAGGGAGAGTGAGCACTGTTGGTCTGAGTACTCTTTTGACCCTTAACCCTTTCTTTGTCAGGTTTACAGTTTTCACACATACACAGACTTCAATTATTGCTCCCCAGGCATAAAATCCTTAAAAATATAAATCCTAGTCTATGGACATGGACTCTTGTCCATTCACTAAGTGATTGAGTGATCACATGACTCTAAGGTCATCTGATTATTTCCAGCGTGTGAATTTGAACCTGCCACACTAATTTATGTTAGGTGGAATAAAAAGGGTCCGAACAGCAAACACAGATTGATGTTTTCATACGTTAACGCTACCATTTAGGGCAAAGCAACTAGCAAGTTTGCTTGCCCATGCCAGGCAGAATATATCTCTACCTTTCTTTGCCCTACTGCCACTATGTCAAGCTCCAGGGGTCAAAGTAATACCCAGTATTTTTGAGTAGGGATGAGGTTCAGGTTTGTTGCTATCATGGGTTTGCAATGAATACACCAGATTTGTGAACTTCACAATCTGTGGGCCAACAACTTTGAAGGTTTGCTACCAGAAATAGAAAACAATCAATGATGCAGTGTAAGGATTTCACACAAAGTTTGAAAACTTCAAGAAAGGTTTGTGCACAAAACAAACCCAGGCAGATTTGCTAACCTTTTTTCGCTAGTGTCGATGAGTTTGGGATTCACTACATTAGACGGCATTGAGCCAGTCAGTTCTAGGAAGTCCATAGCTCTTCAGCAACTCGTATACACAGGACTTTCCTTTTTATCCCAGCTAGGGATGAGCCAACGGTTTGGTCCGAACCAAGGTTCAGACTAAACTTTGGCTGTTTGGAAGTTCAAATTAACTTTTGCCCATTCGGTCCCTGTTCGGTGGGAGCTGTAGATCATATATAGAAGCAGTATTTCTACTTTTAAAATATTTGACAGCATCCCATTGTCACTGGTTGCTAAGGAAGCAGTGAGTGCCTGGACCCTCTGCTTCCCTAGTAACCACTGATGTCACCTGGAATCCCTGGCCACATAACCAAAGGGACAGAGACAGCAGTGACATCCTTGCCCATTGACTACTGGCCATATTTGGATAGTGACATTGACCAAACATGGCCATGGCCATATTTGGCTAATGATGTCATCACTATCCCCTTCCCTTATATAGCTGATGACAGCTAAGGGAACTAGTCGTGTGTTAATAAACCATTAGGTATTTTTTTTCAGCGAGTTGGCAGTTAGCAGGGATCATAAAGGATTTTTTTTAGGATTTTTAAATGTTTAGTAAAAGACTTGTCAAAAATGAAAAGAGTGTCTATTTCTATGTTCCTTTTTTGTGTGTGAATAAGTAGGGGTACCCTATTCTTATTCCCATGTGGGGGTGGGGGGTACCTGGGGCCCCCTTATTATAAAAAGAAGTTTCCAGTTTCCAATATATCTCCATGTTCCAATAACCCTACCTGCAGACCTCCACAACCACCGGCTAAAGTTTTGGGAAGAGGCCGTTCCCCCCCACCAACATAGGACAAGGTGCTTTGCCAGGTGGGCAGTGGAAAGGGTCACTTACTAGCTTTTTGTATCTCTGGGAGACCCAGCAGGGAGATCTAGCTCCATAGATCTCAGCTCTGTAGCCACTTACTTTAGGAGTCTCACTCCTCCTGTTAGAATGGCAGTGGTTTTTCTCCTATGTTTTCTTCATAACACAAGATAAATTAAAACCTATATACAGCAATAAATACTTCTCTTAACATTTTATTAATATCTGTGGCCAGAATTTCACCTTACTTCTTGTCACTGTGACATTAAGACAAGGAATGAGGGGAGTTGTTGTTATCTAGGCAGGGAGACACAAATAATAATATCGAGACAGAGGTTCGATCTGTTCTCAATTCTACTGAAAAGAATATTTTCTGACAATCTGTTTACCCTCCAGAAAGATTTCTCCTAACAAACTGTAAGATTAAGGGACTTGTCGTTACATATACCTCCCAACTATGTCAGATCAAAAAGAGAGACACCTTTTGGTGCAAAGTATTATGGCAGCGAACAGACCATGGAGAATCACACAAAAACTGATTGGTTAAACCCACAAATTTTCTTCTATACTGGCTTTCCAAAATAATAAATACAACAATTTAAAAGTTATGTAGTATAGAGTGAGAACAATGTTTACTTACCTAGGCAACCTGGAAAGAAAAAAAAAGAAAAATATAGTCATGATTCTTTGTATATGCCATGCTTTTACATTAACACTACCATACATATCCAAATTTAATCAAACGTCTATATTTACAAAAAACTTTCTAAATGTAGATTATTAATTTATTAACTTAGATATAGTATATGTACAGTAAGTTAATTGGTATTTTAATGGGAGAATTTGCAAGATTTTCAGGCAATGCAGCCTATCCATCTATCTGGTTTATCTTTCTATATAATATATTAGAATAAAAAAAACACAATAAAAGAGATAACATTTTAATGGTGTGAATATGCTATAAATGACCAGTAACAAAACAACCAGTAACTAAAATAAAGTTTTTTTGATTTAATTCACAAAGGTAACACATCAAGATTTGGTTCCTTATTTAAAAAAAAAAAAATGATGATTATTTTCCATTGAGATGTGAAAAAAATGACAGTCACCTGGCTAAAATAAAAATCCATATGTTAGGCTTTGTGAAAGAAGCCTGTAAAAGAATTATAAATACTGTAATGTAATATATATATATAATATATATATATATATATATATATATATATTTAGATAGATATATCTATCTATGTATAGCGCTCTCTCTTTCTCTCTCTCTCTCTCTCTATATATATATATATATCTTGTATGTGTGTGTGTATATATATATATATATATATATATATATATATATATATATATATATATATATATATAAATCTGTAAAAAGACCTGGTATTTACTACCACATAGGTGAACTTCTATTGCCCCATTGAGTTAGGCTTGTAAAGAACATACCTGTGATTTGTAGGCAGACTAAAAGGCAAATAATTGTGAGGTAGGAAGCCATTTTGAAGTGGTCCTCTCAGCTTGTGTATCCAACAGTAGCAGCAGTTCCTTTATAGAGCTTATAAATGTTTTTGTCTGGGATATATAAGTGGCCACACCTCTGGCACGTTTTTATAGAACAGGTTCTTCTTCATCCTGGCTGATCGGGATATCCACATTGGCGTTGAATGGGTTGGCATGATTGTGACATGGGAAGATAAGAACATTCTTGGCATACTCCCTATCCTATAATAAAAGCCCTGGATGATCACACATTCCCAGAATGCTTTTCTCCACAGAGTGGTGACTCATCTATTGACAACACTCTTTAATTTTAGCTTTTCATGTGTATCTGCTAATGTTTATGTATCGGTGATACTGAATATATGATGTACTTGGTGTAATTAGAGCAAATGACGTTGAAGAGTCGTTATGCGCGTTTGATAATATATTCAGTACCAAGCTTGTAAATCATAAATGGCTCAGTATATGCACATCTTTAAAGTGAAAAGATCTTTTTTCTAGCTTTTGGATACTCTCAGGCCAAACTTTTGTTTCTACTTTAAATGAATGGAGAAAGTGTGATAGTTTCCTATTGGGAGGTTTTTCATTGGTGGGACATATAATAGATAGACTTTCTGTATGAATGGGATATTTAATGCACATGCATAGAAGAAGCGAAGGTTTGGCTGGAGAGTTTGCAGTGACAGCTGCATGGCTCCTAGTGGGTGCCAAAGTGGCATGGACAGGTACATATAAGATTTTGAAGGAAGGAATTTCTGGGCATTCTAATATATGCCTGCTCAATTATTATTTTTATTTTTTTTGAGTTTTGGTTAAGTTGGACTTACACCTGTAGAAATTCATTAGAAAATGTCTTCAGTTATCTAAGAGCTAGAGGGGGTAATTCAACAATGGATTTCGACCAGAGTATATGAAAAAGATGACGGATAAGGATGGAATTTTTTTTTGCAAATCTAATGGGAAATTCACTCTTGGCCAAGATAAATCCTAACTAGTCTTATGCGCTTGTCAAAGTTAATCTGGAAGTAGAATGTTCCTTCTATGAAAATTAAGGTAATCAATAGATACTCAAACGAAAAGTTTTTTGAAATTAGTCGAGTCCATGAAGGCTTAAGCTGACTATACACTAATAGATTTTAATTTGAAATGTGTCAGTTTAAAGAGGTTGTAAACCTCATAAAAAAAAAAAAAAGATCATGCAAGACAAAGGCATAATGAGCTAGTATGCATCGCATACTAGCTCATTATGAAATACTTACCTTAGAACAAAGCTGTTGCAGCGGTCACGGCCGTCATCTTTCCCGCCGATTCTTCCGGGTTCGCTGGCTCTGGCGCTGTGATTGGCCTGGAGCCGCAATGACGTCACTCCCGCCATTCACGGCACTAGCTCGGAAGGAACGGCACACTTGGGCCGTTCCTTCAGAGCGCATGCGCCAGTTATGTCACTGCCCTGGCTGCATGCACTGGAAATATTTTCACTACCTATAGGTAAGTTTACTTCCTCTTTAACCACATGCCGACCGGGCCATAGCCAAAAGACTGCTACAGCGCAGTCGGCTTATTCTGGGTGGACGTCCGTGGGACGTTTTTTTAACCGAATTTTCAGCCTTTTTTGATTTATAGCACAAAAAATAAAAAACCCAGCGGTGATTAAATACCACCAAAAGAAAGCTCTATTTGTGTGAAAAAAAAGGACAAAAAATTAATTTGGGTACAGTGTTGCATGACTGAGTAATTGTCATTCAAAGTGTGAGAGCACCGATAGCTGAAAATTGGTCTGGTTAGGAAGGGGGTTTAATCGTTAATGAGGTCATATCAACATTCATTTTCAACCACAGTGACAAGAAAATTCAAAGGAGAACAATGGAAACTTTTTCTTGAATGAATGGATTTCTAACTGAGTATGTAGTTTTCCATTCATTTCAAAATTGAATGTTAAAAACAAAAAAACTAAAAAATTGAAGTACACTTGAATAACATTCATCAATTCACTGAATGTACTAATGTACTAAAAGTTTTGTACGAATGCTTGTTTGAAAATCTACTAGTGTATGGCCAGCTTTTAAAATGTTTCCAGTTTTTGTTCCAATCTCCAGTTTGCTATATGTGATTGCATGGGCGTAGCATAAGGGGTTGCAGGGGTCACAATTGCAACCCCACCCCGAGCTCCAGGGGGCCCCTGCAGCCTCCCTGTCATATTATAATATCCTCCACAAAATCCAGCTCCGATCTGCCCAAGGGCTCCACAGCCACGCTCCAGTAATGGGCTTCCACTTTGCCTTACACAGTCCGCACCCCATTGGCTGGGGAGAAGCTGTGGATGGGGAAGTGTCTGTGCTGTGTGCTGGCAACATGTAATGGTAACCGAGCTCAGCGAGGCAAGAGGAGGAGAGTGCTGCCCTGTAGCCACGATGGGACCAATGTCACTAGTGAGGTATGACACTGCTCAGTGTCTCCTAGTCACCAGCTGGGATTCTCTGTACCCCCCCCCCCCCCCCCACCCAGAGATGTCTACTTACCCCACTTCCCTGACAACTGGGGAAAAGACACACACCTCCGGGAGGTGACCTTCCCCCATCACCTGCCAACACTGACAGAGAAACTTTCAGAAATTGCTAAAACAAATCCATTAACACCATTAACACCTCCTCAGGGGGCCCCTGAAGGGCTGCAGGCTCCAGATTTTGTGTCACATGGCATTGCCCCCTCAACCACCCCAAAGCTCCCTGACCACCCCCTCCACCCTGCATGCTATGGCCGGCTGCTGAGCTCCTTTCCCATTACATACTGTTCCTACTCCGCAGGCCTGAAATCACATTCCTTTACAACACAGCCAGCTAGCCATGATCTGCACAGGGTGTATCTGCCTACTGCAACTACACTGCCGTTCTGACCAGAGAATTTCACAGATCTGAAGGGCAACATAAAAGCCAGATACACCCTGTGAATACTGATAGACTGTGTGTATAGGAATGTGATTTCAGCCCTGTGTAGTGTGGGGGGGGCTGTATACAGTGCTGGGATGGGAAAGGAGCTCTGCCAAGTGACCTGTCAGGGGTCCCTGTCCTCTGATTCTGCAGGGATAATCCCTGTCCTCTGATTCTCCAGTGGTAATCCCTGTCCTCTGATGTAAAGAAGAACTCTGGGAACTCAAAATTCTTAAGCCACCTTGAGTATCTTGGCGTACGGTGGATGTATCTGCACGCACGTTGGAAGTAGTGGGGGGGGGGGGGGGGGGGTCAACTTTTGCATCGGGGCCCACAAGCTTCAAACTACGCCTCTGGGTGGCTGAATAGGAAGTTGGTGCAGATAAGGAATGATAACGACATATAGCTGGAGAGAGGGGTATTAATCACATGTCCTTTACAATCGGTGGTGAGGTGTGTCACTCGGACACACCGCTACTCTGATCACGGTAAAGAGCCTATGATGTACGCTCTTTACCATGTGATGAGCTGTGTCCAATCACAGCTGATCCCAGTATAACTAGGAAGTACTGACAGGGGGGATCTGTACTGATAATCAGTGCAGTCCCGTCAGCGATGCCTGCCAGTGCCCACCAGTGATGCCCACCTGTGATGTCCACCAGTGCACATCAGTGATGCCTGTCAGTGCCTCCTCATTAGTGTCGCATATCAGTGCCGTCTATCAGTGCCCATCAGTGTCAACTATAAGTGTACATTAGTTCCGTCTATCAGTGCCCATCAGTGCTGCATATCAGTGCCCATCCGTGCTGCATATCAGTGCCTCCTAATCAGTGCCTTTCATTGCAGCCTCATCAGCTCACATCAGTGAAGGAGAAAAAATACTTATTTACAACATTTTATAGCAGAAACAAAGAATTTTTTTTTTTTTTTTTTTCATTTGTTTAGCAAAAAATAAAAAAACTCAGTGGTGATTAAATGGCACCAAAAGTAAGCTCTATCTGTTTTAAAAAAATTCAAAAAATTTCGTTTGGTTACAGCATTGCACGGCCGTGCAATTGTCATTCAAAATGCGACAGCGCTGAAAGCTGAAAATTGGCCCGAGCAGGGAGGGGGTAAAAGTGCTCGGTATTGAATTGGTGATTTTGTGGAGTGAGGAAGGATTACTACCCTGTAAATTTTTCTGCTATCAGAGAGATTTTTTTCCCCTACTTCCTTTCCTAAAAACTATTTTTTACCAGACAGGAAGTGAGGGAAAAACTTCAACAGAAATGCAAATCTAGCAAGGGTTCTAGCATTCCCCTACTGTACTAAAGCAAACATTTTTTATTTCTCTATGTGTTGCTGTTGGAGAGTTGACTTCCTGTCTGGTAAATAGTTGTCAGTAGAACAGGAAGTGAGGATAAATCTTTTTAACAGAGCCATGGATAGTAGTAAAAACAAAAAAACAGGTGTTCTAACCTATCTCCACCCTATCCAAAATTAGGAAAAACATTTTGCCTGGACATACACAATCCTGTTTTATTTCCTTCATGATATTTATTGTGCTTCACTAATGCCTCGTACACACGAGCGGACTTTCCCGCGGGAATGTCCGCCGGACTGAAGTCCGCCGGACAATCCGCCCATGTTTGGGCGCCGGCGGACTTTTTGGCGCCAAAAGTCCGGCGGACTAGGTTTTAAGTTTTGTTTTAAAATTGTCCGCTGAACTCGGCAGTCCGACAGACAATCCCGCGGTTAGTATGCTAGTCCGCCAGACTTTTGGAAATGAACGGACTTCCCGATCATCGGAAAGTCCGTTCATTTAGAACGTAACTGCAGGTAGACGGGGCTAGCGAAGGCAGTGAATGCCGCCGCGCTAGCCCCGTCACCTGGTATGAATTTAAAGGGAATCCCCACGCCGAAAAAACGGTGTGGGGTCCACCCCAAATCCATCTCAGACCCTTATCCGAGCACACAGCACGGCCGGCCAGGAAAGGGGTGGGGACAAGCGAGCGCCCCCCCTCCTGAGCCGTACCAGGCCACGTGCCCTCAACATGGGGGGTGCCCTGGGGAAAGGGGGCCGTGCGGCCCCCCACCCCAAAGCACCTTGTCCCCATGTTGATGAGGACAAGGGCCTCTTCCCGACAACCCTGGCCGTTGGTTGTCGGGGTCTGCGGGCGGGGGGCTTATCGGAATCTGGGAGCCCCCTTTTATAAGGGGGCCCCCAGATCCCGGCCCCCCACCCTATGTGAATGAGTATGGGGTACGATGTACCCCTACCCATTCACCTAAGGTGTAAAGTGTAAATAAAAAAAAAACACACAATTTTTTTAAAAATATTTTATTGCACTGCTCCGGGGGTCTTCTTCCGTCTTGGGGGGGTCTTCTCGCCGGACTCCTCCGCTATTTTACCTAGCTCTTTAACCGAGCAGAGGAGCCCAGCTACCTTCTTCGTCGTCGCCGCCGTCGTCTGGGGGTCTCGATTCGCCTTCGGGGGTCTTCCGGGGTCTCTTCTGTTCTTGCCGCTGTCGTCGCTTTCTGTGCCGTCTTCTTCTTCTTCCTCTTCCTCTTACGATGTTGACTCGTCGCTGTCTCTGGCCGGAATGGCAGAGCCGCGCTGTGTTGTGACTTATATAGGGACAAGGGGGCAGGGTCACATGCTCATGTCACATGGTGACCCCGCCACCCTATGATGTCACAGTCCCGGAGGATGCTGGGACTGTAAAATATTTTTAAAAAATTGTGTGTTTTTTTTATTTACACTTTACACCTTAGGTGAAAACCCCATACTCATTCACATAGGGTGGGGGGCCGGGATCTGGGGGCCCCCTTATTAAAGAGGGCTCCCGGATTCCGATAAGCCCCCCGCCCGCAGACCCCGACAACCAACGGCCAGGGTTGTCGGGAAGAGGCCCTTGTCCTCATCAACATGGGGACAAGGTGCTTTGGGGTGGGGGGCCGCATGGCCCCTCTTTCCCCAGGGCACCCCCCATGTTGAGGGCACGTGGCCTGGTACGGCTCAGGAGGTGGGCGCTCGCTCGTCCCCACCCCTTTCCTGGCCGGCCGGGCTGCGTGCTCGGATAAGGGTCTGAGATGGATTTGAGGGGGGCCCCCACGCCTTTTTTTTTGGCGTAGGGATTCCCTTTAAATCCATGCCAGGTGACGGGGCTAGCGCAGTGGCAGTCACTGCCTTCGCTAGTCCCGTCTACCTGCAGTTACGTTCTAAATGAACGGACTTTGCTCCGTGCGTGGGCAAGTCCGTTCATTTTCAAAAGTCCCGCAGACTTTTTCCTGCGGATTGTCCGCCGGAGAAGTCCAGGCGTGTGTGGGCAAGTCACACGCTCGAAAAGTCCGGCGAAGCCCCGTGGAAGGTCCGGTGGACATTCCCGCGGGAAAGTCCGAGCGTGTGTACGAGGCATAAGACAGTGGGCCCTTTGATCGTTTTTTTTTTTTTATATTTTCATGGCGTGAAAGACCTTTCTTGAGAATCTATCATGAATCCAGGCTGTTTGAGCACATCCATGCCATAGCTGTAGCAAAATGATTTAGGTGGATTCAGTTTCATATATTATACATCTACCATTGCATGTCTAAGTATATCTGATCATTTGTTCATATTCTTTTGGCTTTCTTCTTACTGAAATGTTTTAGTTGTTATAACGTATAAACCCATAACCCCTAAGTGCTTTACATTTAGTTCATCACTAAAGGTAAAGGGTCAGTCCGCCTAAATTTTTTTTTTTTAAGGAAGAGTGTGTGGGGTTAATCAGCCCCTGGCTTTCTTTAATGCTGAACTCTGGCCATTTCCCCCCCATGCAGTGCAGGTACAGCCCCACTGCCCCAGAGTTTAACTGCTCGTTTTGTTAAGGAGCGACCAGAAAGCCTTATACTTACCCGATCCTCTGCTCCAGGCGGAAAACTAAGCTCCCCCATGATCCAGTGGTGGACTGTTCCTGATGTCTTCATATTCAGAGCAGGTCTATGGTTGTGATGACACCAGGAACAGTCCATCGCACAAGACAGCTAGACCACGGGTGGGGGGCGGTGGTGAAGGAACCCCAGGGTCTGCTCTTGTGCTAATAGCAGCAAAACAAATACTCTTGTGCATGAATGTGTTAACCAGACAATCCAAAGTTCAGAATGGATAGTATCTTTAGGCCTTGCTGCCCTCCAGGATAGGAATATCCTAGCAGTCAAAAAAGAGAATAGAAAAAAGAGGGTGCACCAGCTTTGTGCAGTATCCTTTGATATATTTATTAGAAGAAAAAAAATATAAAAAAACTACTCACAAAGATGGAAAGAAAACCACACTGTAACAATCTTTGGCTTGTGACAATCTATCTACTGATAGCAGTCTCCAGGAACTGAAGAGAGGACAAGCGAACCACTGCTGGCTGATGCGTTTTGAAGGATTACCTTCTTCCTCCTACCTTCTTCCTTCGAAACGCGTCCCGTGGTCTAGCCGTCTTGTGCGATGGACTGTTCCTGGTGTCATCACAACCATAGACCTGCTCTGAATATGAAGACATCAGGAACAGTCCACCACTGGATCATGGGGGAGCTTTGTTTGCCACCTGGAGCAGAGGATCGGATGAGTATAAGGCTTTCTGGTCGCTCCTTAACAAAACGAGTAGTTAAACTCTGGGGCAGTGGGGCTGTACCTGCACTGCATAGTGTGGTTTTCTTTCCATCTTTGTGAGTATTTTTTTTATTATTTTTTCTTCTAATTATATATCAAAGGATAATGCACAAGGCTGGTGCGCCCTCTTTTTTCTGGTCTTGTGCTTGAAGGATCAGAAGATTAGGTAAGTATATCTCTGATCTCCAATCCCCTAAACAAAAACAAGCCGAACTGCATGGGGAAAAAAATCTTCGATATACTAGCGGTAAGAGTTCATGGCTCCAGCTGAAAGTTTTTCTAACCATTGGTTGTTCCAGATCTTCCCATAGTATGATCCATATGATTAAAAAAAAAACAACCGGTAAAGTGGGAATCCATTATATGGGCACAGAGGGCGTGCAAACCCAGGAACTCAGTGCACAGAGATCCCACCAATATGGTCCAAAAGAGATATAAGAATCTGTCAGAAGTTGTAACTCACCTCATCTACTAAAAAGTAAAATAAAGAGTTTTAGATTAAATAAACCTACTTACAACAAAAGGATTCTATATACATTTTACAATTCATATCTGTCGCCGAGTGATGGCAGTCAAGCTGTAGATTTCAATTCTATCTGCATACAACTAATGTGCCACTGGATGGAGCTCAAGCCTTGTAGCATTTAGCTCCACCTAATGTAATGATCCATGAGATGGCAGTAACAGTATATCATATTTAGTAGAAATGATAAGGAAATATGATAAAAAATAACATAACATAAAATAACATAAATAACATAAAATAACAGAAAATAACATAAAAAAATCTAGCCAATGATGAATGTAAGTAATGTTTGCATGAGCCAACACCTAAAAAAAGTTGTATCCCCCAGATTCCCCAAAAAATTAAGTAAATACATCTTAAACAAGGGGGAGTCACCAGAGCAATACATACAATAAATCTCCAATAATAAAAAAAAAATCCTGTTTCTGAATACAACCCCTCTAGCTTATTAATATAAATCTCAATACAACAAACCAGAACAGGCTTGGATAATCATATAAAAAACTACACATTATTAACCACTTGACCTCTGGAAGATTTAAAATTTTTTTGCTTTTTGCCTCTGTTTACTTTAACTGACAATTACGCGGTCATGCAACACTGTACCCAAATAAAATGTATATAACTTTTTCACACAAATAGAGCTTTCTTTTGGTGGTATTTGATCGCCACTAGGTTTTTTTATTTTTTGTGCAATAACTGAAAAAAGACCAAAAATTTGGGGGGAAAATATATATTTTTTTACTTTCTGCTATAAAACACATCCAGTTTAACCACTTGCCGCCCGTCCATTGTCAAATGACGTTGGCAAAGTGGTTGTAAAATCCTGACAGGACGTCATATGATGTCATATGCATTGCGGCGATCGTTGTTGCGGGGTGTCAGTCTGACACCCCGCAACTACGATATTGGTAAAGAGTCTCCGACGGAGACTCTTTACCACGTGATCAGCCGTGTCCAATCACGGCTGATCACAGTGTAAATAGGAAGAGCCGGTAATCGGCTTTTCCTCACTCGCGTCTGTCAGACGCGAGTAGAGGAGAGCCGATCGGCTGCGCCTCTGACAGGGGGGGTCTGTGCTAATCAATTATCAGCACAGCCCCCCCAAGGATGCCCACACTGGACCACCAGGGACCCCACCAGACCACCAGGGATGCCCATCACAAGGTATGCCACCCTAGACCACCAGGGATGACACACAGTGCCCACAATGGATGCCAATCAGTGCCCACAATGGATGCCAATCAGTGCCCACAATGGGCATCAGTGGCGGCTGGTGCTCAAAATTTTTGGGGGGGCGCAAACAAACAGCCTCACTGTGCCATCAAACGCTGCCACTGTGCCCATTAAACGCTGCCACTGTGCCCATCAAACGCTGCCACTGTGCCCCAAGTGCTGCCACTGTGCCCATCAAACGCTGCCACTGTGCCCCAAGTTCTGCCACTGTGCCCCAAGTTCTGCCACTGTGCCCCAAGTTCTGCCACTGTGCCCCTTAAGTGCTGCCACTGTGCCCCAAGTTCTGCCATTGTGCCCCAAGTTCTGCCATTGTGCCCCAAGTGCTGCCATTGTGCCCCTTAAGTGCTGCCATTGTGCCCCTTAAGTGCTGCCACTGTGCCCCTTAAGTGCTGCCATTGTGCCCCAAGTTCTGCCATTGTGCCCCTTAAGTGCTGCCATTGTGCCCCTTAAGTGCTGCCATTGTGCCCCTTAAGTGCTGCCATTGTGCCCCAAGTTCTGCCACAAGTTCTGCCATTGTGCCCCAAGTTCTGCCATTGTGCCCCTTAAGTGCTGCCATTGTGCCCCTTAAGTGCTGCCATTGTGCCCCTTAAGTGCTGCCAGTGAGCCCCAAGTTCTGCCACTGTGCCCCTTAAGTTCTGCCACTGTGCCCCTTAAGTGCTGCATTGTGCCCCTTAAGTGCTGCTATTGTGCCCCTTAAGTGCTGCCATTGTGCCCCTTAAGTGCTGCCATTGTGCCCCTTAAGTGCTTCCATTGTGCCCCAAGTTCTGCCACTGTGCCCCTTAAGTGCTGCCACTGTGCCCCCTGCCTGCCCTCTGCACTTACCTTGTCCCGGTGTGCAGCTGGTGACGGCGTCAGGCGACGAGCGGTGTCTCCGTCGGATGTCTACGTCGGATGTCTTCTCCCGCGCTCCTCCTGTCTTCTTCTGCTGTGATTGGACGCTAGGTGATTGGACGCCTAGCGTCCAATCACAGCGCCTGTGACTTCAGCCAATCAGGTGACAGGTAACAGACCTGGCAACCTGATTGGCTGAGAGGCGGGTCTGTGTTAGGGAAGCGATGTATTCGCTTCCCTAACACAGTACTGTGTAATCAGCGAACGCACAGCCGTGCGCCCGCTGTTTACACTTAGGGAAGCCTATTAGAGCACACCGCTCTAATAGGGTCCCCTATTAGAGCTTACAGCTCTAATAGGGGCGCTTCCCGCAACACCCCCCCCACTGTAATTCAGATGCCCGGCGCCCGATCAGGGGCCGGACACCTGAATAGGGGGCGGCAGCGGTGACAATAGATAGATTCATGCAATGCATGAATCTATCTATTGGTGATAGAGCGGTGCAGGAGAGGGGGGGGCGGCGCTCCTGCGCCCTCTATGCATGCACCACCACTGATGGGCATCACTGATTGGCATGCATTATTGTTTGGCACTGATTGGCATCCATCAGTACAAAAAAATGCTGCCTATCAGTGCCTATTCGTGCCACCTATCAGTGCCCATCCGTGCCACCTATCAGTGCCCATCCGTGCCAACTATCAGTGCCCATCCATGCCGCCTATCAGTGCCCATCCATGCTCATCTGTGCCGCCTATCCATGCCCATCCGTGACGCCTATCCATGCCAATCCGTGCCAGCTATCAGTGCCAATTTGTGCCACCTATCAGTGCCCATCCGTGTCGCCCATCAGTGCCGCCTATCAGTGCCGCCTATCAGTGCCACATATCAGTGCCCCTCAGTGCCACTTCATTGGTGCCACCTCATCGGTGCCCATCAGTGCCGCCTTATCAGTGCCCATCAGTGAAGGAGAAAACTTACTTATTTACAAAGTTTGGAAACTGAAACAAAAAAAAACATATATTTTTTTAAAAAAATTCGGTCTTTTTTGATTTGTTTAGCAAAAAATAAAAACCGCAGAGGTGATCAAATACCACCAAAAAAAAGCTCTATTTGGGGGGAAAAAATGATAAAAATTTCATTTGGGTATAGTGTTGTATGACCGTGCAATTGTCATTCAAAATGCGACAGCGCTGAAAGCTCAAAATTGGTCTGGGCAGGAAGGTGTTTAAGTGCCTGGTATTGAAGTGGTTAAAAATCTAATTTCTTCAGAAATTTAGGCCAATATGTATTCTGCTACATATTTTTAGTAAAAAATCCCAATAAGTGTATAGTAATTAGTTGTATATCGTCTGCAAACTATGGTGTGTATATATACTGCAATTTTTATGTATTTTTATTTTTTTATACTAGCAATGGTGGCGGTCAGCGACTTATAGTGGGAGGGCAGTCTAACACTAATTGACACTTTGTGAGAACTAGTGACACTAATACAGTGATCAGTGCTAAAAATATGCACTGTCATCTAGGGCGCTCAAAGAGTTAAATAGGTGCCTAACTGTGATTGGTGTGTTTACTGTGAGGTGCTTTTACTAAGGCTTGCCATACATGTTCAATTTTCTTGTACAATTTTCCTTTAGATTTACATTAAACTACAGTATCTCACAAAAGTGAGTACACCGCTCACATTTTTGTAAATATTTTATTATACCTTTTCATGTGACGACCCTGAAGAAAATACACTTTGCTACAATGTAGCAAAGTAGTGAGTGTACAGCTTGTATAACACTGTAAATTTTCTGTCCCCTCAAAATAACTCAACACACAGCCATTACCCACTTAAGGACTGGAAGATTTGCCAGGCCATTTTTTGCGAAACGGCACTGCGTCGATTTAACTGACAATTGTGCGGTTGTGCGATGCTGCACTCAAACAAACTTGACGTCCTTTTTTTTTCCCACAAACAGAGCTTTCTTTTGGTGGCATTTGATCACATCTGCAGTTTTTATTTTTTGCACTATAAACAAAAAAAAAAGCGTAAATTTTGAAAAAAAAAAACTATATTTTTCACTTTTTGCTGAAATAAATATCCAAAAAAATCTTAATAAAAAAAAAAATGTCTTCATCAGTTTGGGCCAATATGTATTCTACATATTTTTGGTAAAAAAAATTGTAATAAGTGTATATTGATTGGTTTGCGCAAAAGTTATAGCATCTACAAATTAGGGGATATATTTATGGCATTTTTATCATTCATTTTTTTTTTACTAATAATAGTGGCGATCTGCGATTTTTAGTGGGACTGCGACATTGCGGCTGATAGATTGGACCCTTTTGACAGTTTTTTGGGACCCTTAATATTTATACAGCGATCAGAGCTAAAAATAACCACTGATTACTCTATAAATGTCACTGGCAGGGAAGGGGTTAACCCTAGGGGGCAATCAAGGGGTTAAGTATTCCCAAGGGAGGTGTTCCTAACTGTGGGGACAGTGTAGTGACTGGAGGAGGAGAGAGATCGCTGTTCCTGATCACTATGAACAGCAGATCTCTTTCTCCTCCCCTGTCAGAACGGGCATCTGTCTGTTTATATTGACAGATCCCCGTTCTGGCTCTCTGAGGAGCAATCATGGGTGGCCGGCGGACATCGCGACTGCATGCATCAGCTCTTACGTCGCTCTTACTCCCTCATACTAGTCACTGGAAGTTCAACATGGCACCTCATGGCAAAGAACTGTCTGAGGATCTGAAAAAAAGAATTGTTGCTCTACATAAAGATGGCCTAGGCTACAAGAAGATTGCCAAGACCCTGAAACTGAGCTGCAGCATGGTGGCCAAGGTTTAACAGGACAGGTTCCACTCAGAACAGGCCTCGCCATGGTTGACCAAAGAAGTTGAGTGCATGTGCTCAGTGTCATATCCAGAGGTTGTCTTTGGGAAATAGACGTATGAGTGCTGCCAGCATTGCTGCAGAGTTTGAAGGGGTGGGGGGTCAGCCTGTCAGTGCTCAGACCATACACCGCACACTGCATCTAATTGGCCTGCATTGCTGTCATCCCAGAAGGAAGCCTCTTCTAAAGATGATGCACAAGAAAGCCCGCAAACAGTTTGCTGAAGACAAGCAGACTAAGGACCTGGATTACTTGAACCATGTCCTGTGGTCTGATGAGACCAAGAAAAACGTATTTGGTTTAGATGGTGTCAAACGTGCGTGGCAGACACCAGGTGAGGAGTACAATGGCAAGTGTGTCTTGCCTACAGTCATGCATGGTGGTGGGAGTTTCATGGTCTGGGGCTGCATGAGTGCTGCCGGCTCTGGGGCGCTACAGTTCATTGAGGGAGCCATGAGAGCCAATATGTACTGTGACATACTGAAGCAGAGCATGATCCCCTCCCTTCGGAGACTGGGCCGCATGAAGATGCACCAGGAAAGGAAAATTACCGAAAGGTAAGTATACAATTTTCAGTTTTCCTGGTGCATCATGGCAGCATACAGTGGGAACTAACTTGCCATACGGGAGGGTGCAAGAACATTTTTGTAAAGGTCAGTAGTGTAATTATGCACAATGAATTTTCCAAATTTTACTTTTGTGAGCTGTGTTCGCCTGATAAATTGTAATGAAGTTGTCCTTGGAGAACCATATTGCTGACTTGAAAATAGCCTCTGTCCACAGAGCTGGCAATGCCCTAGTTGAATGTGCTCTTAAGTCCTCCGCAACAGGAAGGTCTTGTGACGAGTAGGCTCTTTTCATTGTCTTAATCTAGGAGGTGACTGTACATGTTGATGCTGACTGACCCTGTCTTAAGCCATGCCAGGAACCAAGCACAGATATCAGCTTTCCTGAATGAAAAGGTAGCTGCCAAGCAGGTAATCAGAATTAGTTTATCATCCAGGGGATGTGGTGCTCTCACTCAACCAAGAAAGATGGTAAATTGACTTCCTGGTTAAAGTGGAAGGAGAAAGACACCCCATGGATAAAATTAGTCTGGGGTTTTAGGACTATTCTGTCCGGGTAGAACATTAGGTGAGGCTCCTTGAGTACAAAGCCTACAACTATGACACTCTTTCCACAGAAGTTGTAGCAACCAGACATATGGTCTTCAGGGTTAGATTGCAGTTTAGCCAATTCTGTAGGATAGAAATGAGGCCTTAATAGAGCTGAGGACCATAAGCAAGTCGCACATAGAGAACAATGGCATAGTTGCCAACAGTCCTGATTTTCCCGGGACAATCCCGATTTTGGAACCCTCGTCCTGATCAGAGGCATCCCGATTCGGGATTTTGCCTTTTGTCCATGGAAAAAAGGGAATGTTTGGCTCTGCAGCAGTTCTTGCTCCTGGCAACAAAATGGCCACTGGCATTGCCGTGAGAGCTTTCCCCTTGTGTTCAGTTACATCTCCTCTCATTCCTCATGTTTGGTGGAGAGGCAAGGGGACGATCCGTACAGCCAATGAATCGGCTTCTCTCTTCACATTTCCTTAGCCGGGGTTAGCTGCATGGATCGGCCCCTCCCCTCTCCACTGAACACGAGGAATGAGAGGAGATGTAGCTAGACTGCAGCCAACACTCCGTCTGCAGCCAACACTCCGTCTGCAGCCAACACTCGGGGGCACTGATTTAGGAGGCACTCAGCTGGGGGCCCTGATTTAAGAGGCACTCCGCTGGGGGCACTGATTTGAGAGGCACTCCGCTGGGGGCAGTGATTTAACCGCTTCCCGACCGCCTCATGTAGATATACGTCTACAGAATGGCACGGGCAGGCAAAAGCACGTACGGGTACGTCCCCTTTAACTTGCCTGCCCGGGGGGCACGCGCGCGCCGCCAGCGGCGCGCTCGCGACCCGGTCGGGAGCTCCGTGACCACGGCCGCGGGACCAGCGGACCCGATCCCCGCTGGTATCCTGCGATCGGGTTACGGAGCTGAAGAACGGGGAGAGGTTTGTGTAAACAAACCTCTCCCCGCGCTTCCTACACTGACTGTCAGTGATCGGCGGTTCCCTGTCATCGGGAACGCCGATCAATGACGTCAGACGTACAGCCACGCCCCCCTACTGTAAAAAAAAAACACAACACGTCACACTGACTCCTCCCCGCCCCCTAGTGGTTAACCCCTTCACTACAACTGTCATTTACATAGGAATCAGTGCTATTTAAATAGCACTGATTTCTGTATAAATGACAAATGTCCCAAAAATGTGTCAAAAATGTCCGATGTGTCCGCCATAATGTCGCAGTCACAATAAAAATCGCTGATCGCCGCCATTACTAATAAAAAAAAAATATTAATAAAAATGCTATAAAACTATCCCCTATTTTGCGCTATAACTTTTGCGCAAACTAATCAATAATCGCTAATTGCGATTTTTTTAACCAAAAATATGCAGAAGAATACGTATCGGCCTAAACTGAGGAAAAAAATGTTTTTTTTATATATTTTTTGGGGATATTTATTATAGCAAAAAGTAAAAAATATTGCATTTTTTTCAAAATTGTCGCTCTATTTTTGTTTATAGCGCAAAAAATAAAAACCGCAGGGGCGATCAAATACCACCAAAAGAAAGCTCTATTTGTGGGAAAAAAAGGACGCCAATTTTGTTTGGGAGCCACGTCGCACGACCGCGCACTTGTCAGTTAAAGCGACGCAGTGCCGAATCGCAAAAAGGGGCCTGGTCCTTTGGCTGCCAATTGGTCCGGGGCTTAAGTGGTTAAGAGGCACTCCGCTGGGGACACCAGATGTAAGAGGCACTCCGCTGGGGACACTGACCGCTGGGGACACCTGATGTAAGAGGCACTCCACTGGGGACACCTGACATGAGAGGCACTATGCTGGGGACACCTGATATAAGAGGCACTCTGCTGGGGACACCTGATGTAAGAGGCACTCTGATGGGGACACCTGATGTAAGAGGCACTCTGCTGGGGACACCTGATGTAAGAGGCACTTCGCTGGGGACACCTGATGTAAGAGGCACTCCGCTGGGGACACCTGATGTAAGAGGTACTGTACTGGGGACACATGATGTAAGGAGGCACTCCGCTGGGGACACCTGATGTAAGGAGGGACTCTGCTGGGAATGCCTGATGGAAGGAGGCACTCCGCTGGGGACACCTGATGTAAGGAGGGACTCTGCTGGGAATGCCTGATGGAAGGAGGCACTCCCGCGGGGGACACCTGATGTAAGGAGGAACTCTGCTGGGAATGCCTGATGGAAGGAGGGACTCCACTGAGGACAACTGATGGCATCTGGTGGCAGGGGACACACTCAGGGCTCCCACTGAGTTCGACTCACCATAATGTAGAATATTTCATTTTATATTACAATGTAATAATAATAATAATGCACTTCAATCATCCAAACACCATAACAACCATGGTGCCGGGATAATTGAAGCACTAACACCAGGTGTTTGGAGTATCTTTATCTGCTGATTGTTAAACTTTATGGAATACACATATTTCTAGTGTGGTGTAGGATCTGGGCCTGCTGTCCCTCCATCCCTCTTCTTTCCTTCCTTCTCTCTCCTTCCCTTCCTCCCTATTCCTTTTTATCTCCCTCCATCCCTCATTCATCTCAGACTCGGACCACACCCCCTTTGAGCCACACCCCTTTAAGCCATGCCCACTATTCCGTTGAAACCATGCTGCATTTTTCTTCCCCCTCTACACCACACCTTAAAACACATGCCCCGTCCCCTAATCATACTAAGACTCTGCCCACAGACAAAAAAGTGTCCCTATAATTTTTTTTACAATGTTGGCAACTATGACATTCGTTTTCTGGTGGGTCTATAACTTCTGCAAGCCTTTTAAGAATTGCATCACTAAAGGGTTAAGGACTCCTTAAACCCCTCTAAGTTCAGACAGGGCTGAATCTTGGACTTTAAACATATTTGAACCTAGTCCCCTGTTCAGCCCCAGTTGTAAGAACTGCAGGACATTGGCTGGTTTATGTGATAAAGGACTCCAGGCTTTTGCTGCGTGAGATCTGCATAATTTACCCATATTCTCTGGTAAGTCTTATTTATGGAGATCTCTCTGGCTTGACACACAGTAGCTACTACCTGCACCGAGTGCCCTTGACTTGGTAGCCTCTGCCTCTCAACTTCCATGCCATCAAAAGTAGTTTCTTGGAGCTGGATGGCAAAGCTGGTGTAGCACCCTGATGATTAGGCAGGGTTTCTAGTAAACTTGGCACACAAGGGTTGCTTGTGTGCCAAGCCAGGGACCAAGCAGGCCAGTGGGGTGATGCTTAAGGAGTATCTGTGAGTGCCAAGCTAGGGACCCAGCAGGGAAGTGGGGGTGATGCTTGAGGAAGATACTCAGTGAGACAGTTGGAATAGCTGGGGAAATCCAGTGGCAGTGGATCAGCAAGTCTAGTGAGAGAGACTGGGAGCTAAATGGAGTGAAGATCTACAAGAAGGGATTGTAGAGGAAGTACAGAAGTTTGTTACAACTTGTGTTAGAGAAACTGATATTAAACTGTGCCATAAGAGACAGCGATTCTACTCATACAGATGTGGTGTCTTGCTGGATGCCTTTCCCTGCATGGCTGTCTACCTATAGAAGCCTCAGAGTCTTCTAATTCACATTACAACTACTAAAGGTTGTCCTGGCCCTAAACCCTCTCTCCCACAGTTCTGTTCAAGAGAAAATAAATCTCTTTGCATTCAAGAAGTGTCTGGCGCCCATGAATCTACCTTGCATTACACCCACCATGCCTTGTAACCCACTCTAGACAGAAGGATGTCAGCTGTCCCTAACTCTGGAAGTTCTCATTAGACCAAAGGGGACCCGGGACCTTGCTACACTGGCCATGAGAGAGCAGATCCATCATCACTGGCAGAGGCAGTGGTGACCTAATGCTAAACTGTAGGAAAGACAGACACTAGAGCATACTAAGCCAAAATGGTGTAATTGCAATTATTGATATAGTCATAAAAGCACCATGGTATACAGTGCATTGAAAAACATATAAACATGGAATGTTGGTGTATAAAGAAAGTGCAAAGTCCAGTGGCTGTAGCCAGTGATATGTATATAGAGTCACCAATCTAGTGAGTTCATAAAGGCAAATAGCCCACAAATAAGGAGGACTTTGAATCCACTCTTAGAAAAAAACACTTTTGGTAGTGAGATGAAGGATCACATTTTTTGTACATATCTGTGACTTGATGTATGTACTTTTTATAATAACCTACTACCTACATCTGGTTCGTTCCGCAACCGGGTTCCAGTTCCATCCTGTCCCGTGGAAGTTCCAGAGCACAGCATTGGAGTTCCAGGCTTTGGTCGCCATAAGCTCGATAGACCCACTGCCACTGGCATGTGAGTCCATCTTGTCCGGTAAGAGTATTCATCTATATTCCCCAGGTGGAGGATACACTATCCCTGGTGTTACATTGGCCAGTCTTACTTCACCTCACTCACTACCAAAAGTGTTTTTTTCTAAGAGTGGATTTAATGTCCTCCTTATTTGTGGGCTATTTGCCTTTATGAACTCCCTAGATTGGTGAGTCTATATATCACTGGCTACAGCCACTGGATATTTTTCAATGCACTGTATAACATGTTGCTTTTATGATGGTTTATAGCGCAGGTCGGATCAAGCGCCTCGAGGCGATTCAGTTCGCAGTTGCAGCGCTATACAAATCATTCATTCATTCATTCATTCAGCGCTACACTGTGTTTCCACATATTTCTTTGACTTTGTTTGTTTTAGTTTTAGTAGCTTTTAACATGATTGGTTAGCGCAGTAATTTCACCAACCTTTTCGCAATTATTGATTCAGGAAGTTCTACTGACAGACTGAGAATTCTACCCTTCCACTGCTGTCTAGGCACAGCACAACTCTTGCTCCACTTGTAAAAGGAGTGAATGACAGAAGGGCTTTGAACACTACTCTCAGTTCGAGAGCATTCAATACTATGCCTCGTAAGCTGAACATCCCATAACCTTGAGCAGCTTGCTCTTTGAAATGCGTCCACCAGTCTTTCTGGCTGGGGCCTGATGTGATAATGTTACATTCAAAAACAACAATTTGTCAGTTACGAAGAACCAAGGATACTTAGGCACTGGAAGAGACTTCGCTCCCAAAGCACCTTTGACTTTCTCTATCAGAGGATGGATCTTCCCTTGTGGAAGTTCTACTGAATTTTTCCTGTCGCTATTGCAGACATTAAGACCTTTGTGAATGCCAAGGGGGAGGTCTACAGACCGAAAGTGGAAGCCTTGAAATTGGTAGAGAAATTGAAGATGGATTGGGACAAGTAAGTAGGTGTCTCATAAACCTCCCAGATTTATCAATAATAGAATTGATTGGAGGTTCTCTATCTTGCACGACAACTTTCTGAGTTTTTTCAAGTTTAGCACTGGGCACAGATTACCTGATTTGGATTTATTTTTTCTGCTAGGAACAGAGGTGAACCAAATCCTCATCTCCTCTGGTCACTTGGAACCTTCACGATTGCTAATTTTTTATTTAATCCTGCTACAAACTGGATCAGAATGTTTTACTTTTCAATTAAATCTGGTAGCCTGGCTGGCTGGAAGAGATCGGAACAGTTTTTTGAAACTGGTAAATGGATGGGTTTACTTCCGCTTCAAGCTTTGACAAAAAAAAATCCTGGAAGCTCAGGGGTCAAGTCCTGGGGAAAAAGGTGTGGGAACTCCCACCCACGATCCACTCGCCCACCAAAAAAAAAAAAAAAATTATACGCTCATATGCACGAATGCTTCAAAAGTGGTATTTTTAAATCAAGTTTCGTATTGTGTATATGAAGCTTAACTGTTAGTACATAAAAAATAAAAAAATTCTCAATAAACATAAATACTGTAATTCTCTGAATAATCAGCATTCATTCAGTGTTTATGTGATGAGTTTACACTTTTCATTGAACAGAGTTAGGATAACACAGGGTTAAACGGAAAGGTCATAAATGAACTGCACATTATCTGGACAGAATGCTTGGGAAGATAGTGATGTGTTCCTGCTTAGGAGATGTATGTTAGCTTGGGGGGCTGCAAACTCTGCAGGGGTCCAACACACACTCGCTGCTATTCCAACCCTTCACATATTTCCACATAAACTTCCCTCCTGGCATTAAACTTTGCCAGGTATTGTGCTCAGCTTACCACCCCAAACTGATGTTCCTCCCTCAGCTCACCTCTCTCCCTGCATGTCCTGTGAGCAGAATAGCTGTGCTCCTCCTCTGGGTTCTCTCATCATAGAGGAAGATAGAGGAGGGGGGGATTCAGCGGGACACACAGAGCAAGTATGCAGGAGACTGTGGGGGGAGGATGAGGAGACAGAAAATCAGGAGGGGCCGGCGGGTAGGAGCGCATCAAGAGAGGTCTGACTAAATACAATCTCTTAGCAGCAGGGACCTGATCTACCCGTCAGCTAGCTGTGATTGACAGGTAGATCGAAGCGGAAGCTGTCATGGGGCCCCCTACTGGCAATGCCTGAATGGTCAGGTCACTTACTATTGCTAGCTGTGTCGGCAGCTGCTGGTGTAGCACCTGCCACACAGCTCGCATACTTCAAAGTCTTGCAGGACACGGCTGCTAACGGGAACTGAGTTCCTGTTGTGTAAAAAGTACAGGAACTCCGTTCCCATGCGTTCCCGCAGGACTTGAGCCCTGTGGAAGCTAATTGATATCTATGCAGAGCTGCACCAGATTTTGCACTTTCCAGTTTTAGTAGATCGGCCCCCAAAGTTTGTTTTGACTCGAGATTATTTGAGCATACCTATAAATGCCTGTGGACTGTTGACTGTCAGTTCCCAACAATGGAACTTTGTGAACAAGGCAGACATGGTAAATGTTTAAGGATGTAGATATATTTATGCTGCTTTTTGTCTAATGCCCCGTACGCATGAGCGGATTTTCCGTTGGAAAAAACTTGGATGGTTTTTCCGACGGAATTCCGCTTAAGCTTGGCTTGCATACACACGGTCACACAAAAGTTCTGTGAACTTTCGACCATCAAGAACGCGGTGACGTACAACACTACGATGAGCCGAGAAAATTAGGTTCAATGCTTCCCAGCATGCGTCAAATTGTTTCCGAGCATGCGTAGGAATTTTACGCGTTGGAACTTGTACAGATGATCGGAACTTTTTCCGACCGAAAAATAGAGAACCTGCTCTCAATCTTTTGCTGGCGGGAATTCCGACAGCAAAAGTCCGATGGAGCATACACACGGTCGGAATTTCCGTCCAAAAGCTCTCATCTGACTTTTGCTGGCGGAATTTCCGATCGTGTGACATTTTTACTGAATGCAAACTGTTATATGAGCGTTGAACAACTTCCTTTGTGTTTAGCCTTTGGTGTATTTATTGTCTTTCTTCAGTTATCATTACAGTTGGGCATTTATTCAAGTATGCTATACTATGCTATAAAGTATATATGTTTGTGTAGTTTGTGTAAATATCAAGTTATATAGCAAATCAAGGATGCTTTATATACTGTATGTAGAGTCTGGATCTGCTTTTGCCATGGTGCTGCACATGCGATCAGTTATGACACCAGCCATTTGATGGTTTGACAGTTTAGTTAGGACACAAGCAAATGTGACAGTTAGCAATCTCTGCATTCCAGGAATGTAACTGTTTTTGGAAACTGTTAAATGGATGCGTTTAGTTCAGCTTTATGATTTACTGCTGTTCAGGGGGCTCTGGGCTTCAGCAAAATGTCTGCCTCCAGCAAGAAGAAACATGGGCAATGCTGGAGGCAATTTACAGCACACACTAATTTTGGTAACATAATTATTAATTAATATAATAATATTATGATTAAACTGTTGCTAAACCCAGGACCCTGCATTCACTATATCTGGTCTCCCACAGTACACAGACCATGGAAATGCAGTTATTTTAGTAAATATAAACTGCTAAATACCTTTTCTCATCAGCAGTATATCGCAGTCTTGTGACGTCTATCAGTGTCCAGCCAAGCACTGGTTAAAGCTTGTAGGAGGAGTTTTCTGACTGTCCTATGAGACTGCAATACCCCTGACCCTCTATCTGGACAGTACTGATTGGCCCTGTGCTGATCACATGCATCCTCCCAAGAAATAAAAAAACTCTCTAGCAATACACACCAAACTGAGCATGTGCAGCCTGACACCATAGACGGTGTGTTATAGGGAGTTGGTTTGGGGACTGTAAAAAGAGGGGGGAATATCAGCGATGATAGGCTCAAACAGCCTTTTTAGACAATGCGGCACATTAAGGATTAACCCCTTAGGATCCACTTGAGCAAAATTGGATCTCCCCTCTCCAAAACCTCTTTTGAAAAATCTTTAACCACAAAATCTACCATGATTTCACATAAATGATATCGGTTTGTTTAAATAACAAAAGTTTAATAAAAAAAGTCACATTATTCATTAACTATTTCAACAAAGAGAGAGGTTAAGGACCACAATCAAGATCATAATTAATAAAGAATATCCTTCGATAAAGGTATGAAGTCTTCCTCACAGGTAACACAATGGGATGGTCCTTTAGGTGACGGACTTCCTAAAGTAATTTTGTGAACTAGGGCTTCATAACGTCTCTACTTCATATTTGTCTACGACGGTAAGCAAGCTGTAGAAAAAGAGGAACAGAAGATGTTAAAAAATAGTCATGCAGACACATTCTAGAGAAGCCAATCGACCCATCAATTATTTTTGGGTAGTGAGGGGAACTGTAAGCACATGTTCAGCCAAATTTTTTTTGAATAGTTTTGAATAGAGCTGGGAAAAATTGGAACCCCTGTCTGTTTTTTTTGGGGCTCCTTTAAAGAAATTTGCCTTCACTTCCTGTCAAGGTGACTACTGTTTTACCAGACAGGAAATGAAAAATGCCATAAAACTATCCCCTATTTTGTAAACGCTATAACATTTGCGCAAACCAATCAATGATCGCTTATTGCCATTTTTTTACCAAAAATATGTAGAAGAATACGTATCGGCCTAAACTGAGGAAAAAATTTTTTTTTTTATTTTTTGGGGATATTTATTATAGCAAAAAGTAAAAAATAATGCGTTTTTTCAAAATTGACACTTTTTTTGTTTATAGCACAAAAAATAAAAACCGCAGGGGTGATCAAATACCACCAAAAGAAAGCTCTATTTGTGGGAAAAAAAGAACGTCAATTTTGTTTGGGACCCACGTCACACGACCGCGCAATTGTCAGTTAAAGCGACGCAGTGCCTAATCGCAAAAAGTGCTCTGGTCAGGAAGGGAGTAAATTCTTCCGGGGCTGAAGTGGTTAATAAATAAAAGCCGATCATTGTTAGCTCCCCTGTCAGTGGTAAACATTTAATCGCATCCCCATAAACTGATACATCTGGAAGAGAGCTTGTTCTTTTGAATAATAAGAGATTTACAGTTTGGATCATCGGATGAAAATAAAGGAAAGAAAGCCTAAGGAAGAAAATGACCATGCTGTCCATGACACCTTACCCCTAGCAGCTAAAAGAAGACCAGCATGCTCATGGAAGGTTGCAGTTGATGCATTTTTCCAGAGCGTTTTGCATTTTTGAACACAAGTTTTTTTTTGTTTTCTTTTTTTTTTGGGCTAATAGGTAAATATGACAGTTTTGTTCATGTAGTGCGACTTTGATGTGACTTTGATGCGACCTTACACTCTCTGACACTGAAGAAGCATCAAAGTAGTGCAGGAACCTTTATGTGTCCAAAGTTGCATGTTCAAGTTAAGGGCTAGGATTAGGGTTAAATGTTAGGCTTAGGGTTAAGGGCTAGGATTAGGGTTAAATGTTAGGCTTAGGGTTAAGGGCTAGGGTTAGGGTTAAATGTTAGGGTTAAAGGTTATTGTTAGGGTTAAATGTTAGAGTTAAAGGTTGGGGTTAGCGGTAATAATTAGGGTTAGAGTTTGAGTTAGGGTTAGTGTTAGCGGTAATTGTTAACCCTAACAATTATCGCTAACTCTAACCCTAACAATTACTGCTAACACTAACCCTAACTTTTAATGCTAACCCTAACTCTATCCCTATCCCTAACATTTAACCCTAACCCTAGCTCTTAACCCTAACATCTAATCCTAGTCGTTAACCCTAACCCTAACATGTGACTTTGGAGACCTAAAAGTCCCTGCACTACTTTGATGCGTCTTTGATGCTACTTGAGTGCCAGAGAATGTAAACTTGCATCAAAGTCACACTACATAAACAGAACTGTCATACTTTCCTATTAGCCCAAAAAAACACACACAAAACGCATCAAAAACACAACGCAGAAAAAAACCATAGGTGTGTACCAAGGGTTATCGTTTCTCCACTTTTGTCAATTTAGAATCTCTGCCATGTTTTTATGGCTGCCTGGGGTTGGGGAGTCCCTCAATTTCCAGCCCTGGGAACTGGAACTGCTGTTAGAAATCACAGGGCGCCATACAGCCTACCTGTTTCCCAAGACACAACAGGGGGGGGGGGGGGGGTCGGGCATCTGTGGATAGGGGCGGAGCAGCTGCGGCTAGCTAGTCCCGGAAGTGGGTGCAGATACCTGTATTATACAGGTATTTGCACCCCCTGAAAGGTGCCAATTGTGGCACCGGAGGGGGGAGGAATCCGATAACGGCTAGTTTACACTTGCTTTAAAACATGGCTTCGGACAGGCTTTGTTAAAGCTCTCTAAACATTAGTCAAAGCTCCTGTCACTAAATAAAATGGTTAGTTTACAGTACTGTTTACACCTGCTTTGGCTTTGCTTCAAAAATTATACCCCATATAACTTTAGTTGTGCTTCAAAGGGTCTTCAAAGCCCCCATAGAAGCCCCCATGGCAAAGCTCGCTTGAAGCCCCACCATAGCTCCCAACTGTCCCTGATTTTGAGGAACTGTCCCTGATTTGGAGCAATGTCCCTATGTCCCTCATTCCTCCTCATTTGTCCCTCATTTTGGTCTGATCTATATAGATGGATATAAAATGCACTTTTTATCTATCAAGAAGTGTTTTCCAGCACTAAACCTTTCATCTGATTTCTAAATGACTGCATTTGTAAATTCCAAAAGCCAATATAAAGGAATAGTAGTGGTAAAAAAGCACTTGTGGGTATAACCAAACTTGTTTTTTTGTACAATTCTCAAGGGGGCGTGGCGGGGGGTGTTCTATGCCTGCATACTTGTGCTGATAGGTGTCCCTCATTCCCATCTCAAAAAGTTGGGAGGTATGGCCCCACCAAAGCCTCATTGAAGCCCCACGAAGCCTCACCAAAGCCTCATCAAAGCCCCAACAAAAGACCATCAAAGGCCCACCAAAGGACCATCAAAGCTCCACCAAAGCCTTATTGAACCCTCATCGAAGCACCAAGCAAAAGCAAGGTGTAAACAGGACTGTAAGGTAACCATTTTATTTAGTGAAAGGAGCTCTGACTGGCGTTCAGAGAGCTTTAATAAAGCCTGTCCAAAGCCATGTTTTGAAGCAAGTGTACACTAGTCCTTAGACAGTTAAACAAGTACCCCCTCCTGTTCTTGATGAACTCTAATGCCGTGTACACGCGACCGGAATTTCCGATGGAAACAGTTCGATGGGAGCTTTTCATCGGATTTTCCGACCGTGTGTATGCCCATCGGTCTTTTTCTGTCGGCATTTCCGACGGACTTTAGATTGAGATCATGTTCTTAATTTTTCCGACGGAAAGACATTCTATTGGAAATTCCGATCGTGTGTATGCAATTCCAACACGCAAAATTCCGACGCATGCTCGGAAACAATTTGACGCATGCTCGGAAGCATTAAACTACCCTTTTATAGTGCCTTCAAACGTGTTGTATATCGCAGTGTTATTGGGCGTTGCAATTTGGTGTGACCGTGTGTAGGCAAGACAGTTTGAGCGACATTCTGTCGGAATTCCGACGGGAAAACCATCAGAGCTTTTTCCGACGAGAATTTCGATTGTGTACGCGGCATAACATTTTGGATTCTCCATTTTTTGATTCCACAGATAAAATGGTGACCACATTAAATAAAGAGGATGAAACTTCCCAGCAGGGACACAGAAAGCAATAAAACCTACAAAGGTTTTAACATTTCCTCAGGAACTGGAATTGGCAGAAATGTAGCCAAGAGATAAAATGTAACTTACCATGAATCCAAAGGCTAGGAGCATCATGAAGAGCACAAAACCCGCCAGAACCAGAAGGATGATCGCCCACAAAGGTACGTGATTATAGCCTGTGTTTGAAGGGAACAGAAATGTCACAACCCAGCACCTTCATGTTCTCAGTTGTTGAATTTATAGTATTACAATAGATCTCAAACCTCTGTTAGGAAAAGAAGGGCACGTTTTAATATTAGGCCTCTTTCACATAGGCTGTCCGATCAGGTCCGCCTGACAGTTTTTCAGGCGGACCTGATTGGACCCTCGTCTCTTCTATGAAGCTGCAGATGTCAGATGTCCGCTGACATCCGCCGTCATCCGATCTGATCCTGTTCACCAGAAACAGATGGGTGGTGGTCCTATTCCCCATCCATCCATTGGGTTGGATGGAAATGGACAAGCGGTCTGTTTCCATCCGATTGCCCCATAGAGGAGAGCCGGACTGTGTCAATGTCCACTCTGCATTGCGGAGCGGACACAAACCTGTCATTCACCTGCTCAGCGGGGGTCAGCGGAGAGATGGTGGAGAAGTGGATTCCACTTAGTGGGGGTGCTCGTGTGAAAGGTAACAAAGTAACAGGCTGTGTATGGTACAGGTGCATAAAATAAAGCTTGCATATGAACCTTATTCCTCATCAAGAGTAGTAGTGAGAGACTAGAGAGAGATTCAGTCTGTGCCAAGAACAGGCTAAGGCCTGGTTCACATCTATGCGTTTTTGGGTGCTTTTTTCAGAACAGGTCATTTAACGGGGTTTCCTATGGGACACATTCCCATTGATACTTTTATCAGCCACTGCATTTTTTGGAACTGGTCAGGGACTTTGAAAATGGTGCTTTTTTGATTTTTTGGTTCAATATACTTCAATGGAGAAGCTGCAGATAAATATGTAGTGTGATTTTGCCACGATTTGCGTTTTTTAATCTGCCCAAAAACAAATTGGGGCATAAAAAAAAGCATAAAAAATGCAAACTACAAATTGCGGCAAAATCGAAGTAAATTATTGTGTGCAAAAAAATGCAAAACGCACAGCAAAAAGCACCTCAGAAATGGATCAAAGGCAAACTGCTTTTGATCCATGGTTTATTTTTGGTTATTACAAACGTTAAATTTGATGTTGATCCATACGATATATATATTGTGTAGTGCTGATATTCTTGTCTACTGATGCAATGTCAATACAATATTCTATAATAAAAAAGTCTATGGACAATTCTATAGCTTAGTATTTGGCGCCATCTGGCGGCCAAATACTGAACGTGGACTGGATGACTTTTGTTTTCAAAGAACACTGAATTAAATACAGGAATTGACTGGTTTATTTACTTTGGAGAGTTGACCTATTTACCCAGAATGCCAGGTGACCTACCCATGGACACCCTCTCTTGCACTGCATGCTGGGTAGGACATAAAAGGACCCAGAGAGGCCATCTTAAGTCTCTTCTGGACACGTGGCCTGCCTGTGAGGACCTGTGAGGAGGTCTCCCAGAAGAAGTGGCCTACAGCCATTACGGAGCGCTCCTTTGACAGATTGTGTGAGTGACCTGGTGGTGTGAAAGACACAGTGACCGGATTGGGAAGATCCAGAGGTACTCGTCTGAGTACCGGAGGACCAGGTTCACCCAGCGGAGTGACGGAGCCGGCCGGCATTGAAGCAAGCCACAGATACAGAGCCAGAGCTACTGTACAGAGCTTCGTATCCAGTTGGTTAGCGGGTTACGGCCCACAGTTTTATTATACGTTTGCATCCAGTCAGACTCACATACAGTTTCGCTGGGACCTGTAATCCCACGGAAGAGGATTACAGTAACTGACATTAGGCAGGCCTAAGGCCTAATTCTTATTGCATCTTAAGTGTTGTACTATACTTAAGGAAACACTTTCTGAAACACTTACAGAAACATTATCAGGACCACCGATAAATCAATCCTAACTTCTTTACCCTTTTGAATTACAATTGATAAGGAACCATCATAGCTAGCAGAAGACCAGAATATTAAAGACTGTGTACTTTTATTGAGATCTCACAATTAGCTATAAAAGTAGGGGGAGCTCCCTTGTAGTTACACTGTGTACAATTGTTGTTTAAAATTCATTGTCCTGTCATTTTATGTTGAGATGACAGTACAATTATTGTAACCACCTGGTTATCAGAAAGTACAGTAAAATATGTTTGCTTAAGTACCCTATTGTGTGGAGTATTGTTATTCTCCCATTGCAGGTGGAGCCAGTGGATCCTGAGGTGATAATACAGGTATACTATATTGTTTTGTGTATTGTATTATATTGCACCACAGCTGTGTCAAGGGGACTGTGTCAAGTCAGTGGGGGTTCATTAACAGAGTGCAGGCCCAAATCAAACCAGCAGCTCCTTTGGGGGTAAGTGCTACATATATATACATATGGTATATGGTAATATTTTTTGAATGCAAGCAGTATAAGTACCTGAATTTCACCTGATATGTACCTGATATAAACCTCTTGTAATTTTTTTGCAGGGGCTGGGGAAGGAGAAACATCACAAGTAGCCAGTCTGGTGTGCCGCAGTGCTCATGTGCCAAGAAGGGACATATTAATAGGGGGAGAGGGCAGAGTGATAGAGATACAGTATCTCACAAAAGTGAGTACACCCCTCACATTTTTGTAAATATTTTATTATATCTTTTCATGTGAAAACACTGAAGAAATTACACTTTGCTACAATGTAAAGTAGTGAGTGTACAGCTTGTAAAAAAGTGTAAATTTGCTGTCCACTTAAAATAACTCAACACACAGCCATTAATGTCTAAACCACTGACAACAAAAGTGAGTACACCCCTAAGTCAAAATGTCCAATTTGGGCCCAAAGTGTCAATATTTTGTGTGGCCACCATTATTTTCCAGCACTGCTGTAACCCCCTTGGGCATGGAGTTCACCAGAGCTTCACAGGTTGCCACTGGAGTCCTCTTCCACTCCTCCATGATGACATCATGAAGCTGGTGGATGTTAGAGACCTTGCGCTCCTCTACCTTCCATTTGAGGATGCCCCACAGATGCTCAATAGGATTTAGGTCTGGAGACATGCTTGGCCAGTCCATCACCTTTACCCTCAGCTTCTTTAGCAAGGCAGTAGTCGTCTTGGAGGTTTGTTTGGGTCCTTTTCATGTTGGAATACTACCTTACGACCCAGTCTCCAAAAGGAGGGGATCATGCTCAGCTTCAGTATGTCACAGTACATGTTGGCATTCATGGTTCCCTCAATGAACTGTAGCTCCCCAGGGCCGGCAACACTCATGCAGCCCCAGACCATGACACTTCCACCACCATGCTTGACTGTAGGCAAGACACACTTGTCTTTGTACTCCTCACCTGGTTGCCGCAACACACGCTTGACACCATCTGAACCAAATACGTTTATCTTGGTCTCATCAGACCACAGGACATGGTTCCAGTAATCCATGTCTTTAGTCTGCTTGTCTGCAGCAAACTATTTGCAGGCTTTCTTGTGCATCATCTTTAGAAGAGGCTTCCTTCTGGGATGACAGCCATGCAGACCAATTTGATGCAGGGCACGGCGTATGGTCTGAGCACTGACAGGCTGACCCCCCACCCCTTCAATCTCTGCAGCAATGCTGGCAGCACTCATACGTCTATTTCCCAAAGACAACCTCTGGATATGATGCTGAGCACGTGCACTCAACTTCATTGGTCAACCATGGCGAGGCCTGTTCTGAGTGGAACCTGTCCTGTTAAACCACTGTATGGGCTTGGCCACCGTACTGCAGCTCAGTTTCAGGGTCTTGGCAATCTTCTTATAGCCTAGGCCATCTTTATGTAGAGCAACAATTCTTTTTTTTCAGATGCTCAGAGAGAGTTCTTTGCCATAAGGTGCCATGATGAACTTCCAGTGACCAGTATGAGAGAGTGAGAACGAGAAAACCAAATTTAACACACCTGCTCCCCATTCATACCTGAGACCTTGTAAGACTAACAAGTCACATGACACCGGGGAGGGAAAATGGCTAAATGGGCCCAATTTGGACATTTCTACTTAGGGGTGTACTCACTTTTGTTGCCAGCAGTTTAGACATTAATGGCTGTATGTTGAGTTATTTTGAGGGGACAGCAAATTTACACTATTATACAAGCTGTACACTACTTTACATTGTAGCAAAGTGTCATTTCTTCAGTGTTGTCCCATGAAAAGTTAAAATATTTACAAAAATGTGAGGGGTCTAGTCACTTTTGTGAGATACTGTATAAGCTCACTCTACTGCTTCTTCTTTCGACTGTACAGTCACAGGCTTGAGGAGGAACAAGGCCTACAAGTGTCACTGATGGAGATAAAAAGCAGGTCCCCTGTCCTGTCAGACAGGACTGAGCTGTGAAATCTCAGGAATGGATGGACAAAAATGTGCATTCTTGTGCGCTCTTATATATATTTCATCTGTGTATTTAGCTGTTCCCCTAGATTTCAGCTTTATGTTTTACTTCAACTGCTTTAAACACACTGGTTCATTTTGATGCCATGATACATCCAATATTGAGGTAATATTTTATATACTTACTCTCTCCATCACAGAGTGACCCTGTAAGACAGAAAGAGGAAAAAAAGATGATGTTTTTTAGATTTTTTGAGTGTTTTATTTGGTGGTAGCAATATACATTTAATTTCAGCATCTGTATGGTGTCTGTCTTACAGAAATTATATTCTAATCTACTGGATTGAAACTTGAGAGCTGAATCGCCAAGAAGATCCTTATGCCGCGTACACACGATCGGAATTTCAGCCAGCAAAAAGAGCGATAAGAGCTTTTTATCGGAAAATGCGACCGTGTGTATGCTCCATAGGAATTTTGCTGGCCAGCAAAAGTTTTAGAGCATGTTCTCAATTTTTCCGATGGAAAAGGTTTCTATCTGGAATTCCGATCGTCTGTAGCAATTCCGACGCGCCAAATTCCTACGCATGCTCGGAAACAATTTGACGCATGCTCGGAAGCATTAAACTTAATTTTTTCTCGGCTCGTCATAGTGTTGTACGTCACCGCGTTCTCGACGGTCGGAATTTGGTGTGACCGTGTGTAGGCAAGACAGTTTAAGCGGAATTCCGTTGAAACCATCAGAGCTTTTTCCGACGAGAATTCCGATTGTGTGCATTAGAACTCTCAGACACTCCAACAGTGAGACCACATTGTGAGAATTACCATCCCTCCACCCATACCATGTACTCTCATTTCTCTTGCTGCAGAAAGACATATGTAGGTAAATGTTCTGCTGCAATCTTCACAGTGTCCAAGAAAACGAAGAGAATGCTATCAGTAGGACTGTTACATTATTTTAAAGCTGAACTCCAGGATTTTTGGAAAAAAATATCCTTGCAGTGGGACACCACCCACATGGCAAAGGGTTAATTTCTCTGGGGGGGGGGGGGGGGGGGGGGGTACATGAATAAGCTGGAATATTTGCTTTATTCCTTGCATGATTCCAACACTCTTCCCTTCTCTCCAGTGCTCCAGGTTGTGGGTGGGCCAGCGCCACCCTCATGTACAATACAGGACTACTGGTCCTGTATTAAATGTGATGATGTCATAGTGTGATCGCGGCAAGAGCACCAATTATAGCAGTCTTTGGGGGTCACACAGCCTGGTGTAGGTCTGACGGAGTGAGGAATACGGTAAGTATTACAGCGTATTCCTCTACCCCTAGACTTAGCTAGCTGTTAATCTTAGCAGTACAAGGATACCTTTTACAAAAATCCAGGAATTTAGCTTTAAAAGCTGAATTAAGTGAGTGGAGCTTTGTACGCAAGCATGTGGGTAACTCAATTACCATGCTGCTACTCAGAACTGAAATATTTGAATTATGAAGTGACCCTTTAAAAGAAAATCAGTAAGCCCCCATTCACACCTATGCAAATTTGTTGTGCGTTTCCCCGCATCTAATTCGCATAGTAGGAGAATGTGACTGGCTCCCTATGGAGCTGGTTCACATAACTCCGGGGCGACTGCGGAGCGCACTGCACGAAAACGCTGTGGGGAACAGGGACGCACAGCGCTCCTGTGCGATCCGCAGCGTGCTATAGTGTGAACCCGGGCTTAAAACTTGACAATTAGTAACACACGCTAATGCGTGGTTCGCACTTTTTCACTGCGGAAATGCATGGCGCAAATTTGTGGGCTGTGGTGCCATTTATTACAAATAGCAGCCAAAGCCACTTTGCCAATGGGCATGTGTTTCAGTGCACCAGAACACAGGTAATGTAACACTGTGTATAGTATTGTGAATGTAGCTTTTTTGGTGCAAGAGGCAGCCCATTCAAATGAATGACTACCCTGGCACACATTAATTCATGTTAACGAGCAAGTAACGCATGTTAGCACAAAGTAATGCAGGTAGTAAATTCAGCTGATGATAAGCTATCGATAATAGCTTTGGGCCTGTTTTATCTCTTTTTTATTGTTAATAAACAAATACTCAGTACTTTTTTTTGTTTTTATAGAAAATATTTATTTCACAAAAAAACATTTAAAGTGATTCTTAATAATCATTATTTTTTTTTAATAACAAACATGTTATACTTATCCGCCCTGTGCAATGGTTTTCCACAAAACAGCCCCCATTCTCCTTTTCTTTCAGACCCCCTGTCAGCACTCCTGGTTCTTCCTGCCTCCCAAGTAACCCCCTAGAAAGCCTCTTGCTGGAGGGAAGGGGTACTCATGTGGGCTAAATCCCAAACAGCACTGTGTGCATTTATTGACACACACAGTGCGGCTTGGCCCCGCCCCCTGCTCCTCTGTCAGTGGATTTGATTGACAGCAGCATGAGCCATTGCTGATGAGTCCAGTGAGAAGGGAGAAAGAGAGCAGCACCACTGCTCTCAGGCCCAGCGCTGGATCAAAATGGGGCTTAGGTAAGTATTTAGGGGGGCATGGAGGAGCTGCACCTAAAAGTTTTTTTTACCTTAATGCAGAGAATGCAAAAGCCTTTAGCCTGTACAACCACTTTAATACAGTCTGCACCCATGACATTGGTATCTCATGTACTATAGATGCTGACTTTTAAAAATCAGGTATTCCCCAGTGCCTGGGTTCCAGTCTTCCCACAGCTATTTTTCTTTACTGCTGCTGGTCCCCAGTGCAGCAATCTAATATAGGAGCTGGCTGTGGCCCAGGAGGCTACGAGAGGTGAGGGCGTGGGGAAAGGGACCTCATCCTCACCTAGGCCACCCTCCCCACATAAAGCAAAAGAAGCATGCGTTTAGGGCACTAGGGGTAAGGTGTCCCCCCCCCCCCAAAACTATAATACTCCTAACTCCTATACTACCACTGCTATAGTTCTTATCTGTTGTTTTTGACTTTAAAAGGAAAGTTCAATAATAATAAAAAAAAAAAAAAAAAACCAGTGAGAGGTAAACTGTATTCTCTGCAAACTGTGGGGGTTAATATGTCTGTATGTAAAAGAGGGGTAATAGGGCTTCAGGAAGGGGAGGAGGGTGCAGGGAGGAGGAAAAGAGATGGGATTGAAATGAGAGGAATGTGAAACAATGAGAAGTGGTAGAGGCGAGGAAGGGCGGGAAGAGAAGATAGAGGGAGAAGTAGGGAAAAGTTGGGAGGAGCCCATCCAGGAGGGATTAAAATTACACTGGGAAAGGCTGGTGGGATAGGGGTTCGTGCCTGGCCTACTCGGGCACGGTCTAGTCACCCCCTCATATCCATCACCTACGGGAAACTAAAGTACCCATAGGTAGGTGTTGGGAAGCTTAGTTTAGTTTAGGGGTTTTTTTATTTTTTTTTTTTATTTTTTTTTTCCTCTTCTCTCCCTCTCACTCTCTCTCTCTCTCTCTCTCTCCTCTACGCATCTCACTCTCCCCCTCTATCTCCTCTCCCGCTGGGTATCCCCGGGTCTGGAGAAAAATGGAGGGGACAAGGGTTACTTCATTGAACGTTAAAGGATTAAATACTCCTGAAAAACGAAAAATGTTGCTGAATGAACTTAAGCGCTTAAAAACAGATGTGGGGATGGTGCAAGAAACGCACTTGAAAGCAGGGCCCTCTTTATACCTTCAAAATAGACATTTTCCCAATGTGTATCATGCATGTAATCAAAAATCTAAAACAAAAGGAGTTGCTATTTTAATTTCTAACAGAATTGCTTGGTCACTTTTGGAGAAATGTCAGGATGAAGGGGGAAGATATATCTTTCTTAAGGGGAATATAGGATCAGTAAAAGTGACTTTAGCTACTATATATGCCCCGAATATACACCAAGACAGCTTTCTGAAAAAGACTTTGTCTAAACTAATGAAATTTAAAGATGGAATTCTAATAACAGGGGGCGACTTTAACATTCCTCTAGATCCCAAATTAGATACCTCTAAGGGAACCTCCTCAGTAGCGATCGGAATAAGAAAAAATATAACTAGAAAGCTTGTAGAATGCCAATTAGTAGATGCTTGGAGGGCCTTTCACGCTGAAGAGAAGGACTTTACTTTCTTTTCTAACCCACACCACCTATATTCAAGAATTGATCTTTTTTTAATACCACAGCAAATACTCCCGAAGGTCCGGGACACCCAGATAGGGAATATTACCTGGTCAGATCACGCCCCAGTCACAATAAGAATAGACCTGACGGGAGGGATTCAAAAAATGGAATGGAGATGGCGACTAAATGAAAGCCTGTTACAGTGCCCCGAGATTCGAGATGATTTAATTACAGAAATCAATTCATATTTTCAAACAAATGATGACGGGGAGATGGATATGGGAATAGTCTGGGAAGCTCATAAAGCGGTAATCAGGGGAATTTTAATCAAGCATGGCACTCGAGTGAAGAGAGCCAGGGAGGAGAGGATGATGCGGTTATTGGAAAAGATACAGGAAATGGAGAAAAAACACAAACAGACATTGGAAAGGGAAACCGGAATTGAATTAGCAAACCTGAGAAGACAATTATCAGATCTCCTCAGGTATAAAGCCAGGGCTACCCTCCAGTATGGAAAGAGCATAATATATCACTCAGGTGATAAATGCGGAAGAGTTCTAGCTAAAAAACTAAAAGAACAACAGAAGAGGTCATATATACCCTACATCAAAACTGAAGGAGGTCAAAAAACTTATATGCCTAAAGACATTGTAAAGGAATTTAGAGAATTTTATAGGACACTATATAACCTACCAATTCCTTCTGTATCCCCTCAGTCGATGGAAGAATATCTGACCTCCTCACAAATAACTAGACTGTCATCTTCAGCTCGCTTAGAGATGGAGATGCCAATCACAATAGAGGAAGTGAGACTAGCCATAAAGTCGATGAAAGGTGGGAAGGCGCCTGGCCCAGACGGGTTTTCCTTGCAATACTTCAAAAGTTTTCTCCCTGTATTAAGTCCACACTTAGCCAAAACATTTAATATTTGGGGTCATACATCAACCCCACCAGCAGAGGCGTTGAAGGCACATATTGTAGTAATACCTAAAGAAGGGAAGGACCAATCAGTGTGCAGCAGTTACCGTCCAATATCCCTATTAAATATAGACATGAAAATTTTCACGAAGATACTTGCATCCCGTATACAACCGTACTTGACTCAGTTAATACATTTGGACCAAGTGGGGTTTGTCCCCACACGAGAAGCTAGAGATAGCACTATAAAAGTGCTAAATTTGCTCCAATATGTAAATCAGAAAGGGATGTCAAGTGTCTTCGTGAACACAGATGCCGAAAAGGCTTTTGATAGGGTTAATTGGACTTTTATGAGGGGAGTACTAAAACACATGGATTTTGGAGATAGAATGTTACATTGGATTGAAGGGATATACTCTACACCACAAGCCTTGGTTAAGGCTAATGGAGTCCACTCAGAGAGCTTCTCTATATCAAATGGGACGCGCCAGGGCTGCCCTTTATCGCCTCTATTATTTGTTTTGACTTTGGAGCCTTTGTTAAATAAAATTCGTCAAAATCCCGATATTAGTGGTATTTGCATTGGAAAACAAGAATATAAAGCCTCCGCATATGCGGACGATCTACTTTTTTCAATTACAAACCCACAGATATCACTCCCAAACCTTATAAAGGAGGTGGAAGAATATGGTGCCCAGTCGAATTTTAAGATAAATTATAGCAAATCGGAGGCGATGTGGGTGTCCATGGAGCGCCCCATATGTAAAAATTTAGTGGATAGTTTTAGGTTTAGATGGACATCAACCGCACTAAAATATCTTGGAATCTATATCCCACCGAAGTTAAAAGACATCTATGCTTTAAACTATCTTCCTTTAATTAAAGAAGTAACAGTTTTACTGGAAAAATGGAGCAAAGCAACACATTCCTGGTTCGGGAGAAGTAATATTTTAAAAATGAGTATTATACCAAAGTTCCTGTATCTTTTCCAGGCCCTGCCTGTGTCTGTCCCTCTGGCCTTCTTTAACCGAGCTAGATGTGTCTTTACAAAATTTATATGGGCAAGTAGACGCCCTAGGATAAATAGAAAACTGCTCACTTTATCGAAAACAGCAGGAGGAATAGCAGCGCCAGACCTATATAAATACTACCTAGCGTCCCAACTGGGTAGGATAATAGATTGGAACCGACACGAAGGGAGTAAACTGTGGATCAATATCGAGCAACATGTTAGTAAGATCCCACTTAAAAGGGCAATATGGTGCCGCGCTGCTATCCCTCATGCAGTAAAGACACACCCCTTGATAGGACCCACACTTCTGACGGGAGAAAAGTTCATCCAGAATTCTAAACCCTCTTTAATAAAATCCCCCCTGTTTCCCATTTTGGGGAACGCGGATTTTCCTCCGGGTCTTGAGCCAGGGGTCTTCAAAAAAATGATAGATAGAGGCATCTTCCAAGCATCGCATTTCTTTAATCTTAATAGTTGGCCAACATTAGATTCACTAATGAACATGGGTGGTCAGTTTAAACTACCTTTTTGGCAAGCACGACAGATTAGACACTTCCTGGAATCCATTGGGCCCCAGGAAAGCTATAACCGACCAAGAACAAAATTTGAGAGATACTGTGAGGAGAAAGGGCCTCTCTCCCACGGAATCTCTAAGTTATACGCAATGTTGACCGCCCCTCCAGAACACTTTAAGATGTCTAGCTTGGGAAAGTGGGAGAGAGATATGGAACAAATTTTCACAATAGATCAACAACAGAATATAATATACCTAACCTTAAATTCCTCCAGATGTACTAAGATTCAGGAATTGAATTATAAAATTTTAACGCGCTGGTATTATACACCCTCCCGAATGAACAAATTCTCCCAAACGACATCGGATAGGTGCTGGAGGGGCTGTCAAGAAAGAGGTACTATTGTACACATTTTCTGGACTTGCCCAATAATTAAAATTTTCTGGCAGGAAGTTCAGAGAATTATGCAACGACTTACGGATTACCGGATTCCATGGGACCCGGCATTCTATCTCTTACATTCCTCACAAATCCCACGGGAGAGATATAAAAACTCACTCTTGTGCCACATGGTAAATGCTGCTAAAAGTTGTATAACGGCATGCTGGAAGGATCCAGCGGCACCGCAGATTTCCATGTGGCTCAACAAGGTGAGAAACATAGGGATAATGGAAAATATGATTCCTACATCTATGATTAAAAAAGAACAAATATCTCAAACATGGGCCCCTTGGGAGTCCTTCCTGCAAACTGAGGAAGGTAAGAGACAGATCGGAGAGGAAAGTTGGGAGTAACTCGAATATAACTAGTAAAAATAAGTAGTAATGAGGTATATATAAAATGGCCATCGATGCGAGGGGAGTGGGAGAATCCTTTTTTTTTTTTTTTTTTTTTTTTTTGTTTGTTAAGGTAGGGAGTAATCTAGTAGGGAGGGGGGAAGGAAAAATAAAATAAACAGGTCTATGGATTCAGATTATAGAAAGGAAGAGGCAGATATGCAACATGAAGATAATGTGATGCAATATGTAAAGGCTATGCCGTATCTTTTTATTTTATGTTTAAACAGTATATCTATGTAATCCTGTAAAGAAATAAAGAATTTAAAAAAAATAAAAATAAAAGGAAAGTTCACCTTTACAAAAAAAACTGCCTATGCAGATAAGAGCCATCGGTAGATTAAAACAAACTGAGCAGCTCTGACTAAAGATGAATATTGCACTTGCTATAGGTGTAGGCCATTTACAAACCTTATGAAGCCTGATTGGAATACTACCAAGACGTTGCTAAGTGAGGCCTAGTCATCACTACTCACCTCCACCATCACAGAAGTGAGCTCTTTTTCTAATTCAAACCCCCTCACATACTCTTCCTCTCCCCTGATGTAGTAGCTCTGGGCTCAGCATTTGGGAGCTCACTCCTGTGATGGTGGAGGTGAGCAGTGATGACTAGGCCTCACTTAGCAACGTCATGGGAGTACTTAGTAGGGTTGCCACCTTTAACATTTCTAATCATATGACGTTAATAACAAGAGTCCCCCTTTACATCAGAGTCCACAGAGTTCCCCTTTTACATCTGAACTCACAGAGTTCCCTTTCACTGTAAAGGGGGACTCTGCAGACTCTGATGTAAGGGAGGACTCTGGGGACTCTAAGGCCCCTTTCACACTGAGGCGCTTCTAAACTGCCAGCAAAACAATGAGCGCTTTTGAAGAGTTTTCCATTAATTTCAATGGAGAGGGGCGTTTGTTCACCACCCTGCCAGCGCACTGCCCCAGTGAGAAAGCATTCATTTGTTTTAATGGAAATAGGTTTTCATGAGCTTTTCAGGTACTTTTTTTTTAGCGTGAAAGTGCCTGAAAAGCACCTCAGTGTGAAAGGGGCCTGAGGGATGCTCTGGGAGCAAGCCCTCTCTCCTCTCCCGTCAGTGTGTTTTTTTTGGGGGGGGATTATTAGTGCTGGCTCTGGGCAGAGTTAAAGAGTGTAGTATACACTCTGAGCTTAGCCAACTGCAGCCAGCAACCCTGCTGGGAAGCCACAGTCCAGTCTGAATAATGTGTCCGGGTTTCAGGAAGTCTGAAACCCAAACGCATGATTCCAAACCCGAACTGTCCAGGCAAATCCGGGACAGGTGACAACCCTAGTACTTAGCAATGTCCTGGGAGTATTCCAGTCAGGCTCCATAAGGTCTGTAAGGTATTGGCCTACACCTATAGCAAGGGATTTATTCAACTTTAGTCAGAGCTACACAGTTTTCTTTTATCTACAGATTGTAAAGGGGTGGGGGAAAGAAGTTAGACCACAAGTCTCAGGGATTTTTTGTATGTGGTATCTGAGGTAAGTGGGGGTAAATATAGACAACATCGATGTATATAAAAATATTGGAATTTTATTTCCCCATAGGGATAGAAAAAGACAAAGGACACAGATAATACATCTAATACTTTACAGACATATTTGTTAATTCAGATGAAGTTTGTGCAGAGCTTCACCATACTCGACATGTTTCACTCCGTGGAGTTTCTTCAGGCGATTCACAGGTTAAGCTCTAAGGTATACTGAAATAACAGGGTTACATAAAAATGCGTCCTTCAAAATTTTACACAGATATAGTGTGCAGGGTTACAAAGATATAGACATTGGCTCTTTAACTACTAGCTGACCGCCCACTGTCAAATGACGGCGGGGCGGTGCAGCTCTTGTGGCGGGCCGCCGTCATATGACGGCGCTCGCTTTTTGGGGGGCAAACATGTGGAAGAAGGTGTTCTGGGGGGGCGCGCGCGCGCCGCGTAGCTGGGGACCCGGTGCGCGTGCCAGGCACCTGCGATTGCCCGGTAATCGAGCAGGACGTGGATCTGTGTGTGTAAACACACAGATCCACGTCCTGTCAGAGGAGAGGAGACCGATGGTGTGTCCCTTGTACATAGGGACACTGATCGGTCCCCTCCCCCAGTCAGTCCCCTCCCCCCACAGTTAGAATCACTAAGATAGGGTACATATTAACCCCTGCAGCGCCCCCTAGTGTTAACCCCTTCCCTGCCAGTCACATTTATACAGTAATCAATGCATTTTTATAGCACGGATCGCTGTGTAAATGTGAATGGTCCCAAAAATGTGTCAAAAGTGTCCGAAGTGTCCGCCGCAATGTCGCAGTCACGATAAAAATCGCAAATCGCCGCCATTACTAGTAAAAAAAAAATAATAATAAAAATGCTATAAATCTATCCCCTATTTTGTAGACGCTATAACTTTTGCGCAAACCAATCAATAATCGCTAATTGCAATTTTTTTTACCAAAAATATGTAGAAGAATACGTATCAGCCTAAACTTATATATTTTTTGGGGATATTTATTATAGCAAAAAGTAAAAAATATTGCATTTTTTTCAAAATTGTCGCTCTATTTTTGTTTATAGCGCAAAAAATAAAAACCGCAGGGGCGATCAAATACCACCAAAAGAAAGCTCTATTTGTGGGAAAAAAAGGACGCCAATTTTGTTTGGGAGCCACGTCGCACGACCGCGCAATTGTCAGTTAAATCGACGCAGTGCCGAATCGCAAAAAGGGGCCTGGTCCTTTGGCTGCCAATTGGTCCGGGGCTGAAGTGGTTAAACCTACAGTCAGAGCTACAATGGAATAGTTTGGATCAAAGCATATTCATGTGTTAGTTTTGTAGAGTTGAAGAATTATTGTTTTATCTCTGGAGCTAATCCCCTTTTTAATGCATGCCAATATTCTGTTTGCCCCGCTTGCAACAGCTTGGCATTGAATGCCATTGCTGAGCCTGTCATCTACTAGGACCCCCAGGTCCTTTTCCATCCTAGATTTCCCCAGAGGTTCTGCCCCTAGTGAGTAGATTGCATTCATATTTTTGCCACCGAAATTCATTATTTAAAATTTTTCTACATTAAACCTCATTTGCCAAATTTATCATTTTCCTTCCACTTCTCAATTATGTGCCACTTTGTGTTGGTCTATCCCATAAAATCCCAATAAAATACATTTACGTTTTTGGTTGTAACATGACAAAATGTGGAAAATTTCAAGGGTATATGAATACTTTTTTAAGGCACTGTGTATATATAGAGTGCAGAGTATATAATCCAGTGCATTGAAGTGGTTAAGGGGCATCCTATGACAGAATTAACAGAAAAAATGACACGGGGTCCCCCCCAAAATCCATACCATGCTCTTTGGGTCTGGTATAGATTTTTAAGGGGAACTCCATGGCAAAAAAAAAAAAAAAACAGCATCCCCCCCCCCCCCATGGGCCTGGAATAGATTTTAAGGGGAAATCCATGCCAAAATTAAAAAAAAATTGACATAGGGTCCCCTCAAACAGGAAAGAGGGGGATGAGCGGGCGCCCCCCTCCTTAACCATACCAGGCCACTTGCCCATTGGTTGTTGGGGGCTGTGGGTGGGGGCCTAGTATGGACTGGGGAGGGGACCCCACACCGATTTTTACCTTGATTTTTCATCTATATTGCCGGGAGCCAGAAATACATTACAGCCGAGAACAAGTTTACATGACATTTTTTCCTTTAGAAATGTCGTTTTGTTGCGGCATTGTTTTACACATCACACCAACGCTGTATCCTGGCCTAGGCCGACAAACACCAGGCCTAGGGCAGCACTTTGCAGGGGGGCAGTACAGAAAGAGTCCCCGCTGGCTTGCACTACACTGTTAGCGTAGCACCAGTCTTATGGGGCGGACTGGACTGAGAGGCAAATTGGTCTAGGGCCCCCATTAAGCAGCCGCACTGCTTCCGGTATGCGGGCGGCTGACGTTCCGCAACTGTGTGTGCTGCTTCTAATTTTGACTGTCCTCTCATCCTGGACCACAAACCTTCCTCACTGTGCTATATGTTTTCTGCTGCACCATTGGCATGGTTATATCTTCTTTCATAAAATTATCAGAAATTTGTGCTTAAAGTAGAACTATAGGCAGCATTTTTCATTTTGGATAGAGTAAGGAAGGGTTATAACCCCTGTCAGTTTATTTTTTACCATCCCTGTCCCATTGCAGAGATTTCCCTTCACTTCCTTTCCCATAGCCAAACAGGAAGTGAGAGGAAATCTATGCAAATTAAGGGAATCCATTGCCCCCCCCAGGCCCTCAGAACTAGTGTCCCTACTCGACAATTTCAGGGCAGGCCTTAAACAGCAAGGGGTGTGGCCTTGACAGTAAGGGGTGGGTCATTTAAATTAGGGGGTGCATGATTTTAGTCAGGCCAAGGGCAGCACAAAACCTAAATACACTACTGCATCACACAGATGCACCACTTTAGAGGCAGACTAAGGGGACCCCCCAGGCACGATAATTAAAGTAATATTTCATTTTTATTGTTCCAATTTAAGTATTATTAAAATCACTTCTCCTGAAAAAAATGTTGTTTTAAAAACTTTTTTTTGCATTGATACATGTCCCCTAGGGCAGCACCCGGGTCCCCATACAATTTTTATGGCAATAACTTGCATATAAGCCTTTCAGATTAGCACTTTTTAATATTCATGTTTGTGTCCTATAGACTTTAATATGGCTTGCATGTTCACTCAAACTTTTTGCCTGTTCGCATGGTCTGGTGCTAACCGAACCGAGGGTGTTCGGCTTATCCCTACTCATAATTTAGAACTACCCTCTTTGGGGATTGAAAAACACCGCTGCCCAATGGCCAGTAGGTCTTAAAAGATCCCAAAACGTATTGGACAGAGCCATTTTGGTATAAAAAAAAAAAAAGCTATTATTCTGCTAGGAACTAGTGATCGTTTTCTTAAAACAAAAAATGTACCGTAATCTTTTTTACATTTGAAACAGCTACTGCTACAGTTTAATATTTGCAGGTAGTCAAATGCAAGCATATTTGAATTTCAGTATGGACATATTTAGTAAGATATCTGACTGGATATAGGATTCTATTCATTATTGTTCTTTGTGCTATGTAAAAAATTACGTATCACAAATATACTTACGATTAATTGCCATAGCTCTTCTTATTAACCACTTGACCACTGGGCACTTAAACCCCCTTCCTAACCAGACCAATTTTCAGCTTTCGGTGCTCTCACACTTTCAATGACAATTACTCAGTCATGCAACACTGTACCCATATGAAATTGTTGTCCTTTTTTTCACACAAATAGAGCTTTCTTTTGGTGGTATTTAATCAACGCTGTTTTTTTTTTTTTTTTTGCGCTATTAACCACTTTAGCCCCGGACCAATTGTCAGCTTAAGGACCAGAGGTCTTTTTTCAATTTCGCACTGCACTACTTTAACTGGTAATTGCGCGGTCATGCAATTTTGTAACCAAACGAAATTTGCGTCCTTTTCTTCCCACAAATAGAGCTTTCTTTTGATGGTATTTGATTGCCTCTGTGATTTTTATTTTTTGCGATATAAACGGAAAAGGAGCGAAAATTTTGAAAAAAAAAGAGATTTTCTATTTTTGTTATAAAAAAAATCTAATAAACTCAATTTTAGTCAAACATTTGGGCCAAAATGTATTCAGCCACATGTCTTTAGTAAAAAAAAATGCCAATAAGCGTATATTTATTGGTTTGCGCAAAAGTTATAGCGTCTACAAACTAGAGTACATTTTCTGGAATTTACACGGCTTTTAATTTATGACTACCTATCTCATTTCTTGAGGTGCTAAAATGGCAGGGAAGTACAAAACCCCCCCAAATGACCCCATTTTGGAAAGTAGACACCCCAAGCTATTTGCTGAGAGGCATGTTGAGCCCATTGAATATTTTTTTTTTTAGTCCCAAGGGATTGAATAAAGACAAAAAAAAAAAAAAAAAAATTTTTTTTAATAAAGTTGTCACTAAATGATATATTGCTCACACATGCCATGGTTATATGTGGAGATGCACCCCAAAATACATTTTGCTGCTTCTCCCGAGTATGGGGATACCACATGTGTGGGACTTTTTGGGAGCCTAGCCGCGCACGGGGCCCCGAAACCCAATCAACGCCTTCAGGGTTTCTAAGGGTGCAAATTTTTGATTTCACTCCTCACTACCTATCACAGTTTTGAAGGCCATAAAATGCCAAAATAGCACAAAACCCCCCCAAATGACCCCATTTTGGAAAGTAGACACCCCAAGCTATTTGCTGAGAGGCATGTTGAGTACATGGAATATTTTATATTTTGCCACAAGTTGCGGGAATATTACAAACTTTTTTTTTTTTTGCCCAAAGTTGTCACTAAATGATATATTGCCCACACATGCCATGGGCATATGTGGAATTACACCCCAAAATACATTCTGCTGCTTCTCCTGAGTACGAGGATACCACATGTGTGGGACTTTTTGGGAGCCTATCCGCATACGGGACCCCGAAAACCAAGCACCGCCTTCAGGATTTCTAAGGGCATAAATTTTTGATTTCACTCCTCACTACCTATCACTACCTATCACAGTTTTGAAGGCCATAAAATGCCAAGATGGCACAAAACCCCCCCAAATGACCCCATTTTGGAAAGTAGACACCCCAAGCTATTTGCTGAGAGGCATGTTGAGCCCATTGAATATTTTTTTTTTTTAGTCCCAAGTGATTGAATAAAGACAAAAAAAAAAAAAAAAAAAAAATGTATTCAAAAAGTTGTCACTAAATGATATATTGCTCACACATGCCATGGTTATATGTGGAATTGCACCCCAAAATACATTTTGCCACTTCTCCTGAGTACGGGGATACCACATGTGTGGGACTTTTTGGGAGCCTAGCCGCGTACGGGGCCCCGAAACCCAAGCACCACCTTCAGCATTTCTAAGGGTGTAAATTTTTGATTTCACTCCTCACTACCTATCACAGTTTCGAAGGCCATAAAATGCCAAAATTGCACAAAACCCCCCCAAATGACCCCATTTTGGAAAGTAGACACCCCAAGCTATTTGCTGAGAGGCATGTTGAGTACATGGAATATTTTATATTTTGCCACAAGTTGCGGGAATATTACAAACTTTTTTTTTTTTGCCCAAAGTTGTCACTAAATGATATATTGCCCACACATGCCATGGGCATATGTGGAATTACACCCCAAAATACATTCTGCTGCTTCTCCTGAGTACGGGGATACCACATGTGTGGGACTTTTTGGGAGCCTATCCGCATACGGGACCCCGAAAACCAAGCACCGCCTTCAGGATTTCTAAGGGCATAAATTTTTGATTTCACTCCTCACTACCTATCACTACCTATCACAGTTTTGAAGGCCATAAAATGCCAAGATGGCACAAAACCCCCCCAAATGACCCCATTTTGGAAAGTAGACACCCCAAGCTATTTGCTGAGAGGCATGTTGAGCCCGTTGAATATTTTTTTTTTTAGTCCCAAGTGATTGAATAAAGACAAAAAAAAAAAATAAAAAAAATTTATTCAAAAAGTTGTCACTAAATGATATATTGCTCACACATGCCATGGTTATATGTGGAATTGCACCCCAAAATACATTTTGCTGCTTCTCCTGAGTATGGGGATACCACATGTGTGGGACTTTTTGGGAGCCTAGCCGCGTACGGGGCCCCGAAACCCAAGCACCGCCTTCAGGATTTCTAAGGGTGCAAATTTTTGATTTCACTCCTCACTACCTATCACAGTTTCGAAGGCCATAAAATGCCAAAATAGCACAAAACCCCCCCAAATGACCCCATTTTGGAAAGTAGACACCCCAAGCTATTTGTTGAGAGGCATGGTGAGTATTTTACAGCTCTCATGTGTTTTTGAAAATGAAGAAAGTAAAGAAAAAAAAATTTTTTTTTTTTCTTTTTTCAATTTTCAAAACATTGTGACAAAAAGCGAGATCTGCAAAATACTCACCATACCTCTCAGCAAATAGCTTGGGGTGTCTACTTTCCAAAATGGGGTCATTTGGGGGTGGTTTGTGCCATCTGGGCATTCCATGGCCTCCGAAACTGTGATTGGCAGTGAGGAGTGAAATAAAAAAATTACACCCTTAGAAAGCCTGAAAGCGGTGCTTGGATTTTGGGGTCCCGTACGCGGCTAGGCTCCCAAAAAGTCCCACACATGTGGTATCCCCGTACTCAGGAGAAGCAACAGAATGTATTTTGGGGTGTATCTCCACATATGCCCATGGCATGTTTGAGCAATATATCATTTAGTGACAAGTTTTTGTAAAAAAAAATATTATTTTTTTTTTTTTTCATTATTCAATCTCTTGGGACCAAAAAAAAAAAATATTTAATGGGCTCAACATTGCTCTCAGCAAATAGCTTGGGGTGTCTACTTTCCAAAATGGGGTCATTTGGGGGGGGTTTGAACTGTCCTGGCATTTTATGCACAACATTTAAAAGCCTATGTCACACGTCACCCACTCTTCTAACCACTTGAAGATAAAGCCCTTTCTGACACTTTTTGTTTACATGAAAACATATTTTTTTTTTGCAAGAAAATTACGTTGAACCCCCAAACACTATATATATTGTTAAAGCAAAGGCCCTACAGATTAAAATGGTGGGTGTTGCATTTTTTTTTTCCACACAGTATTTGCGCAGCGATTTTTCAAACGCATTTTTTGTGGAAAAAATACACTTTTTTTTATTTTAATGCACTAAAACACACTATATTGCTCAAATTTTTGATGAAATAAAAAATATGATCTTAGGCCGAGTACATGGATACCAAACACGACATGCTTTAAAATTGCGCACAAACACGCAGTGGCGACAAACTACATACATTTTTAAAAGCCTTTAAAAGCCTTTACAGGTTACCACATTAGATTCACGGAGGAGGTCTACTGCTAAAATTACTGCCCTCGATCTGACCTTCGCGGTGATACCTCACATGCATGGTGCAATTGCTGTTTACATATGACGCCAGACCAACGCTTGTGTTCGCCTTTGCGCAAAAGAAGGGGGGGCAGGGGTGCTTTTTTTTTTTTTTTTTTTTTAGTTTTTCTTTTTATTTAGCTTTTTTATTTTATTTTTAAACTGTTCCTTCCATTTTTTTTTTCTTAGTTGTCATTTTTATTGTTATCGCAGGGAATGTAAATATCCCCTATGATAGCAATAGGCAGTGACAGGTACTCTTTTTTTGAAAAAATTGGGGTCTATTAGACCCTAGATCTTTCCTGTGCCCTCAAAGCATCTGACCACACCAAGATCGGTGTGATAAAATGCTTTCCCAATTTCCCAATGGCGCGGTGGGTATGCCCACCATTAGAATACCTCCCTTCATCCACCCACTTCTAATGATGGGCATACATGCACCATTTATATATGCCGAAGCATGGGGGCATCCTCCCGCAAAAAAAGTTATGCCACGTATACATGGTCGAACTTTTTTCGACCGTATGTACGTGGCATTAGGAGCAAAATCGCTCCTCCGCCCTCTGCTGCCCCCATGCTTCGGCATATATGCTCTTTTTTTTAACTGTGGTGGTGAAATCACCTCCTACAGCATTGGAGTCGCGGCTTTATGTATCGTGGGAGCAAACGCTGTTGCTGTCAAGATAAATAAATCCACGCTGCAACTGAATGGCGTACCTGCTAAGCAAATAATGGTTAACATTAAAACAAAGTAACATTACAGTATAACAGTAAGACCTTACCATACCATACCTGCAAAGCAAATACAAAAAAAAAAAAAAACATAGTAAAAAATAAAACATTTTGTTAACGCAACCGGTGCCTAAAATATATATATGCCGAAGCATGGGGGCATCCTCCCGCAAAAAAGTTATGCCACGTACACATGGTCGGACTTTTTTCGACCGTATGTACGTGGCATTAGGAGCAAAATCGCTCCTCCGCCCTCTGCTGCCCCCATGCTTCGGCATATATGCTCTTTTTTTTTAACTGTGGTGGTGAAATCACCTCCTACAGCGTTGGAGTCGCGGCTTTATGTATCGTGGGAGCAAACGCTGTTGCTGTCAAGATAAATAAATCCACGCTGCAACTGAATGGCGTACCTGCTAAGCAAATAATGGTTAACATTAAAACAAAGTAACATTAGAGTATAACAGTAAGACCTTACCATACCATACCTGCAAAGCAAATACCAAAAAAAAAACATAGTAAAAAATAAAACATTTTGTTAACGCAACCGGTGCCTAAAATATATATATGCCGAAGCATGGGGGCATCCTCCCGCAAAAAAGTTATGCCACGTACACATGGTCGGACTTTTTTCGACCGTATGTACGTGGCATTAGGAGCAAAATCGCTCCTCCGCCCTCTGCTGCCCCCATGCTTCGGCATATATGCTCTTTTTTTTAACTGTGGTGGTGAAATCACCTCCTACAGTGTTGGAGTCGCGGCTTTATGTATCGTGGGAGCAAACGCTGTTGCTGTCAAGATAAATAAATCCGCGCTGCAACTGAATGGCGCACCTGAAAACAAAAAAATGGTTAACAATAAAACATACCTGAAAAGCAAGCATGATAAAACATAATAAAACATTGCAGAATAGAATAGAGTAAAAAAGAGCAACAATAGAGAGAGAACAATAAAACGACAACTATTTTTGGTTTTTTATTTTATATTTTTTTTGGGGTTTTTTTTTTTTTTTTTTATTTTTTTTTTTTTTTTTTTTTTTTTTTACACTTTTTTTTTAAACTATAACTATAATTTTAACTGTAACGGTCGGGTCTCAAAATGCGATGGCATTCTTGAGACCCTGTAACTATAATTTGAACTGCAACGGTCGGGTCTCAAAATGCGATGGCATTCTTGAGACCCTGTGAAAGTGTATCCTAGCCTGTGAAATGCTGTACCCTACGCTAATACCTCACTAGTTCGTGGTAGCGTTCAAAGCATTCACCAACGCAGAGACCAGGATTGTCAGGACAGCGTGGACAATAATAACGGGTGTCACGCCTAAATCCGCGCTTGCTACAGACACGACATCTTCTTTGGGGGGCTCGTTGGGTAGGGGTACTCTGGAGGACATGAGGATAATGCCTCTCATGCAGCCGGCTTACTGCATTTGGTAGGGGATGGTGAGGTGTGGAATCGCCTGGATACAGGAGTTCCATGACAACCGCTCCCTGGAATTCAAGGAAGGGTAACGTCCCGCCTGAAGCTCCGTATAGCACATGAGCATTCAGCAAAGCCAATTGGAATAAATAAATAGACACTTTTTTGTACCAGCGTCTAGCCTTACGGACAACTAGGTACGGCGCCAACAACTGGTCGTTGAGGTCCACCCCCCCCATATTAAGGTTGTATTCGTGGATACAGAGGGGTTTCGTCACAACACCAGCCGCCGTACGAATTTGGACTGTCGTGTCTGCATGAAGGGAGGTAAGAACGAAAACATTCCTATTATCCCTCCACTTCACAGCGAGCAAGTTATTACACTTCAAGCAGGCTCTCTCCCCCAGCCTAAGACGGGAATCTACAAGCCGCTGGGGAAAGCCCCGGCGATTAGGTCGCACGGTGCCACATGCTCCAATCTGATGATCAAACAAGTGACTAAACAGTGGCACGCTCGTGTAATAATTGTCCACGTACAAGTGGTACCCCTTTCCGAATAAGGGTGACACCAAGTTCCACACTATCTTGCCAGCGCTCCCTATGTAATCTGGACAGTTCTCCGGCTCTACGTGACTATCTTTTCCCTCATAAACCGAAAAGCTCCACGTATAGCCTGTTGCCCTGTCACAGAGCTTGTAGAGCTTGACCCCGTATCTGGCACGCTTGCTGGGAAGGAACTGTTTGAAAGACAAGCGGCCAGAAAACTTAATCAGGGACTCGTCAACGCAGACAACTTGATTGGGCGTAAACAAGGCTGCAAAACATTGGTTGAAGTGGTTTATGAGGGGCCGAATTTTGTAGAGCCGATCAAATTCAGGGTCTCCACGAGGACGACAAAGTTCATTGTCACTGAAGTGCATGAACCGCAAGATCTGTTCGTATCGTGCCCTGGACATGGAGGCAGAGAACACGGGCATATGGTGGTGCGGTGAGGTGGACCAATAAGACCTCAGCGTCGGGAATTTGTGTATGCCCATGTTGAGGGAAAGGCCCAGAAAGGTCTTAAATTCGGAAACCGTAATTGGTTTCCAATCTCTGGCAAGGGAAGGCACTTGGGGATTAGCGGCGATGTGTTGACCAGCGTATATATTACTTTGGTCCACAATAGATCTATAGAGATCTTCCGTGAAAAACAGCGAATAAAAATCGGATGGCTTAAAATCAGCTGTTTCCACCTGAATACCGGGTTGGCCAGTGAATGGGGGAAGTACGGGTTCTGCAGAAGTGGTGGGCACCCAATCAGGATTGGCGAATTCTGCAGGAAGGACACTATGTGATCGACGGGCCTGCCTTTGTCTTCTTCTTGGTGGCAGCGGGACACTACTTGTGCTTGCCACCTCGCCAGCTTGAACTGCACTTATGGGACTCGCCACGTCACCAAGTGTTACTGCAGTGCTGGTTTGACTACGTCCAGGGTGTACTAGGCCGCTGGTGCTTGCCAGTTCACCAGAAGGAATAGCGGCGCTAGTACTTCTCTGCTCCATACGAGAGACCTGCGGTTCCTGCACCTCAACAACATCAGAAGATCGGGATCGGGTACGCCTGACCTTAGCAGGGACCACACCTTCGTCGCCAGAGCTATCTGTCATGGAGCCGCTGTCGTCTACTGGATCGTATTCTGAGCCTGATTCTGACAGATGAGTGACCTCCTCTTCACTATCTGACATACTCAGAAACAAGTAGGCCTGTTCACTAGTGTACTTGCGATTTGCCATTTTGGGCTCTAAATTTAGTAGTACACTAGTGAGATTCACAGGAAAAAAAGCTCCTAGGCTGCTGGCGAATGAATCAAAACGCTACCAAAAAAACTGTTAGCGATCGCAGGGATCAGGCCTGACTCTGCGAACGCTGCAGTTATGTGTGCTTAGTGTTTTGGAAGTGACAGTGATCGATCGATACTGCACTTGGGTGGGCTGGGCTGGGCTGGGCGGAGGGGGAAAACGCAGGTGCTAGCAGGTATCTGGGCTGATCCCGCTAACAATGCGTTTTTTGGAACCCTAAACTGCTGGGACGCTAGTATAGATCTGATCAGATCAGATATTGATCTGTTCAGATACTATACCACTAAGGGAGGTGTATGCTTTGCGCGTGGGTGTTTGCGGTACTGGCACTAACCTGGGGCGACGCAGACCTTATTTGACCCTAACACCTAATTGATATCACCCGCCGGGCGATCAGGGGGTTAAACCGATAGTTGGGTAATAAATGGCGGGTGCCCTGACAGTATAAAAAAACAAGCTAACTAACCAGCGTCACCCGTAACAGTTATACGGTGATCACTGGTGAAAGGGTTAACTAGGGGCAATCAGGGGGTTAAAACCTTTATTAGGTAATATATGGGGGTACCTGACGATATATAAAAACCTGACGGGGAACCTAAATAACTAAATAACTAACTGGCTAACCAGCGTCACCAGTGACACTTATACTGTGATCACTGGTGAAAGAGTTAACTCTAGGGGCAATCAAGGGGTTAAAACCTTTATTTAGGTTGTAATATGGGGGTACCTGACCTATAAACCTATTTATAATCCTATATAAACCTGGCGGTTACCTAAAAAAAAAACTGGCTACCTAGCGACAGCAGTGACACTAATAGAGCGATCAAAATAAACGATCGCTTAGTGACACTGGCAAAAGGGGGTGAAAGGGTTACCTAGGGGGCAATCAAGGGGTTAAACCTTTATTGGGGGGGGTAGGGGGCTACCTTGGACCTAAAGGGGCCTAAAACTAACTGCCCTGACAGTTATTGCAGTCACACTGACACTAAATGCAGTGATCAGTAAAATAAATGATCACTGCAATCAGTGACACTGTGACAGGGGGGGCAGGGGGTGATCTGGGGGGTGATCAGGGGGTGACAGGGGGGTGAAATGTGTGCCTATGTGTACCTGGTGTCAGTGTAGTGTTTGTGCACTTACTTGATGTCTTCTCCGCTCGGCGTCCCGGTCAGAAAGACCGACACGAGGAGCGTGACATCACTTCCCCTTGCCTGTGTTTACAATTACACAGGAAGGGGAAGGAAGCGGACGAATCCTATTGGCCAGAGCGATCGGGAGGGGGTGGCCAGAAACGACTGGCCGTTACCTCGTCCCGCATCGCTTCTGAAGCGATCCCGACCGTCCCCGCCGGCGGAGGGGGGTCCGATCGGACCCCCCAACCGCCGGAAGAATGTCACGTACAGGTACGTGATTCTGCCTGTACGTGCCATTCTGCCGACGTAAATATACAGGGGGCGGTCGGGAAGTGGTTAATCAAAAAAGACAGACAATTTGGTAAAAAAAAATTAAAAAAATCTTTGTTTCTTTCTAAAATTTATTGCAGAGTATTGGCTAGTATTGGCGAGTATTGGCAGATTATTGCAGAGTATTGCAGTGTTACAGAGTATTGGCAGAGTATTGCACAGTGTTGCAGAGTATTGGCAGAGTATTGCACAGTGCTGGCAGAGCATGGGCAGAGTACTGCAGATTATTGCCACTGAGCAGCGCTGTGGGCACTGCTGTAATTTCTCCCCCTCTCCCCACCCCCCCTCTCCCCTCGCACTGTACCGATCGATACAGAGAGGGGAGGGAGGAACCGGCGTCATGACGTGACGCCAGTTTGTTTACAAGTGATCGCTCCGTCATTTGACGGAGCAATCGCGCGGTAAACAGTCGCTATCTGGCGGTCACAGATGTCCCTGGGTGCAAGATTCTGAGAGGACGCCCTCCCAGAATAAGCCGACCGCACTGTAGCCGTCTTTCGGCTATGGCCCGGACGGCAGGTGGTTAAACTAATCGCAGAACCTTCTCATTCCAAAATCATCCATATAACATAAAATTTCTGTGTACTATGTTAAATTATCAGTATTATGTATAAGACACTTACCTGTGATCTGAAGGAAGAGGAGAAGCAGAATCGCGGGAGGATTAGACATTGTGTAAGACATTGTAGAAGTATTGTTATTTCAGTAAACACAGATTTACACTGCCAGAAGTTTACATATGAGTTTATATATGAGCTATGTAAGTCACACCTACTTCATTGTTATTACAAGAACCAGTAAGTGCCATGCCCTTAATTAACCTAGTAACACAGAGGATGGCATTTTGCATCTACTGTATATATGTGACATGAATGCTTAAGTTGTGCTTCACTTAGAGTTGATACATTTACTGTATATACAACTTATCTTAGAGCTGGCATTATTATAAATTGTGATAAGCAGAATGTACCTGTACAGTATTCAGTTTGAGGCAGGTTCAGTGAACATTACTAAAGTTTGGGTTTCAAAATCTGAACCCCATTAGTCAATAGGATTCAGAATGGCACAGAACATGGGGAGGGGGGGTGGGTGGGTGCTTTGGGGGTTCTGCCCCCCCACCCCAAAGCACCTTGTCCCCATGTTGATGGGGGCTTCATCCCCACAACCGTGGCTGGTGGTTGTGGGGGTCTGCGGGCAGGGGGCTTAGCGGAATCTGGAAGCCCCCTTTAACAAAGGGGCCCCCCCTATGTGAATGAGTATGGCCTACCCATTCACCAAAAAAGTGTCAAAATAAAATAAAAACACAGAGACAGTTTTTGTCAATTTTTATATTAAAAAACAAAAGATAAAAAAACAGTGTCCCCCAATGCAAATCCATCGCCAATTATGCCACCCGCCACACCCGAGAAAAAGAAACAAAAAAAACACTCTCGCCAACATGGAGGCCGTCTGCCTACTGCAGGCTCCCCCGTTTGACAGTTCTTTTATAGGGAAGGGTGGGGCCGCCTGTTGATGTCACTTGGAGGTGAGACCCCACACTGTTTTTAAAAAAAAATTTGGCATCTTATTTTTTTCTTTTTTTTTAAATAGCCGGGGCAGCAAGTGCAACCTTGAGTCAATTCAAATGTAACTTCATGCAGCAGGTTCTATACACGGTACAGTTTACTTTACCCACTTTACTGGCAGACTAAGGGGACCCCCCAGGCACTATATTTAAAGGAATTTTTCATTTTTATTGTTCCACTTGAACCCCACTTTAAGTGAAACAATAAAAATGAAATATTCCTTTAAATATAGTGCTTGGGGGGGGTCCCTTTAGTCTGCTTGTAAAGTGGCGCATCTGTATAGAACATGCTGCTGAAAAAATTACATTTATAAAGAAAAAAAATGCATGAAATTACATTGAAATTTCCGGCAATACGATACCATTGCCGGCAATAGAAAAATGTTTAAAAAAGGGCACGCCCCCCTCCCCCAGTCCATACCAGGCCTTTCCAGTCTGGTATGGATTTTAAGCGGAACCCCATGCCAAAATGTAAAAAAAAATGGTGTGAGGTCCCCCCTAAAATCCACAGCAGACCCTTATCTGAGTATGGAGCCCGGCAGGTCAGGAAAGGGGGGGTGGGGAGCGAGCATTCCCCCTCCTGAACCATACCAGGCCACATGTCCTAAACATGAGGGGGGCCCTGCCCCCACCCCAATGCACCTTGTCCCAATGTTGATGGGGACAAGGGCCTCCTCCCCACAACCGTGGCAAGTTGTTGTGGTGGTCCGCGGGCAGGGGGCCTATCGGAATCTGGAAGCTCCCTTTAACAAGTAGGCCCTCAGATCCTGCCCCCCAGTATGTGAATGAGTATGGGGTACATAGTACTCCTACCCATTCACCAAAAAAGAGTCAAAAAGTAAGAAAAATACAGAGACAGTTTTTGAAAATTCGTTTAAAAAAATAAATAAATAAAAAACATTGTCCCCCAATGTAAATCCATCATCAATCACGCCGCTCGACGCACCCGAAAAAACATCCCCCAACATGGAGGCCACCTGCCTACTGCAAGCTCCTCTGTTTGACAGTTCTTTTTTAGGAAAGGACAGGGCCACCTGGCGACATCACTGGTGGCACCACCTCCTTGTGACGTCGCCACCCCAGCATGCAGCGTTCCATGATTTCGCAAGGGGGGCAGTGCCACCAGGTGATGTCAACAGGTGGCCCCTCCCTTCCCTATCAAAGAACTGTCAAACGGAGGAGCCTGCAGTAGGCAGACGGCTTCCATGTCGGCAGGATTGTTTTCTTTTTTTTCCAGGGTGTGGCGGGCGGGTGGGTGATTGATGATAGATTTACAATAAAGGAATTGTCAAAAACTGTCTCTGAGTTTTCGTTACTTTTTTACAAGTTTTTGATGAATGGGAAGGGATACTATTTTCCCCTATACCCTTGTTAAAAATAGGGCTTACAGATTCTGATAAGTCCCCTGCCCGCAGACCCCCACAACCACCGGCTACGGTTGTGGGGATGAGGCCCTTGTCCCCATCAACAAAGTGATTTGGGGTGGGGGAGGCAGAGCCCCCCGTTCCAAAGTACCCATTCACCCCTGTTGAGGGCATGGGGCCTGGCATGGTTCAGGAGGGGGTGGGCGCTTGGTCGCCCCCCCCCCCCCTTTCCTGACCTGCTGGGCTGCATTCTCGAATAAGGGTCTATTAAATATTTTGGGGATCCCAAAATGTTTTTTCTTACATTTTTGCGTGGGACTGGGGGGGGGGGGGGTGAACCCCACAACGTTTTTTTTACATTTTTGTATTAAAGTCTAGAAGAAAAGGGGTGGGGCAAGTAGGATTTTTCCAGTACCGTCACAAGACATTACAACAACATTTTATTTTACATACAATCTATTTTAAAAACACTGGGTATTGCATATTAATTTCATTCTAAGTTAATCATACCACCTCTGTTGGAGTCCCACGAAGAATGATAAATATCTCCAGTCACCATATGAACAATAAATATTCTATAAATTGGATTTAATAATTTAACATACCTAGACTCCCACTATACCACATAAAGTTTCATTAATTGGAAACAGTAAGTTTGGTATGTATGTCTTAACCACCATGTTCATTGGTCATCTATCTTGACTAATAATTGGATTGATGAAAACTTAATTTAACTATATTATATCACCTAGTTTCCACAGGATCCCTTTGGATATGCTCCCCAAGGGATGTCTCTAACCTTGATGCCTCTTTAGTTTGCTAGTTCAGCCTCCAAGGTAGTTATCCTATTTCCAATGCCTATAGCACCCATAGAATACCGTATATGGGATATTTACCACTGTTTTTAATATGTGCTATTTGTATATTTACATATTCTATTATTATTTTCAGTGTTTAATTTTCCTGTTCTTCTATTTTGCTCTCCTGAAGAAGCGGGGAACTCGTGAAACATGTTGGGAGTCTGATCTTTAATGTTCATATGGTGACTGGAGATATGTATCATTCTTAGTGGGACTCCAACAGAGGTGGTATGACCACTTAAGCCCCATACACACGCTCGGATAAAGTTGTCGGAAAAAATGAAATTAATAATTCGCTACACACGATCGGATTTGGTGTGATCGGACTTTGTTGTCAAAAAATCTATCCAGCAGGAGATAGGACTTTGTCCGTCGGACAATCCGATGGAAACTGTCCGATGGTGCCTACACACGGTCGGAGCTACCGACAACATTGTCTGATAGGACAGAATCCATCGGAAAATCCGACCGTGTGTATGGGGCTTTAGAATGAAATTAATATGCAATATCCAGTGTTTTTTAAATGTTGATTGTATGTAAAATAAACTTTATGGATTTGAAACAATGTTGTTGTAATGTCTTGTGACGATATCTGGAAAATCCTACTTGCCCCACTCTTTTTCTTCTAGACTTTAATAGTAATTGGGATGTTGGTACCTTTATCTTTTTATATATAGACCAACCTGAGCAGTTATTGTTTAACATTTTTTTATTGCCGGCATCCTTTTCTTTACATTCATCTGTCAGTGGGGAACCCCGCTGACAGATAATGAGTCATCGATTGTTAGGGACCCGGGCGGCCAGCTTTCTGGCCCGCTGCTTAACAACCAGCTATTCTTCACACAGGATTATCGTTTTTCGACCGATACAAATTCTAATCATTCTGAAAAGTTGGAGTTTGTTAGAAAATTTAAAAATAAAACGAATTTTAATGAAAATGAAACAAAATTTTACAGAAAAACGAAACAGAGACAAATTCCGAAACTAAACTAATTGCATAACAAAACTAAATTAGTAACATAACGATTCTATCTGAAACAAAACAAAACACATTTTTCCGTTCTGCACATGTCTAATGCTCTTTGACACGCTGACCCTGTTTGGCATTATTATTACAATTTTAGTTACTCTCTGTCTGATCATTCAACCAATTAGGAATTTCCTATAATACTTACTGTAGCTCTAGAGTTGGGCGAACGGTTTGACCCAAGCATGAGCTTGGGCAGAACATTGGCTGTTCACCCGTCCGATGAACACCCAAATTATTGGGGCACTCTCACTCTCAGAGCCATGCTTGGAGAAAGTAATGATGACTCTATCCAATCAAGGCTCCTTGCTCTTAGCCCAGCCCCACACTATAAAAATATTTTCACCATAGCGGCCATTTGCAGTGTGATATTGGCGTGGAGAGAGATAGAATAGGGCTCTGTTCAGAGCAGTTAGTGAGTTAGTGTGCTATTCTGATTCTATTGTCAGTGTGGAATATTAGTTTAGTGTGAATCTAGTGATAGTTCAGTCAGTGTGAGAGTAATGAGTAGGGATGGGCCAAACAGACTCCTGTTCGGTTCGCACCAGAACTTCCGAACACTGCAAAAGTTCGGACCCGAATAACAAACCCCATTAAAGTCAATGGGACCGAAGGTCAAAAATCAAAAGTGTCCATTTTGAAGGCTTATATGCAAGTAATTGGGCATACAATGGTTATAGGGGTCTGGGTCCTGCCCTGGGGGACATGTATCAATAAAAAAAAAGTTTGTAAAAAACTTCCTTTCTAAATGAGCAGTGATTTGGGGATTTTTAAAGTGAAAGCATAAAAATACGGGTGCGTAAAAATTGGTCTTTGGTTGTCGTGGCACCTTGCCACCGTAACCCTATAGAGGTAATCTTGATGAAAGCAAGAATTGGCCTTGCTGTAAAAAATTGCAATGATGTGCACCTGTCAAACAGGTGCAGAAAAATTGGTCTTTGGGTGTTGGTGGTGCCTTCCCACCTTAACCCTTTAGAGGTACTCTTGATGAAAGCAAGAATTGGCCTTGCTGTAAAAAGCAAGAATTGGCCTTGCTGTAAAAAAATTGCAATGATATGCACCTGTCAAACAGGTGCAAAAAAATTGGTCTTTGTGTGTCGGTGGTGTCTTCCCACAGTAACCCTATAGGGGTACTCTTAATGAAAGCAAGAATTGGCTTTGCTGTAAACACTGCCGTGTCAAACAGGTGCAGAAAAATTGGTCTTTGGGTGTTAATTGTGCTTATGAAACCTATACCAAAAACATTGTTCCAGATGAAATGATTGAACACCCTCAAAGCTAGGCAGCCTCAAAGTCCTGCAGAGATTCCACATCCCAAAAAGACTTAATCAGTGACATATGCATCAGGGGCTTGATAGCTTCTGTTAATACAGGACTGATTCATTTTGATAAATATCAGCCGGTTCATGGAGTCTGTGGACAGGCGCGCTCTCTTATCTGTCACAAAATCTCTGCCTCCTTGTCCACATCTATTCCTGCTATAGCCCCAACATCAGCCATTGAGGAGTCAGCTGACTTATTTGACCACAGCGTCAGCCACTTGCTCCTTGATGATGCCCAGCCATTACTGGATTCAGAGGTTGAGAATAACAGGAATATGAGCCTAGAGAGAGGGACTGGTAGACAAATTGGCATTCGTGTTCCCCAAGCCGCAACGTATTGCTAAAGCTGGCCATACACCTATAGATTATCTGCAGATTTTCTATGGTTAGATGGAAAAAGTGCAACAGATTTCTCCATGTTCGCTAAACTGTGTGGATGGAGGAATCTCCCACTTTTTCCATCTAACCATAGAAAATCTGCAGATAATCTATAGGTGTATGGCCAGCTTAAGTTGTCTCCAATGGTAATGATGAAGATGGAGGAGATGGAGATGATGATGATGATGGACCATCACGCGACTTGGTGCCAAATAGAGCAGAGAAGGAAACTGAAGGCGAGGCGGCACAACCCTAAGGAGGCCGACATCAAGAAAGAGTAGAAAGCAGCCACCCTATTCCATCACATTCTGCAGCTGTTATCTCCCAACCCACTCTCCAAAGCTCAGCTGTCTGGGCCCTTTTCAGCACATCTGCAGCAGATTGCACTGTTGCCATCTACAAAGTGTGTCTCAGACACATCAAACGTGGCAAAAACACCAACCATTTTGGTACCACATGCCTAACTAGGCATTTAACGTTGGCAAGAGCACCTAAAAGCCACACAAAAATGGCACAAATCTGTCCTTCCTTCTCCTCCTTACCCACTTCAGTCTGCCCCTGCTATATTGAGTCTTTACCTCTCAGCAGCCTCCACTGACAGGGATAATGGTATAGCACATTGTGTTCCAGGTCCTAGCAGCACATCTGTCAGCAGCACACCACCAGCTGTAGATTGTAGCCAGCAAATTTATCTCACACAAGCACTTGTCACTGATTAAGTGCTTTCTGCATCTCAAATCTCTAAAGCCCCATACACACGCGCGGATTATCCGAGGACCAGGTCCATCAGACTATGTCCGTCATACTTTGTCTGATGTTGGTTTTGCGTACACACGGTCGGACAAAGTTGTCGGAAAATCCGATCATTCTGAACGTGGTGACGTTTGTTGCCTACGACGGGACTACGTAGAGGCTAGTAGCCAATAGCTTTGGTCTTGTAATGTGATCTGAGCATGCGTAGCACTTTGTCCGGTCGGACTACCATACACACGATCGGATTTGGTGTGATCGGACCGTGTTGTCGGAAAATCTATCCAGCAGGAGATAGGACTTTGTCCGTCGGACAATACGACGTACACTGTCCGATGGTGCATACACACGGTCTGATTTTTCAACAACATTGTCCGATCGGACCGAATCCATGCAAAAATCCGACCGTGTGTATGGGGCTTAAGGCTACTTTCACACTGGAGCGGTGGGGGCGCTGGCGGTAAAGCGGCGCTATATTTAGCGCCGCTTTACCGGCGTTTTAGCGGCGCATTTCGGCCGCTAGCGGGGTGGTTTTACCCCCCGCGAGCGGCCGAAAAAGGGTCAATACCGCCCGCAAACCGCCGCTGCAGCGGCGTTTTGCGGGCGGGTTCGGCGCGCTGCCCCATTGTTTTCAATGGGACCGGGCGCTATAGGAGCGGTAAATATACTTTCACACTGAAGACACAGCAACAGCTGTTTCGGGTCGGTTTGCAGGCGCTATTTTTAGCGCAATAGCGCCTGCAAACCGCCCCAGTGTGAAAGGGGCCTAAAAGACTGTCTAGGCTGCCTAGCTTTGTGGGTGTTGATTTCATCTGGAAGACATTTTTGGTGTACGTTTCATGGGCACAATTAACACCCAAGGACCAATTTTTCCGCACCTGTTTGACAATTTTTGACAGGAAGGCCATTTCTTGCTTTCATCAAGAGTACCTCTATAGGGTTACGGTGTGAAGGCACCACCAACACTCAAAGCCCAATTTGTTTCACACCTGTTACTTCTATTCAAAGTCTGCAATAGAGACACCAGAATTTATCCCAAAAATATCTAATCTTGTTCTGAGTGCACTAAATTGTGGCCTCATAATACAGACTGGCCCCCCAAGCCGTTGTTTATAAAATAAAGAAAGCCTGAATGGAAAATGTCTTTTTTTTTGGCTTTATAAATGTCATTATTGATGCAGCAGGCTCTATACATGGTACAGATGTGTCACATTACACGCAAACTAAGGGGACCCCCCCATGCACTATATTTAAAGGAATTTTTATTTTTTATTTCTCATTTTGATGGTTTTACTTTAAGCATCAGTAAATCACTGCTTATTTAAAAATGATGTTTTGTTTTTACAAACTTTTTTTCATTGATACATATCCCCCAGGGCAATACCCACACCCCATAACCATTGCATATGTGCCTTCAAAATATCACTTTTGATTTTTACAGTTCGTGTCCCATATACTTCAATGGGGTTCAGTATTTGGTTCTGAACTTTTGCGATGTTCGAAAGTTCTGCCGCGTACGGAACAGGGGATTGTTTGACCCGTCTCTACTTAGCTCCATCTAGCAGCCAAATGCAGTATTTTAGGTTTTAAATTACTGCATTTTAAACAACTTTCTTGTGGAAGTGATTTGGGCAGCTAAAAAGCCTCCTTAATCACTTCCACAAGAAAGCTGACATGCTGCTGAAGAAGTACACACATAAAGGTAAAATAAAAAACAAAATAAAACAAAAAAAAATATTATTTACCTGCTCTGTACAATAGTTTTGCACAAAGCAGTCCCGCAGTCCCGATCCGCCTCTTCTCTGGTCCCCCTGCCGGCGCTTCTGGCTCCTCCTCTTCAGTGAGTGCCCCCATAGGAAGCCGCTTCCCATGGGGCACTCTCATGCGGGCTCGCTCCCGAGCCCTGTTGTCTGTTTCCATCTGCCCTGCCCCCCACTTCCTCCAACTGGCTGTGATTGACAGTTGCGGGAGCCAATGGCTTCCACTGCTGTGTCTCAGCCAATGATGAGAGAAAGACCTGGGAGAGCCGCTGCTCTCGTGCACATCGTTAGATTGAGATCAGCTCAAGTAAGTATCATGGGGGACTTTGCGGGGGGAGCTGGATATAGATTTTTTTTTACCTTCATGCATAGAGCAGCATAGCGACACTGCATTTGTTCTGGTGACAGTATGTAAAAAAAAAACGTTCTTTTTACATGCTGTCACCAGAACAAGTCCACTGTCACTATGGTAAGACAATGGCTGGCTACACTAACATCTAAGCAGCCAGCCATTGTACATGATCACAGCAACAGCAGTACAATGTCCCCAGACCTGTGCAGCCAGTCACAGTGTACCCAATTGCCACTGCACCAGTTCCAGTGTCACCATTAGGCCGAATTCAGATTTCTCTGCAGAGAACATTTGACAGGTGGTGAGGAGGCATTGTATTGCCTCCTCACCAGTTGCTTTAACCCCTAAGCCCCCATTCACTTGGTTCACGATAGGAGGGTGCTATGCCTGCTGAAAGTGCCAGATAGAATAATTCCTGTCCCGTCTGTGAAGCCATGCATCACAGCCGTGGCATATGCACACCCTTGGCCATTGCCTCTACAGCTAGGGTGTTTGCTCTCCAAAATTGGGTCATTGTGTGGGTGTTTCTGCTGTCCTGGCACTTCAGGGACTCAAGAAATGTGATAGGTTGTCAGAAAATTAGATGTGTAATTTATGCTCCTTGAAAACCCAAAGGTGCTCCTTGGATTTTGGGCCCCTGTGTGCATCTAGGCTGTGGAAAAGTCTCCCACATGTGGTATCCCCATACTCAGAAGGAGTAGCAGAATGTGCTTTGGAGGGGTAATTGTATGTATGCCTATGCTGTTTGTGAAAATACAACAAATTTTATTTAATTTCTTAATTTTCCAAATTTTGACAAAAAATGTACAACTTTAAAAAACCTCACCATGCTTCTTACTAAATATTTTGGACTGTCTACTTTCCAAAAAATGGGTCATGTTGGGGGTATTTGTACTGTCCTGGCATTTTAGGGCCTCAAGAAATGAGAAAGACATTCAGTACATCAGGAATGATACATTTATAAATATTTAAAACTCTTGTATAACTTTCACACAGACTAAATAACATATACTGATTTGTTTGTTTTTTCCACCAAATAAATGTATCAGAATACATTTTCACCTAAATTTATGAAGAAAGATTATTTATTTGCAAAGTTTTATTACAGAAACTAAGAAAATTATTATACATTATATTGTAAAACAAAAAAAAAAAAACAGTGGTGTTTAAATATTACCAAAAGAAAACTCTGACTCAAAAATCTGAAAATGGCCTGGACTGGAAGGAGTGAAACAGTATGGCTTGAAGAGTTTAATCTTCTTCCACCCAAGATTAGATTTCGTGTGTGTAGAGCAATGTTTCTCAACTCCAGTCCTTAAGGCCCCTTTCACACTGGGGCGTTTTTCAGGAGCTACAGCGCTAAAAATAGCGCCTGTGTAGCTCCTGAAAAAAGCCGGTCCTTTCACTCCAGTGTGAAAGCCGGATGGCTTTCACACTGGAGCGGTGCGCTAGCAGGACGGTGAAAAAAGTCCTGCTAGCAGCATATTTGGAGCGGTGAAGGAGCAGTGTATTCACCGCTCCTATACCGCTCCTACCCATTGAAATCAATGGGGCACCGCGGGGATACCGCTGGCAAAGCGCTGCTGGCAAAGCGCCGATGCAGCGGCGCTTTGCGGGGGGTTTTAACCCTTTTTTGGCCGCTAGCGGGGGGTTAAAACCACCCAGCTAGCGGCCGCACACTGCGGCTAAAACGACGGTAAAGCAGCGCTAAATATAGCGCTGCTTTACCATCGCCGCCACACCGCCCCAGTGTGAAGCTGGCCTAAGGCACCCCAAACAAGTCATGTTTTCAGGCTCTCCATTATTTTGCTCAGGTGATTTTCTCAGTTTTACTGCCTAAGTAATTACCACAGCCGTTTCATCTGAGGGAAATCCTGAAAACATGACCAGTTGGGGCGCCTTGAGGACTGGAGTTGAGAAACACTGGTGTAGAGGAAGGGTGTAGACTAAGAGCTCCTTTGTGAACAGGGACTAAATCTACTGGTCAGCATTCTCTGTACTCCAGTGCAGTACAAACAATGCCTACATTTTAAAATATGAAAATAACACATGGACAAAATATGTAAAAAAAATAAAAACTTTTCCCCTTATTTTAGATCTATTTTTAATCAAGTTTGGAAATCTTTTTTTCTAAGAAATGTTAATCTACAGATTGTGGTTAGGAGCAGGTTAAGTTCCTGGAATGATGGGTAATCCTATGTATACTTGCTTGAGTGATGTTCTCTGACACTTTGATGTTTAGTTTAATTTTATTATTATAACCATTATCATTTAACCTAGATGCTTTTTTCCAGTTATATAGAAGACTCAACCCATAGGATGCACTCAAATCACTTTAGAATGACAGAACAGGTCTATGACCTGTTGAAGACTTTCTGGATGAAGTCACTGTAGTAGGTGCTTATATGTGTCAGCACCATTAAATCTGAAAATATTTTATATTGCAGAAGAATGAAGAGTTATAAATAGACTAATGTAGGGGTATAAACATATTTTTATAGCACTTTAGAACACGCATAACACACCACATAAAATACATACAACAACTTACCAAACAAAGCACATACAACAACATTGTTGACTGCTGATTACTAACTTCTGAAACACCTATTGTTTCTCTTCCATCCAAGAAAACAGCCCTTGGGAAAGCAAGATAATATAATGTAAGACTGTCCCTGATTTTCATACTTCATCACATTTCTTTGTTGAAAGCAAGTCGAGGGGATGCCAAGCATCAAGAACCCAATGCCATAGGCCTTCATGTCCCATACAAAGGTATAAACAGCAAATGCAAAAAAGGTCCTAAGGCTTCATGCAGAATTATGATGGAATAAAGTCATATTTTACTTGATCCTTGTTGCAGGGTTTGCCATTAGACCCTGTCTAATAAACGCAGCAGAGTTTTTAGGACAAACAGAAGACATTTACCCATTTATGTGTAAGAATGCCCACCCATTGTATTGTTCTTTACACAAAATAAAAATCATTAGAATTAGCCTGTTCATAGTACATATCTCTCTTTATATAAAACAGCAGGGTCCAATTCTTGTACAGGATACATTAGGTTGTAGGTCCACTGCAGCATGGCCTCTAAGTGTCTTGCTTAGCCACTGTGACTAACATTTTTTACTACATTGTTGTGCATAATACAAGGTTCCAGGGTGGCACCACCTCCAAGTCCTCATTGCTTTCATCCTTATAGTCTTCTTAGCATTTTTGATGATGTAACCTTTTATGGTATAATTCCAGATCCATATCCTAGAACTGAACTGCTGGTGGGGTAGGGGAACCGTTTTTATTTTCTCCTAGGTCTATTAAGTGGAAGTCCAGGCAAATAACTAATCTTAAATATGCTCCCAATCCCCTTCTTACTCCTATTATAACTATGCTGTAGAAGGAAGTTGCTTATACTTACTTGTTCTCAGGGGGCTCTGGTCTGGTCACGTGATTGTCTCCCAGTGGTGGCTTCAGGAGAGAGAAGGGCCAGCTGACAACAAAAACCCCATAGTAAGCCTGTGGGGGGCACCACTGCTCTAGCATTTCAGCCATTGTTGGCGATCTCTCCTCTCCCCAGAAGCCAGTCACTGGAGAGATTGCATGACCGGAGCAGAGTGCCCTGAGAATAGGCAAGTTTAAGAAGCTTCCTTCTACTGGGTAGTTAAAATAGGAGTTAGAAGGGGAGTGGGGGCAGATTTAAGATTAGTTATAACCCAGACTTCCACTTTATATCTGTTAAGGGGGTCCCCACCCCCCTGTGCTTGCACTGCTCTGACACCTGATCCAAGGACCATTGCCATAGAATACCATGCAACTGCACACAGCTTTGGTGCTGTCTGTCTGACTACAACAGTGCTGGTCGTCACAATGACGTTGAAAAAACACTTTCTGGTGGGCAGCTATTTGATCACTTAGGGCCCTTTCTCACTGTTGCGCTTTTGTCACGCTGATACACACCTTTCCAGCATGACAAAGGCTCATCAAAATAATTTCCCTTTAAATCCTATGAGACCATTCACATCACTGAGCTGCGTTTGCGCTGCGGTTTGAAAAGCCCTGCATGCTGCATCTTTGATGCACTTTCCAAAAGGACACAAAGATGCACCATCCATTGAAGTCAATGGGATCCACAACAGTGCATTTTTGCTGGTTGGTAGATCAACTTGGGTACAACCAGCCTGTCGAATTTGCTTACCATTATTGCAAGTGACTGCTTTAGCCACTAGCGATAATCACTGTCTTCTCACCCCAGGAGAAGACAATTGCTGATTCCCCTGTCAGCACTGCCTGTGTTGATAGGGGAATCACGCAAAATTCTTTCCTGCAACCTCTTGCAGGAAAGAAATTTGCACTGTGAATGACCTGCCTGAGAGAGTACAAGAGCATTTAGGTCAGTACTGAGAGAGTAATAGAGCATACAGGTCAGTACTGAGAGAGTGATAGGTCATTCAGGTCAGTACTGAGAGAGTGAAAGGTCATTCAGGTCAGTACTGAGAGAGTGATAGAGCATTCAGGTCAGTACTGAGAGAGTGATAGAGCATTCAGATCAGTACTGAGAGAGTGATAGGCCATTCAGATCAGTACTGAGAGAGTGATAGGCCATTCAGGTCAGTACTGAGAGAGTGATAGAACATTCAAGTCAGTACTGAGAGAGTGATAGGTCATTCAGGGCATTACTGAGAGAGTGATAGAGCATACAGGTCAGTACTGAGAGAGTGATAGAGCATTCAGGTCAGTACTGAGAGACTGATAGGTCATTTAGGTCAGTACTGAGAGACTGATAGGTCATTTAGGTCAGTACTGAGAGAGTGATAGGTCATTCAGGTCAGTACTGAGAGAGTGATAGGTCATTCAGGTCAGTACTGAGAGAGTAAAAGAGCATATGGGTCAGTGCTGTGAGATTGAGAGAATGTATAGGTCAGTACTATGCGCATGTGTGAGTTTTAATCGGTATTTGCATCCCCCCATCAAAAAAAATAGAGCAATGGCAACCAGGATTTGTCTTGGTCTGTTTTACTGATATATATAAACACGCACCTGTAGCGCCCTCTACTTTTGGGTAGGTGCTTCATAGTATTTTTCTGAGAGTCTAGGATATAGGGACAGGAAAATTTAACCAGGGCTGTGTCTTTACTAGGCCTGGTTGTTGATTCAGGGTTGGAATTATCAGAATAGAAGGGGGTGTGGCCTCCTACACTCGGGCTCAGGGATGCCTTCTCTGCTGGACAGTGGATTGTGCTGGAAAGAGAGGATGGGCTGAGACTTGAGTGGCAGGAAACTCCAGTGGTTAATTTATATGGTCAAGGGGATGTTTCTCATAAAAGGGGGGGTCACATGTTCTAGGTTCGAGGCCCGGGAGTTCAGAGATCCCGGAGCTTGGGAACCGGAGGAGAGTCCAGGGCGGCCGAGAGCCTGGCCCCTGGAGACAAAGTCAGCATGTAGCGCTGGGCAAGTACCAGTCGTCCCCATGTGGGGATGTGCCGGGCGGCGTCGGAAGAGGAGGAAGTAGGAGCAAAGCGGGGGAAGAGAACTTGGTGATCGACTTTCTGTGAGTAGAACATTGACTGTTGATTGGGAGAGAGCAAAGGGAGTGCAAACCCAGAGGAGCTAAATCGGAACTTCATCCAAGGAACACAGTATTAAGCACTTTCAAGGACTGAGGAAAGTTTAACATACAAGTCATGGAAATAGGCAGTGATGGCCTGTGGCTTTGAGTTCAACACCCATAGTATATCTACCAGTCTGGCAGAAGGGATTATTCAGAGTAATGCTTATCTGTCTAATTTGGGAGTGCTGTATCATAGAGAGAAATGAACCAGGAAAGGATCGCTATAAGAGGCTTAAGTAACAAAGCTATGGCTATAAATTAACGCCCCTTAAAGAAAATGGGGTCGGAAGGGGCATCTCATTTACCTCACTGAATAGCTCCCACCGGTTTATTCCCAAATAAAGAAATATAAACCTGGAGTTTTGACTGTTTGGTGTCATGTTAGTGCATGGGAGATCGGAAGCGGAGTGATTGGCAAATGGTAATGAACAAAAAATCAGCAGCCCCCATGGGGGTACCGCCACACACCCATACACTTAGCTTTGTGTTTGTGAATTTGTGTAAAAATGTCAGTAAAATAAGCTTTGGAAATAACGACCCCTATGTTGACTTCCTGTAGTTTGCTGCCTCCAAACTTTTTATGCTGGCTACCAGATCTCTATGACTTTTTTTGTTTAGGCCTGGACTGCACATGGATATACAGTACACAAATAGCAATGGCATTTGGCAAATATATTTGGATACAGTTATTGTGTATGTAGTTTGTTAACCTGTATAGGATTGCAATTAAAGTGTTTAGCGATTAGCATTTTGTATCCCTAGATTAATTGTCATTATAATGGGGATTAAAAGATGGGGTTGCTTAATATTGTGCTATGTGGATCTAATACATAGTTACTCCCTGGTCCAGGCTTGTTAGATTGACACTTATGCCACGTACACACGATCAGAATTTCAGCCAGCAAAAGACTGATAAGAGCTTTTCATCTGAAAATGCGACCGTGTGTAGGCTCCATCGGAATTTTGCTGGCCGAATTCCCACCAGCAAAAATTTGAGAGCATGTTCTCAATTTTTCAGACGGAAAAGGTTTCAATCGTAAATTCTGATCGTCTGTAGCAATTCTGACAAGCAAAATTCCTATGCATGCTCGGAAACAATTTGGCGCATGCTCAGAAGCATTGAACTTAATTTTTTCTCGACTTGTCGTTGAAAACAAAAAATAAAGATATCCATGTCTAGAATAGGCAAAGGTACATCTGACAGTCTGTGGCCAGCATCATATACAATTTTAAGATGGCCAATTGAACAGCCAAACAGATGATAAAGACACAAGCAGTGCCTGACACTATAGAAACATTGAGTTATTTATATAGAGGAAAACACTTACTCCTCCCTTTGCATCATCCCCTGTAATTTTGAATAGATAGAACAAAAATGACTCCCACACCCAACTAATTGACACATTGTTGCTGAGTACTGAACCTTTTTTACACTCCATGACTGCATAAATGAAAGCTTTGACTATTGCGTCATGTGTGTGATTTACAGTGCTGCCACTGGTCGTCACTATAGAGTGCCACAAATTACATTTCTGCCTCCTTCAGCAGCAGTTCATGTGGATGTTTTTATCATTTCTGTTTTTAATGGGCTATTTTACAATGCTTCTGATTCAGTTAGGGACTTCAAGCATCTCTAGAGACTGATGCAATGCATGATTAACCTTTGCATGGAATCTACTTGTGTGATATTCCACAGATCTGTTAGATTTTCACCAATCAAGAATTAGCATTATTCAAGATTATTTCTGACTCAATAACCATTAATAATATTTCTTGTGTAGCACTACTCACTAAGGAGCCACTGGATAGTTGGGTAGTTCTGTCTTCTCCCTGTGACGATTTACCCTATAGGTAGACCCAAGAATCACTGACACATCAGAAACAGTTGAATGAGATTTACTAGAACAGGATTTAGCCCTGAAAAAGAAGTTCAGTTAGACAAATACAAAGCAATCAGCTTTAGAATAATATCAGTTACTGGCACAGGCAATGTCAGACAACAGCACACTAGGCAACAGACTCCAGTGGAGAAGAACAAATCTATAGGTCTTTGTCCTTGACTAAGCCAATGGCCAATGGAGGTTGAGAATTTGGCTACAATCCTGCCAGTTTTCATGCCATCTTACTCTCTTGATGGAGTGCTAACTCTCTAGCCTAAGAGATTTGTAATCCACAAAGAAGATAAATGATTCAGTCCTCTTGTTGAATAACTCCACTCTCAATAGCACATAGTAATAAAGGTAACCATCTAAAGCTGGCCATAGATTGACCAAACTTCAACCTGTTCAGCAAGTACCAGCTGACTTTCGATCTATGCGTGGTCATGCCTGTTAATTTTTTTCCCAAAAAGCCCATTTGACAGAAGTCGATCTAATGATTGACTTCTGTTGAACAGGCTTATTGGAAAAATCTTGATAATTTGGCTGCAGCACTTCCTTGGGGAACCTGTACTTGTGGCTCTGCCCTATATTCCTATGCTACAGTCACTTTCTGCAGTCCCTCTCCTGCCACAGCATAAACTCAGCCCCCTTATCTGCACACATCCAGTAGCAGCCTAATCCCTGCAGCTAGATCCTTAGCTCAGCAACAGCACGTGGCCCTGGGCTTTGAGTGCACTCAGCCCAGGCAAAGCCCACAGCAACTATCTTTTTTTACATCTCAGCCCCCTTCAGGGCTTGCTATATCTCCTGGTAGCCTTAAGCCTGTCCCCTGGGCTCTCTGTTATTTCTCAGTAGACAGGGTTACAGTCCATGCCACATGGCGGCAAATTAGAATCTTCTTTCCCCCATTGCTATGGGTGCTAGAATTAGGCATCTGTCCTTGGCGGCTTTCTTCCTTCATGCTTTACCCGAAGAAGTAAGGAATCTGCAATAAACGAATGTAGCCATAACATCTAAGGACTGATAAGATGATTCGAGCATTTACTGATGGAGTTTGATTTTTAAGGCTCTGTTCACAACTATGTGGGCACAAGTTCGCTTTTCTGAGATTTTGCGCATCGTGTTTAGAGCAGCCTATTAATTTCAATGTAAAAAATAACATTTAAGAAGTGCATGACCTTTTTTAAAGTTGCACCACACCAATACGCATTGTACTTTGTTACCATGCCTTTCGGCACGTGCAAAAATACACGTGTTAACAAGGTGTATTGGGGTGCCATTATGAATTAGGATTTAATGGCACTAACATGTGCCAACAAAAAAGGATGCATGTTTTTGTGCATTGCAGGAACACACTCGATTTTGCCCACATTCCTGCCACTCACAAATGTGAACCTAGCTTTACAATTTGTTCAAAATCAGTCTAACATTGTTACTACTGTCAAGCATCCCTGTAAATGCATTGCCATCATTTAAGCCCCCCCGTTGAAGGAGAAGTGTTGGTCCCCTGAAACGTGTTGGATTTGTGACAACGTTTATCTAATTTTACCCTGGAATAAGTCAGTGATCTGGCTGATGAAATTTTGGGGTGGCGCTTCAATCTCAGATTCCCTCAGTTATATACCAGGGAGATTTCTTTGTGGTGGAGAACCCGCCAGCCTTAAGTATCAAGACATCCTAGTCAAATCCGCTATAACCCTTATACAGTGGGATAATCATAAAGTTCCAGTGGTATCCTTTCAGATTTCTTTCTTGAGGCCCATTAAATATATACGGGGCAATTGGGACTTGAGAAAGGTAAGATGGGGTCAGTGTTGCTAACCATCCCTAAATTTATGGACAGTTTGTAAATATCCGTCAATTTTATTGGCGGCAGCCCATAAAAAATGGCTTTTAGATGTCTTTTTACCTGCTCATGCGCAGCTCTAAAACTGGTCAGGTTCGGACGGGCTAAGCTGAGCTCAGCCAGGCTAGGCTAGGCCAGGCTCGGGCAGGGGGGTGGGCACTTATGGCACTGCCTGGCGCCTTTTATGAATAAATCAACAGTACTAGAGGAGGAGCCAGAACCCAGGAGCAGGAGGCGGGAGATCCACCGGGAGTGGGGACTGTGTAACTGGAGTGGAGGACTCTGGAGGAGAAGAGGATAGAGGTGGTGATGAGGAGCCAAGCCGTCTGGACTGGACTGTGTCTGACTGCCTGACCCTGCTGCACCTGAGGAGCCCAGCCAGCCAGGTCACATAAGGTCTGTGGAGGGGGGGTCATCAACGTAAGGAGGGAGTGTATAGTACCCTAAGGTAAGGGGGGGGCACGGATATAAATGTTTCCCCCTATATCAGCAACCACCTATGCCTTAGTGTATTCACTCTTCCAAAGGTGATCTGAGGTCACCACATCACATCAGAGTTACTAGTATTCCCCCTTAAATCCATAAATACATGAGAGTCTGCAGGATCCCCCCTTACAGTGCAAGGGGGGAATTCTGTGGACCCAGATGTAAAGGGGAATGCTGCGGACTCTGATGCAAAGGGGAACTCTGCAGACCCTAATGTAAAGGGCAACTTTGATGTAAGGGGCAATACTGCAGACCCTGATGTAGGTAGGAACTCTGGAGTAAAGAGGAATGCTGCGGACTGTGATGTAAGGAGGGGCTCTGGTGATTAGAGACCACCTTACATCAGCGTTCCCCTTTATATCAGGGTGCACAGTGTTCCCTTTTACATCAGAGTCCACAATGTTCCCTTTTATATCAGGGTCCACATAGTTCCCTTTTCCATCAGAGGGGAACCCTACAGAATCTGATGTAAGGGGGAATTCTGTGCTGGGTTATATTAACTTGATCTCCATGTAAAAGGAGAAATGTTCTTTGCCTTTTGTTATACCTTAAGCACATTGCTAATAGCACTAGGTACATGTTTGTAGCTTAAATACTGATATTTGCACTGAAAGCTGTCATTTTGGCAAATTTGTTTAGCTGTCAGTAATAAGGGTGGCTCTGTCAGTAAATTTTATGTGTCGTGCCAGTAAAAAAAATGAGCTCTGTCAGTACATTATTGGTGTTGTGTCAGTAAATTTTGCTTTGGGAGGTTGGCAACCCTGGATGGGGTGGGCCATGTGGTAAACAGTTGCAGTTCAAATCTGCATATATGAGCACCCTGCCATACCATTGCATTGGTGGTTTACATTCAGTGAACCTGTGCTAAGTCTATGGGGAGCCATGCCAGCAGCATATTGTCAACTACCATTCACTTCATCTCTCTATTCAGCCAAAGGACTCCGTCCCTTTCCTTAAATGTGGCAGCACTGTTGCGTAGCATTTGGCCACTCAGGCACCTAGCTTGAGCACTCTACACAGATACAACCTGGAGCTTTCACAGGGGTTCCTTTCTTTGCTGCTGGAGGTTAAATGGAACAAAAATGGAGTAAAAAAAGTTATACGAGCAGCTAGTGGAACTGGTTTTAAAGTGAACCTTTTACTGCCATAGGTTCACTTTAAATATGCTGTTAATTCTATGGCCTGTACTTACCCATTGTTACACATAGAAAACACATCAGTTGCATTGCATAAAGTGAAAATGTATTTTAAATCAGGTATTAAAATCATACTGAAAAAATTTCATGCGTCAGTAACTTTGCAATGTTGCCTCCTTTGAGGAGTCAAAAAATAAGACTTTTTAGAATATTTGATATTATGACATATACTAGTTACTGCTCTGCAGGGAAATATGTTAGCTCGGTTACAATAATATTCCTATATGTTAGTGTAGAGGTGATGTCACCATCCCGCCTCTCCACCTTGTCGAATCTGAGAACTAGGGATGAGCTGAACACCCCCTGGTTCGGTTGGCAGCAGAACATGTGAACAGGCAAAATTAGTTTGAACACGGGAACACCGTTAAAAAATCTATGGGACACAAACGGGAAAAATCCAAAGTGCTAATTTTAAAGGCTTATATGCAAGTTATTGCCATAATAAGTGTTTAGGGACCCGGGTCCTGCCCCAGGGGACATATATCAATGCAAAAAAAAGTTTTTTAAAACTGCAGTTTTTACGGGAGCAGTGATTTTAATAATGCTTAAAGTGAAACAATAAAAATGTCATACCTGGGGGGGTGTCCTTAGTATGCCTGTAAAGTAGCGCATTTTTCCAGTGTTTAGAACAATACCACAGCAAAATTACATTTCTAAAGGAAAAAAAAATGATTTAAAACCACCATTGACTATAATGTATTGTCAATTTTTTTTTTTTTTATATGGCGTGGTGGTCCCCCAGGCCCCCTGCCACTATATACTCTGAACAGCAGTGTATATACTATATGGCCTGCCCTATATACTGTGCAGAAAATTGGACCTTAGGTGTTGGTGGTACCAGAACACTGTAAGCCCTCACAGTCTTGGTGGGTGCAGGAACGGGCCCTGCTGTGAAATACCATATGAAAAATTGTAATTACATGCCCATGTTTAACAGGGGCAGAAAAATGGGGCCTTTGGTGGTGGTGTTGGTGGTACCAGAACACTGTAAGCCCTCAAAGTTACTCTTGGTGGGCGCAGAAACGGGCCCTGTTGTGAAATATTAGATCAAGAATCGTAATTACATGCCCCTGTTAAACAGGGGCAGAAATATATGTTTTGGGTATATTTATTATAGCAAAAAGTAAAAAATATAGCATTTTTTTTTAAATTGTCGCTCTATTTTTGTTTATAGCGCAAAAAATAAAAACCGCAGGGGTGATCAAATACCACCAAAAGAAAGCTCTATTTGTGGGAAAAATAGGACGCCAATTTTGTTTGGGAACCACGTGGCACGACCGTGCAATTGTCAGTTAAAGCGACGCAGTGCCGAATCGCAAAAAGGGGCCTGGTCCTTTGGTTGCAAATTGGTCCGGGGCTTAAGTGGTTAATCTAATCAAGCTATCTCTCTGTCCACACCAACAACATTACACACGGTCGATGTGTACGCAGCCTTATATAGTGTGGGGCGTGGACTTAGTCCCCCTGAGCCATGATTGGCCAATTGGCCAATTATGGCTCTCTTAGCAGAGGGCTCTGTGATTGGCCAAAGCATGCAGGTCAGGTGCATGCTTTGGCCAATCATCATACAGCAATGCACTGCGATGTGAATTATGGGGCGTTCCGTGGTGCTTGAATTTGCCGCAAACCCCCCCATAATGTTCGCTCTTCGGCAAATGGGCGAACACTCGATGTTCGAGTCGAACTTATGTTTGAACCCGAACATCAAGCTCATCCCTACTGAGAACCCTTCACTGAGACAATGCAAAGCATTCTCTGAAAGGCACCAGTGCCAAGCAAGCAACATCCCATATGCAGTATGTATCAGGGCAGCTGGCACAGAACCAGGAAGCTAACGAGGATCACTGTACTGTATTAGCGGTGTCAATTACAGTGATTTCAAGCTTCCAAGTGGATCCCACAGGTATGGTATATGCATACTTACATTGGTCCAAGCTGTCAAGTTTTTAATTGCTGTCTGTTTCCTCACTGGGGAGATTCAGCCCCTCTTTTTGTCCTGGTGACCTTTGTCCTTAAAGTGTAATTTCTGCTGATCGGCTTCCTTCCCCCTCTGATGCCACATTTGGCACCTTTCAGGGGGAACGACAGGTACCCTTCCCCACTTCCAGGAGACATCGCCACAGCACCGTCCCTCGGAAGTTCGGCCCCCTTTCTTCTTCCCCCAACACCGGGCAAATTGGAAAGTGCAGCGCGCATGCGCAGTAGGGAGTCGGCTGCGTAGCCGAAATGGCTCCACTGCTGGTTTCCCTTTTGACGAATGGCGGCGGCAGCATACGACAGCTGAACCAAAAATTGTCTGGGGTACCGACATTGCATGCTCCCTGGACAGATAAGGATCTAAATATTAAAGGCAGCAGGTACAGTATTTATAGCTGCTGACTTTACATTTTTTTTCCCCAGGCAGAACACCGCTTTAAGAAAGAAAAACATAGGAAATCGAATATTTTAGAGCTGTCATTAGAGAGGACATTTGCTGACGAAGTCCTGCACCATGGGATGTAACGCGTACGGACGGAAGAAAATCACGTGACGTCAGCTGTGGCCATCGCTGATTCTTATCGTACATGCCTGTATACTTGGCACTGGGTTATAGTGCCGCGTTTGTAAATTTTATTCTTTTTTTATACGCAATAAATACCCATTCTGGCAGAGAGCACTATGTACTCTTTTTAATTCATGTTTATTCACGACACCAGAGAATTTTTTCTTTGTGCTTGGAGGGATCTGGGGTGTGCAGAAAATAATCTTTTTCTCCTATTAGCATATCCTGGTGATTCCATTCATCTACACAGCATTGATCACCCCATTTGGGGAATGCGCTTGCGACCCTATTTCTACATGGGTCCACTTTCGAAGGTGGGCTGCAAATATTACCAATGGTGGAGGCTCTTCACAAAGTCACCTATAAGATTTTTTAACATCAGCACTTTATATGCACACTTAATATTGGTGCTTGTGATTTGTTATTTGATTATTTTAGTTTTAGCACTGCACTATTTTATTAACATGTTTACCTTGTAAAAAGAAGAAGGAATATTCCCACGCTGCCCGTATTAACAGGGCTAAAGATCCTAGTTGCAGCTAACACCAGATAGGTCAACCATAACCCAAAAAATAAATGGAATACAAATCAATGAGTGCTGTTGCGCTCTAGGTATTAGCTAAAATAATAATAGTGGATATACAATAAAGCACAAATGGAATAAATCCTAATTGCTAATAGTACAGTAGTAGAGAATAGCCACTATAAATTAATAAATATAGTGATAATAGTGAAATACAATCTTCGTGTAGACTAATATTAAGGTGATGGAAAAAGTCCACATAAGTAATTCTTCAGATAAATATTAAAGAGCTACTAGTATAGAACAAGTCCATATACAGTGGTGTGAAAAAGTGTTTGCCCCCTTCCTCATTTCCTGTTCCTTTGCATGTTTGTCACACTTAAGTGTTTCGGAACATCAAACCAATTTAAATAATAGTCAAGGACAACACAAGTAAACACAAAATGCAATTTGTAAATGAAGGTGTTTATTATTAAAGGTGAAAAAAAATCCAAACCATCATGGCCCTGTGTGAAAAAGTGATTGCCCCCCTTGTTAAAACATACTATAACTGTGGTTGTCCACACCTGAGTTCAATTTCTCTAGCCACACCCAGGCCTGATTATTGCCACACCTGTTCACAATCAAGGCATTACTTAAATAGGAGCTGCTTGACACAGTAAGGTCCACCAGAAGATCCTTAAAAGCTACACATCATGCCGAGACCCAAAGAAATTCAGGAACAATTGAGAAAGAAAGTAATTGAGATCTATCAGTCTGGAAAGGGTTATAAAGCCATTTCCAAAGCTTTGGGAATCCAGCGAACCACAGTGAGAGCCATTATCCACAAATGGCAAAGACATGGAACAGTGGTGAACCTTCCCAGGAGTGGCCGGCCGCCCAAAATTACCCCAAGAGCGCAGCGACGACTCATCCAAGAGGTCACAAAAGACCCCACAACAACGTCCAAGGAACTGCAGGCCTCACTTGCCTCAGTTAAGGTCAGCGTTCATGCCTCCACCATCAGGAAAAGACTGGGCAAAAATAGCCTGCATGGCAGAGTTCCAAGGAGAAAACCACTGCTGAGCAAAAAGAACATCAAAGCTCGTCTCAATTTCTCCACAGCACATCTTGATGATCCCCAAGACTTTTGGGACAACATTCTGTGGACCGATGAGACAAAAGTGGAACTCTTTGGAAGGTTTGTGTCCAAGTATATCTGGCGTAGAAGGAACACTGCATTTCAGAAAAAGAACATTATACCAACAGTAAAATATGGTGGTGGTAGTGTGATGGTCTGGGGCTGTTTTGCTGCTTCAGGACCTGGAAGACTTGCCGTGATAAAAGGAACTATGAATTCTGCTGTCTACCAAGAGATCCTGAAGGAGAATGTCCGACCATCTGTTCGTGTACTCAAGCTGAAACGAACTTGGGTTCTGCAGCAGGACAATGATCCTAAACACACCAGCAAGTCCACCACCGAATGGCTGAAGAAAAACAAAATGAAGACTTTGGAGTGGCCTAGCCAAAGTCCTGACCTGAATCCTATTGAGATGTTGTGGTATGACCTTAAAAAGGCCGTTCATGCTCGAAAACCCTCTAATGTAACTGAATTAGGACAATTCTGCAAAGATGAGTGGGCCAAAATTCCTCCAGGACGCTGTAAAAGCCTCATTGCACGTTATCGCAAACGCTTGGTTGCAGTTGTTGCTGCTAAGGGTGGCCCAACCAGTTATTAGGTTTAGGGGGCAATCACTTTTTCACACAGGGCCATGATGGTTTGGATTTTTTTTCACCTTTAATAATAAACACCTTCATTTACAAATTGCATTTTGTGTTTACTTGTGTTGTCCTTGACTATTGTTTAAATTGGTTTGATGTTCCGAAACACTTAAGTGTGACAAACATGCAAAGGAACAGGAAATGAGGAAGGGGGCAAACACTTTTTCACACCACTGTATTAGTGAACTGGAGCCGTGAAGTGCTGCTCCAAATGACACTCTGTGTAGATCCAAAAATTTGTGACTTGGTGATTAGTTTCTTTAGTGCAATTACACCTCTGTGTAAGGTGGTCCCTTACCTTACCGTCGTAAGGTAACAGCATGAGAAAGTATAAAGATGACCAAGGTAATCCGGGTTCCTGCCATAGACAATTAAGGGTTTCTCCTCTGTGTAACTCAGCAATAGGAATAAAAGAGGAACTTCAGGTCCAATACGGTGTATAGAGGGGAAAGAGAAGAATGGGGGTCCAAATCGTGAAGTATATTGAAACTGGATACGTTTATTAAAAAAGCAGCCGATATGGTACTCACATTAAAAATATACAAACAAAACCAAGCACCACAAGTGGCGAGCTCGCAACCTGACGTCACTTCTGGTGCCTATCTGTTCCAAAGCGTAGCGTCACGATCAGGTGACTTCATCAGGGAATGATGTTTACTTTGTAGGATTTGATAATATGACCCTGAGTGTTCAGTAGCTTGAAGGTAATTGATTGTAATTGCGCTGATTGATTTGAGCCATTCAAAATGAACAGGCTCAAATCTCACTGCTCTGAATCGCATGCACGTTGTACAGGAATGTGGAGCATTTCCTGTGTGATTCACATGTGGCTCTAAGACCCCTTTCACACTGAAGCGCCGCTAAAGCACTGCTGGAGTGCCGGTCGTTTTTGCGGTGCTTTAGCAGCATTGTAGCGGGGCATTTTCGGTGCTTTTCGGGTGCTAGTTTTAAGACTTAAGGAAGACCAGTTTTGCGGGACTTTAACCACTTTCAGACTGGACCATTTTGCTGGCTTAAGACCAGACCACTTTTTGCGATTCGGCACTGCGTCGCTTTAACTGACAATTGCGCATCGTGCGATGTGGCTCCCAAACAAAATTGACGTCCTTTTTTTCCCACAAATAGAGCTTTCTTTTGGTGGTATTTAAATGCCCCTGCGGTTTTTATTTTTTGTGCTATAAACAAAAAAAGAGCAACAATTTTGAAAAAAATGCATTCTTTTTTACTTTTTGCTATAATAAATATCCACCAAAAATATATAAAAAAACATATTTTTTCCTCAGTTTAGGCCGATACGTATTCTTCAACATATTTTTGGTAAAGAAAATCGCAATAAGCGATTATTGATTGCTTTGCGCAGAAGTTATAGCGTTTAGAAAAAAGGGGATCGTTTTATAGGATTTTTATTAATACTTTTTTTTTTACTAGTAATGGCAGCGATCAGCGATTTTTATTGTGACTGCGATATTATGGCAGACACATCGGACATTTTTGACACATTTTTGGGACCATTGTCATTTATACAGCAATCAGTGCTATTTAAATGCACTGATTCCTGTGTAAATGACATTGTCAGTGAAGGGGTTAACCACTAGGTGGCAGTGTAGGGGTTAAGTGTTCCTAGGGGCATTTTACTAAATGTGGGGGGGGGGGGGGCGTGGCTGTGATTTAGTGAACACTGATCTCTCCTCCAATCACAGGGAGCAGAGATCGGTGTCACTAGTTGCTAGGCAGAACGGGGAGATGCTGTTTACTTCCGCATCTCCCTGTTCAGCCGTCCCGTGAAACGATCGCGGGTATACCCGCGGCGATCGAGTCCACGGGACCCACGACCGGACTCACGGGGGTCCCGACCGGGGGCGCGCATGCGATGGCACAGCGGCAATCTTAAAGGAGACCTACCTGTACGCCCTTTTGCCTGTCCATGCCATTCTGTCGACGTACATCGGCGTGCACTGGTCGGGAAGCGCTTTTGCGGCGCTTTGGAAGCGCTGCCCATTCATTTCAATGGGCAAGGGCGTTTTTTGGAGCGATATTTATAGCGCTCCAAATCCGCCCCAAAGATGCTGCTTGCAGGACTTTTTTTATTGTCCCACAAGCGCACCACCCCAGTGTGAAAGCACACATTGAAGTGAATGGGAGGCAATTTTCAGGTGCTTTACCGGTGCTATTTCTAGCGCTAAAACGCCGGAAAACTGCCTCAGTGTGAAAGGGTGTGAACCGAGGCTAAATTATTTCCCAGCCCCTCAATCTAACGCTTGTTTCTAACCCATAAACTCAAAGCATACATTTTCAATAGACATAATATTAACCATAATGTAACTTTTCTAATTTTATTTTATTTTTGAACTATGTTAAATTTACCATCAGCAACGATTTTTGCTCTGGCATAAAATACACCAAGAAACCTCATTCAAATGCCTGTACTGAGTGCAACTGATGAACACACAAACTATTTTTCAACTTCTAAAAATATTTCCCTCCTTTCTAGTAAAGGCATTAATATGGATGATTCATAATTATTCTAATTTGCTGTATATTTTTAACAGCAATGATCCATTATATGACTGAACTGTCATTACTGAATCCTTAAATAGTTCTTAAACCAAGTATTTGTTTACTGAACGCTGTGCTGAGATACAATATGGTCTTATAAAGTTATCTACTCAATTTGTAACTCTTGTTTAAAATGTCTTAATATATTTCTACTAGTTTTGTTATTGTTTTAAGCATTACATTTCATTTATTTGTGTTTATACACATAAACAAAATTTTTGTTTATCTGTAATTTTAAATCAAAGTACGTGTTATTATACAAGATTTATTTGTGCTGATTTTTTTTTGGTATTTACTGTATATACTATATCTCTTGAGTTACTTTTATATATGTACAGCTGTTTCTTAGACTATGCTTAGCATTGCTGTATTGTGACAGTATGGTTTCTAGGCTCATGTGAATGATGATAATGCTTTGCACATTTTCCATTCTTTTTGTCATACGATTATTATCGAGAAATACAGAGACAAGAAAGTGATGTCCAATTTATCTTCAGAGCTAGGCAGTGTCTCCAGCCAAGACAGGACCTCTGAGAATGATAATGATGCAGCATCTGTCTTGGTGTCGAAGACCTGAAGACAGAACCAGTGATGATGGGAAGATCCTCCAACCATTGTCCAACCAGCCTGGAATGTACTGCTACTACTCACCAGCAGAAACAGTGCTGCAACACTGGAAATCAGGGTCAGCCTATCCACTCTGCTTCTTAGTCTCTAGTAGCTTCTAATTTGCCATGTAACCAGACCTCTAGCTACTTGCTAGCTGCTGGATGCCTAACCTGGCTCTTATTGGTTACTCAGCCCTGAGATAAAAGTAGCTATAGAATCCCAGAATAGAAGGGACAGGGTTAAAGCGGAGTTCCACCCAAAAGTGGAACTTCCGCTCATCTGATTCCTCCCCCCTCCGGTGCCACAATTGGCACCTTTCAGGGGGGAGGGGGGTGCAGATACCTGTATAATACAGATATCTGTACTCACTTCCGGGAATAGACTCCCGCGGGAGTCACGCCCCTTCCCGCACCCCCCGCTGTCTCCTGGGAAACACACAGGTCCCAGGAGATAGCGGGACCATTTAGGAAGCGCAGCGTGACTCGCGCATGCGCAGTAGGGAACCAGGAAGTGAAGCCGTAATGCTTCACTTCCTTATTCCCTCACCGAGAATGGCGGCGGCAGCCGCCGAGAGCCGAGCGATTGCTGCCGACATCGCTGGACTCCAGGAAAGGTAAGTGTCAATTTATCAAAAGTCAGCAGCCACAGCATTTGTAGCTGCTGGCTTTTAATAATCTTTTTTTAGGTGCACTCCCACTTTAACTACAACAACAGGAGCTATATACTGATAAGGTATTGTGTTCCGATTCAGAGTTCTGCAAACTACACAAAAGCAAATGGATTTGCATGTTTCCTTACTACCGCAATAGTATTTCATCTGATGTAGTGCTTGTAGTGCTCGTCCACATTTTTTGGTGCATTCCTCTGGGGTTTCACACAGAAGGGAGTAATACCAGTTAGTCTAAAATGTGTCATGCACTCTTAGCACAGCCTACATGCATATCATCTATACAGAACAGTTACAGCAAACGTGACTATTGCTGTGTCAGTTTGTTCCAGAGCTCTGGAAACTTCAGGTCACGTAAACTGAATTTTAGGGTAAACGCTGTATTTCTAGTTTGAACTCTACACACTTGAGCAGATTTGGGTTGGTAAGACCCATGATGTTCTCTTTGGGCAAAATTCGAAATGATGATCCTCTATTGGAACAATTTTTCACTTTCGTAGGAGTACAAAACTGAATGTCAGGCTCCTGTTTCTTCATTAACTTCATTAATTCATGGAGCAAAGGAATTCTTTTAGATAACATCCTTTTGGGGATCTTTGTAAGAGGATGATGAGGTAGCAAGCCTATTACTAACTGATTGGTCCTCAAAGAGTCCACTGTAAAAGGAGGTATAGCACTGTAATACACCAAATGTGACAAGAGTAACTGTAATTGTTTATTAAAAGTGTAAACTCCACAGCCCTTAGAGCCCATCCACACTACATGTGCTGTGTTGCATTGAGCAGCATTGCCCAATTCAGTCCCAACTTAGACAGGGTAATTTGCCTTATGTCCTATTAGTTCAGTACTCCTGGATAACATCCTATTGGACGAAACGCGTCTGGGTGGAGTTTCTGGTACTGACGTCATTCTGCTGCCCAATCCTGGGTTGGCAGTGGCTTTCTATGTGAGTGTCTTTCTTCAATCCTAATGTGGATTGTTTCTATACTATATTTTATTAAACTACTAAACTATTTCAGATTATACCTGGCTTCTAGCGAGCTTTAGTTATCTTAGCTAGATTTCATCTGTAGGTACCATTGAATGCAGATTATTGGGAAGTTATGCACGCACTCTAGGGAGTTCTAACATGAGTCACAGGCGCATACAGTGAGGGAAAAAAAGAATGTGATCCCCTGCTGATTTTGTATGCTTGCCCACTGACAAAGAAATGATCAGTCTTTAATTTTAATGCTGGGTTTATTTTAACAGTGAGAGACAGAATAACAACAGAAATATCCAGTAAACGTATTTCAAAACAGTTATAAATTGATTTACATTTTAATGAGTGAAATAAGTATTTGACTCCTTTGCAAAACATGACTTAGTACTTGTTGGCAATCACAGAGGTCAGACGTTTCTTGTAGTTGGCGACCAGGTTTGCACACATCTCAGGAGGGATTTTGTCCCACTCCTCTTTGCAGATCCTCTCCAAGTTATTAATGTTTTAAGGCTGACATTTGGTAACTCAAACCTTCAGCTCCCTCCACATATATTTTATATGGGATTAAGGTTTGGAGACTGGCTAGGCCACTCCAGAACCTTAATGTGCTTCTTCTTGAGCGGATCCTTTGTTGCCTTGGCCGTGTGTTTTGGGTGTTTGTCATGCTGGAATACCCATCCATTACCAATTTTCAATGTCCTGACTGAGGAATGGAGGTTCTCACCCAAAATTTGAGGGTACATGGTCCTGTCCATTGTCCCTTTAAAGCAGTGAAGTTGTCCTGTCCCCAGAAAAAAACCCCCAAAGTATAATCTTTCTACCTCCATGTTTGAAGGTGGAGATGGTGTTCTTGGAGTCATAGGCAGCATTCCTCCTCCTCCAAACACGGCAAGTTGAGTTGATGACAAAGAACTCAATATTGGTCTCATCTGACCACCACACTTTCACCCAGTTCTCCTCTGAATCATTCAGATGTTCATTAGCAAACTTCAGATGGGCCTGTACAAGTGCTTTCTTGAGCAGGGGGACCTTGCAGGTGTTGCAGGATTTCAGTCCTTCACGGCGTAGTGTGTTACCGATCGTTTTCTTGGTGACTATGGTCCCAGCTGCCTTGAGATTATTAAAGTAGAGTATAGGATCCCTCGCTATGGTTGTATGGTAGGGCTGCTGCCTACCTAAAAAATCCCACCCTGGTAGGATGGATAAGTGAATGTATAGGGAGAGAGGTGTAGGTGGCACTGCCTCTTTCTATTGTGCAATATAAAACAAAAGTAGGTGTATAAGTTAAATTGTGTACCGTCTCTTTAAATATAATATGTATGGCAAACATAGTTAAGTGTACTGCTAGTTTAAATATCTTCAAAGTATCTTATAGTATTGTGTAAATGCGGCTCTATGAAGTACACAATAATAAAGTGATAATGTGCTAAAAGTGCAAAAAGCATATATATACAGCCAATTTCCTATGTGAAAACTACAAATAAATATCAGACAAAAATCTGTGACATTCATTTACATAATAGTAGTCCACAATGTGCTATATGAAACTCTGCATCAAAATAAGTCAAAGAATTTCCATATATATATATATATATATATATATACAGTCAGGTCCATAAATATTGGGACATCTACACAATTCTAATCTTTTTGGCTCTATACACCACCACAATGGATTTGAAATAAAACGAACAAGATGTGCTTTAACTGCAGACTTTCAGATTTAATTTGAGGGTATTTACATCCACGTTGTAGGAATTACAACAGTTTGTATAAGTGCATACCACTTTTTAAGGGACCAAAAGTAATGGGACAGATTAACAATCATCCATCAAACTTTCACTTTTTAATACTTGTTTGCAAATCCTTTGCAGTCAATTACAGCCTGAAGTCTGAAACACATAGACATCACCAGACGCTGGGTCTCATCCCTGGTGATGCTCTGCCAGGCCTCTACTGCAACTGTCTTCAGGTCCTGCTTGTTCTTGGGGCATTTTCCCTTCAGTTTTGTCTTCAGCAAGTGAAATGCATGCTCAATCGGATTCAGGTCAGGTGATTGACTTGGCCATTGCATAAAATTCCACTTCTTTCCCTTAAAAATCTCTTTGGTTTCTTTCGCAGGATGCTTCGGGTCATTGTCCATCTGCACTGTGAAGCGCCGTCCAATGAGTTCTGAAGACTTTTGCTGAATATGAGCCGATAATATTGCCCGAAACACTTCAGAATTAATCCTGCTGCATTTGTCAGCAGTCACATCATTAATAAATACAAGAGAACCAGTTCCATTGGCAGCCATACATTCCCACGCCATGACACTACCACCACCATGCTTCACCGATGAGGTGGTATGCTTTGGATTATGAGCAGTTCCTTTTCTTCTCCATACACTTCTCTTCCCATCACTCTGGTACAAGTTGATCTTGGTCTCATCTGTCCATAGGATGTTGTTCCAGAACTGTGAAGGCTTTTTTAGATGTTGTTTGGCAAACTCTAATCTGGCCTTCCTGTTTTTGAGGCTCACCAATGGTTTACATCTTGTAGTGAACCCTCTGTATTCATTCTGATGAAGTCTTCTCTTGATTGTTGACATTGACACACATACACCTACCTCCTGGAGAGTGTTCTTGATTTGGCCAACTGTTGTGAAGGGTGTTTTCTTCACCAGGGAAATAATTCTTCGGTCATCCACCACAGTTGTTTTCCGTGGTCTTTTGGTGTTGCTGAGCTCACCGGTGCCTTCTTTCTTTTTAAGGATGTTCCAAACAGTTGATTTGGCCACACTAAATGTTTTTGCTATCTCTCTTATGGGTTTGTTTTGTTTTTTCAGCCTAATGATGGCTTGCTTCACTGATAGTGACAGCTCTTTGGATCTCATTTTGAGAGTTGACATCAACAGATTACAAATGCAAATAGCACACTGGACCAGAAATTTGGACCTTTTATCTGCTCCTTGTAAATGGGATAATGAGGGAATAACACACACCTGGCCATGGAACTGCTGAGCAGCCAATTGTCCCATTTTGGTCCCTTAAAAAGTGGGAGGCACATATACAAACTGTTGTAATTCTTACACCATTCACCTGATTTGGATGTAAATACCCTCAAATTAAAGCTGAAAGTCTGCAGTTAAAGCGCATCGTGTTTGTTTCCTTTCAAATCCATTGTGGTGGTGTATAGAGCCAAAAAGATTAGAATTGTGTCGATGTCCCAATATTTATGGACCTGAATTATATATATATATATATATATATATATAAAAGACAATAGGTATTTCAGAGGTCAAAAAAAGTTCAGCAATCCGTATGGGTAATCCCTTGTGTTCCATGGACGAGAGTATGCAATACCGGAAGTGACGTAATGGTGCTTTAATCTCCATCCTACACATTTATACAGACCTCATCAGGAGGGGCACAATCTTACTACAAATCACGTCCTTTATACCAAGCGGTGGCCCGGCAACAGTAAATAGAAAACACTGGCGGTCATGATTCAATGACACCGATGCTAAAGCTGTGTGCAGCCTCTGGCCTAGAGCCAGATACACTGTTAACTAGGTATCCTCTATCTGCGTACCATGATGTGCAGCTGAGATCCCGGCATTAAAATACTGTGCACGAATGATACAAGGATGCAGAGCGGCCCACACAGTCTAAAGCCCCATACACACGGTCGGACAATCCGTGGACCAGGTCCGTCGGACCATGTCCGTCATACTTTGTCTGATGTTGGTTTTGCGTACACGCGGTCAGACAAAGTTGTCGGAAAATCCGATCATTCTGAACGCGGTGACGATTGTTGCCTACGACGGGACTACGTAGAGGCTAGTAGCCAATAGCTTTGGTCTTGTAATGTGATCTGAGCATGCGTAGCACTTTGTCCGGTCGGACAACCATACACACGATCGGATTTGGTGTGATCGGACCGTGTTGTCGGCAAATCTTTCCAGCAGGAGATAAGACTTTGTCCGTCGGACAATCCGACGTACACTGTCCGATGGTGCATACACACGGTCTGATTTTTCAACAACATTGTCCGATCGGACAGAATCCATGAAAAAGTCCGACCGTGTGTATGGGGCTTTAAAGTGATATACACAGCCACGAGGATTAAACTCTCGTATTACCCTCTGCTGTAACATATACGTGCAATTGATGCATTTTACCATCTGAATACATACAGATCATTTTAGACTAACATCATAGAGTAATATAATAAATAAAAAAAAGAAAATGACGATAAATAATAAACTAAATAACAGATAATATAAAATAAAGTAAAATTTTAATCTAAAATAAAGAGATAAAAAAAAAATGTTTACCGTATTTTTCCATGTATAAGAAGCCCCTATGTATAAGATGCCCCCCCCCCCACTTTTCCAACTCAAAATTAAAAATAAATATTTTAAACATAGTTAAAACAGAACACATTTTTATTTAGTAATTACCATAAGATAACGTTTAAATACCAGTATATTATGCAGGGGTTGTTCTTACTGTTTTCTCCACTGTCTGATCATACACTCAGTGGAGGGAGAAACGGTTTCTCTGCAGCTCTATTCCCATGCTCTTTTGCATAGCTGGCTACATTTGGTTTGAATTTTGCAGAGTAAGACAATCACTTACTTTCCTTATTTTCTGACGTCTTGGGCTCAGAACACTCCGGTCCCTGTTGCATCTGCGCACTCTCCACTTCCAACGGGATTGCATCTGCGCACTCTGCACCTCCACCCCCACCTCCAGCTCCAGCTGATGTCAGTAACATACGGCTTGTGATTGAAGGAAGCCGTTTGACAAGCTATGGGCAGCGACACTCCTGCGCGGCTGTCTCCCAGGCTGACTGACCGTGTATAAGACGCTGCTCGATTTTCAGGCTATTATTTTAGGAAAAAATAGCGTCTTATACACGGAAAAATACGGAAATATATAATAGTCACCACTTTACTTGTACATACTGTATTTAATGGACTCAATAAAAATCGAAAGAAAAATTATATATAACTAAGTTAAATGTGAAATTAAAACGATTTAAAATGTGTTGAAAAAGGGAGGGGGGGGGGGGGTTGTCCCTGCTTGAAGATGTCCATCACCCAAAAATCTAGTTCTCAGAGATGTCTAATCCTCTAAGAACCTACGTACATCCAAAAAGTGCCTCATCAATCAGGGGTCCACATATTCTTATCCGAACTTGACCGCTAAAAATTGGAAATTAAACAAGTCAATATCAATGTTGAGGCCTCCAGGGTGTAGAGACCCCAATTGGTATATCCATCTGGTCTCATTTTGGGACACCCTTTTTATTACCACTACTCCAATGTCCCTTGATCTGATCTATCCCATAGAAAACAAATCCAGTGGATGTACCTCTTTAAAGTGTCTTGAAAGACTGTGTTTAGACCTTAGCCCTTCTTGATATTATTGATATGCTCCCTAATCCTAACACATAGGGGCCTGGTGGTCCTCCCCACATATTGGAGCTGACATGGGCACTCAATGATGTAGGTGACGTGTGTACTATTGCAGGTGATCAATTTGTTTATTTTATATTCCTTATTTGTAACTGAAGATCTGAAGAACTCCTTCCTCCTTGGTTGTTTTTTGCTTACCCTGACATCTGTAGAACCCTTTCAGTCCTGAGGACAGTCTAACCCTTTTCGGGGGTCTATGATGTTGTGGACTAGGTGGTTTCCAAACATGGGAGCCTTCTTTTAAATGAACCTAGGCTTCCTAGGAAATAACCCGGATAAGGTCTTATCTGACTTTAGAATGGGCCAGTATTTCCGCACAATGTGTTCAACTGATTTATATTGCCTGTTGAATCCAGTAATGAAGGCCAAATCAGCCTGTTGTTCTTTAGTTTTTCTTTCTTCACCAGTAATGTATCCCTGTTCATATATCTCACCTCGTTCCATCATTTTTCTAAGTTCTTGCTCTGATAGCCTTTTTCTTCAAACCTATTCATCATAGTTTCAGCTTGTTCCTCAAAGTCTTCCAGGGTATGGCAATTTCTCCGCAATCGGATCAGTTGGCCCTTGGGAATGTTTCCCTTCCATTTCAAAACCATTTCAAACCAACGGACAGGAATTGGTATATACCCACCTCCAGTTGTTGTCATCCGAAATGTAAGGGAAACATTCCCAAGGGCCAACTGATACGATTGCAGAGAAATATGAACAGGGATACATTACTGGTGAAGAAAATAAAAACAAAAGAACAACACGCTGATGTGGCCTTCATTAATAGATTCAACAGGCAATACTAAAATACTGGCCCATTCTAAAGTCAGATAAGACCTTGTTCGGGATACTCTATGGCAAGAGTCTCAAAACTGCGGCCCGGGGGTCGAATGTGGCCCTTTGCTTGCCTTTATCCGGCCCTTGGTGCACTATTCCTCCCACTGATTTGAGACACTATTCTGCCAACTGACATCAACAATAGTGCACTATTCCTCCCAATGATACCAATGATGGAGAACTATTCCTCCCAGTGATACCAACGATCCCTCCCCCTAATACCAAATGTGGGAAGGTTTATTCCCAATAATGTCAGGAAAATCTCCACTCCCGCTGGCCACAGTCTGGTCCCCTAAAGTCTGAAGGACAATAAACTGGCCCTTTGTTTAGAAAGTTTGGAGACCCCTGCTCTATTGGATAGATCAAGGGACATTGGACGGGTGGTAATAAAAAGATAAGGGTGTCCCAAAATGAGACAAGATGGATATACACCCTGGAGGCCTCAACATTGATATTGACTTGAGCTGTTTCATTTCCAATTTTTAGTGGTCAAGTTCGGAAACGAATATGTGGGCCCCTGGTTTATGAGGCACATTTTGGATGTACGTAGGTTCTTAGGGGACTAGACATCTCTGAGCACTAGATTTTTGGGTGATTGACATCCTCAAGCAGGAGACGCGGTAGGTTGACTGCACACCCCCCCCCCCCCCCCCATTTTTCAACACATTTTAAATAGAGTTTAGTTATATATTATTATTTTTTTTAATTATTATTGAGTCCATTAAAAACAGTATGTACAAGTAAAGTGGTGACTGTTATATATTATATATTATAAATTTTTATTTTTATTTTTTATCTCTTTACATTAGATTTACATTTGAATTTATTTTATTTTATCTGTTATTAAGTTTATTATTTATCATCATTTTCTGTTTTTTTATTTACTTTAATACTCTATGATGTTAGTCTGAAATGATCTGTTTATATTCAGATGGTAAGATGCATCAATTGCACATGTATGTTACAGCAGAGGGTAATACGAGAGTTTAATCCTAGTGGCTGTGTATATCACTTTTAGGCTATGTGAGCCGCTCAGCATGCTTGTATCATTCATGAAGTGTAGTAAGATGGCGCCGCTCCTGATGACATCTGTATAACAAACCACGTAAGATAGAGCTTGAAGCGCCATTACGACATTTCCGGTTTTGGATACTCTTGTCCATGGAATGCAAGGCATCCCTCACATATTGCTGAATATGTTGTTTTTTTTCCATAGCACCATTGTTTGTGCGATTTTAACTTTGGCCTTAATAAAAGACTGGATTTGTACTATGAGATGCCTTTCTGTCCATCCATCCTTATGTGATTACACCCAGTGACCAGTTTGGACGAGGAGGAGGAGGAGATACAGGAGAAGGATCAGAAGCAGCTTATGTATGTTGCCTTCTACCCTTTTTTTTTTCTACTACTAATGGCCGCGATCTGCGATTTTTATCGTGACTGTGACATTGCAGCGGACAGATCGAACACTTTTGACACTATTTTGGGAGCATTCACATTTATAAAGCGATCAGTGCCAAAAAAAAACGCACTGATTACTGTATAAATGTGACTGGAAGGGAAGGGTTTAACATTATGGGGCGCTGCAGGGGTTAAATGTGTGTCCTAGGGACTGATTCTAACTGTGGGGGGAGGGGACTGATGAGGGGAGGAGACCGATCAGTGTTACTCTGTACAAGGAACATACGATCAGTTCTCCTCTCCCCTGACAGGACGTAGATCTGTGTGTTTACACACACAGATCCACGTCCCTGCTCTGTGATGAGCAATCATGGGTGCACCCGCATCGGGTCTCCAGTGATGCGGCGAGCGCGCACGCGCATTCTCCACAATGCCAGGAAGCCGAGGACGTCATATGACGCCCACCCGGAGGGAGGAGCAGTTCCTGCCCGCCGTCATTTTACAATACGGGGGTAGGGAACTCGTTAAACCTCATTTGCCATGTAGTTGCCCACCCCATTAATTTTTTCAGATCTTCTTGCAAGGTTTCCACATCCTGCGGAGAAGTTATTGCCTTGCTTTGCATCGTCCGTAAATACAGAGATTGAACTGTTTACCCCATCCTCCAGGTCGTTTATGAACAAATTAAATAGGATTGATCCCAGCACAGAACCCTGTGGGACCCCACTACCCACCCCTGACCATTCCGAGTATTCACCATTTATCACCACCCTCTGAACTCGCCCTTGTAGCCAGGTTTCAATCCATGTACTCACCCTATGGTCCATGCCAACGGACCTTATTTTGTACAGTAAACGTTTATGGGGAACTGTGTCAAATGCTTTTGCAAAATCTAGATACACCACATCAACGGGCCTTCCTTTAACCTCCTAGGCGGTATTCCCGAGTCTGGCTCGGGTCCAGCTTTTTCTGCTGGGAGCGGTAACCCCGAGCCAGACTCGGGCTTGCGTGCAGGATGCAGGGGGGAAGTTACTTACCTTTTCCCCTGGATCCTGCGATGTCTCCCCGCTGTGTGAGCGAGCCGTCCGCTCGCTGGATTCACACAGTGCCGGTCTCCGTTCCCTGCGACGTTCCGACGCACGGGAGCGGAGATCGGCGCCAAATTTAAAAAAGTTTAAAAAAACAACACACATACAGTACTGTAATCTTACAGATTACAGTACTGTATACAAAAAATACACACCCCCTTTGTCCCTAGTGGTCTGCCCAGTGTCCTGCATGTCATTTTATATAATAAAAAGATTTTTTTTCTGCCTGGAAACTGGAGATTGTCCATAGCAACCAAAAAGTGTCCCTTTATGTCAAAAGTGGTTTTAGACCAGCTAGAAAAAAAACGATAAAAAATTAAAATCACAATTTATCATCAAACAATAAATTTAATGACAGTGACTATTCTGCAACTGAGCAAATTTCAGTGTTTTTTATTTGATTACATTATTGAATCATTTTTATATATATTTTTATTATATTATAATTTATTATTTTGTGTTTCAAACTTTATCATACCGGGATGTCTACTAGACTCTGGTTCGGACAGATTTAAGTGAGTTATTCATAAGAATTGCATGCCTACAATATAAAAACGCCAAATTTCCATGCAAAATAATTGTACCGTTTTCAGCACAAAATTCCAGACAGAATCATACCGCCAGGGAGGTTAACTAGATGGCAACTCACCTCCTCATAGAAGGTTAATAGATTGGTTTGGCAAGAACGATTCTTCATAAATCCATGCTGATTAATGCTAATGATACCATTCTCATTACTAAATCTTGTATATAGTCCCTTATCATCCCCCTCCAAGAGCTTGCATACTATTGATGTTAGGCTAACTGGTCTGTAATTCCCAGGGATGTATTTTGTATTTTGGGCCCTTTTTAACCACTTGACCACTGGGCACTTAAACACCCTTAATAACCAGACCAATTTTCAGCTTTCGGTACTCTCACATTTTCAATGACAATTACTCTTTTTTTTCACACAAATAGAGCTTTTTTTGGTGGTATTTAATCACTGTTGGGTTTTTTTTTTTTTTTGCGCTATAAAAGAAAAAAGACAGAAAATTCTGTAATAAAATGAATTTTTCTTTGTTTCTGTTATAAAATTTTGCAAATTTGTAATTTTTCTTGATAAATTTTGGCCAAAATTTATACTGCTACATATCTTTGGTAAAAATAAGTACAAATTGGGGTATATTATTTGGTCTTTGTGAAAGTTATAGGCCCCTTTCACACGGACGGGCCGTTCAGATCCGCCTGTCAGTTTTGACGGCGGATCTGAACGGGCGCTCCATGTTACTCTATGGAGCGTCGGATGTCAGCGGAGACATGTCCGCTGACATCCGACCTGGTCCGATCCGCCAAAAGCAGACGGATGGCCACACGTCCAGATCCGTCGCTGGCGGATCGGATCGGGTGAGATCGGATGAAAACGGACACACTGTCCGTTTTCATCCGATCTCTCCATAGAGATCAGCGGCGCTCACAAGCCCCTCCCCGCTCAGTGAGCAGAGAGGGACTTGTCATCCGCCGGCTCAGCGGAGATCAACGGACAGATCTCCCGCTGAGCCGGCGGATAGAGGCGGACTCCGTGCAAGCGGAGTCCGCCTCGTCTGAAAGGGGCCATAGAGTCAACAGGCTATGGTGCCAATATCTGAAAATTGATCACACCTGAAGTACTGACGGCCTATCTCATTTCTTGAGACCCTAACATGCCATAAAAGTACAAATACCCCCCAAATGACCCCTTTTTGGAAAGAAGACATTCCAAGTTATTTAGAAAGAGGCATGGTGAGTTTTTTGAAGTTGTCATTTTTTTCCCACAATTCTTTGCAAAATCAAGATTTTTTTTCTTTTTTTTTTTTTAACAAAATTGTCATATTAGCAGGTCATTTCTCACACACAGCATATACATACCACAAATTACACCCAAAACACATTCTGCTATTACTCCCGAGTATGGCAATATCACATGTGTGAGACTTTTACATAGCGTGGCCACATACAGAGGCCCAACATGCAGGGAGCACCTGCAGGCGTTCTGGAGCACCCAGGCCAATTCTGACATTTCACTCCTACATGTAAACATCATCATTTATTCACTAGAAAATTACATAGAACACCAAAACAGTATTGTTCTCACTATAACGTTTGCAGCGATACCTCACATGTGGGGTTTGAACACCGTTTTCATATGTGGGCGGGACTTACGTATGCGTTCGCTTCTGCATGCGAGCACATGGGCGTTTTAAAAAAAAAAAAATTTTTATTGTTCATTTTACTTTATTTATTTTAATAAGACCCCACATCTCACCTCTAGGCTGGAAAGCCTGAAATAAAAAAAAAAGATCCTGGCTTCGATCGTAGCGAGTATTGCAGGATATTGCATGGTATCGCATGGTATTGCATGGTATCGCAGGGTATTGCAGGGTATAGCATGGTATCGCAGGGTATCGTAGAGTATCGCATGGTATCGCATGGTATCGCAGGGTATCGCAGAGTATTGCATGATATCGCAGGGTATTGCATGGTATCGCAGAGTATTGCAGGGTATTGCAGGGTATCGCAGGGTATTGCATGGTATCGCATGGTATTGCAGGGTATCGCAGAATATCGAAAGGCATGGCAGGGTATTGCAGAATATCGCAGGGTATCGCAGAGTATGGCAGGGTATTGCTGGGTATTGCCGAGTATTGCAGAGTATTGCAGAGTATTGTTGGGTATTGCAGAGTATTGTTGGGTATTGCAAAGTATTGTTGGGTATTGCAGAGTATTGTTGGGTATTGCAGAGTATTGCAGGGTATTGCAAAGTATTGTTGGGTATTGCAAAATATTGTTGGGTATTGCAGAGTATTTTGGGTATTGCAGAGTATTTTGGGTATTGTTTGGTATTGCAGAGTATTGTTGGGTATTGCAGAGTATTTAAAAGTGGGGGTGGTGCTGCGCTGTTCCCCAGGGAGGTGGCCAAATCTACCACAAGGTGGCAGTAATGGGATAAAGACGTAAACCCTTTAAGTGTAGCAATCGTATGAGACAATAATAGTTGATGATGCGACTATTAAGTCGAAGTAATGCGAGTTGAGATAGATAATTCCCTTACTATACAAGATAAGGGGTATGGTGTGACCAATACAGGTTAATAAAAATTGCTATTGGTGAACCCAGGTAAAAGTATATATAATAGAATTGTAAATAGTACTGAGGTGCAAGAGTGTAAATTGAACTAATAGCACCTAAATAAAACTACTAATAAAACACCATAAGCAGGTAATAAAAAAAATCAGATATACGTATAAAATCATATAAGTGAACATATGGTAAAAATGTGTCTATAGATAAACAATTCCAAAGTGCATAGTAGATGGTGAACAAAATATAAAATCCTTAAAGTGCTAGTGCAAGTGTGCACAGGCTAAAAAATGCGACTGAGTGATTGAGTGACGGGTAAAACGATAAATATAATCGCATTGGAGATATGTGATGAGTAGAGGTATGTGCAGAGAAGTTGTACTGGAGTGAACAGTAGAACAATAAATATAAAGTGCAAAGTATGCGAGCATACAAAATAATGTATAAGCTGGATGAGACTAGTCAGCGTGACTATAGATGAAAAAATCCCTGGCAAAATATAAAGCTACCAGTAAACAAAGTGGAATAAAGTTTGAAATATAAAATATAACGAAATGCTAGGTGCAGACGCAAAGTGCACACACAGATATCCTATAGGTAAAATCGCATAATGCAGGATGCGTAAAAAATAGTCACATGCGACTAAAATCGCATAGTCACATGCGACTAAAATCGCATAGTGCACGATGCGTATAAAATAGTCATCTGCGACTATGTTGCATGCATATAAGTCTGTGATAAATAAGTCAATCCTCAATAGTTTATAAGTATATAATAATTTCTTGTGGTAAGAAGGTGAGGGTAGTGATGTGATTCTTGGGTCACAGGTGATGTCCGTGCAGTGGCTCGTTTCAAGCAGTGGGGGGTCACTCCTCTTCGTGTGGGGTACACTAAAGTGAAACGAGCCACTGCACGGACATCACCTGTGACCCAAGAATCACATCACTACCCTCACCTTCTTACCACAAGAAATTATTATATACTTATAAACTATTGAGGATTGACTTATTTATCACAGACTTATATGCATGCAACATAGTCGCAGATGACTATTTTATACGCATCGTGCACTATGCGATTTTAGTCGCATGTGACTATGCGATTTTAGTCGCATGTGACTATTTTTTACGCATCCTGCATTATGCGATTTTACCTATAGGATATCTGTGTGTGCACTTTGCGTCTGCACCTAGCATTTCGTTATATTTTATATTTCAAACTTTATTCCACTTTGTTTACTGGTAGCTTTATATTTTGCCAGGGATTTTTTCATCTATAGTCACGCTGACTAGTCTCATCCAGCTTATACATTATTTTGTATGCTCGCATACTTTGCACTTTATATTTATTGTTCTACTGTTCAATCCAGTACAACTTCTCTGCACATACCTCTACTCATCACATATCTCCAATGCGATTATATTTATCGTTTTACCCGTCACTCAATCACTCAGTCGCATTTTTTAGCCTGTGCACACTTGCACTAGCACTTTAAGGATTTTATATTTTGTTCACCATCTACTATGCACTTTGGAATTGTTTATCTATAGACACATTTTTACCATATGTTCACTTATATGATTTTATACGTATATCTGATTTTTTTTATTACCTGCTTATGGTGTTTTATTAGTAGTTTTATTTAGGTGCTATTAGTTCAATTTACACTCTTGCACCTCAGTACTATTTACAATTCTATTATATATACTTTTACCTGGGTTCACCAATAGCAATTTTTATTAACCTGTATTGGTCACACCATACCCCTTATCTTGTATAGTAAGGGAATTATCTATCTCAACTCGCATTACTTCGACTTAATAGTCGCATCATCAACTATTATTGTCTCATACGATTGCTACACTTAAAGGGTTTACGTCTTTATCCCATTACTGCCACCTTGTGGTAGATTTGGCCACCTCCCTGGGGAACAGCGCAGCACCACCCCCACTTTTATATATCTAGTTTGGTAGGTACGGTTTGACCTACACCAGGTGCCTGCAGCAGTCCCCCCACAGTCAGTCCCCACCACCCGCCCTCACCCTCCCCCTTCCACTGTAGCGCAGGAATACCCCACTACATTCTATTGCAGAGTATTGTTGGGTACTGCTGGGTATTGCAGAGTATTGTTGGGTATTGCTGGGTACTGCTGGGTATTGTTGGGTACTGCTGGGTATTGCAGAGTACTGCTGGGTATCCATCCATCCATGCTCAGCCATCCCTTCATACCCTGCAATACCCAGCAATACACTGCAGGCTATTGCTGTGTATTTCACGGTATGGAGGGATGGCTGAGCATGGGTGGATGGATCGGTGGTGACTGCAGAGCAGTGCTGTGGGCACTACAGATCCCGCCCACAGCACTGCTAGCACCGATCCCTCTCCTCTCACACTGTACCGATCGGTACAGAGAGAGGAGAGAGGAACCGGCGTCATGAAATGATGCCGGTTTGCTTACATGTGATCACTCCGTCATTTAAACGGCCGCGATGAGCGAGCAAGTGAGTAAAGCAACCACCATGTAGCCGTTTTTCGGCTATGGGCCGGTTGTTAAGCGGTTAAATATTGGTGCTACATTGGCTTTTCTCCAATCCGCTGGTACCATTCCAGTTAGTAGACTGTCAATAAAAATTAGGAACAATGGTCTGGCAATTTCTTGACTGAGTTCCCTAAGTACCCTCGGGTGTAAGCCATCCGGTCCCGGTGATTTATTAATGTTAAGTTTCCCAAGTCTAAAGCCTTGTACACACGATCGGATTTTCTGCAGACAAAACCACAGACTTTTGTCCGAAGGTGTGTGCCTGGATTTTGTCTTGCATAAAAACGGCAAGGAATTGTCGGCCAACAAACACGGACATACTGACGTACTACGTGTTTTTTTTCCGTCCTGACCCCTGTACCCTGCCCTACTGACCCCTGACCACACCCCAGATGGTGTCCTCCATCCTGCTTTCTCCTTTACACTGCCTCACTGACCCCCTATCCTCTGCCCTTGTGATGCCTCTTCTCTGCCCTGCTGACCCCTGTACACTGCCCTGCAGACCCTTCTCTGTCATTCCTGCCCACCACACTCCTGAAGCCCCTCCCATTTTTAAGAGTTTGGCCACACCCATATTTTGCCGCACATTACTTCTGTGGGTATAGAGTTCTCTATATGGAGGTTTTCAATGTATTTATTTTTTCCCTATTGGTTGAACTAGATGGACTTGTGTCTTTTTTTCAATTTGACTAACTATAATTAGATACTATGATTTAAAGTGCTTGGTTCCTATAGATGTCATTTCTCAATGCTTCCACCATTCTATGACTTTGTGATATTTTATTCTAATCTAACATGTCGAATAAATCCACCTTTTACATGTAGAATAGCCACTCTATTTAGACTCCTATTCTGTTCTTTATTTTATTCCCCAACTTTACTTACTGTATGTGAAAAATCTGACCAGTAGGATACAGAAAAAACAATGGTTGTGTACCTTTTGTAAATTATAATGAAGTTAAATATAGAGATTTTTCTTTTCAATCTTATTTTATTGGGGAGAGAAAAGAGGTAACAGGTGCAATAATCACATTACAACATATAGTACACAAGAAGCTTACATACATCAGTGAGGTAAATCTTAACGGAGTATGCACCATATCATACGCATTCCTAATGTAACTGTGGTGCGTCGCTATATAATATCTTGCCCCCAAGAAGAGTGGCTAGCAACATCTGTGCGGCTATCAACCCCTAGTTCAATCAAGAGCAACTTCACTATCCTTCTAAGAATGTTCCAGGTATAAGAAAAAAAATCTCAACATGAAGCACCAATTCCTATTGGTTCTGAAATACCACAGCTAAACACTGATCTATGGTGAACTGTGGTCCATCCTAATCGGGATGGTATGCTGTAGGGAACCCTCTTTGGCTTAGGGTATACATCAAATTCACAGATCTATACTGGGCATTTGACCTCGATTCCTCTTCTTGGGTGCTTGGTTCAGTATGGGGGGGGGGGGGGGGGTGCAAATAGGGATAGAAAAAAAAAGGGTTAGATCAAGGAAGAGAGATAGGGGAGGTTAAAGATCACTCCAGCATGGCTACTCGGTAGATGAGGTTGCGTCATCAGCAGCCCATAAGGTGAAGTCTTCGGAGTACCGAAACATTGACCATGAGGTCCAAGTGAGGGAGAACTCTTCCTCCTTCCCGTTTTGCGTTATCGTCTTGCGCCAACAGACGCTCTAGATCTCTTATCTGATCTACTTCAACAGCCAAATATAGAGATTTTTAACAGAGCTTACATTTAAAAATAAGAAATAATACAGATACTGTCACTCAAAAATAAAAAATATTTTTCAGTTAGATGACCATTTAACTGGAAAACAAAATATTTCAAATATCTGTTCGAGTAATCAGATCCAAAGCACACACGTTATGTCAAAAAAGACTGAAGGGTTTAAGGCAACTCCTTCCTCATAAAGGAAATTACTCATTACCTGATAGAATGAATTTTTAATCTTCCCCTATTAATTTGGGGTTAGTTGTAAAGGTCTGACATATATTTCATTACTAATGTCCTGAGGTTGGGGCTGTGTAAGGCAGAGAAGTATAAAAGCCAGGAACTAACAGCACAAGTCAATTCAGTTTTGTAAGTCTAAAAGAACTCAAGAACTGCCCTAAGACCTTATTGTTCCATAACAATGGCCATGAAAGGTTCCATCTGCAAATCCGGTCTATGGATTCTTGCTATTTATGTCATAGTGAGTCTGCAGGGAGCAGGTCAGTAATCTATCTATCTATCTATCTATCTATCTATCTATCTATCTATCTATCTATCTATCTATCTATCTATCTATCTATCTATCTACCGTATCTATTTATCTGTCTATCTATTTATGTGTCCATTTGTCTAGCTATCTATTTATCTGTCTTGTTACAAGTAAATAATTTGTTGTTTTGTCTCTTTTTCTAACACAGATGCTCAGACCAATGTAACAACATCAGGTAAACACATGATGGAAACCAATAGTTGCGATGTTTCAAATGTAAACTTGTTCATCTATTTCTTAATTATATTCAACGGCATGGCTAAAGCTTTTACACTAACCTATATGTGGTATTTCAGAACCAATAGGAATTGGTGCTTCATGTTGAGATTTTTTTTCTTATACCTGGAACATTCTTAGAAGGATAGTGAAGTTGCTCTTGATTGACAGCTCTATAAACTGCTAATCAATATTTATGTCAGCTTAGGTGATTGCATTGGTATGCACATGTAAAACTGTGAACATAGAGGGAATTTATATGTCCCAATCAGTCATCCTAATATACTATACATTTGGTTGCACTCTGTGTGAACAGAAATGGGATTACAGTGCAAATGGGTCTACTTCACTGGTCTGTTTTTTTACATTAAAGGGCATAGTTGAACACATGATTTAGGCCCCTTTCACACGAGGCGGACTCCGCTTGCACGGAGCCCGCCTCTGTCCGCCGGCTCAGCGGGAGATCTCTCCGTTGATCTCTGCTGAACCGGCGGATGACAAGTCCCTCTCTGCTCACTGAGCGGGGAGCGGCTTGCAAGCGCCGCTGGTCTCTATGGAGAGATCGGATGAAAACAGACAGTGTGTCCATTTTCATCAGATCTCACCCAATCCGATCCGCCAGCGACGGATCTGGACGTAGAGCCATACGTCTGCTTTTGGCGGATCGGACCGGGTCGGATGTCAGCGGACATGTCTCCGCTGACATCCGACGCTCCATAGACTAACATGGAGCGGCCGTTCAGATCCGCCGTCAAAACTGACAGGCGGATCTGAACGGTCCGATCGTGTGAAAGGGGCCTTAAAAAGGTAAAATGTCAAAAACATCATTTGAAACCAGTTAACAACAATTTATATTGCGTACAAGTGTATAGTATTCAATATGCAAATTAGCAGCTTCCTAGAATTACTTAGCCATGCAAGCTCTGCATCATGCTAACTGACAGCACAACTCATGCAGGAGCGGAGTAGGGAAAGTCGTTTCTACATCATAAGATCTGCAGGTTACTTATTTTTAAGACTTAAGCAGCCCATAGATTATGCAATTTTCTTTCTCTAGACCATGGAGGAAAGGAATGAAAATTGCTTGATTTCCCTATCAATACAGTCTTTTTTTTTTTTTATTAGAACACAGTCTCTGTTGATGGGGGGATCTCTCCCACAGCACTATTGTGTTCTGCCAGCGGAGAGCCTTCCCTGCCAGACAGAAAACAATGGTCATTGCTGGTGGGTATAGCCGCCAGCATTGATTACATAAAAAGATGGATTCGACTTCAGTGCAATCAGCTTGCCCATAGATGGATGGAATCTCGGCCAGTCTTTGCTGAACCAGCCGAGATTCGATTCCTCTATGGCTGGCTTTAGGTTATGGCGATACCAGTGATTAAACCTCTTGGCTACTAAGAGATTGAACTACTTGATGACAGTAATATCTTGAGAATCACATTGATTATATCGTGCTACTAACAAGGTGACTACCAATAAGGTATATCTGTCAGTAAAAAAGAGATTACATTGCCAGTGTACCCCTGGCCTTTGTCAGCACTGGTAAGTAGAAAAAAAGAGGATTGGCCACATGATACATTTTTGTACTAGATCCTGATAGATGGAGGAGTGAAAACACCATAAATGTAACCTTTTTCACATGTGTTATTTATTGTTATAATGGAGTTATTGGTGGTTTAAGTACACGGTGAGGTTGATTTACTAATAGGGTAGGGCATGTTCATTTTGAAAAAATAATTTTCACTTATCTCTGAGTAAATGAGGGGAAATAAATAGAACATTCACTTTGCAAAAAAATTCTCAATCATCTGGAAGGGAAACTACAAAAATATAATTTATTTTATTATTTTACTTAATTTACTAAGAAAACTTTTCTCTTTCCAAAGTCAATTTTCATTTAGCTTAGTGAATGAAGTAAAGTTTTGCTGACTTCTGGCATCTAATTATGTGCAAGCAAAAAATCATTTTTTTTTATAAATTCTGTTTTTTAAAATGTTTCCTGCATATATTTGGGTATGTTTTGAAAAGGTAATTTTCACTGTGCTTCACATCATGTATCAAGATAATTGAAAATAAAATTCACTTTGCAAAGTCAGCGTGCTCTACCCACTTAGTAAATCAGGGTCATTGTGTTTAGTAGAGTCCTTATTTAACTGATTTTCCTTCATACAGGTCCATTGGTACCTGGTTGGGGGATTGCTCTGTTGGTATTGATGTGCTTGTTTCTTGCGGCTATCATGATCTGTGTGTGTTGTGCGGTAAGAAAGACCATTTTTATACTTACATTTGCTGATTATAATAATTGTAAAGTCCTTTCTTTCTTTTTTTATACATTTTTTATTTTCATTTTCAAAATCTCACATTAAAAGTACAATAGTTACCACAACATACAAGCTGGACTCTCCACAAGAGGTATTGGCCAACATTTGAGTAGTTTTAAACAGTATGTATATGGTTCCCAATCTGTGCATTCAAAGGGAATGTAAGAAGTAGGCCCCTGAGGAGCCTAAGCCCAAGAAATATTACTGGCGTAACCAGAGTCATAAGTTGGTATGTCTCTCATAGTTGTCTGGGATTCAAATAATAATTCCCTAGGGGGTAAATAATCTATATCATTGGTAATTGATAAAGCTCTTCTCCTCTCCTCCCAGCTGACGTTAGCAGCCCCTCCCTCTGCAGTGTTCGGAGTGGGCTGACATCAGCGGGGATCTCAGCCTCTCCCTCTGCAGTGTTCGGGGTGGGCTGACATCAGCGGGGATCTCAGCCTCTCCCTCTGCAGTATTCGGAGTGAGCTGACATCAGCGGGGATCTCAGCCTCTCCCTCTGCAGTGTTCGGGGTGGGCTGACATCAGCGGGGATCTCAGCCTCTCCCTCTGCAGTATTCGGAGTGAGCTGACATCAGCGGGGATCTCAGCCTCTCCCTCTGCAGTGTTCGGGGTGGGCTGACATCAGCGGGGATCTCAGCCCCTCCCTCTGCAGTGTTCGGAGTGGGCTGACATCACCGGGGATCTCAGCCTCTCCCTCTGCAGTGTTCAGAGTGGGCTGACATCAGCAGGGATCTCAGCCTCTCCCTCTGCAGTGTTCGGAGTGGGCTGACATCAGCGGAGATCTCAGCCTCTCCCTCTGCAGTGTTCGGAGTGGGCTGACATCAGCGGGGATCTTAGCCTCTCCCTATGCAGTATGTGGAGCATGTAACAAGAGCTCCGGCGGGTCATGTAAAACTGAAAATAAAGGTATTTTTCACAATAAAGTTACACAAGGAGACACACTGCACATTATATAATCTTTTTACAGAACGGATTACATCATTTTACAAGGACTTTAACTAAGGTTTATTTTTGGGATTACAGAATTTCACACTGCTGACTCCTGAGCTGACAGGGGAGAGGGGGAGAGAAGACAGGGGACACAGGAACTTTTTTGTACATACCACAAATAAGACATCCCCTGAAAATAAGACCCAGTGTGTTTTTTATAGCCAAAATTAATATAAGACCCGGTCTTATTTTCAGGGAAACATGGTATTTAACTTAAACCTCTAACATGAAAAATTAACAAAGCATGTCCTTCTATAGTGTGTGCTTGCCTCAATCCAAAGCACCTATTGTCATTTCTCCCTCTTCCCTCTGCCATCTGCATGAGTAACTGATAATACTGTATGCGGATGGCACAGCCTCCCCTGTTATTCCTGCATACCCCCCCCCCCCCCCCAATCCTTAGCACACAGCAGGTGACTGACAGCCTCAACTGTGTATGTTTCACAGCAGAGCTTTGTACTCTAGCTGTGCAGTGTGTGTGTGGGTGTATGTGTGTGACATCAGATTCCTGCCCCCTGCCTTCTACTGTTAAGATATAGCGTTAGATCTGTGTACTCTGAACTGATATACAGAAGAGGTGGCTGCAGATAATCAGGTACAACTTATGTTTGAGGAATTTTTTCATCTCTGTGCATCACCTGAGGCCAGCCACTTCACTGGGTATATGCAACCATTTTAAGGAAAAAAGCAGCACATTGTTCTTGAAGCAGGAGGGAAAGTAGTTAAGTATCTTCATGAAAACATTACATTGGGCATTAAATGTACATTCTTATATCATATCTTATATCTCATAAAAGAGCTCACTGAAAATACGTAACCATTATAACTATGTTATTTCCCTCCCTTTAGCCTTTCTGTTGCAGAGCTGGTGCAGATGGGGTGCAAGGAATGGGCTCTGTCTTCAATAACCTGAAATGCTGGAGCTGATCCCCTCTAGATTTGTATGGGGCCAAACTACAATCTTAATTTATGATTCAACCTACTCTTTGCTACCTTGATCCCTCTTCTTCTGGATTACCACCTCCCTTTAATCTAATTTCTTTAAAGATTGCATATGTCTCCTTTCTGTCCAATTTACCTTCATGACTAATGTATGGATTGGCTTGAGAATTGTCTTATTTGTTTAAGTAATTCCGGCCATCAATTTCAGTGAAGAGATCTGCATGTATATCCAAGATTTCTAAAAACCACAACCATCCAAATCAGGTTTTCCTACAGAAACCATATACATGAGAGCATTCCCAATATCATCCAGATGTGGCAATGTTTATTACATATAATAACATCTCAGGGAAAATACTTCAATGACATTTGAATGTACCACTCATTAAAAAACTTTTCGAGGTTGAAAGTGGTCATGAACACTTGTCTGATGACCATCTCAAGTCTAGGCCAACTAAAACAGAAAATAGTCTGATTTGTTTTTCTCATCTTTACTAGTGACTGATAAACCTCTGGGCCAAAAAGAAACTTTCTTTTCAAATTGTCACGATCACTCCTTCATTCTTGACAATCATTTCTATTTACTGTCTTTCAATCTCTTTCTCTGTCCCTATTCTGTCTACTCTCTCTCTTTCTACTCTATCTAGTCTTTCTTCTCTATCTATTATCTCTTTCTTTTCCCTTCTATCGCTCTTTCTTTTACCCATTTATCTCGTTCTCTCTACCTTCCCCTTCTCTCCTTCCTCTCTCTTATTGTCTAAATTATTTATTTATTTCCCCACCCCCCTCTCTCTCTCTTCTCTGTTATTTTTCTTGTTCAGAACATTGGTCTCTTTTGAACTGTTCCATGTAATATATATTGCCTTAAAATTTATTTATTTTTAATTAATGTCTGCAAGTCACATATTATATAGTGTTAATATGCAAATAATTGGAATTAATCGAAATATAATCCTGTATATTTACTGAGCTGTCTGTATAAAACACATCCTGAAATGTCAGGTATATGTATACATTCTTGTATCTGTTAATATGTGCAAATAAAATAAATAAATAATAATGCAAAGTTTAATAAACAGTTTTTTTTTCCTTTTATTATTATTATATATAATATCCTTGGTTTAAAAATAAAAGTGAATACAGGGTGCATACATGATTCCATATTTAAAAAGTAAAATAAAGGACATTTATGCACATTAGGGACAATATTAGACAGACATGTTTTGCTAATCAGGCTGCTTCTAATTTAGCAAAATCTGTGCAACAGTTTTTGTGCAGTATATTTGGGACACATGTGCTTCAATCCAGGACTGCCAACTGATAGAGCTCTGCAAAGATCTGACATAGAGTTACCACTGTAAATACACACAGTTAAGATGTGGTCAGCCATATGTTTCATATTGCTGCAGTGCTACTTCAGGGCAGCAGAGGGAAGGAATCAAAGCTAACAACAAAGCCTGGGGAATACCCAGGAAAAAACCCAAGCCTACTTACCACCAGCTAGCAGAAGCTACCAACTGTCCCTCATTTAGAGGAAGTGTCTCTTTCTTGGAACCAAATTCTTGTGTTCCCCTTTGCTCCTTGTTTTGGCCTAATGTATAGACCTCTATTGAAATGTGCTATTTACCTACCAAAGATGTGTGATATTACTCTCAACCTTTCACTGAATCTCTAATTATATTTGTTATTTTGAAATGCCAGTATAAAGGAAAGATAGTGGTCAAAAAAGCCCTTGAGTTTGGCCAACAATATTTTGCATATTAATTCTTTCTGGTCTGTGTAATTGGATATGTGGCATGAGAGTAACCTCTGCCTGCACACTTTGTGCTAACAGGCTTTACTCTTTTTATTTCAAAAGGTTTGGAGGTATGGGAATTTGGTAAATTTATCTGAAGTTGTATAGTAACTCACATAATTATGGATATCGCTTGACCACTGGGGTACGTGCCCTAGGTCTCCTAACTAGTGCTCCAGGTCCAAGAAGACTTCTAACAGAGCAAGTCATTTTTAACTTTTAGTGTGGCTTGCTATGTCCTGATAGTGCTTGGTGGAAGAAATATCCTGCCCAAACTGTATGCAGAAACAAAAGAACAGAAAAGTGTCTGCCTCATACAGAGATGCTTCTAGAAGCCACACACATACCATGGCAGCCCAGGGAGAACCTCAAGCTTGTTCTGGTTGGTGATGGTGGTACTGGTAAAACAACATTTGTAAAACATCATTTGACTGGTGAATTCGGGAAAAAAATCATTGCCACACTTGGTGTTGAACTCCACCCTTTGGTTTTCCATACCAACAGAGGTCCTATTAAATTCAATGTATGGGATACTGCCAGTCAAGAAAAGTTTGGTGGTTTGCGAGATTGATATTACATCCAGGCTCAGTGTGCCATTATCATGTTTGATGTAACGTCAAGAGTCGCATACAAGAATGTACCCAATTGGCATAGAGATCTTGTAAGAGTATGTGAAAATATCCCCATAGTCTTGTGTGGCAACAAAGTGGACATTAGGGACAGAAAAGTGAAAGCAAAATCAATTGTATTTCATAGGAAGAAGAATCTTCAGTACTATGATATCTCTGCAAAGAGTAACTACAACTTTAAAAAAGCCCTTCCTTTGGCTTGTCAGAAAACTGATAAGGATCCCAACCTTGAGTTTGTAGCCATGCCTGCTCTTGGACCACCTGAAGTGGTTATGGATCCTGCGTTGACTGCACATTGCACAATATGAGAATGATCTACAGATTGCCCAGACTACAGCACTGCCAGATGAAGATGATGATCTGTGCGGTCAATGAAGCTCGAGCCCAGAGTCAGAGGTCTAGTTTTTTAGGCAACTGTCCTGTGATGTCAGTGGTGCAGTGTGTTTGCCACTTTATTTAGCTGAGCAGAACATGAGCTTAACTTTTTGGGATGCTGAAGGAGATGAATGGGCTTAGGAGTGAATGTGGCAGTTGAAATAAATCCTTCATATTTTGGACCTGCATATCTAGCTGTTTGGGACTGCAAATAATATTCCCTGAAAAGTTTAAAATATAAGTTAAGACTGCTACAGTCACATCACAATGTTCTATGGTGATCCTGTTTGTTACTGTCATCCCCATACATTTTTCGTTTAGATCATAATAAAGTTGTATTTCAAATACCCCCCCAAAAAAACCCGAAAAGCGCCTCTGAGTGCAATGTTTTAATGTGTAGTACAATAAAAATATTCAACACTTACATATCAGTAAGTACAGGTGTATTCATGGGAAATGGAAGTCTCCTGGAGATGTGGCCGATGTCAAGAGCATGTTCCAAGGGGTACCGAGTCTAGGCTGTGTGAGCCGTAAGGAGCCGGAGAGTAAGCTGGCTGTATTCTATGAAGGAAAGGTAACGACCTGCTAATGGAACAGCGTGTGACGTCAACAAGGTCAGAGGGAACACAACGCGTTTCAGAGCATGCGCAAAGTCTGTATGGCGCATGTGCGCTCCTTTCTCAAGTGTACAGGGGATTAAATGCTCCATCCGTGAACAGAAAACAGCTGACTGAGTATCTGGTGATTGTGCTGCAAAACAATAATAAGGACTTATAAGGTGAAATAATACAATAAATGGCCAGTGACATAATATAAAAAATAAAAATGTATTTATGTATATATGTATAAATATATATATCTATATATATATAAACATTTTTTAGGCTCGCAAACGAATAAATAGTTTATGTGCATATACGTGTGTGTGCGGGCACAAGAACGCACACGCGCACAGCTGCAGGTGCGTGTGCATACATAACCTCACACACGCAGATGAGCAGGCATGTATCGCGCACAGTGATAACAAGAAGGCTATGGATGAAAATATAATATAAAAATTTTAATTGACATACTAAGTATCTTTGCCTCATATAAGAAGTACAGGATGAAATTGGTGATCCATATGCAAGAATAGTTCAGAATGATATCTAATGACAAAATAATCAAGGGATTTGAAGAAACTTCAAAGGATGGTAATTGGTTAATTAATTGATTACAAGGATTAGGGAAATAAATTGTGATATAGGGATATATTAAGTAATAAAAAATGAATTAATTATGAAAAAAACAATCCATTACGGTAATAATTAAATATGATAATAGGTTGTTGTAAAAATATATGTCAGGAGAGATGCAATACAATAAAAAGGGAAGGACAAATCCTCATTATTAATTGGATCAAACACTGACTCATAAATTGATGATGTCAACTCAACAGTTGATATACAGAGAATCAATAATAAGGGATTATAAGATGGCATTTACTGTATGCATAGTTCTGGCCTGTTGTCACCCTGCAGGAATCTGGATGCTAAGAGAAAGCAGGTCGTAACCTCTTCAGCATTTCTCCAGAACGGAAACCCTGCTCCCACTGAGAAACAATAAAAGACAATGTTGACCACCGCACACGTTTAAGGGAGACAATGACCACTGGGCATCAATGTAAGGGTAACAATGTCCACAGAACACCAATTTGTGGCAGGCAGTGACCACTGGACACTAATGTAACCATTGGAAATCAATGTAAGGGGTACAATGACCACTGAACACCCACCACTGGCCATAATCAGGAGTGGCTTACTCCTGACCACTCAAGCTGTGCTGTACAGTTACGTAGCACTGACCCTGTACTCTAATTGCCTCACTCTATGTGCTATGTTGTACATTATACTCCTGACCACTCAGTGAGCTATATAGTTCTGTGTACACAGTCCTGACTCCTGACCTGTGTATACAATAGTGTATGTTACACAGTCCTGATCACTGTACCATATAAGCTATATTGTGCATTACAGGGGCATATGTACAGGGGAGGCAATTGTGACCTGGCCCCATGCTGCAGCCGGGGGTCAGGGGGGCCCTTTATGGTTTCTTGCATTGGGGGCGCCTGAAGGTTCTAGTTACGTCTCTGGAACATTACATAGTCCTAACCCCTGCATTATACTTGCTTTGTTGTATGTTACATTGTCTTGACAGCTGCACTTCATTTGCACTATGAGTGCCACAAAATTACGTTCCTCTATGTGCTCCAGGATGCCAGATACCTTTCAAATGGCAGTTAGTATACAGTTAATAAAGTATAGCTAGCAGAAAGAAGAGCCCACGCCTGCTTAAAATTTGTATACTCTGACCGTAGTTTCTTTTTGACCACTTCAATACCAGACACTTTAAATCCCTTCCTACTCAGGACAATTTTCAGATTTCACCATTGTCACACTGAAACAGAGGTGGGGGGGACTGAGTGCCCCTGAACCATATCAGACCACATGCCCTCAACTTGGGGGGTGTTTTGGGGGGATTCCACCCCAAAGCACCTTGTCCCCATGTTGAGGAGGACAAGGACCTTTTCCCCACAACCCTGGCCTGGTAGTTGTGGAGGTGCGGGGGGAGACTTACCAGAATCTGGAAGTGCCCTTGAACAAGGGGGCCCCCAGATCCCGCCCCCCCCATGTGGATGAGTACCCTGAAGTTAATCCAGAGTCAATCACATTGAATGCCGACCCGCACAAGAAAAATAAAAAATGATCTGCACCCGACGCTTGGCTCCCACTGAATGACAGCTCCGTTGCCTACCTGCTGCTAAATAAACTGAGGTCATTAACTAAATATTCCCCAGTCAATGACTTCACAATTTGTTTATTTAGCGGCGCATAGGTGGTGGAACTCTCATTTTCCGGGAACCAAGCATCTGGCCCGGATTTTTTTTTTTTGCTTGGTTTGGGGCCACCGTTAATCATGATTGATTTTGGATTTACTTCGGGACCCTTGTTTTCATTAACATTCCCCCCAAAGCCCCCCTCATGTTGAGGGGGTCTGGCCTGGTATGGTTAAGGAGGAGGAGGTTCCTCCCTTCCTGGCTTGGGGTCTGGTACAGATTTGGGGGGGGGGACTTTTTTTTAACTTTGGCATGGGGTCCCTCTCAAAATCCATACCAAATTTGAATGGCTTGGTATGGATTGGGGGGGGGGGGGTCTCACGCCTTTTCTTTAGTAAGCAATGTCTGTGAATGACAGCCACTGTTTACAAGTGACATGTGTTCGCTGTGATTGGCCACAGTGATCACATGATACCAGGGCCACGCACAGTGACCCTGTACAACGATCTGTGTTCTGCTATGTCCTACCACTTGTGTGCCCCGTGCCTTGCTGCAATACAAAAGTACTGTAAACTACTGAGGTTCAATGAACCCCTTTACTAGGTTACTATATGCATGTCTTCCATACTGAATGCAGAATTTATAACATTTTAGGCTGGGTTCACACAAGTGTGAATTGGATGCGGATTTCCCTGCATCCAATTCATATGATAGGAGATTGTCACACATCCCGGGGGTTGCTACGGTGCGAATTGCACAGGGGTTCCTGTGTGTCTTTGGCTCCATTTTAGGTCCGAATTCAGGAAAAAATGCCTAACTCATCCCTGAAACTGAGCCAAAAATGCGCAGGACCCCTGCTGTCAGTCGCATCTATGTTTAGTGTGAACCCAGCCTCAAGAAGTTTCTGGTTTCTGGTTTGAAGATTATATAAGAATGGAAAGATCTTCTAAAAATTCAGATAGGACTTTCTTTTGTTCATGATTGGGGTATCTAATACCTATAAGAACCTTTACAACCTTCCAGTTTAGGAGAACCTGAACTTTGTGTGTATTTCATCTTCTTGCAGATTATGTGATTCATGAAGGTAATTAGGGTTCTTTCCATCATTTAATGCAGTTTATTGTAACTTGTGACAGTAGCCTCAGCCCTTATAAACATGTCACCCAACCTAAATCTATATGTAGGGCTGTCAATAAACAATGATGACCAAGTGACTTCAAATGTTTCATCCTTTGCTGTGACAGTATCCTGCAGGAATCTTGTGACATAGGGATACATTTAGGAAGGTTAAAGGTCTTGTTATGCTGTTGTAATAGTAGCAGTGATAATAATGATGATATTAATACAAAAAATAATTTTGATTATTGATGTTTTCTTTACAAACGTTGTTCCCATCTCTAGTGGTAGAATATGAGCTCAAGAGAAATTTGTATTTGTGCTTAATATGGAACTATCTGAAACAAAATCATTTTTTTTTGTTTCAGATGGGAAAGCCATAATAAATACTTCTTCAGGTTCTTATTGCAGTCTGTGTCCAAGCACGGGTGATTTTCAAGAACCAAGGGAAATTCAATAGGAGACACAAAAAGAAGAGATTCGGTCAAATCAAAGGGGACCAGCCAAATTTCAATCAGTGGGATTTACTAAAACTGGAGAGAGCAAAATCTGGTGCAGTTCTGCATAGAAACCAATCAGCTTCCATTTTTTTTTTTTGTCAAAGCTTAACCCCCCTGGCGGTAATCCCGAGTACCATAAGCGGTAAACCCGAGCCAGACTCGGGCTCGCATTGCAGGATACAGGGAGACTTACTTACCTTGTCCCCTGGATCCTGCGATGTCTCCCCGCTGTGTGTGCGAGCTGTCTCCTCGCTCGATTCACACAGTGCCGAGTGCCGCTGATCTCCGTTCCCTGCGACGTTACGACGCACGGGAGTGGAGATCGGTGCCAAATTCAAAAAAGTAAAAGCACACAAAACACATACAGTATACTGTAATCTTACAGATTACAGTACTGTATAAAAAAAAAATGACACATCCCATTTGTCCCTAGTGGTCTGTCCAGTGCCCTGCATGTAGTTTTATATTATAAATACTGTTTTTTTTTGCCTGGAATTTGGAGATTGTCCATAGCAACCAAAAAGTGTCTTTTTATGTCAAAAGTGATTTTAGACCTGCTAGAAAACAACGATAATAAATTAGAATCACTCGTAGAATTGAGCGATAGTGATTTGTGGGGAAATTCGTCATCAAACACTAAATCTAATGACAGCGACAATTCTGAAACTGAGCAAATTTCAGTGTTTTTGATTTGATTAAATTATTTAATAATTTTTATAGTTATTTATTATATTTTAATTTATGATTTTGTGTTTCAAACTTTATCATACCTGGGATGTCTACTAGACTCTGGTTTGGACAGATTTAAGTGAGTTCTTCCTAAGAATTGCAGGTCTACAATATAAAACGACAAATTTCGATGCAAAATAATTGTACCGCTTTCAGCACCTAAAACCAGAAAGAATCATACCGCCAGGGAGGTTAATTGAACAAGATGAAGTTAGCAGCTGATTGGCCACCATGCACAGCTGCACCATATTTTGAACCCTCTATTTTAAGTAAATCAACCCCAGTTTGTGGCCACCCCCACTCAACAGAAGTTGATTGTTTGATTGACTTCTGTTGAAGGGACATGCTGGAAAATTTATCTTGATCAGTAGCTGTAGCCTACTTGCGTCAGCTGCTGGTCAGTGTATTCTGACAGTAGCAGGTGCAGGTGTCAGAATACAATGCAATGTCCCAACAGGGGGGAATCCACCTTGTTTGTGTTGATGGCAGTGTTTGTTCGTTTTCTTTTGTTCACCCCGCTGGCAGAATGAAAAAACAAACAAAAAAAAAACAACAATAGTTATAGCCAGCTTAAGCCTCCCCTCTCTAATAAGGCTAATTATATTATTTAATAAGACTAATTATGTTATTGCTACATCCCCACTGGAGATATTCTAGTAGTAATCTCTAGTTAAATAAAAAAGTTTCTTCATGCAAGGCAATATCAAAATGTATTAGTATGCACAGACTTACCTTGAAACGAACCCATCCATCGGTGCGCTGTCACCGCTGCAGAGGCTTCCATCTTCAACCAGTCTTCCTTCTGGGTTCGCAGGCTGTGGCTGTTTGATTGGCTGAGCCGTGATGCACATGCACGTTTAGGAGATATTCATTTTACCTAAACTTTATTATAAGAAAAACAGAAATGGAAGGCGCGCACACCTAGTGCATTACCAAAGATAATTTAATAATAAAAATGTTTTATAGAAAAGTGGGTACTCACAAAATGCAACTGACAAAAGGCCATAAAAACAATGCATGGACATGCACAGAACACAGGGTACAGCTAACGTGTTTCGGGGGTGCACCCTCTTCCTCAGAGCTAGGTTTAGCTAGCTTTATTATAAACTTACATGTAGATAAAAATATAAAAAAAGAGTGTTTACTGCCACTTTAATGTGGGAAAAGCATTCAGGTAAAAAACATTTTGGCTTTAGAACTACTTTAAACCTACTAAACTAGTTAAAAGAGAAGTATGGCCAAAGCTTGTTTGGCAATATGTCTCTTCTGAGCCACAGGAGTGGACTTACTTGTGCACTCCTGTGACCCAGAATCAGCAGACAGTGGGCTAAAGCCTGCTGGCGGCCGACATCACAGAGACTGTCCAGGCTCTGCAGGGATCCCAAATAATGTTGGGATCTACCCAGATGCCTGACTGGCAGCTGGCTCAGCCTCTCAGCATGCTGCTGAGAGCTTGAGACAATTGTTCCCACCTCCTCCCTAGCCCATCGCTCCAGTGGGTGCCCAAAGAGCGGAGCACAGAGTCAGTGACTCACAGTCACTGCTCTCTGCTTGGAGCGGACAGAGAACTGCTTGATCAGAAGTCATGTGACTCAGGGCTGTCTTTACTGTAGGGCAAACGGGGCAGCTGCCCAAGGCCCTGTCACTGTTTGGGGCCCAGAGCAGAGCTGCCCCTTAAGCCCCCGTGCTGCCCGCAAATCGGGGCTGAAAATCCCCACACACAGACAGACAGTCTGTCAGGGCCGATCCTAAGCGAGTGCAGTGCACCCGGGCACCACAGAGGTGGGGGCGCTGAAGTGCCAGAGTGCTCCCCTCCCTCCTCCTCTCTTTGTCCATGCCCAGAGGCGGTGTTCTCTCTGCCAGTCACCGCCGCCGCCTTGTTTCCTGCACAAGCCCCTCTCCCTCCGGTCTGTGCCTGACGTATTCTCCTCCCTTCTATCTAACTCCTGCCTGCTGCGATCTGTTCTCCACCCGGGCGGTATGGCTGCACACTGTCCTCCCTTCTCCAGCTGCTGCCGGGTGTTTTTATGTACCCTAATGGGGGGGGGGGGGGTTGGTTTGTCCTGGGGGGATCTGTACTAATGGAGGGGGGGTTGTCCTGGGGGGATCTGTACTACTGGAGGGGGGCGGTTTGTCCTGGGGAGATCTGTACTAATGGAAGGGGGTGGTTTGTCCTGGGGGGTCTGTTCTAATGAAGGGGGGGCAGTTTGTCCTGGGGGGGGTCTGTACTAATGGAGGGGAGCGGTTTGTCCCGGGGGGGGGTCTGTACTAATGGAGGGGGGCGGCCCTGCAGTTTGTCACTGTCATCAGCGGCGTGCGAGTGCTGCATTTTCTTGATCGAGGAGTGGGCCGCGGGTGGGGGGGGGCTTGAGCTCCACTGAGCTCCTTGCTATGCGTGCACAGTGTACCTGAACGGAGGAGCGGAGGCCTCGGTAGGAGGAGTCAGACCGTGGAGCAGAGTGGAATGTTGCTTGGTGCCTGGTCAAGTGAAACTAGCAGTGTTTGTGGAGAATTGATCGGAGCTGAGCTTGCCAAGACAAGGTAGGTCTTATTTCTCCTCCCCTGGCTTCCGCTCCACATGCCATGTGTAAAATAGTAGAAAGTTTAAAAACACTGACCAGACCTGCAGTCCAGGCTGAGTGAGGCTGTGGCTGTATTTTTTATTACAGAGCACACAGCATAATTTACAGCACATGGCATTACTGTCTGCATTTAACTGCTTGATGGGCTTTTGCAGCCCATTCATTTCAAATGAATGGGCTGCCAAAACACATACATGTAGAGTTGCCACCTCATCCCTTTAAACCCAAACACATATTGATTACACCGGTTCTGTGGCTGATTAAGGTGGTAATTAAACTCACTTGGTGCCTTATCTGCATTAAATTAGCCTCAGAACCGGTGTAATTAATATATGTTCGGGTTTAAAGGGAATGTTTGCCAAGGGCCCAAACCATATTAAAGACGGCCCTGATCTGACTCAGTTCTCAGGCTTATAGCCGATGGGAGACAGCAGCAGCATTGAATCGATGCTGCCCCATATAGGTGAGTATGCATGTTTTTTTTTTAAATCCCACACTTCTAAATAGCTGTAATAACTTCAATCATCCAGATATGTGCAAGCAAAAGCCCTGTTTTTTTTGTGTTCTTTTTTCTTGCACATGATTGGGTATTTAACCGCTTGAGGACCGCCTCCTGTAGATTTATGTCAGCAGAATGGCACAGCTGGGCAGAAGCACGTACCGGTATGTCCTCCTTTAAGTGCCAAGCCGTGGCGCTCGCGACCCGGTCCTGAGCTCCGTGACCGTGGCCGCGGGACCAGCAGGACCCGATCGGCGCTGGTGTCCCGCGATCGGGTCACAGAGCTGAAGAACGGGGAGAGGTCTGTGTAAACATACCTCTCCCCGTGCTTCCTACACTGCCTGTCACTGATCGGCTGTTCCCTGTCATCGGGAAAGCCGATCAGTGACGTCAGACGTAAAGCCACGCCCCCTACTGTAAAAAAAAAACACACACACACTGACGTAACCCCTCCCCGCCCCCTAGTGGTTAACTCCTTCACTGCCAGTGTCATTTACATAGGAATCAGTGCATTCAAATAAAATGAATAGCATTGATTTCTGTATAAATGCCAATGGTCCCAAAAATGTGTCAAAAATGTCCGATGTGTCCGCCATAATGTCGCAGTCACAATAAAAATCGCTGATCGCCGCCATTTCTAGTAAAAAAAAATATTAATAAAAATGCTATAAAACTATCCCTTATTTTGTAAACGCTATAACTTTTGCGCAAACCAATCAATAATCGCTAATTACTATTTTTTTTTACCAAAAATATGTACAAGAATACGTATCGGCCTAAACTAAGGGAAAAAAACGTTTTTTTATATATTTTTTGGGGATATTTATTATAGCAAAAAGTAAAAAATATAGCATTTTTTTCAAAATTGACACTCTATTTTTGTTTACAGCGCAAAAAATAAAAACCGCATAGGCGATCAAATACCACCAAAAGAAAGCTCTATTTGTGGGAAAAAAACAACACCAATTTTGTTTGGGAGCCACGTTGCACGACCGCGCAATTGTCAGTTAAAGTGACGCAGTGCCGAATCGCAAAAAGGGGCCTGGTCCTTTGGCTGCCATTTGGTCCGGGGCTGAAGTGGTTAAAGTAAATACAGTTTCACCGTAAGTACTAAGCTAAGTGACCATTCATTTTGCCAAATAAAGAACCTCTACTTTTTTGGTAAATCAATTTATCCACATCTAGGCAGCGGCAGAGCACTGCGCCCCAATCCCACCCACTTGTGACATTAGCAAATCAATATTCGCTATTGTTTTCCGGCTTCTCCTCCTGGCCAATCAGGACAGGAAGGAAATCTTAAGACCAGATTAGCTGGGAGGAGAAGTCGGGGAAACTGCGACCTGGATGGAGTAAGTGCAGACCTGGCGGGGGGGGGGGTTTCCGCCCCCCCCCAAAAAAAAATGGAGCATCAGCTGCCACTGCATCTTGGCGAATACCACCATTGACAGCTGCCAACAGAATATGTGTTCACATTGGAAGATTTTTCTCACCTCCTGTTCTGATGACAAGCACAAGGCGAGTTTTGTCCATTATGGGGCCTGAATGATAAATTGCTGTTCTGCATCTGATATATATTTTTTTTTTTTTGGAAAATGATTTTTAATAGTAATTTTCAACATTTCAACTGCAACATTGCAGTAACAATCCAAGTTACAAAGTAGTAAAGAGACAAAAACAAAAACAGCCATATGAATAAAAAGCTGGCCTTAGTAATCTTTGTAAACACCCCTGCCAGTGTAAAGCAATAAAACTATTTTTTTTCAACTGACTTTTTCTCTAGTTACACTTTAAATATAAAGGGATAGTTAACCATAAAACTGCCTATGCAGATAAAGGGCATCTGTAGATAAAGACAAACTGTTCAACTCTGACTAAAGTTAAATAAAGCCCTTGCTATAGGTGTTGGCCATTTACATACCTTATAAGCCCTGACTGGAATACTCCCAGGACATTGCTAAGTACTCCCAGGACGTTGCTAAGTGAGGCCTAGTCGTCACTAATCACCTCCACCATCACAGGAGTGAGCTCTCAAATGCTGAGCTGAAAGCTACTGCATCAAGGAGGGAGAAAGAGTATGTGAGGAGGTTTGAATCTGACAAAGAGCTCACTCCTATGGTGGTGGAGGTGATTAGTGATGACTAGGCCTCACTTAGCAATGTCCTGGTAGTACTGTTTTGAAAGTTCTGAAAAAAAAAAAAAACCATCAATCGCAGCCACTGTGCCCATCAACGCAGCCACTGTGCCATAAATTGCCGCCACTGTGCCCATCAAATGCAGCCACTGTGCCTATCAAACACAGCCACTGTGCCCATCAAACGCAGCCACTGTGCCCATAAAACGCAGCCACTGTGCCATATCAAATGCTTCCACTGTGCCATCAAATGCTGCCACTATGCCATCAAATGCTGCCACCGTGCCCCATCAAATACAACTACTGTGCCCATCTTATGCAGCCACTGTGCCCATCGTATGCAGTCACTGTGCCCATCAAATGCAGCCTCACTGTGTCCCATCAAATGCAGCCTCACTGTGTCTCATCAAATGCAGCTTTAACAGACTTTATCTGCATGGTGTGGTAGCTTGTAAACTGTTTAAATAAAATTATCAGTTCATATACGCATTGATTTTAAAATCTTTTGAATATTGTGTGTATATATATATATATATATATATATATATATACAGATATATATATATATATATATATACACACAATAAGGGTTGATTTACTAAACTGGATAGTGCAAAATCTGGTGCAGTTGTGCATGGTAGCCCATCAACTTCTAACGTCAGATTGTTCAATTAAGCTTTGACAATGATGGCCCGTACACACGATCCAAAATATTGTATGAAAACTGGCGTCCGAGGAAGAATCGTACGATTTTCAGATCGTGTGTACACTACTTTTGAGAGCCGATCAAGACAGTTCATCCGATATTATTAGATCGGACAAGCAAGGACATTTTCCTCGTACGATACCAGATTGTACGATTTTCGTTTAGTTAGTATAATTGTCGTCCGAAAATACTATACATATACATTACAACACATGACATCACTTCCGATTTTTTTTTTCTGTCGTATGAGAATTTTTGTGACTTTAGTAACCTATTCAATTTCTACTTGCGACTGTTAAGCAAAAAAAGTCGTACGATATTTGGATTGTGTGTACGGGCCATAAGCCTAGGTTCACACTGACAGCAATTTCATTACCGCATGTCAGTCCCGACCTCAGGTGCGATTTCGGAGACATCTGTACGGGTTTCTGCGCAGATGCCAATTGAAACCGCACCCTCAAATTAGTACAGAAACTACTTTTGGGAATCTGTGCGGCGCCGCACATGCGGTGTCGCACCGATTCAGAAGGTGCCATTTTGCCGGCAACAGCTCCCGATTTAACATGGGATTTGACATGTCAAATCGCATGCCAAATCACTGCAATGTGAACCAGGGCTAAAACCCAGAAGCTAATTGGTTTCTCCAGTCTTAGTAAATCAACCCCAATATTCAAAAGATTTAAAAATCAATGCGTATATGAACTGATCATTTTATTTAAATTGTCAACAGTATGTGTAACATTCATACCTATTCATATACAAACCTAGGACCAAGATTACACTAGAATGATGTATTAATCATTATGTAGAATGAAGAAACATCATCTAATGTTCATGAATAATACACCTTCAGAAGATGTGAGGTATGACACATTAAGAGTGACAAAGGTATCTTGGATGATCTAAGACTGTTTTTGTTATTTTTTACAAACAAAACTAACTAGGAATGTTTGTTAGCAGTATTGTTGTTATAGGACCGCCGCACGGCGATATATGTCCTAAGTCCTAAGTTTGAAGAGGAATATCGTTGTTATGGCAGCAGCTAGCTGCCATAACCCCAGTATCCTCTTCTTCGGCCATCGGTCCGGTTTCCAAAAATAGTGGTCTCTGCAGCGGATTCGCCGCAAGATTACTTTTATCTGCGGCTGGAAATTTTTTTTTTTTTAAATAAAATTTCTTCATCAATTTAGGTCAATATGTATTCTACTACATATTTTTTGGTAAAAAAAAAAAATCCAATAAGCGTATATTGATTGGTTTGCGCAAAAGTTATTGCTTCTACAAACTATGGGATATTTTTCTGGCTTTTTTTTTTATTTCGACTAGTAATGATGGCGATCAGCAATTTTTAGCGGGACTGCGACATTGCGGCAAACACCTAACTGACACTTTTGGCACTTTTTTGGGAACCAGTGACATTATTACAGTGATCAGTGCTAAAAATATGCACTGTTACTTTTCTAATGATACTGGCGAGGAAGGGGTTAACACCTTTAACAAAAATTGACTTTAGTTATACTGTAAGTAAAAAAAATAAAAATTGCAAGCAGAAGGCTTTTTATTGCAGAAGGTAAATGCTATGCACATGTGCAGCTCAGCATGCGTTCTCAACACAGTGCTGGTGTGCCAGGATGACTGACTCCAATGTGCATGCATGGTAGTTACATCATCCCTGTCAGTCAAACAACAGGCACCCAGAAGAAGCCCAGGACATGTCAACGTCTGGTAATGCCGCGTACACACGTCCGGACTTTCCGGCAGACTAGGTCCGACGGGGATCAGTCCGTCGGACAATCTGATTGTGTGTGGGCTAGTACTAGAACATGTTTCAGATCTATCCAATGGACTCAAGTCCGACGGACAAAAAATCGTGAAAACCATTCGTCTGTGCGCTAGTCTGACGGACCTAATACGATGCTAGGGGAGCTATTGGCTACTGGTTATTGAACTTCCTTCCGGAGCCCTCTGAGCGGATCCGCCCCATGTGAAAGGGGCATAACAGGCATGGCCACACATGGACCAAATTTCATCTGCTGAACCAGCAACATTTCAAACATCAATGGCCAGATTTAGTTCAAAGTTCAAAAAGGCTACATGTTGTCCTCAGGCTTCAAGTTGGGCACTAGGTGAATAGACAATGAACAGAAACAAAGAATAATTAACCTCCCTAGCGGTAATCCCGAGTCTGGCTCGGGTCCAGTTTTTTCTGCTAGGAGCGGTAACCCCGAGCCAGACTCGGGCTTGCATTGCAGGATACAGGGGGAAGTTACTTACCTTTTCCCCTGGATCCTGCGATGTCTCCCCGCTGTGTGTGCGAGCCGTCCGCTCGCTCGATTCACACAGTGCCGGGTGCCGCCGATCTCCGTTCCCTGCGACGTTCCGACGCACGGGAGCGGAGATCGGCGCCAAATTTAAAAAAGTTTAAAAACACACAACACATACAGTACTGTAATCTTACAGATTACAGTACTGTATACAAAAAATACACATCCCCTTTGTCCCTAGTGGTCTGCCCAGTGCCCTGCATGTCATTTTATATAATACATTTTTTTTTTCTGCCTGGAAACTGGAGATTGTCCATAGCAACCAAAAAGTGTCCCTTTATGTCAAAAGTGGTTTTAGACCAGCTAGAAAACACCGATAAAAAATTAGAATCACAATTTATCATCAAACAATAAATTTAATGACAGCAACTATTCTGCAACTGAGCAAATTTCAGTGTTTTTGATTTGATTACATTATTGAATCATTTTTATATATATTTTTATTATATTATAATTTATGATTTTGTGTTTCAAACTTTATCATACCCGGGATGTCTACTAGACTCTGGTTCGGACAGATTTAAGTGAGTTATTCATAAGAATTGCATGCCTACAATATAAAAACGCCAAATTTCCATGCAAAATAATTGTACCGCTTTCAGCACAAAATTCCAGCCAGAATCATACCGCCAGGGAGGTTAAACAGCTATGAACACTATGGGCATATAAGAAGCTGATGTCTTAGGTGGCTTGCCCATGTGATAAGAGAATCATGATGAAGATATATGAGCATGAAGAAGGAAGAGCAGAAGAGATAGATTAAAGGAAGAAGACCTAGGGGTCTTCGGAGTCACTAGACAAAGACTGAAATGTACAACATGGAATAAGGTCGACAAGCAAAGACGTCAGGGCTGTAGTGCACAGAGGTATTAAAAAAAGGGAGAGAATGCATGTGAAAGAAAGAAAAGAGAAAGGGTAGAAAGATGAATGGTTGCTAGGTTTATTGTCTTTTTGTACAAGGACAATGCACTTTCGTATTATTTTTTTAAACAAGACCCGTACTGTTTATGGTTTATAAGAGTAAGGACAAATTATACACTTGCTTACCAGGGGACCTATGTGTAATGGAGTCACAGCGCTGTCTAAAGTGTATAAGCTATACGTAAGTCTACAAAAATCATGACAAATTCTATATACGTGCAAACATATGTGATTTTTCCTGCCGCAACTTAATGTGAGATACACACAAAAGTACAATATAAAAAACTAGCTGCGCTGGAAGTAATCAAAACGTGAAAAATCAAATTCACCCAAAAATAAGTAATACTGATCGTAATCAGAACTTATCTTTTAAAAAAACTGAATGTGTACACAATATTGACAAAATATGTACTAATATAAATATACAGTCCTGTGATAATGAACCACAATCCAATGTGATAATATAATGAAAAATAAACAAAGAAAAAAGAAAAAACCCAAAAACATCAATTGTGGGTTTAGGGATATAAATTTAAGCATGCAAAGAGTCCATAGTATGTACTAAGATTCAGTTGATTATTGCTTCCATGGTGATGTTTAAACTTGACACCCTCAGAAAAGTGGTGCCCCAGGAAGAAGTCATCTTTTGACGAAACGACGAAGGGTGAGCGGCGTGCTGATGCCACCTCCATTCCCCGTCCATCCAGGAAGCGACGGGCAGTGAGAGTGAGAGAGAGAGACGGCCCGCTCGATTGTTTGTTTGTTCACATATGCCTGAATTGACATCTGAAATGTAAGCTATGAGGAAAGATTAGAGGAACTGAATTTATTCACCCTTGATAAGAGGAGATTAAGGGGGGATATGATCAACATGTATAAATATAAAAGGGGTCCATATAGTGAACTTGGTGTTGAGTTATTCACTTTACAGTCAACAAAGAGGACAAGGGGGCACTCTTTACGTCTAGAGGAAAAGAGATTTCATCTCCAAATACGGAAAGGTTTCTTCACAGTAAGAGCTGTGAAAATGTGGAATAGACTCCCTGCAGAGGTGGTTCTGGCCAGATCAGTAGATTGCTTTAAGAAAGGCCTGGATACTTTCCTAAATGTACATAATATAACTGGGTAATAACATTTATAGGTAAAGTTGATCCGGGGAAAATCCGATTGCCTCTCGGGGGATCAGGAAGGAATTTTTTCCCCTGCTTTAGCAAATTGGAGAATGCTCTGCTGGTTTTTTTTTTGCCTTCCTCTGGATCAACTGTGGGTATAGAATGGGGTATATGGGATTGTATGATATATATATATATATATGTATATATATATGTATATATATATGTTTTTTTTTTTTTATTTGTGGTTGAACGGGATGGACCTGTGTCTTTTTTCAACCTAACTAACTATGTAACTATGTAACTATGTAAGTGCGATATACACATGCTTTTTTTACAATAAAGGGTTAAGCAGTATTATGCTATGGACGTCTGTTTTTCTTTTATATAACGGATCTTGATGAGACTAAGGAGGACCCTGGCAGGATTGATTTTTATGTCTGTACCCAGAGAGTGATACCTGGAAGATTCAGGATAGAGACCCTGGCAGGGGGATATGCCACATGCCTTTCTGATCTCTTTTGACACAGAGATCAGATCAGCTGGTAAGCTGCAGTAGTTTTATTTGGCTGAGGATCCTTCTCTTCTTTTTCACCGGGTTATCCATTCACTTTTCTGAGGGTGTCAAGTTTAAACATCACCATGGAAGCAATAATCAACTGAATCTTAGTACATACTATGGACTCTTTGCATGCTTAAACTTATATCCCTAAACCCACAATTGATGTTTTTGGGTTTTTTCTTTTTTCTTTGTTTATTTTTCATTATATTATCACATTGGATTGTGGTTCAATATCACAGGACTGTATATTTATAATAGTACATATTTTGTCAATATTGTGTACACATTCTGTTTTTTTAAAAGATAAGTTCTGATTACGATCAGTATTACTTATTTTTGGGTGAATTTGATTTTTCACGTTTTGATTACTTCCAGCGCAGCTAGTTTTTTTATATTTTACCAGGGGACCTGCTTGTCCGAAGCAAATAATATAGGACTGGTCAAAAAATGTCAAGTGTACCTATTTATTTACACCTATGGCCTGAGCTCCCAGCTGTTCATTGCTCCTTTTGGTAGTTTGTGCATTGTTATAAGATGAACTAGATACATTTTAATTTTTTTTAGTTTTTTTTAAAGGTTTAAGTACCTCTAACAAACAACTCTTCTGCATACCTACTCAGAAAAATGTCATAAACAGGAAGCCTAATTCACACACTAAATTCAAATACATTTATATCTAAAGATTAGGCAATGTGAAAGGTACCAGTATTTTTTTATGTCAAGCTATAAAGTTTATAACGTTTATGAAATGTATTCATTGTTGCAATGGATAAAAAAAAAAAAAACTTTAGAGTCAAATTTTATTCAAATGTACTTAAAGTTTTGGATTTTGTTTTGGAAATAGTGGAGAAAGGTTAGAATCCCTGTAATTTTTTTTTCATTGCTGTTGGATCAATTTACCTGCTCTATTTGTCTAAGCCCCCATACACACGGTCGGAAATACAAACAGAAAATGTCCGATCGGACAATGTCTCAGAAAATCCGCCCATGTGTGGGCTCAATCTGATTTTTTCCATCGGATCTCAAATTTTCGGACAACAAAATCCGATCAGAATTTTTCCGATCGTGTGTAGGGAATTCCGACGGACAAAGTGCCACGCATGCACAGATCAAATTACGAGACCAAAGCTATTGGCTACTAGCCTCTATGTAGTTCCGTAGTACTCAATGAACGTCACCGCGTTCGGAGCGATCAGATTTTCCGACAACTTTGTCCGACCGTGTGTATGAAGCACCAGTTTCGGACAAAATCCATCGGAAATAAACGGACGGATTTTGTGGTCGGAATTTCCGACCGTGTGTACGGGGGCTTAGAGGGGAATTCTCTCACTTTGAAGAGGTTTTTCAATGACTTCCATCTCCTCAATGGGACACAAAAATAAAAACACACACACAAAAATAAAAACAAATTCCTTGTTAGTTTCTGCACGAAAGCCTTTAGTCGGTTTGGTTTTGGCAGACGGTAGAAATAAACAATGCATAGAAAGACATCTTTAAAAGTATTAAAATCAGTCACACATCTTTATAATTATTTATAATCCTGCAAATCCCTCCAGCTCACATGCCTGGGAATTTGAGCGTAATGTCATACAGGTTTTGGGAGTCTCCTTTTTTACAAACCATAGTGACTGACTGTCTTGTCATCAGGCCATATAAAAGCTTGAGGATTCTAGCAGACGGGACATCAAAGTTTTCAGAAATCCTCCTGACATTAACAGCTTTAGCTACACGGTTATTCCATTAAAGATGGCATCTGAACGTCTCGTGTGCAAAGTCGGTCTCTGGGTGCTTGCAGCTTGCATGGTTCTGAGCCTACAGGGTGCAGGTGAGTGACAAATTTATACATATAATTTACTTTTTGATTTTTGAGCTATAGGATATTTCATAACACCAAAAAAAGATTACATATAAAGGTAATAATTTTACACTTTATGTCCAGTATGCATTTTTACTAAGTGCTATAGTACTGTTTTGGTATGCACATTATATTGCACCATCTTTGTCTACTTCTGTCCTTATTATCCCCATATATCACCATCTTCATTAAGTCGGAATTTTGCCATTCTAAGTTATAAATATTTCTTGTCATTGTAGTAAAGATTTGTATGGGTGTCATTTGCCCACTCTAACCTGAGATACCCATACTAATTTCTTACACACCTAAGCTGGTGACTCTCAACCAAATCTATAAACAGTTTAATAGGTAAGGAAACTTTCAAATACCATTTCTTTACCCTTTTTGCCCCACCCCTCTAAGCTGAAATATCCCACCAAAGTTCTATACTTACTGAGTTCTTACTGCCAAGGCCCACTTTAACTTATACATCATTTGTACAGGTTTCTTCACCCGATGTCCATGCATGGGCAGAAGAACCCAATGATTTCTATAATGTGAGGATAGTTATGAGTAATTTGGAAGAGCCAACCTAAAACCAGCTAATGAAATAGATTACAAAATTTACAGGAAGTTTATAAAACTTATGGAGCCTTATGGGCAAGTAGAATAGATATGAGATATGGTTCAGTTACATTTTGGATTATAATTAGCTTGCAGGAGTCAGTTTTTGGCAAAATGTAGTGTGCAGGGTGCAGTAAACAAAAGGAACCAATCAAAATTCAACCAACATTATATTGCTATAAATGAATACAAAGTGGAATCTAATAGGGCACCATGAGCCAATCTACAGCACCTTCCTGTAAATGTATTCCATTATTATTCTTTTCATTTAATTCAAATCTTTTTTCTTATTCCTACAGAGGCTCAGACAAACTCTACTAACACTGGTAAGTATGTGAACCAATGAATTGTGTCTTCTAAGGTGCAGCAACTTTTATGTACTGAGTTTTTCATTAGGTTACTACATGGTAAGCTTGTATTTTGGTGACCAAACACCGGTCATGGCTGCAGTTTGGACATTGCTTAGGTTTGGATTAGATTCAAAATTCTTAGCTTTTTCCACATGAGATGGACAACTGATAAAAGCTTAGACACAGGAATATTTTCCAGGAAACTCCATGAGACTTTTTTGCTAACAACTTTCTTGACTTCAATGACTCCACTTGAACTAGAGAACTTATATTACTGTATTACTATTGCATTACTTCTGTATTACAGTATTACAGCATTACACATTACTATTTCCTATACTCTATATAAGTTTGGGATGTAGTTAGATATAGAGATTGGCATAGAGATTTGTAGATTAGTTACTAGAGGCAGGGTAATTGAATTACTACAGTCAAGGCCTTTGTCAGCAGCCTATGGTCTTGTGTTGATAGCATCAGTTTGACATCAGTTGGAGACACTTCTGAGATCATTTAGAATTATTTGATGGATGCATTTGACCTGCAATTGACCCTTATCTGACCTGCATTTGACCTGCTTCAAGTTCATTTTGCATTCCTATAGACTTATACAGTAACTGTCCAAAAGCCTGTTGGCAATGGCCCTTACTCTGTTTAATAGTTAAACAACTCTGGTGATAAGACATCAGCCACACAGGGAGTGCATTGTTTTCAATGTAATTTTAAGAAGGAGCAGTAAAGAAATAGTGGAACACTGAAAAGTCAAACAAAGGTTTCTTACATTATGACCAAATATGTGGTCGGTCCCCCATGTACATATAGAATTGCATATATACAAACAAAATAAGGTTTTTAACACATAAATACACATTGATAAGATTATTTATTTCAAACCCCTCTTCTTTAAGTGTTTTAAGAATAGACATTCCCTTTAATAAGGTTTATGAATCTACCAATAAATGTGCTCTTTATAAATACATACAAAGTGGAAGCACATTAACTGTTGGTTTTACTTTAACTACATGCTATTTCATAAGTCTACTTTATTACCTCTATCTCTGTGATGTGAGCTGATATGATCTCTTTTTTCCGCAGGAGTGCCTGGATGGGGTGTAGCTTTGCTGGTGTTAACATCTCTGATCCTGGCCTCAATGCTGTGCAGTCTGTGCTGTGTGGTGAGTCTATAATCATGAAGAACTACATGTTGGTCTAATCATAAAATAACAGTTATTATCAAGTTCTTATCTTATCAAATCCATTTATGGTGGATGCATGTTTTGAATTTTAATTATAGCGATTTTTCAAATGTAAGTTTATAATAAAGTTACAGTTTTACATGCAAATCCAACACATTATAAAGTATTTAAATAAGTGGCTTAATAAACGAAAACATAACTTTAGATAGACAGTGGAAATGCATATCTGTGAATTGTGCTACCTGCCAAAGGACTTTTAAATCAGTCCAGCCTTTTTATTTGAAACTGATGCCATTGGCAGATGTTACAATCAGGTCCTGACCCTCTCTGAAGACTACAAAGCCATTTTACAATGCAGTTCATAATAGTTAAGTTCAAAAACAAGTTTATCCCAATAATAGATTGTTTGCAAAGGCAGTGTTTTTTGGGGGTCATATCTGTATCCCTTACATATGACCATATGAAAATTGAAACAATGATGCAGTAGATATGCACTCAATGACCACTATGTAGTTGGATGTGGTTGGAGTGTTATTAGTTAGCACAACATCTGTTAGCATCTAGTTCAAGTAGCATCAAGGCTGCTTGGCTTTGCAAACAATCTTTCATTAGAATAAACTTGTATTTGTACATGGATATTATGGTGTGGAGCTAAATTCACCCTTTCCTATCACATTCCAAAGTGATTGCGGAAGCCCTCTGGTGAGCAGAAGCTGCCAGTCCATTATTTATATTCTCTACATTTACACTATTACTGTATTATTGGATGACATCAATAAAATAAAAATAAAAAATAAATTATAGGGTTTGAGCGCCTCCTATGCATTTTCTCAAGAAGTCTGTGGTTAAACAAAGAAGAACAGCAAGACAAGGGTATGATTATCCCTGTGTTCTCTAAAGTTCACCTCAGTCAATGGGGTTGATATACCAAGGGACTAGACACAGTTCACCACTAAGCAAAGGGAATGTCTTCTGAGCTTAGTCATAGGGTGAAGTTGTGTCCAATTAACCAATCACATGGCAGTATATCATTGTGTGTATAGTGACTTGTTTTTCTTTTCCAGTATAGTGATATGCTTTTCACAATTTATTTCCCTTCCTTGCAGCCTTTGCTATGTAAGAGCGGTGGAGACAGTCATTGTGGATTTTCTCTGAGCAAATAGTAGCAGAAAGAATGGCAAGGACAACATTCTGTTCTGTTTCCTCTTGGTTATGTTACACACAAATCTTCATGTTTACATTTGGCCTAAGTCTTTGCCCGTCTTGTTCTGGATACTCCACCTGTGAATTCAGAAGGTCTTTACCACACAGAGTCTGTGAAGAATTCCATTTTCATTTTCTACCTCCAAATATGGAATCCATCCTCGTTTCTCTAGATTTCATTTCTGCTCTAAAAGCTATTTTTGACTTAATTCAAATATAATTCCTGGCATGTGTACCATTGAGTTGAATGCTATGGCTTTATTATTTTATTATCTGCTGGAATGTGTAAATATAAATAATCTTCAAATAAAAAATGTTTCAGATCTGATCCATTAGCCTGAGTTTATTTTTTAAATAATACCTTTCAATTATACTGGTTGGAGTATACCTTACCTTATCTTCTTACCTTATGAATGCCGAATTTTGCACTTGGAGCCCCCTCCCTTTCATTCAATGGTTCAAAATCTGAGCCTCAGTGGTCAGTACATGCTCTCACATTGGAGTGTGTCATGTAAAGTGAGGGCTCAGCAGCAGGACAAGGTGGAATGGAGTTAAGGTTCTCCACATGTAATGTATACTGTATAATACTCAGGTTTCTTGGTAACTGCAAACAATCAGTCATGTCTACTACTAGTACTAACCCATGGTGGAGGTAATTACCCTTGTTCCTACTTTATCCCAAATATGGTTCATAGAGACTAATCTGACAGTGTGCACTTTTACTACAGGGCTTTATAACTCACAGGTGAGCCATGCATACATAGTAGTAGAGGGCAGTACAATTCCATACAGGATGACAAATAATTATGTTTTAGTGTCTATACATGGGGCTATAGTCCTCTCACTTCAGTACATACTTATGTTAAAGTTGACCATCCTACCACTGTCACACAGGTACAGTAGAGGACAGTCCAATGTACTGCTTGTCACACCTATCTTTCATGATTGACAGATTTTTACTGCCTTAGTACTGTTGAGGATGGCCTGGCAGTACACAGAAGTATATGGTAGTTGGCAGCTCTGTATCACTGCCACTTGACAACTTTTAGATTTAGCTGTACTGGACGTTCAACTTAAAGGGGAATCCTTCTAAATCAATAAACATGTGCATTAAGCCTGATATTTTGATGGAGCCCTTGGCTCTCTCTATCTCTGGTTACTGGCCAAGCTGATGTTCAAAATAAACTAGGCATCCCTGATTGCTCAATCCATATGCAGGTATATTCTACAATGAACCGGAAAGCCAAATATGTTGTCATACCCTTAGCATAGGCCCCCAATACAGCCTGTGCTCAAGGTTGTTGGATTTAAGGATTTAAGGATTTAAGGACTTTCTGAGCTCAAAAATTATACCTGCAGGCAGCACAAGGTCTGCTCTCTGGCAATATTAGTAATCTGGATAAATGAATGTACTTGAAAAGTTCACTGGGTTATAAAGATGTGTCTTTTGTAATTTTACAAATCAATTAAGCATGCCCTTGGTTAGTACGATAGAGCTCTCTGAAATTAAGGCTATGTGAAAGATTTACTTTCCTATCATATCAGCTGATCACCCCGCACTACTGGCATGCAGTTGTCAGGTTGTTCCTAAGCTCTTATCTAGGTAACAGCCTCTCCTCAACTGGAGTAAGCATGGTCACCTTAAAAAGGCAAGCTGTACCATCAATGTTCCTTTGACCACCTGGTGTTCCAGATAGGTGGGTCAGGTCTTCCTGCTTGCTATCCTATCAGTGTAGAGGCAGTTAGGAAAGGGTGTGGCGAGTATGCAATAAAAAAAGGGCCAGTGGTAGGGGTTGTGTTATGTAAAGAATTAGAATTAGGGGTTAATTGTTAAGGCCACACTTTAAGTGTTGGGGGAGGTCTCCCAGCGATCATGTCACGGAGCCTCAGAACGGGGAAGGGCCTATGTAAACAAGGCATTTCCCCGTTCTGCCTTGTGACATGACAGAGATCACTGCTCCCTGTCACCTGGTATCTCTGAGTGTGTCAGACAAAATTTGGTTCTGTCAGACAGCTTCACACTGGTACCTTGTAAATTTTCAGTGACACCTCTCCTCCACTCTAGTAGTGCATAAGTGCGAGAGGTTCCATAGTCTGGTCTCACTGCGATCACATAGGCCTTCCTATTTGGGCACAATGCCTGTACAATGTCTTTAACCTGTTTTTCTTCCCAGTTTTCCCCTGTGAGTTTAATTGCCATGCTAGCTTCTGAGTGTGCGCCTTCCGCTTCGCACCACTGGACCACTGTGATGGGGTCCATACTGGCACCAAAGTGGCGGGCTTGCTTGCAGAGTGACAGGATCCTGGACGAGCCCCCACATGTAGCACTGACCCCCAAAGGAGCTGCTGAATTTGTTTGGGCCTGTACTCTGCTATTAAACACCCACTGACTTGGCTCAGTCCCCTTGACACAGCTGTGGAGCAATGTTGGTGTGAAGCTGATGGTGAAGGATAACCCCACAATATGCAATGTAACAACAGTATACCTTTGTTATTACCTGGGTATCCGAGGTTCCACCTGCAGGAAAAGGAACAACGCTCTACACCAATAGTACTTAACCAGAAACGTATCTTTACTGGGGTTAGTGTAAAATAGTAATTACAACATTTGCACCGTCACACCAACATAATGTGACAGCACAGTAGGAACACACAACAGTATGCACATGTACAGTGGTCTTAAATGATCCCTGAGAATGTGTCTCCAATTGGGACTAGTGCTCAGAGCGACTGGACTCTACTCTGGGCACCTTCCCACTTTCAGCACACTCTGGTTGCTACAGAAATACAGGGTCAATAATGAATCACAACACAATCCCTAGGGAGCTCCCCCTACTTTAATGAGGTGCAAGGCCTTGCAATACAAGATGCAGTCTTTGATCTTCTTTCTTCTGCTAGCTATTTGTGGTTATAACAATTTGTAATCCAACAGTGGAATAACAAGGGTTACCTTGAGATGAATATTGGAACTGTTCCTGTAGCGTGATCCACTTATAATTACCTTTGGTGCAATTGCTTAAGAATAACACAGTGTTAAATTGAAGTGAAGAATAGGCTTGAGGCCTGCTTAAACTCTTTATTTATTAGATTCTCCTCCATGGAACTACAGGTCCCAACAACACTGTGTTAAAGTCTAATTGTATGCAAGTGCATAAGAAACTGTGGGCAACAGCCCTCTCACCAAACTGGGTCTGAAGGAATGGAACAGTTCCGCTCCGCTGGTCACAGTCTTGCTTCTCACTGGCCGGCTCCGTCACACCGCTCCGCTCTGCAAGATGAACCGGGTCCCTCTGATGGCTCCGGCAGGTGTCTCTGGATCCTTCCCAATCTGGTCACTCAGTCTCTCCAGTGATCAGGTGAATGGCAGAGTCTGTGATTGTTCCGCTCCGCAGTGGCTGTGGGCCGCGCTCTCTGGAGACCTCCTCACAGGTCCTTACAGGCAGGCCATGCGGCCAGAAGAGAAAGAAAATGGCCGCGGGCTCTTTTATAGCCTACCCAGCATGCAGTTCAGTACAGGATGATCATGGGTAGGTCACCTGGCATTCTGGGTAGGTCATAGTAAAATGTAAACAGAACAGTCACTTCCTGTTATCTTTCTAGTGCTATAGAAAAGGAAAAATAATTGAAGTCCATTTCCTGTATTTAGCCGCTAGATGGCGCCAAATACTAACTTCTAACACTGCTCATAGACTTACATTATAAAGCATTAATAGGCAGAATACCAGCGCTACATATATATATATATATATATATATATATACTTGACTGCCTGCATTGTATATATATATATATATATATATATATATATTATTACACTGACTAGTACACTGTATATATATATATATATATATATATATATATATATACTAAACTGCCTCCATGCCACTAACTAACCTGCATAATCTAGCTCAAGTTCTCTCAATCTCCACGTATCCCACTACATACGGCCGCCGTGTAAGCAGCCTTATATAGTGTGGGGCATGGACTTAGCCCCCCGAGCCATGATTGGCCAAAGGCACCCTGCCTTTGGCCAATCATGGCTCTCACAGCAGATCGCGCTGTGATTGGCCAAAGCATGCATGTTAGGTGCATGATTTGGCCAATCACAAGCCGTCGATGCACTGTCATCTAGCAGTGCATTAGGGGGCATTCCTATGTGCTCGAATTTGCCCCGAACGGCCTATATATTAAGTTAGTTTGCGAACAAACCAACACCCGAGTCGAACATTGGGACCATCCCTACTGGTGAGGTAAACCACTATCCAATTTCTTGGTTTGTAATTGTAAATAGACTTCATATCAAAGAAAGTTATTGTGAGGCGATGAGTGCCATATTAGGTTTACCAGAAAATGTCCTATCGGACCATGTTGTAGGAAAATGCGACCGTGTGTGGGCGCCATCTGACTTTTTCCGTCACAAAAAATTTGAGATCCTGCTCTCAAATTTTCCGACAACAAAGTCCGATCCGACTTTTTCCGATCGTGTGTAGCGAATTCCGACGGACAAAGTGCCACGCATGCTCAGATCAAATTACAAGACCAAAGCTATTGGCTACTAGCCTCTACGTAGTTCTGTCGTACGCAACGAACGTCACCACGTTCAGAATGATTGGATTTTCCGACAACTTTGTCCGACCGTGTGTATGCAACACCAGTGTCGGACAAAATCCGTTGGAAAAAATCAGACGGATTTTGTGGTCGGAATTTCCGACCGTGTGTATGGGGCATTAGAGTGGTTATGGTTTCTTGAAGGAAGTTGGATCCTAGAGGTGGAGCAGCTACATTTTGTTTATGAATATCATCTTTAGATCGACTAAACCTTTAAGCCATCATCAGCGGAAATTGTTGATATTTTATTAAAACATTCCCAAACTTTTGTGAGTGGCTCCTTTAGTTCTATCAGTGGTAGAAAATGTTGAGGAATTCTCCACCATTGATTGAAATTAAGAAGCAACTTAAGTGAGTGATAAAATATTTTCAATAACAAACAAACCCAGCTGATTTGGGATTACTGTCACCCTCTATCACAGAAGAGTTGTATGATGAAATAGTTCTCAATTGATTGTGAGCAAACTACAAGATTTATTTGCTGGCATTGTAATTTGTTGGAAATGCTGAAACAAAATAATACTTTTGGAAAAACTTTTGGTTTGTAGCAGAAATTTTTATTTTTAGGAATGCTGAAACAAAATAATGTAATGAAGGTTTTTGACTGTAATCAGAAACTTTATCCATTTTTTTCTTTTCAGTGTTAGATCCAGTGAGAAAGGGTTACATTGTCAGTCATGGTTTCACTTCTGTCTGTGTCCCCTTCTTGACACTCATCTTTGCTTTTGAGGTTTTCAGTTTCAAGCAATGCTCTAAATCTGGAGCATTACTAATTACAAGACAGTGTGTGGTCAACCTTGCATTGTACACACCGTTGTGTGTACACAGCAAAAAACAAACAGTAACGATTAACACTGGCAATACACTAGTAGAAGTGTGGAAGTGGAACTTCCGCTCATCGGAACCCCCCCCCCCCCCTCCGGTGTCACATTTGGCACCTTTCAGGGGGTAGGGGGGTGCAGATACCTGTCTAGGACCGGTATTTGCACCCACTTCCGGGCATAGACTCCCACAGGAGTCTATGCCTCTTCCTGTCCTGCCGTGCTGTCTGCTGGGACACACACGGGTCCCAGAGACAGCGCGGAGCATTCCTATTACATTGCGCAACTCGCAAGGCTTAATTTTCTGATTCCCATACCGAAAACGGCTGCGGCAACATCCGAGGACCGAGGGACGGTTCGGCCTCGGGTGCCGACATCGCTGCACCCTGTGACAGTTGAGTGTCCTTATTTTAAAAGTCAGCAGCTGCAGTATTTGTAGCTGCTGACTTTTAAAAAAAAAAAAAAATTCGCCCGACTCCCTCTTTAAGAAACTTTGTTCAATTTTCTAATCTTTATTGGGGTCAAATGAATGTTTGTTTGTGACCACAGTGACAACATTTTTTTTTTGAAAGAGCAGGATGGTATTTTTTCTCAAAGGTACACATTTCTAACAGTGTATGTGGGGGTTGTCCAGTAAAATCCATTTGTTTCAAAATCACATGTTAAAAGCAAACAAAATTTACAAAAACAAAAAGTACTTTTTAAATGAGATTCATCAAATCATTGAATGGTTGGAAAACTTTACTAGTGTAGACCAGCCTAAAGCCCCGTACACACGATCAGACTTTCCGATGGGAAATGTTGGATGACAGGCTGTTGGCGGACAATCCGACTGTGTGTATGCTCCATCGGACGATTGTTGTCTGACTATACGCCAACAAATGTGGGCTAGCATATTTTCAAATTTTCCACCAACAAATGTGTGTTGTCGGTCTTTCCAATCGTGTGTACACAAGTCTGTTGGACAAAAGTCAAAAGTACAAACACACATGCTCGGAAGCAGAAGCGGTCGGTCTTGTAAACTAGCGTGTGTAATGGAGAATTAACATTTGTGATGTGGCAAATTATGAAATCTCCAAATGCAGCGCACAATTCTCTTCTTCTTTATTGGCATAATAATGAAGCTGCTTTGCTGGTGATACTGATGGAGTTATTGCAAACACATTTTCAAAGGCTTTTTTTTCCTAGTGATATCAAGAATAATATTATTATGCTTTTTTTTTTTTATTTGGGCAAGTTACCACAACACCATTATCCGTAGTTTTTAAGATCAAAGATACAACTATGTTGATGTCCCTTGTTAATTTTACATTGTATTTTTTAAAATAGGCCAATAATAAGGCCAATAATAAATATCTCCTCTGATCCGCAACATGACTGGTTGACGAACGGCCGTTCAGAAACAAATTGAAAAGCACGAACTGAAAACTGATCAATGAAAAAAAAGAAAAGCGCAAATCAACACAAACTTCTACTAACACGAAATTAGCAGAAGGAGCCCAAATAGTGGAGCTAAAGAGCTAAAAAACCACGTAGTACGTCTAGTACGTCACTACGTTCGTAATTGTTGGCCAACAATTGTGTGGTCGTGTGTATGCAAGACAAGTTTGGGCCAATGCCCTTCGGACAAAATTCCACGGTTTTGTTGGCGGAAAGTTTGATCGTGTGTATGAGGCATAGGTCTCATGGCCCTCATCAAGTTGAGTTAACAACCTGCAAAGTGCCCTGAAATTAAGTCTACAGTGTATTTTTAATCTATTGTGTACAGACTAAATGTTTAAAAAGTGTATTTTTATTTAGGTAAGTTTGAATTATTGCATATATCTATTTCCCATTTTCAGCTTGCAGCCAGGTGGTTTGTTAGCTCCCCAGATAGCAAGCAATTGTGCTGCAAGCTTGAAAATGACTCGTTAAGCTTTTGCTAGACTTGCCAGGCTTCACAAGTTTTTTGCACAATTGCAGCAAGTCCACACTGCATGACTAGATCAACTTTCTTTGAAAACATTCTGCAAGTCTGCTGCAAGTTCTGGTTCAGGTATATTGTGCAAAAGTGAAGAAAAATTGGGTGCAAAACATGTGTGAAAAAATTATATAAAGAACACCCAAAATGATATGAGTGTAACAATACAACTTAAATCATAAATATAATATCAAAACAGTCCACCAAAAATGCAAATATATAAAAATAAATTATGAAATTAATTCTTCTTTGTATGATTAATCTCCAACACTGTGCCTTGCTAAAGTGCAATATCCTTGAATCTTGCAAAAAAAACATATATAAAGTGCTTCACTCGAAGTGTCATGCAAGTCTGCTCACCAGATATCTCCGGCCACTAGGTGACCACTTGGCATATAATAAATAGGAATCTTCCTCCGTTAGCTGGAAACTTCCAAGCCAGAAATCGCTCCAAACAACTGTTACCAGTACCGTTCAAAGTTCATTCATCCAATCATAGATGGTATTTGGAGATTCCTCCAATTATTAGCAGTACTACACTCTGAAGTGTACATCAGGAAAATGGTTTTCCTGATGACGTGCGCCTGAGCACGAAATGCATAGAAAACGAGGCGTGAGACGCCTGATATAGGAGCTTTCCTTTTTTCACTACAGCTGAGACGCACGCCGCGCTTCCTATCTCATACACCAAATGACGGACCGGCCCCTGCCTCATCCCCCAGCTGTGCTGCTATCTACTGGATTTTATATGGGCTTGTAAGTGATTTTTTTTTTTAATAAAGCCGGTATTACACTATATTGCCTTTCTGTCGCTCGTACTTGGGGGAGCCAATTTCTACAGATTTAAAGGTAAGGAGTGCTGGATGTACACTTCAGAGTGTATTACTGCTAATAAGCCACTCAATAGACTTACCCTGCTTCCTACCCCCTTCTCTTCTTCTTCCCTTTTCTTCTCTTTCTACTACACTTCCAGTCCTACACCCCTCCCTTCCCACACTCCCTGCCCTCTTTTTTTTTCTTTCTGTCCTTTCCACTTTACCATACAAACAACCTTGAACAGAAACATATACCTTACATTTCCTTCAGAACCCTTGGTTACATATTGTACAGAATTAACACTTTGCCAATAGGGCTTAAAGGTGGCCCAAACGCAACATAAATTAATATCTGCAGCCCTTAAAATTTAATCGCTTAACCTCAACATGCCAGAAAGATGCTCTCAACACTTCATGTACATGAAAAAGTTGAGAGCAGACATCATCTTCTCACAAGAAACCCATTTTAAATCGAGCAATACTCCCAAATTATCAAATAGAGACTTTCCCACAGTCCATCTCGCTACCAATCCACTAACCAAATCAAAGGGAGTTGCTATTGTCATACGCAAACGTATCCCACTAGAAATCACTGCTTCATTAACAGATAAAGAGGGACATTACATTTATCTCAAAGGTTTAGGGGAAGAACGATCCCTCTTGCTAATATATATAATTCAGTCCAAGTAAGCTTTTTCCAAGATAAAGCCACACTCTTGGCTTCCTTCTAATCTGGTATCCTTATCCTCGGCGGGGATTTCAATTTAGCACTGAACCCACTTGATACCTCTTCCAGTACCTAATCTATGCCATATGAAGCTCTCTGGCAGATCAAACTCCAATTACAAGAGCTACTGCTCCATGATTCCTGGTGCACTCTCTATCCTGGAGATAAGGATTACTCTTCCCCACCACACAACCGCTATTCAACAATAGCTATTCTCTGGATCACACAAAAATACCTCCTGTTCTTAGAAGCTGCCACAATTGAGCCGATGTTCATATCAGATTCCCACCCAATTATTATGACCTTGAAACTCCCAGAACAACTCTCCTACACCAAAACATGGAGACTTGACACTACTCTACTAACTGACCCCATGAACGCAAACACTATTCGCACACACATAGCAGATTTCTTTCAAAACTACAGCCCAAAACTCCTGCCAACTAGCTTGCAAGATTGGTGGTCCACTAACACCTGAGGAATTCACATTGGCACACAAACAAACCAAACTGGGAAAAAGCCCAGGCCCAGAAGGCTTCTCTGTGGTTTACTATAAGACCTTTTTCGACTTACTGGCTCATTAATTTCTACGCCCCTTCACTTTCTGTCAGGGCCAACGCTCCCACAAAACAAGTTGCTTGAGGCACATATTTTGTAATTCCCAAACGAGTCCCAAGCTGTAAATATATCATTATCACCAACACAGGTTGAGCAAAGTCGCCAAAACTTCCCCTTCACTTGGCAATCAGAGGCTATAACTTACTTGGAAATTCAGCTACCTACTAGACTAACCGAACTAAAGGAAGACCTAAAACACTGAAGGTTTGTGGTTTGGGTGTGCAGCGATTCTCAAAGTAAATGTCCTACCACATCTTCTATACATCCTTTAAGCTGTAACCATCAAATTACCAATATCTTTTCTCTGATCCTACAAACAAATATGCTCTGCCTTCCTCTGGAAACAAGGCCGTCCAAGAATTAGTTACGTCCAACTCATCGCACCTAAGTACACAGCAGGGATAGGCCTCCCAGAAATTCAAAACTACTATTGGGCATGGCATTTAGCCCATATAGTGGATTGGAATGTCCATCATAGGATCAATGACTGGATAAACCTGGAGAACTTTTTTCCACCACACCAATTATCACCACCCCTTGGTTATGCCACTGCCATATCCCCAAAGACCTACAAGAACATCCACTCATAGGAGCGACTCTGCAGTGCTTTAAAGCAACTTGTTCCAAACTCAGAATCTCCAAAGTGCCCAGTCCAAAACCACCTGTTTGATGAACCCGGGAGGGGGGCCGGATTCAGGGTTGAGACTCCTCCACCTCTTCAGAGCAGACCACATTAAAACCCAATGGCCCAACTCTCAACTAACCCCTTGGACCTACATGCAACTTAAACAATTTGCAGAATCCTTACAATGCTCAGTGCCAACATCAGACCCCCTTAACTCCTTTAACTCCAAATTATGCTCTGCAACCAACCGCGGACAAGATGTTATTTCTCCCGTCCATAATACAGTATGGGCAGACCAACATGCTGACGTGGGTTAAGCTTGCAAAGCATGGGCTCAAGACTCACAATTGGACTTGACTGCAAAAAACTGGGAGCTTATTCACCGTCATGTTCTATCAATGTATTTATTCAAGAAAACAACTATAAAATCCTATCTCGCTGGTACAGGACACCCCCCCCCCTCCATAAAATCTGACCCAAATGCCTCTGACTGCTGCTGCAGATGCCAACAAGCAAAATGGACTCTTCTACACATCTGGTGGGACTGTCCAATAATCCAATAATTTTGGACAGAAGTACATGAATGAACAACCCAGGTGACCTCCTACCCCCTAGAATTTACCCCAGCACAATGCCTTCTCCACTTCTCATCATCATCCTCCACCTCTTAATCTAAATCTCTTGCCATGATGATGATGATGGTGAATGCAGTCAAAATGTGCATACCAGTATTTTGGACTTTTAAAATACGTTTGCCATAACTCCATCAGTATCACCAGCAAAGCAGCTTCATTATTATCCCATTAAAGAAGACGAGAATGTGCGCCGCATTTCGATATTTCATTATTTGCCACGTCACAAATGTTAATTCTCCATTACAAACGCAAGTTTACAAGACTGACAGCTTCCAGCTCGTCCTTGCTTCTGAGCATGCGTGTTTGTACTTTGGACTTTTGTCCGACGGACTTGTGTAGTACACAAACTCGGAAAATCCGACAACAGACATTTGTCCACGGAAAATTTTAAAGCCTGCCATCCAACATTTGTCGGTGGAAAATCCGACAATTGTCCGATGGAGCATACAAACGGTCGGATTTTCCTCCAACAGCCTGTCATCACACATTTCCTGTTGGAAAATCTGATTGTGTGTATGCGGCTTTAGAGCACAGATTCGAGTAGAGATTGTGTTTGCTGAATATGCACCATTGTTTATTAACAGTTCCTTTAACTGCTTGCTGACCAGCCAATTTTTTTTATACTGCGGCAGGTCGGCACGATCCCACAAACCGTCGTAGCTGTACGTCGGCTCGTGGGATTGTGATAGCAGGCGCTGCACAGCGGGGGGTGCCAATGCTCGTGGCCAGCGGTCGCGATGACCGCCGGCCACGAGCGATCGTGGGCACGAGGGACAGAACACGCAAGTGTGTGTGTAAACACAGAAATCCCTGTTCTGTTCTGAGAGGAATGACAGATCGTGTGTTCCTATTAGCTAGGAACCACGATCCATCACTTCCTCTAGTCATTCCCCTCCCCCTTCAGTTACAATCACCTCCCAGGGAACACAGTTAACCCCTTGATCGCCCCCTACATTTTTACAGTAATCAATGCATTTTTACAGCACTGATCACTGTATAAATGCCAATGCTCCCAAAAATGTGTCAAAATTGTCCGATGTGTTCCCCATAATGTCGCAGTCCGAATAAAAATTGCAGATCGTCGCCATTACTAGTAAAAAAAAGAATAGTAAAAATGCTATAAATCTATCCCATATTTTGTAGAATGCTATAACTTTTGCGCAAACCAATCAATATACGCTTATTGCGATTTTTGTTACCAAAAATATGTAGAAGAGTACATATTGGCTTAAACTGAGAAAAAATTAGCTTTTTAAAAAAAAAAAAAAAAAATGGGGGTATTTATTAGAGCAAAAAGTACAAAATATTGTGTTTTTTTTCTAAATTGTTGCTCCTTTTTTGTTTATAGCGCAAAAAATAAAAACCGCAGAGGCGATTAAATACCACCAAAAGAAAGCTCTATTTGTGGGAAACAAAGTACATCAAAAAATGTCTCGGTCATTCAGCAGCCAAATCTTCCGGGGCTGAAGTGGTTAAACAAGGAAGTGGTTTATTTTGGCTGGTAATAAACTATTACACAAGTTGTCATTGTGCTATTGAAACATTTTCAATATATAGTATACACAATTCTTTTTCACTCTTCCCTGCACTTAATGCTATGTGTGTTTACAAGACTAAGCAATGTATGATTCGCCCTGATCAGAAGTGTGTGAGTCATAATGCCTGTGGCAGATTTACAGCTTACCTGTTGCAAACTGCAATAAAATCCACAGTAAAATACTTCCTACACGTGAACATTTTAAAAGACTATCTGTGATGGTTATCGGTGATCGATGTCTTAGGATAAACAGATGATTTTGTTTTTGATAAATACCGGTGAGGTAAACCACTAATCGATTTATTGGTTTGCAATTGTACATGGGCTTTCAAACATATGGAAGATAGTTAAGGTGAGGCAATGAGTGCCCGATTAGTTTCCCAGTGAATACGTTAGTAAAGAGGGCAAGCACCTTTCGTTGGTATGTGGGTGGGGGATAGGTAAAGCTTGGGCTTCAGCTCTTATGCCACGCACACACGGTCGGATTTTCCGATGGGAAATGGTGGATGTGAGCTTGTTGGCTGAAAGTCCGACCGTGTGTACGCTCCATCGAACATTTGCTGTCGGACTTTCCACCAGCAAATGTTGGCTAGCAGGTTCTCAAATTTTCCACCAACAAAACTTTGTTGTCGGAAAGTCTGATCATGTGTACACAAGTCCGCGCACAAAAGTTCACGCATGCTCCGAATCAAGTACGAGCCAGAAGCGATCGGTCTTGTAAAACTAGCGTTCGTAATGGAGATATCACATGACTATTGAACTTCCTTTGTATGGGCTCGTCGCACGTCTTGTATGTCACCGCGTTCCCACTTTCATAATTGTTGGCCAACATTTGTGTGACCGTGTGTATGCAAGACAAGTTGGAGCCAACAACCTTCGAACAAAAATCCACGGTTTTGTTGGTGATAAGTTTAATTGTGTGTACGCGGCATAAGAGTGGTTATGGTTTCTTGAAGGAAGTTGGATCCTAGAAGTGGAGCAGCTACATTTTAATTTAAGAATATCAACTTTAGGTGGACTAAACCTTTAAACCATAATCAGAGGAAATTGTTCATTATGCTTGAAAACATTTCTGGGCTTTTGTGTGTGGCTCCTTTAGTTCTCTCAGTGGTAGAAAATGTTGAGGAATTCTCCACCATTGATTGAAATTAAGAAACCACTCAAATGAGTGATACAATATTTTCAAGAATAACAAACAACCCCAACTGATTTGGGATTACTGCCACACGATATCACAGAAGAGTTTTATGATGAATTGTTTCTCAATTAATGAATAGTGAGCAAACTACAAGATACATTAGCTGTCATTTTAATCTGTTGGAAATGCTGAAATCAAAATAATACTTCAAAAAGATTCTGGTTTGTAGCAGAAATTTTATTTTTGGAAATGAGGAAACAAAATAAGTCTGAGAAGGCTTCTGACCTAATCCAAAACTTTCAGTGTTAGATCCAGTGAGGAAGGGTTATACACACGGCAGGACTTTTTCAGCCAACTTTCACCAAATCACTTGGTTTTTCTGCTCTTTACCGCCACCTTTGGTCAACTTCTGTATTGTTGTCTGATCTTTTGCATTGGTTCTGCATTGGTTTGTACAAAAGTCCGTTGGTTTTGTGTACACACGGTCGGACTTTGGTCCATCTGACTTTTTTGTTTTAAGGCCCATACACACGATCGGACTTTTTGACAACCAACATGCAAATTAGCTGTTTTGGACCAACATCCGACCGTGTGTACGCTCCATCGGACCAACTTTTTCCAGGTTTCATCGGACTTTTGTTGGCTGTGCGAACGGACCAACTTTCTGCCAACAAAAGTCTGATGGACCAAAGTCCGACCGTGTGTACACAAAACCAACGGTCTTTTGTACAAAGTACAAACACGCATGCTCAGAACCAATGCAAAAGATCAGACAACAATATAGATGTTGACCAAAGGTGGCGCTGGAGTATTCGAACGTCCTCTTTTGAAGTGTCGTCAGTACGTTGAAACGTCACTACGTTCGTGTTGGTTGCCTAAAAAGTCCGACCGTGTGTATGCAATACCAACTAGGGGCCAACGCCCTTTGGACAAAAATCCACGGGAAAGTTGGTCCACGGTCCGATCGTTTTACTTTTGTCTGTGTCTCCTTTGTGGTACTCATCTTTGCTTTTGAGGATTTCAGAAGAGGCTTTTTAACCCTTTCATGACTAAGCCTATTTCTGACATTTGGTGTTTACAAGTTAAAATCCCTATTTTTTGCTAGAAACTTAGAACCCACAAACATTATATATATATATATATATATTTAGCACAGAATCCAGAGAAAAAAAATGGCAGTGGTTGCAATATTTTAGGTCACACGGTATTTGTGCAGTGGTGTTTTAAACGCAATTTTTTGGGAAAAGATGATGTTACACCAAGTAAATAGATACCAAACATGTCATGCTTTATAATTGCACGCACTCGTGGAATTGCCCTTACACAGAATTGCCCTTACACTGGTGGTCAGTGTAAATCCCCCTAACATTGGTGGTTGGTGTAGAAGTGCCACTTTACATTGGTGGTCAGTACAAATTTCCTTGAAATCCCCCTTACATGGAGGTCATTGTATATTCCCCCTTACGCTGATGGTTGGTATAAATGCTCCTATTACATTAGTGCCAGTGTAGAAATCCATCTTTATATGTTGGTCAGTGCAAATCCCCCCTCACATTGGTGGTTAGTGTAGATTCCCCCACTATATACATGCCAGATATTTCCAGCTTCGCACGGCATGATTCAAAATTTGCCACAGTGTACTGCCTCCTAACTAATCCCATCTCCCGACCACTGCCACTGGTCACATAAACCCCCCAGCATTGCCACTGATCACCCCCCTCCCCCAGCATTGCCACTGATCACCCCCATCCCCCAGCATTGCCACTGATCTCAGGAGTCCTAGGAGTTTTCTGTGTATTGATGGGTCCCCTCACCTCTACAGCCCATGGTGTGCAGACAGTGAGGTCTGGTATGACCCTTTGGTCTGGTATGGATTTGGAGGGGGGACATCTCATGCCAAAATAAAAAAAATGGCATGGGGACCCCCAAAATCTATGCCAGACCCTTATCTGAGCATGCAGCCCGGTAGGTCAGGAATGGGAGAGGATGAGCGAGTGCCCCCCTTCCAGAACCATACCAGGCCGCTTGCCCTCAACATGGGCTTTGAGGATGGAGACAAGGGCCTTTACCCAACAACCCTGGCTGATGGTTGTTGGGGTCTGTGGGCGGGGGCTCATCACAATCTGGAAGCCCCCTTTAACAAGGGGGCCCCCAGATTACAGTCCCCCTATGTGAATAGATAGGGGTACATTGTACCCCTACCTATTTACCCAAAAAAGCAGTGAAAAGTAAAAAAAAAACAAGAGCCAGTTTTTGACAAGTCCTTTATTAAAAAAATAGCTCCAAACTGTCTTCTCCCAGAGCCGTCTTCTCCCACTGCCATATTCTTCCAGAGCCGTCTTCTTCTGGAGCTGCCTTCTTTTTGTGCTGTCTTCTCCCACAGAGCTGTCTTCTTCTCGCCACCACTGTCTTCTTCCTCACTGCTGGTGCCCGCTAAAAACAAAAAAGGCCTCCGTTGTGATGTGTTCCGCTGTCTGACATATCTTATATAGGCATAGGGTGTGGCCATCCTATGATATCACCCGGAGAGCCCACCCTTTCTGACGTCACAAGGAGCAGGCTGTCCGGGTGATGTCATCGGATGGAGAACGGAGAAGACACGCCCGGGAGAAGACAACGCAAGAAGAAGACAGCACCAGGAGAAGACGGCAGTGGGAGAAGACGGCTCTGGGAGAAGACAGCATCGGGAGAAGACGGCAGTGAGAGAAAACAGCTCGGGGAGAAGACAGCTTGGAGCTATTTTTTTAAATAAAGGACTTGTCAAAAACCGCTCTTGTTTTTTTTTACATTTCACTGTTTTTTGGGGTGAATGGGTATTGGGTACAGTGAATGTAAAAAATAAAAAACAATATTTAGTGCAGCTGTGCATGGTAGCCAATCAGAATCTAACTTCAGCTTGTTCAATTAAGCTTTGACCTAAAAAACTGGAAGCTGATTGGTTTCTATGCAAAGCTGCACCAGATTTTGCACTCTCCAGTTTTAGTAAATCCAACTTCCATGGGAGAGTTCCAAGGCGAAAAACAGCTGACCAAAAAGAGCACAAGGGCTCCTCTCACATTTGCCAAAAAACATATTGATTACCCCAAGACTTTTGGGCAAATATTCTGTGGAGTGATTAAATAAAAGTTTTTTGGAAAGTGTTACATCTGGCGTAAAACTAACACAGCATTTTTTTTCAAAAACATCATACCAACAATCATACATGGTGGAGGTAGTGTGATGGTCTGGGGCTGCTTTGCAACTTTAGTTTGTGACCTCAAGCGCACTTGGGTTATAGAGCAGAATGATCCAAAACACACCAGCAAGTCCACCTCTGAATTACCTAAATCTGATTGAGATGCTGTGGCATGACCTTAACCCCTTTACGCCTAAGGGTAAAACAAATCTTAATGTCTAAGCACAATTTTGCAACTTTGACATGTGTTAGTAAAACTATACATATCATCACAACTACTTTGGACATTTTTTCAGGACAAATTGAGCTTTCATTTGGTGGTAAATGGTTATAGATATCTCCTGATTTTCTTTTTTATTATCAAAAAGAAATCTGTACAAAAATTTATTTTTTTAATTTAGCTGTATATTTCTTGTAACTCCCATAACCTATGACCAAAGAACAACCCAAAGTCAATTCTCCTGCTCCTGAAGATCGCAGCGATACCACACATGCGTATGTTATTTGTTGTTTGTACCCGTAGTACAGCCCAGAAACAATAGTGCATTATCCTTTTTTTGGTCCTACCTAAAACACACAAAGGGCTCGCCACGAGACTTTAAATGAAGTGGGTACCGTTTCCGTCAGTAAACAAAACAGTAGTAAATACAGTATATGGTTTATTCAAGTAAAATTGTTTACATACATAGATATCACCAACAATTACCAATTTAAAAAAAGATACATAAACAAGGAATATTGATACATTTATGTAATAGCAGTCATAGTACATGGGCATCATGCCACCCAACGCGTTTTGCGAGATCCAGCTCGCTCCTCAGGGGTGGTTGTGTGCAACAATGTGCCTAGGATGAAACAGTATATATTTGGCAATATGGCACAGTATTGATTATAAAGGCACAGGGTAGGAGGGGTTGTGGGTCCCCATACTCACCCCTGAGCTTGACCATGGCTACAGGTGTGCTGCTCCAAGACGGTGGCAGCAGGTGCCACACCAGGGAGCTGAGGGGGCGGAGCCAGATGGGACCCCACCAGTGGCCAAACGGAGAGCAGGCATGGCATGGATATAGTGATGTATCCCTAAAGAGCATAGGCTGTGAACATAACTGTGAACTCCGCCCCCCAGCTCCCTGGTGAGGCACCTGCTGCTGCCGTCTTGGAGCACATGGACCGTACATGGACCGTATTGCTTCCCCCCCTATTTATGTATGTGGGAGAGGAAAATGGCTGCCCTGGGTGAGGTTCCTCCCCGCACCCACCGCGCTATGTTCAATGCGGCTATGACACGAGTGGATACGCTTCCGGGCATCGAACCCGTGCATGTTCGGAAATAGCGGGGCGGGACCAAAGACGTGTCCACCTCAACCTTATCAGTAAAGGGGAAGGCAGCGGAGAACAGAGAAGCCCCGCCCCACCAAGGATTGCAGCCTAGGACCCAAACACAATTAATGTGCCGACCTGTCCTTTAGACAATGACATGTTGGAAAGATAACTCCAGTTATAGTAATCTAGTAATATTAGCTTAAAAAATATATATATATATATATATATATATATATATATATAGATATATAGATAGATAGATAGATAGATAGATAGATAGATAGATAGATAGATAGATAGATAGACAGACACACATTATCTCACAAAAGTGAGTACACCCCTCAAATTTTTGTAAATATTTTATTATATCTTTTCATGTGACAACACCGAAGAAATTACACTTGGCTACAATATAAAGTAGTGAGTGTACAGCTTGTATAACAGTGTAAATTTGCTGTCCCCTCAAAATAACTCAACACACGTGAGTACACCCCTAAGTGAAAATGTCCAAATTGGGCCCAATTAGCCATTTTTCCTCCCTGGCGTCATGTGACCCGTTAGTGTTACAAGGTTACAAGGTCTCAGGTGTGAATGGGGAGCAGGTGTGTTAAATTTGGTGTCATTGCTCCCACTCTCTCATACTGGTCACTGGAAGTTCAACATGGCACCTCATGGCAAAAAAAAGAATTGTTGCTTTACATAAAGATGGCCTAGGCTATAAGAAGATTGCCAAGACCCTGAAACTGAGCTGCAGCACGGTGGTCAAGACCATACAGCTGTTTAACAGTACAGGTTCCACTTAGAACAGGCCTCGCCATGGTCAACCAAAAAAATTGAGTGCATGTGCTCAGCATCATATTCAGAGGTTGTCTTTGGGAAATAGACGTATGAGTGCTGCCAGCATTGCTGCAGAGGTTGAAGGGGGTCAGCCTGTCAGTTCTCAGACCATACGCCGCACCCTGCATCAAATTTGTCTGCATGGCTGTTGTCCCAAAAGGAAGCCTCTTCTAAAGATGATGCACAAGAAAGCCTGTAGTTTGCTGAAGAGAAGCAGACTATTACTGGATTACTGGAACCATGTCCTGTGGTCTGATGAGACCAAGATAAACTTATTTGGTTCAGATGGTGTCAAGCGTGTGTGGCAGCAACCAGGTGAGGAGTACAAAGACAAGTGTATCTTGCCTACAGTCAAGCATGGTTGTGGGAGTGTCACAGTCTGGGGCTGCATGAGTGCTGCCGGCACTGGGAAACTACAGTTCATTGAGGGAACCATGAATGCCAACACGTACTGTGACATACTGAAGCAGAGCATGATCCCCTCCCTTTGGAGACTGGGCCACAGGGCAGTGTTCTAACATGATAACGACCCCAAACACACCTCCAAGACGATCACTGCCTTGCTAAAGAAGCTGAGGGTAAAGGTGATGGACTGGTCAAGCATGTCTCCAGACCTAAACCATATTGAGCATCTGTGGGTCATCCTCAAATGGAAGGTGGAGGAGCGCAAGGTCTCCAACATCCACCAGCTCTGTGATGTCGTCATGGAGGAGTGGAAGAGGACTTCAGTGGCAACCTGTGAAGCTCTGGTGAACTCCATGCCCAAGAGGGTTAAGGCAGTGCTGGAAAATAATGGTGGCCACACAAAACATTGACACTCTGGGGCAAATTTGGACATTTTCACTTAGGGGTGTACTCACTTTTGTTGCCAGCGGTTTAGACATTATTGTCTGTGTGTTGAGTTATTTTGAGGGGACAGCAAATTTACACTGTTATACAAGCTGTAAACTTAAAGCGGTGTTTCACCTAAAAAAATGTAAAAGTCAGCAGCTAAAAAAAAAGTAGCTGCTGACTTTTAATAAGTACACTTACCCTTCCAGGGCCCCCGCGATGTCGGTCGTGGAGGCCGAGATGTCCCTCGACGATCCGGTTCCAGCGCCACCATCCTCAGTAAGGGAAACGGGCAGCAAGTGCTGCCCGTTTCCTACTGCGCATGTGCGAGTCGGCGCGCGGCCTACTGCGCATGCGCGAGTCGAATTTGTGAATGGGGAACGCGATGTGTTGTGGGACATAGTTCCCATAACACACCGCGCCCCATTCACTAGAAGGTGGCGCTCGGAGCAGAAGAGAGAACAGCGCAGCGGAACAGGAAGAGGCAGATTAGGACGATCTGCCTAGCAACAGCCATTTCTGGTAAGTAAAAAAAATTATTTTTTTTTTTTTTTTCATTAACATTTTTTTAAAGTTTTTTTTTTTCAGGGTGGCCCTCCACTTTAATACTTTATATTGTAGCAAAGTGTAATTTCTTCAGTGTTGTCACATGAAAAGATAATAAAATATTTGCAAAAGTGTGAGGGGTGTACTTTTGTGAGATACTATATACCGCATTTATCGGCGTATAACACGCGCCGGCGTATAACACGCACACCAAGTTTAGGAGGGAATTTAAAAGAAAAAAACTTTTAGGAGGGAAGTTTAAGGAAAAAAACTTACATTTAAATGCCCATTAATGCAGCCTTGTCAGTGTCATTTGCAGCCTTGCATTGCAGCCTTGTCAGTCATTTGCAGCCTTGTCAATCATTTGCAGCCTTCCATGTCATTTGCAGTCTTGTCAGTGTCTTTTTTTTCTTTTAAAAATGGCGCAGCCGAGATACAGAGCGGATGTTCTGTGTATGTCGACGGCGCTCGGTAGTTCTCGGCCATTCTTGGCGGCTTTCGGGTATTTTCGGCCACACTCGGCCGTTCCTGGCTATCTTAGGCCATTCTCGGCTATCTTCAGCCGTTCTCGGCTATTTTAGGCCGTACTCGGCCGCTCTCTGCAGCTTTCGGCTTTCCGAAAGCTACCGAGGATGGCCAAGAGCGGCCGAAAATAGCCAAGAACGGCCGAAGATAGCCGAGAACGGCCGAAGATACCCAAAAGCCGCAGAGAACGGCAGAAGAGGTTACAAACGGCGGGGGATCGGCGTATAACACACACCCCCGATTTCCCCCTGATTTTAAGGGGGAAAGGGTGCGTGTTATACGCCGATAAATACGGTATATATATATATATATATATATAAATAAAATAAAAAAAGATATAAAAATAAATAGAAATAATAGAAATAAAAAAATAAAAAAATGTAAATATAAAAAATATAGATATTAAAAAAATATATAAAAATCATTGTCAGTTATCGCACAAAATGCTTGATTGTAGTTGTTGCTGCCAAGGGTGGCACATACTTATTAGGTTTAGCGGGCAATTACTTTTTCACATAGGGCCAGGCAGGTTTGGACAGGTTTTTCCACTTAATAAATTAAATCATGATTTAAGAACTGTATTTTGTATTTACTTAGGTTATCTTTGTGTAATTGTGGGTTGTAAGTGATAAAGGAGGTACTTAATACAATATACCCAATTATCTGATAATTGTGACAGATAAAGTGCACTAGTGCTTAACCACTTCCCGCCCGGTCAATAGCAAATTGACGTCCGGGAAGTGGTTTCGTTATCCTGACTGGGCGTCATATGACGTCCTTCAGGATAACAGCCGCCGCGCGCCCGTGGGGGCGCGCATCGAGGCGATCGGTGGAGCGGTGTGTCAGTCTGACACACCGCTACACTGATCTCGGTAAAGAGCCTCCGGCGGAGGTTCTTTACCACGTGATCAGCCGTGTCCAATCACGGCTGATCACGATGTACACAGGAAGAGCCGTTGATCGGCTTTTCCTCACTCGCGTCTGATAGACGCGAGTAGAGGAGAGCCGATCGGCGGCTCTCCTGACAGGGGGGGTATGCGCTGATTGTTTATCAGCGCAGCCCCCCCTCAGATGCCCACACTAGACCATCAGGGAAGCCCCCAATACCACCAGGGAAGCCCCCAGCATGTGGATGGCCAGGTACATCCCCCATGGCCATCCACATGTTAAAAAAAATGCCAAAAATATGCCAATCAGTGCCCACAGATGGGCACTGATTGGCACATCATATTTAATAAAAAAAAAGTTAAAAAAAGGGATGCAAAAAGGGATGCCCAGCAATGCCACCCATCAGTGTCATCAGTGCCACTCATCAGCGTCCATCAGTGCCACCTATCAGTGCCCATCCATGCCCACCCATGCCCACCTATCAGTGCCCATCCATACCACCTATCAGTGCCACCTATATGTGTGCATGAGTGCCCGTCAGTGCCGCCTATGAGTGCCCGTCAGTGCCACCTATGAGTGCCCGTCAGTGCCACCTATGAGTGCCCATCAGTGCCGCATACCAGTGCCACCTATCAATGCCCATCAGTGCCACCTATCAGTGCCCATCAGTGCCGCCTATCAGTGCCCATCATCAGTGCCAACTCATCGGTGCCCCCTAATTGGTGCCACCTCATCGGTGCCCATCAGTGCCGCCTTATCAGTGCCCATTAGTGCCGCCTTATCAGTGCCCATCATTGAAGAAGAAAACGCACTTATTTACAAAAAAAATTAACAGTGACAAAGAAAAACTTGTTTTTTTGCAAAATTTTCGGTCTTTTTTTGTTTGTTGCGCAAAAAATAAAAATCGCAGAGGTGATCAAATACCACCAAAAGAAAGCTCTATTTGTAGGAACAAAATGATAAAAAATTTGTTTGGGTACAGAGTAGCATGACCGCGCAATTGTCATTCAAATTGCGACATCGCTGAAAGCTGAAAATTGGCTTGGGCGGGAAGGTGTCTAAGTGTCTGGTATTGAAGTGGTTAAACATTGACATTTCAACACATCTTATACATAAAACCGTGCATACACCAAATACATTAAAGACATTAAAGCAGGACCATGGCATATTATCATTTTATTTAAAAATAGAATAAATAACAAAAAAAAGCCAAATAGCCTCTTACTTAAAAAAGTGGAGAGAACGAACGTATCAGACCGGGTGGGTTGTGAGCTAGCCGTGTCGCTTTCGCTGCTTGAATTTTACAAAGGTAGCATATTGCACTTTGAGGGGAGCAGCTTTTCTTTTTCATATTCACTATATTTCGATCAAGCGCGGGGTTCCCCCATCTTTTTGGTTTACTCATATCTTTGTGTAATATTAAAATGTGTTTGATGATCTGAATCATTTCAGTGTGATAAATATGCAAAAAAAAAATAGAAAAATAAATCAAGAGGCAAATTTTACAGCACTGTACTGTATATTTGCTCATCAGTAATGCTATTCATTTACTACAACTTTATAATAATAATATTATCACTCTGGTCCAAATATGTATTCCTATTTATTCATTTACTAATGGATTTTTTTTTGTTTAGTCCGCTAAAAAAATCTAAATGTTTTAAAAAATTCAAATACCCAAACCTATGCATGGGAATAAAAATAAATAAAAAATGATGTAAGTTTTAAGAAAAGACAGTTTCCTGAGTTCAATGAAAAAAAAAAAAAAATTGAGCGAATTGTTTCCTTTTTCAGTTGTGTTATATCATGCTTTTAAGTTTTATTCTGTGAAATATTTGGATGTGCCCAATGTTTCGGTTGGTCCATTATAAGCAGCATCTTTGGGGCGGTACGGGAGCGCTGTATACAGTGCTCCCAATCCGCCCTGCCCATTGAAATGAATGGGCAGCGCTGCAACACGGGGGCTTTTAACCCCTTGTTAACCCCTTCTTTGGGGTTAAAAGTGCCCCGCTACCGCCGGAAAAAACGTTGCTGCAGTGCCGGTAAAAGAGGTGCTAAAATGAGTGGCTCTTTACCGCGACCAGGAGGCAGGAGGCTATTAGTGAAAGGTGTCCACAGCAGCCAGCACAGGAATAAAAGAAAGAATCCAGATCATCGGTTGATACAAAATATTTCAGGCTTAATTTTTAAGCCCTTAAGGTGAGGGCACACCTGACGGTGGCGAGAGCACAAACTACATGAAGTCACTCGGCACTTTATTTATTTATCAATATGGACTTTTTGTTTTATTACTCTACTCTTACTCTTGCATCACATGGATTATTCCACGTTATATTGTTTGGAATTCACGGATCACAAGCACTTTTCTATATATATAGCTCCCTTGTTACCTCCTCCCATGCTCGCCTTCAAGACTTCTCCAGAGCCTCTCCCATCCTTTGGAACTCCCTGCCCCAGTCTGTCCGATCAGCCCCTACCCTGTCCACCTTTAGGAGATCCCTGAAAACTAATTTATTCAGGGAAGCCTATCCCACAAACACCTAACAACAACTGTCCCCGAGCCACCCCCATCAAATCATTATCTGCAGCTATTACCTTTTGTACCACCACCCCATCCCTTTAGAATGTAAGTTCCACGAGCAGGGCCCTCCTGTACCTTTTTTATTGAACTGTACTGTTGTCCCCCTATACATTGTAAAGCGCTGCGTAAACTGTTGGCACTATATAAACCGTGTATAATAATAATAATAATAATATATACATATTTTTATATATTTGGCACTGCATATTTTTTCACACTAGATTTTTTTATATAGATTTTTGACATATATTTTTTATATAGATTTTTGATATTAATTTTCATAATATTTTTATATATTTATCATTTTGCATTCCATGTGATCAGCACTGCAGTAATCCGTACTGGGATAGGAGTATATTTAATAATCATATTATCATTAGTTCTTCTAGTGTTTGGATTACAGTTATATCCATCCTGTAGAGCACAGCGCGACACATTTATATATACTTGTGCATCTGCACAGATATATATAATAACATATACAGGTCTTTTATTCACATTGTGGGAAGGTGTGGGGAGTGTCACCAGCTGTCACCATTTATAGCATTTAGTTTCTAGCAGCGCACAAGGTTCCACCCATTCTCTCTTTACCACGACCGCCCCAGTGTGAAAGGGGTCTAAAATAAACCCCCCTAAACACATTAATAAAATATTGGTAAAACAAACATAATCCTTTCAATTAAAAATTATTTAAAAGAAAAGTTATTACAAAGCACAGTTGTTTTCAAATCATAATTTATTCTTCAAATGCACATTCCATTTTAATATAAGATACACATTCTTCAAACAGACATGGTTAGCTAAAACACATATAATATAGCCATGATCAATATAACAAAGTTATAATTAGATAATGTGCATCCTCAAATAGGTTATTATTGTCTTATGTACATATGTATCTTTTCAGCTTTAACCTCAACAAGAGAGGCACATGTGAAGAAGATCTCAGTACTAGGGCTTGAATACATTGCAGTTTTTACGAAGAAGCAAATCATTTTTGGAAACGCAGAATGGCAACGTCATTGGCATCACTTTGAATACGAGCAACCGCTCTTTTTGCATAGAAGAGGCTAAAACAAATTGACAAAAAAATTAATGTTTGTGTTAGAAAATAAGACAATCTAAAAATACAAATAAAAGATTGTGCAAAAGATAAAGAATATCATATGGCTACCTGCAAAAATGGATTTATTTATAACACAGCAGCAACAATGAACACATTGAGCTCAATTTACTAAAGCAGTGGGGAAAGTGAACATCCACTCAGTTTAGCTGTTCTCATCATGTAACCAATCATGTCGAATTATTTATACATAAAAATCAGGTTTGGCATTTATATTGATTTTGCCTAGGTAGCGTTTTTCATTTACTTACAAAAAATAGGGCACCCTACCAACATAACTTTATTGGCTGGTTTGTCTCTATTTTATATTGAAGTATACAGTATATTTGATAGATATAACATTTGTATTTTGGTTGTACATGATAGCATATTAAAGCGGTATTCCGCCACCCCAAAAAAAAAAAAAACACACATACTGCAGCTGCTGGCTTTTAACAATAGGACACTCACCTGTTCTGGAGTCCAGCGATGTCGGCACCACAGCTGATGTTTCCATCAGCTGTCGGGTGCTGCCACCGCCATTGCGGGTAAGGGTACCCGGCAGTGTAGCCTTACGGCTTCATGCCGGGAACCCTACTGCACATGCGCAAGGCCCCGCTCCTCTCTTCTACTGACGTGGCGACAGGGAGAGGAGGAGGGAGAAGGAGGGAGCCCTGCGGTGATGTCACGGGCCGCGGCCCGGACTCTCGGAAGTGGGAACAGGATATCTGCCAATTGTGGCACCGGAGGGGGAGAGGAGAGAAATTTGCGGAAGTTCCACTTTTGGGTGGAACTCCACTATAAACTGTATCTCTAGACATTAAAAAAAAAAATAATAGAGTGGGGAAGGGTTAGACTCTCTGTCACGTTTTTAATTGCCTTCTGTGTATTGAAGAGACTTAAAATTCTGTCTTGATGACTACTGTCACTGAGACAGAAAGTGAGGGAAAATACATAATTTTTGAGTTGTTCCCAGAATGAAAGGTAAGGGGAGATCTTCCAAATGGGGACACCTGCTCCAGGAATAACTGCATTGGGAGGGGATTCCCTACATTTGGGAGTTTCCTCTAACTTCCTGTTGCATCTCTGAGAAAGAAAGTAATGGGAAGATCCCCCAATGGTACAAAACTGGTAGGGGTTTTAACCCATCTGTACTAAAACTAATAAAAAAAGGTTTTGCTATACACATATTTTAACTACTTGTCTACTAAAACTATGAGTGTTGCCATTTTTAAAAATGATTACCGGACCATGATCCATGGCTTCTTTGTTTCTACTTTAAATACAAACATGTATTTGCTTAAAGTGATTGTAAAGATACATTTTTTATTTATTTTTTAAATTACAAACATATCATACTTACCTCCACTGTGCAGCTCGTTTTGCACAGAGTGGCCCCGAACCTGCTCTTCTGGGGTCCCTCGGCGGCTCTCGCGGCGCCTCCCCGCATCAGATAACCCTCTAGAAGAAAGCGCTCTTCTGGGGGGTTACCTTGCGGGCGCCATAGAGGCTGGATGCAGGACTCGGCCCCACTACCGGCGCCCGCGTCATTGGATTTGATTGACAGCAATGGGAGCCAATGGCTGCTCTGCTATCAATCTATCCAATCGACAGTCGAGAACCCCGGGCAGAGAGACAGTGCGTCCCGGGGTCAGGTAAGTAAAACGGGGGGGGGGGGGGGCGGTCACTGACAGGTGTTTCACCTTAATGCATAAATAAAAAAACACAAACCTTTACAACCCCTTTAACTTATACAGTAACTCCACTTTTGTTGAGAAAAACAACAATCCCATCTGTGTGTTCTATGTACATTGGAAGGATTTTACCAAACTTTTCTGTAGATTCCTACTTGTTTCTCCTCTGAAGAAAAAGCTGTTTGTTTGTCTATGTCAATGTGCACAGTGAATCTAAATGGGAGGGACTTTCTCATAATTAATCAGCTGATACCCTTTGCAGTGTCCTAATAAGGAAAGTGTCAGGGTCTGAATCCTTTTAGACGTAATTAACCCTTTGGGAGTATCTCAGCAAAACTAACATTTTTCTTGTAGAGGATACCAAAATCTCTATCTTCGTGCAGACTTCTGGGAAAATCAGTGTGCCAATAACACAAGCAGAAAATGACATTTCTGGAGGGCGTTTCTTACATCAACTGTGTACATAAGGCCTCCAGGTTGCATTACTAAAAAAAAAGTGATATAGTGTGGCGCTTACAATTGAAATTAAATACTAGATTAATCATTAAAAAGTGATCCCACTAAATACTGTGTTAAATGCATCTATTATTAAGTGGGATACATTTTTTAATGATTAATCTAGTACATTTGATGATAATTGTAATTGTTATGTTGCACATGTTTTGATTAGTTTATATACTTGATGATTATCATTAGACACTTTATTGATATGATATTGGGATTTATGTTAGAATGCATTGAATTTTCCAGAAAATTGCATGGCTGCAGATTGAAAAGGAAAGGTGATTTTTAATAGCATTTAATTACAATATGGCATGTGTGGCAATTGTATATACACTTTTATTTATTTTTTGCTGTTTTTCCCCATGAAAGTAGAGTTGTCCTTTAACTGCTTGACACCAACATTATAGATGAAAGCAGCACAACTCTTTAATTGATTTCATGAATGTAAACAGTATGCTAAAGTGAGTGAACATTTAGGAGCTTGCATAATACATGCTGAATCAGGCCTGGAACAGCCAATGAGTTAATAAATCTTACCATCAAGCAGGTGCTGAGCAAGCCCAAAAGCAGAAGTATGCTGGCTTCCACAACAATTGCAATTCCCCAGCCAGGTACGTCTGCAGAAAAAGGGAGAAAAACAAAAAAAGAATAAAAATCACTCAAAGGGAAATTATTTATTGTAGTACACCCACGATCATTAAATACAAATCCTAGAGTGTAAAGATAATTACTAGATAATACCTACCTCTAAACTATTTATACTAAAATAATCATTGATCTATAGCTGGGGCAGTGACCGATGAATTCTAGACATGTGCAATTCATTTAATTCCGAATTAGTTATTCAACGAATTTCGACAAATTTGTTTATTTCGGAAACATCCGAAATTAACGAAAACCCAAATTTTTCTGAATATTTTGAAAATGCTAATATTCATAAATTTGTAAATTCGAAAATTTATCAATTCGTAAAATCGACAATTCGGAAAATCGGAAACCCGAAAACTTGAAAATTCCAAAATCTGAAATAATAGCTAACTATTAAATTATAGGTATTGGAATTTCCTTTTGAATTTGGCTGTTAGTGAACGTAACAAATACACATTTATCCAAAGTTACGAATTATCCGAAATAACGAATGCCGTATCTAAACAAATGAAACGTAACGCATTATTAAAAATAAATAACAATAATAATAAAAACTTTTTAATATTATTATTTATTATTAATTCAATCCGTTCCATTTGTTTAGATGCGGCATTCGTTATTTTGCATAATTTGTAACTTTGCATAAATTCGTATTCGTTACGTTCACTTACAGCCAAATTTTGAAAGGAAATTCCAATACCTATAATTTAATATTTAGTTATTATTAGTTAGTTAGTTACTATTTAGAATTTTTGGATTTCGTTCTTTAAAATTTTCGTATTTTCTTTCTTATTTTCAGATTTTCGAATTTACGAATTGCGATCATAACGAATGACCCGAAAAACGAAAACAAAACCAAAACAAAACGAATGAAACGAAAACGAACAACTTTTTCGGCAGTGCACATGTCTAATGAATTCTAACTGGTTATTAGAGTAAATCAGTCTGTCCCCTGCCAGCATTCTGCTGGGAGGATTAATGTCTTTTGTGTGCATAGGTGTGCGCCAAGGGTTTGCAAGGTGTGCTTGGGCACACCCTAATCACTATGTGCAGTGCAGACCCCCCCATGTTGCACCCCCAAACTCCCACACCAGTGTTGATGGCTTCCCTCCTCTCCTCTCTCCCCGGGATGTTTAAGGGTAGGGAGTGGGGGGAAGGCATTAATCAATGTGTAATTTACTGGCCCCTTCCTTTTCTAAATAAACACTTTACACAACACTAGGTTCAAGAATAACGAAAGCACAGTAAACTGTGTTTACTATGCTTCAGTTAGTGAATGAACAGGAAGCCGCTCAGAACAGAGCACTTCCTATTCATTCACAGTCCCGTGCAGCTGAGGCTGCAGAGAAAGACATGTGTGTTTGAGCTTTGGGGTACACACCCTAATGCAATAGGCTACGCACACCTATGTTTGTGTGTAAGCAGTGGCCTCTCTGCAGCGGTCAGAGCTAGAATTGTGCAATAAGCAGGAGTCATGCTTTATCCTCCCTGCTGGTATATATTTTTATTTTCCAGGAAATAATGTGATCTTTTCTGAAAAAATAAATAAATAAAGGCTACATGTATTAACCATAGACTTACACCCCCCCCCCCCCCATGGAATTTTACACAGTTATTTCCATAGCGAAATTCATATGATGTTCGTAGATTACTGTAGAATGATGTACTTACAATCAATGTCGCAGGTACAATTTTGGGCCTCTGCAATGAAATAAAGATAGAAATAAGTAGGTAAAAAAACTCAATGGTAAGCAAAATGAGCAGACTAGTGTTAATGAGTCCAGAATGTTCTGAATGTAAATGATGACTCTTCTGTAATTATGCCATAGACTTAGGTGTGGCTAGTAGATATTTCTGTCTGCAACAATGCTGAGGAATGGTGCCAATTCATTGAGGTCAGGAATCCCAAATAAAACATGGAGATGAAAGACACAGGACATGTTTAACCACTTGCCTACCAGGCACTTACACCCCCTTCCTGCCCAGGCCATTTTTCAGCTTTCAGCGCTGTCGCACTTTGAATGACAATTGCGCGGGCACTGATTGTCAGCACTGACTGGCATCGCTAATGGGCACTGATTGGTGGCACTTGTGGGCAGTGGGAGGCACTGATTGCTGCCATTGGTGGGCAATGGTGGGCACTGACTGATTGGTGACACTATATTGCTATACTGTAATCAGGGTACTGATGATCAGTGCCCTGATTACATTCCTGGATGTCCCCCTGCGTGGAGATGCCCCTGATCGGCTCTCCTCGCCACACACTCTGTCAGTGTGAGGCGAGGAGAGCTGATTACCGGCATCTCTGTGTTTACATGTGACCGGTTGTGATTGGACACAACTGATCACATGGTTAAAGGGTTAAAGAGCCACGGACGCGGCTCTTTAGAGAGATCGGTGTTGCGCCATGTCTTAGCAACACAGCGCAGCCGCGATCGTCGTGCCGCGTGCCCGTGATCGCCGCGCTGCGCGCCCCGGCGAACGTGGTCGTTCTGGGACGCCGTCATATGAATTATTTGAACTGAATGATCAAACACGGATGAATGCTCAGCTCTCGGTCCTCAGCTTGCAGAGAGTGGTGACTATCAGTCATCGTCTCTCTGCTCTGCCCATCCAGTGCTTACTGGAGCGCCGGGCTGTGGAGGGGATGGGAGCGGCAGGCTCTCTGCGGCTCACTCAAAAGCTGAGCCAGCTGCTGGTTCCATGCATTTTGGCACAGGCAAATTAGGGCACACAAAGGTGCATGGGGGTGCCAATAAAATTTTCTCTCCCACCCTATGCTGCTACATCTAAGTACTGTGGTTACAATAAAGGGAAACTTTTTTACATCTTCCCTGTAATTTGAAGGCCTAACATATCCATAGTAACTATGTTCATTAGGATGCAACAGTACGTTCTCATACCTCCCAACATTTTGAGATGGGAATGAGGGACACCTACTAGCAAAATGTATGTAGGCATAGGACACGCCCCCTGCCACGCCCCCTTAATGGAGAATTAACAAAAAAAAAAGTTAATTAAATCCACAAGTGCTTTTTTTTACCACCACAATTTCTTTTCTAAAAATTACAAATGCAGCAATTTGGAAATTGGATGAAATGTTTAGCACTGGGAAACACTTTTTAAAAGATAAAAAGGGCATTTTATATACAACTATAACGATCAGACCAAAATGAGGGACAAATGAGGGGGACAAGGGACAGAGGGACTTTGCTCCAAATCAGGGACAGTCCCTCGAAATCAGGGACAGTTGGGTGCTATGCGTTCTGCATGCTAAGATCTAGAGCTGGTCATTAATCAAGAAGTTTTAGCTAAGATATTTTTCCTATGAAAACAGTAAGCTTTTGGAAACGCATTTATTTTTTTAAATTTTTTTTAAGGGCTGCAATTTATTTTTTCCAGACCACCAGGGTTTTTTTTTTAAGATGTAGTGCTCTATATGAAGTATATAAGTTATCACATGTTTAGCTATGTAAAGTTTTAAACGTGAAATAAAATATTCAACCTAGGAATAATAATAATAATAATAAAAATAATAATAATAGTAATAACATTAATTCTACTAATAGGTTATTATTAGTAGAATTAATGTTATTATTATTATTATTATTATTAATGCATGTTTTGTTATAAACATGTATTTTTGGCTTCTTCTAAAATGTAAAATTTTTCATTCTAATTTAAAATAAAATTTGCCTGTATTGTCTTCACAGCACCTCAGTATACCATAGATCAGAATTTAACTTTTTACCTATTTAATGCATGTGGCTCAAATAAAAAAAAAATAATAATAAAAAAAAAATTAGCTCACTTCAACAATAACTGTTTAAAAGCAAGAAAAAATAATAATTTTCAGCCCTTTCTGTCCTAAGCTGTTCATGTAACAAAACCCAACTCACCTGCTCCATGCAAGCTGAGAATAGCAATAACAGAGAGAACCAGTAGTGCGGCTTTGCTCAGGAACCGTGTAGCTGCCATGTTGCTTTACAATCCCTCTGGAACTTCTCTTTACTTAGATGACAATTCCCAACTTGTGATGTCCCTTGTCCTAAAACCTCCACTTTATATAGTGTTCTGGTACTGAACCGTAACTCAACATAATCATCAGTACATTGAAGGCATTCCCAAAGGTATGAGTAGCTGGATGAATACTGAATAATTATAGAGCTCGCCCAATTGGTACTTTTTAATTTTTTTATTGGATAAAACATGTCATTCTCCTGGAAGAGGTAATGAGATTAAGGTCAGCTATTTTATATCTTCTAGCATGTGAGCATTTTTCAATACTTTGATATAACCAAACACGTGCAGAGTGCAGTGATGTAGTGGCACCTGCATATTTCTTTTTTTATGGGAATCCATAATGACATACAATTTAAATTGTTTACATTGGTAACCAGAGACTGCATATGGAAAAACTGGCTAGTGTAGCATTGTATTGTTTTTTTTTTAATTAAAGGAAGGTTCACTTACTCTGCATTCACACTACAGCGTTTTGAATCGCGGGCAGATCTTCTGCGCATCTGCCTGTGATTTGACAGGGCTGATGCGTGAATGACAAAACGCGTAATTCGCATTTGAGATGCCATTCATTTGAATGACACCTCAAATCGCGGTGCGGTACTGCTGCGATTGTCGCGTGATAAAACGTGCTGCAATCGCGGCAAACCAGCATCGTGGGATGCATGTTGCCTAAAAAATAGTTCAGGAACTACCCTGGGGGATCAACATGTGTCCCGTGGTTCGGGTTGCCGCAACTGCAGCACGTTTTATTGCACGGCAATCGTAGCAGACCCGCACCGCGATTCAAGGTGTCATTCAAATGAATGGCATCTCAAATGCGAGTTCCACATTTTGTCATTCACACATCAGCGATGTCAAATCGCAGGCAGATCCATAGCAGATCTGCCCGCGATTGAATACGCTGTAGTATAAATGCAGCCTTATGCCTTGTACACACGGTCGGACATTCCGACCACAAAATCCGTCAGATTTTTTCCGGACGGATTTTGTCTGAATCTGGTGTTGCACACACACGGTCGGAAAGTTGTCGGAAAATCTGATCGTTCTGACGTATAAAACGTACGACGGACTACGTAGAGGCCAGTAGCCAATAGCTTTCGTCTCCAAATTCCTGCTGAGCATGCGTGGCACTTTGTGCGTCAAAATTCTCTACACACCATCGGAAAAAGTCGATCGGATTTTGTTGGCGGAAAATTTTAGATCCTGTTCTCAATGGAAAAAGCCCGCTAGAGCCCACACACGATCAGATTTTCCGGCAACATAATCCGATCAGACTTTTTCCATCGGAATATCAGACGGTGTGTACGGGGCATTAGAGAGGAAACTTGTCATGAAACATAGAGAAACATTTGAAACTTTTAGTACCTCAACATTTCAATGTGCTTTCAAGAGCTGTTACGTGATGAAATGTAGGCTCCTGTCCCTTTCCAAAGCTTCACACAATATTTTCCTCTCCCAACATACCCCTCTAATCCTTTTTAGTAGTTAGTAGTTTCTCTTAAAATGTCCCCCACTCGTTCTCTTAGCCCCTACTCTTCTACTAGGAGCCCCTATCTCTTTCTTATTTCTTAAATGTAGGCTCCTGTCCCTTTCCAAAGCTTCACACAATATTTTCCTCTCCCAACATACCCCTCCAATCCTTTTTAGTAGTTAGTAGTTTCTCTTAAAATGTCCCCCACTCGTTCTCTTAGCCCCTACTCTTCTACTAGGAGCCCCTATCTCTTTCTTATAAAGGCCCCTTCTCCTTCTTCGAGTAGCCCACCCACCCCTTATTCGTCTATCAGCCTCCCTCTACCTCTAGTATCTACCATTTCCTTCTTCTAGCAGCCCCTTCCTGTCTTTCTTCTAGTTTTCCTCCTCTACTTCTCCTAGTAGCCCTCTCCTTTTTGTAGTAGTACCCCTAATTCCTCAAGTGGTCCCCTTTTCCCTCTTGTAGAAGTACCCCTCTGCTCCTTATTGTAAGTCCCTCTCTTTCTAGCAGTCTGTCTTTCCTTCTTCTACCAATGTCTCTCGCCTTCATCTAGTAGTACCCTTCTCCTTTTATTAGCCCCTCTATTCTTCCTTGTCTAGCAGCACCCCCCTTCTTCTAGCAACCTTCTTCTCCTACCCCTTATTTTTCTGCCCCCCCCCCCTCTACTTATTCTAGCAACCCTCCTTTCCTGCTTCTAACAACATTTAAAAAAACTCATATTGTATACTTCTGCACGATTTATATTGTATCAGTTTTTTCCTGTTTCCTGGACCCGAATATGAGAAGTCTTAAAAGCTGAAGTTTAAGTATGAACATTTTTACAGCTTAAAGGAAAGTAAGTACTACACTTTAGTAATCTCCACTAGCTTCCATGTCCTGTGTTGAGTGGCTGCCCTGCTGCATTGTGAACAGAGGTGGTTGCTCACTTGGCACAGGAGCCATTCAGGGAACATTTTTTTTTAGTGAATGCAAAGATTCCTCTGATTGGACAAGGTGGAGGAGGCAGTAATGTCACAATCTCCAGCTTGTTCAATTAAGCAATTGCAAAGTGTTCTCTGAATGGCGCCCATGCTGAGTGGACAATCTCTTGTGCTCAATAAGTAGCAGGGCAGCCTATGATAGGCAAGCGACTCGGAAGCTAACAGCAATCACTGGAGTAGCGGATCCTACTACAGTGATTTTCAGCTACCACGAGGATCGGCACATACATACTTGGTCCAATGTAACTAACTTGTAAAAACTGCCATACCTAAACTTTAGCTTTAAAGATAGATAGATAGCTAGATAGATGTCAGGACCAGTCAAGTTTCTCCACCCCAAACTCGCTCATCCATGTCTTTATGGACCTTGCTTTGTGCACTGGTGTGCAGTCACGTTGGAACAGGAAGGGACCATCCCCAAACTTTTCCCACAATGTTGAGGGCATAAAATTCTCCAAAATGTCCTGGTATGCTGACGCCTTAAGACGCCTAAGTGGCCAAGCCCAATACCTGAAAAACAAGCCCACACCATAATCCCCCCCCTCCACCAAATGATTTCGAGGGGTGGTGCAATACTTTTGGCAATATAGTGTGGATGAGCGAGTTTGGGTTGGAGGAACTTGACTGGCCTGCACAGAGTCCTGACCTGACCTCAACCCGATAGAACACCTTTGGGATGAATTAGCACAGAGACTGCGAGCTAGACCTCTTCTCATCCAACATCAGTGCCTGGCCTCACAAATGCGCTTCTGGAAGAATGGTCATACATTCCCAAAAACACACTCCTAAACCTTATGGACAGCCCGGAAGAGTTGAAGATGTTAGAGCTGCAAAGGGTGGACTGACTCAATATTGAACCCTACGGACTAAGAGCCCCCCTGCCCCAAAACACCCACCCCCCCATGTTGAGGGCATGCGGTCTGGTATGGTTCAGGAGGGGGGGGTGCTCGCATGTCCCCTCCCTTTCCTGTTCTACCGGTCTGCATGTTCGGATAAGGGTCTGGTATGGTCCTTGAGGGGACCCCACGTCATTTTTTTCGTGAATTTTTTTAGCCGGCAATTTTTTTTTTACGTTCAGCTGTCAGCAGGGCAAGAATGCTGACAGCTGATGACTCATCAGTTGCTAAGGACGTGGCGGCCAGCTTCCCAACCCGCTCCTTAGCAGACAGCTATATACAGTGAATGTAAAAAAACAACAAATTGCAAATGCAAATCGCGGTAAAAACACGGTTACAAAAACGCAGAAAGTGCAGCAGAAAGCACTGCAGAAACGCTCAAAAGCAACATGCATAGATTTGAGTCGAGCCTAATGCCCCGTACACATGAGCGGAGATTCTGCCAGCAAAAGTCTGATGAGAGCTTTTGGTCCCAAAATGCGACCTTGTGTATGCTCTATCAGACTTTTGCTGGCGGAATTCCAGCCAGCAAAAGATTGAGAGCATGTTCTCAATTTTTCAGTCGGAAAAAGTTCCGATCCTCTGTACCAATTCCGATGTACAAAATTCCTACGCATGCTCGGAAACAATTTGACGCATGCTCGGAAGCATTGAACTTAATTTTCTCGGCTCGTCGTAGTGTTGTACATCACCACGTTATTGGCGGTCGAAGGTTCAGCGATCTTTTGTGTGACTGTGTGTATGCAAGCCAAGCTTGAGCGGAATTCCGTCGGAAAAACCATCCAAGATTTTTCAGACGGAAATTCCGGTTGTGTGTTTGCAGGATAAGAGAAGTATGGTCAAAAAGCTTTGGCCCTACTTCTTTGTTAAAGGTTAATATTACAGCCCTTTTACAAATCAATGGTTCCACGACCCCATAAGAATATTTTTCTTCAATGGTCTGAGTAAGCACCTCGGTTGGGAAAAAACATTCTAGTTTTTGCAGGGGCCCTGAGAGCCACACAGTATGTCACTAACTGTTTTTTATTTTTTTTTTATAAAGAGCTATATAGTATCAATGAAGACACATGTTTGTGTGGAGTATCAGTCAAATCCTGGTGATAGAAAGATGGTTTTTATTGGGACAAATTTAAAATAACTCTGCTGAGTTATAGAACTGAGCTAAGATCCAAGAATCTTCATACCGCTTAAGGAATGTGACAGTAAAATGAATCACAGATCATTGCTGAAATGATCTCTTACCACACCAAAATAACGATTTTGTTATTATTTTTCAAAAGTGTAATTTTATTTTGCTCACTGAACGGTGGCTTACATTTGGCTTAAAAAATCGACTTTTCTGTTTTTCTTTATTTAGAGGGTGTGTTTTTTTGGGGGGAAACGTATTTGTATTTTGGTAGTTTTGTTTTTTGTAGTGTTCTTTGTATTTGGTTGTTCATTTTAAAATTGCCCACTTTTTGGTGAAAAAAGTTAAACATATTAAGGATGAATAAGGGCTGTTTTTTGGCACAAGTCCAGGATAGGAGACAGCCTATTGTACCCTTACTATCAAAAATAATGGAAAATTTAATATCAAATACTTACCACAATTTTCCTTTCCTGAGGAGCTCCATGTCAGCCTACTACTGCGTATGCTCCGCTCATAAATTTGACTCCATAACTCGATTTTCGCACCTGGGTGGGATGCCCTGTACACGCGGTCGGACTTTCTGACGGAAAATGTGAGATTGGATCGTGTTGTCAGAAAATTCGATTGTGTGGGCTCCATCTGACTTTTTCCGTCGGAATTTCCGACACACAAGTTTGAGAGCTGGATCTAAAATTTTCCGACAACAAAATCCGATCGTTTAAATTCCAAACGTGTGTAGACAATTCCGACGGACAAAGCGCCACGAATGCTCAGAATAAATTACGAGATGAAAGCTATTGGCTACTGGCCTCTTTATAGTCCAGTCATACGTGTTGTGCGTCACCTCGTTCTGAACGATCGGATTTTCCGACAACTTTGTGTGACCATGTGTATGCAAGGCAAGTTTGGGCCAAAATCCGTCGGAAAAATCAGACGGATTTTGTCGTTGGAATGTCCGACCGTGTGTACAGGGCAGGAGTCTGTGCTGGCATGGAGCTCGTCCGGAAAGGAAAATTGCAGTAAGTATTTGATATTCCATTTTCTGTTCTCCTGACAGCTCCATGTCAGCCTACTACTGGGAACTAACTAGCTACCCATGGTGGGATAATGTGGAAACAAAATATGGTTAATTATGGCCTCCAGCTAACTAGATAACCATTTTGCCAAAATTAACAATTGTCAATAATGACGGATCTATGCAATAATGAGAAATAAAGGTTTGTATGGAAGACCACATTGCCGCCTTGCATATTGACTTCATTAAGTCTCTACAGACAGCTGCCTAGGAGGTTGCGGCGCTTCTTGTGGAGCACGTTGTATTTATTCCGAAAGGCCCAACCCCCTATCCTTATATGAGAGAGAGATCACTTTTGCAATCCAAGAAGCAATCACTCTGCTCGAAGCTCTGGCCTAAATGCGTCAACCTCTGGGAACCACAAACAGGCAATCTGATGCCTTGAAAGTTGGGGTAGCCTGGATATACTTCTTAAGTTTCTCCCTGACATCCAAAGGACTTTTTGTCCATCTTCCATCTAAAGAGTAGGCACACGGTTTCTTGGCTTAGATGGAATCTTGAGGCCACTTTTGGAATAGAATCAAGCATCGGGAGCAGAATAACTCTGTCTGCCAGGAAGGACTTATAGGGTTCTTTATACCCTAGAGCCGCCAACTCAAAAACCCTCCTAGCTGATGCTATGGCTACCAGGAAAGCGGTCTTGAATGACAATTCCCATAGCGACAATGTCATCATGGATTTTGGAGAAGACAGGTAGTTGAGTATTAATGTGAGGTCCCATGTAAAAACGTGGGGGCCCTGGGAGGCCTTAGCTTTACTATGGCCTTAAGAATTGAAGAGGTCCACTGAGTCCCGCTAAGGGCCGACGTGGAAGAGATGTGTCCTTTGAGTGTGCTTGCGCTCAGGCCCATGTCGAGACCTCTTTGAAGAAAACCAAGGACCTGACAAACCCACGCTTTCCTAGAGAAAACCTCTGACGTAGCATATTCTTAGAATTTTTTCCAGACTTTGTTCATGCTGCTCTTCCATGCTCTGATGAAGGCATCTACCATTCTCGACAAGCAACATAAATATGCAAACCTTCACCTTTCAAAATCCAGGCCGCTAACTTGAGCTTCTCTGGAGCTGAATGGAGAACTTGACCTATTGCCACTGTCTGTCTGAGAAGATTTGTACTAGGTGTCTGTGAGATATAAATAGTTTGATGCATATCCACTGTTGAAGAAAAACCACTGGAAAGGGTATCTTCTCCACTGAGCCACTCAACACAAGGACAGGAGAGACCATGGTCCCGATAGTCACCAGGCATGAAGACGCTGACAGGTGAAGAGAGGAACACCAGGACAATTTAGTACCTTACCACCAGCATGTTCTCTAGCAGCAGAGAAAAGGCATACTTTGAACCATAATTGGTTGGGCTTCTAATTACAGAAGTACTATGTAGGGGTCAGATGACCCTGTTCTTTATTCGCCAACCGCCATCTCAGACATGTATCTTGAGGCAGGAAACCAGACTGTCCACAATTGCAGAACCTTGCTGTCAATTTTTCATCTTCTATGAACAAATGCAGTGAATGATTTCTTCCTCAAGGGCCACATCATCTTCTAATGCAGCGGTTCTTAACCCATGGGTCGCAACCCCCTGGGGGGTCGACTGATGATTTGCTAGGACATCTTTTTACACCCACCGAAGTCTTGAATTTTACACTTATTTTTACCAGTAAACTGAGCTTATATACTATATAAGGTGTATATAGTATATAAGCTCAGTTTACTGGTAAAAATAAGTGTAAAATGCAAGACTTCGTGGGTGTAAAAAGATGTCCGCTTGCCGACTTCTAACTGTAGCCTTACTGCGGACGAGTGTACCAAGATGGCGGCGACAGAACGTCACTTCCCTTTCCACATTAGACGGGTTGCTGATTCTGATGGAACACCTGAGTTACTGGTAAGTCAGAGACAAATTAATAAAAACATATTAGTACTGTGTGCCACTGACCCAATCAGTCAATAGATTGTGAATAAATAAGTCCAACATGACCTGACTGTGCAAGAAGAAAATGATTATGAAACAAAACATATCATTTATATATAAACGTCCCAGTTGGTTCCTCAAAAGTGGTTATTCCGTGCCAGTGCTAGATATACAAAGTGTATAGCACCCAAACACCCGTGATGCGCCACCATCTTCTGAATTGTGCATGGTATAATAATACGGTATAATAAGGGCCTAATCAGAACGTGGGTCTTTCATTCATTTGTACTGGTTACACCAAAGATGCCTCAGCAGGTCCAGCGGTATGTATTGTCCACCCAAATACTCATACAAGATAAAGAGCTATCATTGTGCAATATTCTTAAAAAAGATCAATTATTTAGCTTAAAACATGAACAGATGTACACTCACATGATAGGATGTTAGACCGCCACTAAGTCTATCCAGCAATCCGACATACAGTTTGTATACGCCACTCCATGCTTTGGAAGCCGTTGTGCGCTCCAAGCCTAATTTTTGGTGCGGGTCAGGGGCCGGATGTAACGTCAGCATCGCTCTACTAGTCTCAATGTGTTTCGTATAAAAAAATATGCGTCACCAGGAAGCGTTGAGGCTAGTGGAGCAACGCTGACATAACATCCGCCCCCTAACCCGCACAGAAAATGAGGCTTGGAACGCACGCTGGCTTCCAAGCACAGAGCGGCGTATACAAACTGTATGTTGGATTGCTGTATAGACTTAGTGCCGGTCTAACAACACCCTATCATGTGAGTGTACATCTGTTCATGTTTTAAGCTAAATAAATGATCTTTTTTGGAATATTGCGCAACGATGGCTCCTGCATATCAGATATTTATATTTCGATTCAAAACAGTCGCACAATGACAGCAATGAAGGAGCAATCAAAATAATTTTACTGTTAGGGGTTCCCACAACCAGGGCCGGTGCTAGACTATTTTGCACCCTAGGCAAGACCAGCTACTTGCGCCCCCCCCTTCCAAAAAAATATCAAAAATTAAAACTACCATTTTAAAAACAGTAGAATATATTAAAACATCTAAATATAAAACTGCTACATTTCTTTTCATTCAGACAGCCCAATCCAGCAAAAAAAAGAAGAAAACAGCCCAATCCAGCAAAGAGACAGCCAAATCCAGCAAATAGACAGTCGAATCCAAAGAGACAGTCAAATCCAGCAAAGACACAGCCCTATCCAAAGACAGCAAAATCCAGCAAAGAGATATCCCCATATAAAAAAGACAGCCCAATCCAAAGAGACACCCAAATCCAGCAAAGACACAGCCCTGTCTAGCAAAGAGACATCCAAATCCAACTGTGATAGGTGGGGGATAGTGTGACAGATTGGGGGTGACAGGTGGGGGGGCAGTGTGTACAGTGTGTTACAGGTGGGGGGCCAGTGTGACAGGTGATGGGGGGCCAGTGTGACAGGTGGTGGTGGGGGGGCCAGTGTGACAGGTGGTGGTGGTGGGGGGCCAGTGTGACAGGTGGTGGTGGGGGGCCAGTGTGACAGGTGGTGGTGGGGGGGCCAGTGTGACAGGTGGTGGTGGGGGGGCCAGTGTGACAGGTGGTGGTGGGGGGCCAGTGTGACAGGTGGTGGTGGTGGGGGGCCAGCGTGACAGGTGGTGGTGGGGGGCCAGTGTGACAGGTGGTGGTGGGGGGGCCAGTGTGACAGGTGGTGTGGGGCCAGTGTGACAGATGGTGGTGGGGGGGCCATGTGACAGTTGGTGCTGAGGGGCCAGTGTGACAGGTGGTGGTGGGGGGGCAGTGTGACAGGTGGTGGTGGGGGACCAGTGTGATAGGTGGTGGTGGGGGGCCAGTGTGACAGGTGGTGGTGGGGGGCAGTGTGACAGGTGGGGGCAGTGTGACAGGTGGGGGGGGCAGTGTGATAGGTGGTGGTGGGGGGCCAGCGTGACAGGTGGTGTGGGGGGCCAGTGTGACAGGTGGTGGTGGGGGGCCAGTGTGATAGGTGGTGGTGGGGGGGCAGTGTGACAGGTGGTGGTGGGGGGCCAGTAGGACAGGTGGTGGTGGGGGGGGCCAGTAGGACAGGTGGTGGGGGGGGGGGCCAGTGTGACATGTGGTGGTGGGGGAAGGGCAGTGTGACAGGTGGGGGGGCAGTGTGATAGGTGGTGGGGGGCAGTGTGACAGGTGGGGGGGGCAGTGTGACAGGTGGTGGTGGGGGGGCAGTGTGACAGGTGGTGGTGGGGGGCCAGTAGGACAGGTGGTGGTGGGGGGGCCAGTAGGACAGGTGGTGGTGGGGGGGCCAGTGTGACATGTGGTGGTGGGGGGAGGGCAGTGTGACAGGTGGGGGGGGCAGTGTGATAGGTGGTGGGGGGCCAGTGTGACAGGTGCCATAACTTCACTCACTGTGTTGGCTGTTAGTGCCAGCTTCTCAAGAGGCAGGCAGGCACGTTGCATGTAGTCCTATGTCAGCAATAAACAGCCCGTCAGATCAGCCAATCATGGAGTCATGTGCTTATGGATCCACGGCCAATCGATAGCAGGGGTGGGCGTTCCGTGTGGTGGTGGGTGTGGCCAATGGCTACCAGTGAGTTTGTTCTGTCTCAGTGAGCGTCGAGTAGAAGCAGGAGGGCGGCGCACGTATGGTCACCTGTTGAGTGTTCCTGCCCCGGGGCGGGACGGCCTCCCCCGTTATTGGGAAGGGATTCACACACTTCCCTCGCTTTCAGTAAACAGTGACAAACGGACTGGGAAGTGAAGGCAGACTGGGGGCGGAGCGCCAAAGAACATGTCACTCTGTGTGTGTGAGTGGAGCTGAGGCGGCCGGCCGTGCTAGTGTGCTGTCACTGTGCGCGCCCTCCGCATGCTGGACTACTGAGAATGAGGCACTGACAAGCTCCCATCGGAAAGTAGGGAAACCAGCGGTCCTGGCTGCGCCCTAGGCGGCAGTGCGCCCTAGGCGGTTGCCTAGTCTGCCTAGTGGTAGCACCGGCCCTGCCCACAACTTTTGAAATTTTATCAAGGGGTCACGGCACTAGGAAGGTGGAGAACCACTGTTCTAATGGTAAAAGTAATGTATCTGGTCAAACCCATAAGGGACACGTTGACCAAAAGGGGTGACTCCAAATGCTGGACACCTCTCTCTTTCACAAAGGCATAATTTTGATATCTGCTGTGAAAACATGCTTTTTGCTCCATTCCTCTAGAATGAGCCTTAACCACTTCAGCCCCAGAAGATTAGGCTGCTCAATGAACAGAGCCCTTTTTACAATTTGGCACTGCGCTGCTCTAACTGGTAATTGCACGGTCATGCAATGTTGTACCCAAACAAAATTTTGCGTAGTTTTTTTTCCCACAAATAGAGCTTTCTTTTGATGGTATTTGATTGGCTCTGCAATTTTTATTTTTTGCGATTTAAAAGGAAAAATACCAAAAATTTGGGAAAAAATATTATATTTTCGACTTTTTGTTATAAGAAACATCCAATAAACTCAATTTAATCATACATTTAGGCCAAAATGTATTCTTGAGGTGCTGAAATGGCAGGGCAGTACAACCCCCCCCCCCAAATGACCCCAGTTTTGAAAGTAGACACCCCAAGAAAATTGCTAAGAGGCTTGTTGAGCCCATTGAATATTTTATTTTGTTGTCACAAGTGATTGAAAAATGACAAAAAAAAATCAAAAAAATACACAAAGTTGTCACTAAATGATATATTGCTCACACATGCCATGGTTTTATGTGGAGTTCCACCCCAAAATACATTCTGCTGCTTCTCCTGAGTATGGGGATACCACATGTGTGAGACTTTTTGGGAGCCTAGCCGTTTACTCCTCACTACCTATCACAGTTACGGAGGCCCTGAAATGTCCAGATAGCATAACCCCCCCCCCCAAATGACCCCATTTTGGAAAGTAGACACCCCAAGGGGTTGGGTACGCCTGACCTTGGCAGGGACCACTACACCATCGTCAGAGCTGTCAGGGTGCCGCTGCTGTCTACTAGGGATGGGCCCGGTGTTCAATTCGAACCCACGTTCGAATCAAACATCGGGCGTTCGACCACTCGTCGAGCCCAGAACTATTTGGGCCGTTCGCATCAAATTCGTGTGATGTGAACGGCCCACTATGCACTGCGCCAGTCGCAGTGCATTGCTGGCTCATGATTGTCCAAGCATGCACTGTGACCCCGCATGCTTGGCCAATCATAGAGCCAGCGGCGAGGAGAGCAATAATTGGTCACAGGCAGGAGGCCTGTGGCCAATTATAACTCAGGGGGTTTAGTACACGCCCCACACTATAAAAGGCTGCCGCGCCAGCGGCCTATTGTAGTGTGTCCCGGCGTTAGTGAGTGACTGTGTCAGTCACATTAGCTGCTGTGATTGCTGAGCCTGACAGCATCTGCTGTTGTATTGCTGAGTGCACTGCTGTGTTATACATTCTGCTGTGCTGACTGCTGAGTGGTGACATTATCTGCTGTGATTCTGGGGTCTAGTGTGTGCGTGCTGTTAGTACAGCATTGCAGTATCACATTACCTTTACCCTTCTGGCCTGTTGTGATCTAAGGCAGCCAGCCAGGCATTTGCAGGAGCTAGCGTGTGTGTGCTGTGTGACTACAGCACAGCACACAATAAACCAACTCAGCCTCTATCTGCCCTAAGGCCCTGTTCTTGTCATCTAAGGCAGCCAGCCAGGCATTTGCAGGAGCTAGCGTGTGTGTGCTGTGTGACTACAGCACAGCACACAATAAACCAACTCAGCCTCTATCTGCCCTAAGGCCCTGTTCTTGTCATCTAAGGCAGCCAGCCAGGCATTTGCAGGAGCTAGCGTGTGTGTGTGCTGTGTGACTACAGCACAGCACACAATAAACCAACTCAGCCTCTATCTGCCCTAAGGCCCTGTCCTTATCATCTAAGGCAGCCAGCCAGGCATTTGCAGGAGCTAGCGTGTGTGTGTGCTGTGTGACTACAGCACAGCACACAATAAACCAACTCAGCCTCTATCTGCCCTAAGGCCCTGTTCTTGTCATCCAAGGCAGCCAGCCAGGCATTTGCAGGAGCTAGCGTGTGTGTGTGTGCTGCGTGACTACAGCACAGCACACAATAAACCAACTCAGCCTCTATCTGCCCTAAGGTCCTGTTCTTGTCATCTAAGGCAGTCAGCCAGGCATTTGCAGGAGCTAGCGTGTGTGTGTGTGCTGTGTGACTACAGCACAGCACACAATAAACCAACTCAGCCTCTATCTGTCCTAAGGCCCTGTTCTTGTCATCTAAGGCAGCCAGCCAGGCATTTGCAGGAGCTAGCGTGTGTGTGTGTGTGTGCTGTGTGACTACAGCACAGCACACAATGAACCAACTCAGCCTCTATCTGCCCTAAGGCCCTGTTCTTGTCATCTAAGGCAGCCAGCCAGGCATTTGCAGGAGCTAGCGTACGTGTGTGCTGTGTGACTACAGCACAGCACACAATAAACCAACTCAGCCTCTATCTGCCCTAAGGCCCTGTTCTTGTCATCTAAGGCAGCCAGCCAGGCATTTGCAGGAGCTAACGTGTGTGTGTGTGTGTGCTGTGTGACTACAGCACAGCACACAATAAACCAACTCAGCCTCTATCTGCCATAAGGCCCTGTTCTTGTCATCTAAGGCAGCCAGCCAGGCATTTGCAGGAGCTAGCATGTGTGTGTGTGTGTGTGTGTGCTGCGTGACTACAGCACAGCACACAATAAACCACCTCAGCCTCTATCTGCCCTAAGGCCCTGTTGTTGTCATCTAAGGCAGCCACCACCTCAGCCTCTATCTGCCCTAAGGCCCTGTTGTTGTCATCTAAGGCAGCCACCACCTCAGCCTCTATCTGCCCTAAGGCCCTGTTGTTGTCATCTAAGGCAGCCACCACCTCAGCCTCTATCTGCCCTAAGGCCCTGTTGTTGTCATCTAAGGCAGCCATCTGCAGGATTTAGTGTGTGTGCTGTGTGACTCCAGCACAATATATACTACCCACTACAATGCCTGGAAGACCGACAAGGAGAGGCAGACAGTCCCGAGGCAAGAAAACAGGGCAAGCAGGCTCTGTGTCTAGAGACAACAGTGCTGGTCGTGGATGTGGATGTGGTGCATCGTCATCAGCACGTGGCCATGGGACACGCTTGTCCTTCTTTTCGGCAGCTGGACATGTTGAGCCGCATCATGCCGAAGGCTTGGTAGACTGGATGACCAAGCCCTCCTCATCCTCTCTCACCCAGGCTCAGGGTACTGGCAAAGCAGCTGCCAACGCGTACTCAATGGCATCATCAGGCACCCCTTCCCTAGACCCACCACGTCCTACTGAGGAGTCCCCCGAACTGTTTGAGCACAGTGTTGGGTACATGCTCCAGGAGGATGCCCAGCGTTTTGAAGTTTCGGATGATGATACCCAGCTAGAGGAAGGCAGTAGCGTGAGCACAGAAAGAGGGGATGCTCAAGGACAGCAATCTGGCAGTCATGTTCCACCAGCTGCAGCTTATTGCCAGGTTTGCTCCAGTGGTGAAGAGGGAGGGGATGATGAGGTCACTGACTCCACGTGGGTGCCTGAAGGGAGAGAGGAGGAGGAGGAAGAAGCGGAGGCGGCACATGTCCAACGAGGCAGGATGCCCTCCGGGGGCCAGCTTGAGGCCAGCACATCAACTGAATCACACCGCAACTGCCTCTGCACGTTATTACAAAAGTTCTTTGGTGTGGGCCTTTTTTGAGACGAGTGCATCAGATCGCACCACTGCTATTTGCAACATATGTCTCAAGCGTATCTCGCGTGGCCAAAACATCAGCCGCTTGGGCACCACAAACATGACCAGACATATGTCGACCTGCCATGCAGCTCGTTGGCAAGCGCACATTAAAGACCCACACCAAAGAACAAAGCGGACCTCTCCTTGCTCCTCATCAGTTGGGATCTCCAACCCCACTATACCTTCAGTCCTCTCTGAAAGCTGCACTGAGAGGAATGAAGGTGTAGAATTAGGTGTGTCACAGCCAAGTACTTGCAGGCACTCTGCTAGCAGTAAACCGACGTCCGATTCTACCAGGCAAATTTCCCTGCCCCAGCTGCTGGACCATCGAAAGAAGTTTACTCCCAGCCATCCACATGCCCAGCGGTTGAATGCTAGCTTGGCTAAATTGCTAGCACTTCAGCTGCTGCCTTTTCAGTTGGTAGACTCGGCCCCCTTTCCGTGAGTTTGTTCAATGTGCGGTTCCTCAGTGGCAGGTTCCTAAACGCCACTTTTTCTCACGGAAGGCGATTCCGTCTCTACCGGCATGTGGAAGGCAATGTCCTTGCCTCGCTGGACAGGGCGGTCAGCGGTAAGGTGCATATTACCGCTGACTCATGGTCCAGCAAGCATGGACAGGGACGTTACCTGTCTTTCACGGCCCATTGGGTCACTCTTTTGGCAGCTGGGAAGGATGCAGGACAAGGTGCAGTAGTGTTGGAGGATGTTCCGCCACCACGCCTCCAAAATGCTACTACTGGTTGTGACACACCTCTCTCCTCCACCCCCTCCTCTTCTTGTTCCTCCATGGCCTCTTCGAGTGCTCTGTCCTCTGAACCAGCGATGCTCCGTAGGCGTCCAAGGGGCTACGCAAGTACGCAGGCAAAAAGATGCCATGCCGTGCTTGTGCTGGTGTGTTTGGGGGACAGGAGCCACACTGGGGCAGAGGTTCTGTCAGCTCTGCAGGGGCAGGCCGAGAGGTGGTTGACGCCACGCCAGCTTAAGCCAGGAATGGTGGTTTGTGACAATGGCACCAACCTCCTCGCCGCCCTGCGACAGGGACAGCTGACCCATGTGCCCTGTATGGCCCACGTCCTTAACCTGGTGGTGCAGCGGTTCTTGGGCAGGTACCCAGGCTTACAGGATGTCCTGAGGCAGGCCAGGAAAGACTGTGTACATTTCCGCCGATCATATAATGCCAGTGCTCGGCTGGCTGAGCTGCAAAAGGAGTTGAACCTGCCCAAGAACCACCTTATATGTGACATGCCCACCAGGTGGAACTCAACGTTGGCCATGATGCAGCGACTGCACACGCAGCAGAGGGCCATCAATGAGTACCTGTGTATACTACGGCACCAGGACAGGGTCAGGGGAGCTCTGATTTTTTTCCCCACGCCAGTGGAGCATGATCAGGGATGCATGCACTGTCCTGTCACCATTTGAGGAGGCAACGAAGATGGTGAGCAGTGACAGTGCATGCATCAGTGACACTGTACCTCTTGTCCACCTGTTGGAGCATACGCTGCGTGGGATAATGGACAGGGCACTTGAGGCAGAACAGAGGCAGGAAGAGGAGGACTTCCATGCCTCTCAAGGCCCCCTTTATCCAGACAGTGTTCCTTCTCTCCCACCCATCACACAGGAAGAGGATGAGGAGGAGGAGGAGGAGGAGGATTGTGTCAGCATGGAGGTGGAGCCTGGCACTCAGCATCAGCAGCAGCAGTCTGTTAGGGATGATTTACAGTCCCAACAAACCAGTGGACTTGTACGTGGCTGGGAAGAGGTGGCTGCGGATCATGTCGTCCTCAGTGACCCAGAAGATTCCGGACTGAATGCCTCAGCTAACCTACGTTGCATGGCCTCCCTGATCCTGCAAAGCCTGGGGAAGGATCCTCGTATTCTTTGGATCAAGGAGAGGGACCATTACTGGCTGGCCACTCTCCTTGATCCACGGTACACGGGTAAGGTTGCGGACCTTTTCTTGCCGTCGCAGAGGGAGCAGAGGATGAGACATCTCTGGGAGACCTTGCAGAAAGGTCTGTGCAACGCGTTCCCAGAGACTGGGAGGTTACAAACTCCTGGTCCTGGACGACGAGTTGCTGAGGCTTCGGTCAGTAGCAGAAGGAGCGGTGGGGAAGGTGGACGTCTGACTGATGCATTCAGACAATTTTTTAGTCCTCAGCCCCAAGGTATGATCGGTTCCAGCAACCATCCCCAGCGTCTGATATACATGGTGCAGGAATACCTAGGGGCAAGGTCAGACTTGGACACCTTTCCCACCGAAAATCCTCTGGCTTACTGGGTCTTGAGGATGGATCACTGGCCAGAGCTTGCACAGTATGCAATTGAGCTACTGGCCTGTCCTGCATCCAGCGTTCTTTCCGAACGCACATTCAGTGCTGCTGGAGGCTTTGTCACCAATCACAGGGTGCGCCTGTCCACCGACTCGGTTGATCGACTGACCTTCATAAAGATGAATCAGTCTTGGATCACCACCAGCTACCAGGCACCTGAAGCTTATATAACAGAATAATTTATTTTGAAGAGTCACATCCCTTCAAGACTACCTATGCTGATGCTGAGTGACTGTCCTGTTATGTTGACTGACTATCCTCTTCCTCCTCAATGATCCTGATGATAGCTTGGAAGAACATTTTTGTTTCTGGGTGCCACCACCAGTGGCTAAGGCCCAATTTTTCAACCCCTGTTTAACAGGGGCGTGTAATTACAATTTTTTAAGCAATGCTTCGCAACAGGTCTCATTGCTGTGCTCAGAGTACAGTATCTGTGAGGGGTTGCAGTGTTGTGGCACCAGCACCAGTGCCTAAGGCCCAAACTTTAAGCCCCTGTTTAACAGGGGCGTGTAATTACAATTTTTTAAGCAATGCTTCGCAACAGGTCTCATTGCTGTGCTCAGAGTACAGTATCTGTGAGGGGTTGCAGTGTTGTGGCACCAGCACCAGTGCCTAAGGCCCAATTTTTCAGCCCCTGTTTAACAGGGGCGTGTAATTACAATTTTTTTAAGCAATGCTTTGCAACAGGTCTCATTGCTGTGCTCAGAGTACAGTATCTGTGAGGGGTTGCAATGTTGTGGCACCAGCACCAGTGCCTAAGGCCCAATTTTTCAGCCCCTGTTTAACAGGGGCGTGTAATTACAATTTTTTTAAGCAATGCTTCGCAACAGGTCTCATTGCTGTGCTCAGAGTACAGTATCTGTGAGGGGTTGCAGTGTTGTGGCACCAGCACCAGTGCCTAAGGCCCAATTTTTCAGCCCCTGTTTAACAGGGGCGTGTAATTAAAAAATTTTATGCAATGCTTTGCAACAGGTCTGACTGCTGTGCTCCAAGTACAGTATCTGTGAGGGGTTGCAGTGTTTTGGCACCAGTGCCTAAGGCACAAATTTTTCAGCCCCTGTTTAACAGGGGCGTGTAATTACAAATCTTGATCTAATAGTTCACAGCAGGGCCCATTCCTGCGCCCACCAAGAGTAACTGTGAGGGCTTACAGTCTTGTGGTGACACCGTCCACCACCACCACCAAAGGCCCAATTTTTCAGCCCCGGTTTAACAGGGGCGTGTAATTACAAATCTTGATCTAATCATTCTCCGCAGGGCCCATTCCTGCGCCCACCAAGAGTAACTGTGAGGGCTTACAGTCTTGTGGCCACACCGCCCACCACCACCACCAAAGGCCCAATTTTTTCAGCCCCTGTTTAACAGGGGCGTGTAATTTCAAATCTTGATCTAATAATTCTCAGCAGGGCCCATTTCTGCGCCCACCAAGAGTAACTGTGAGGGCTTACAGTGTTGTGGCAACACCATCCACCACCACCACCAAAGGCCCAATTTTTCTGCCCTGTTCAACAGGTGCATGCAATTACAATTCTTGATCTAATAATTCACAGCAGGGCCCATTCCTGTGCCCACCAAGAGTAACTGTGAGGGCTTACAGTCTTGTGGCAACACCAACATCTAATGGGGCAAATTTCTGCAGAGTATATATGGCAGGCCCCTACTTTCAAACATCCAACTTACAAACGACTCCTATTTGCAAACGGAAGGAGAAAACAGGAAGTGAGAGGAAATCTACCCCTAGGAAGGGAAATTCTATCCTGTTAGATTTAATTTGGGAAAAAGGTATCTCCTCTCTACTGATGCTTTATCACCAATCCTTGTTTCACTAAAAACCCCACTTTTCCAAAAACATTTGTCATTGGGACGGAAAGTGAGGTGAAATGTTCTGAACAGGTGCACAGGCAGCAAAACAAATGTTACAGGGGTGATAACCCTTCCCTATGTTCTCCAAAAAGCTTAAAAATAGATTTTTTTGGATGGAGCTACACTTAAAAATTTACCTATTCCAAATTACAAACAGATTCTACTTAAGAACAATCCTACAGTCCCTGTCTTGTTTGCCCCGCCTGTATACTGCTGTTCAGAGTATATAGGGTTGTAGGTATAGGGTTTTATCTTGGGTGCGGGGTTCCCCTTAATATCCATACAAGACCCAAAGGGGCTGGTAATGGGCTGGGTGTGGGGGGGGGGGGGGTGATGAGGTAGCCATGCCATTTTTCTCAAAGATTTTCAGCCATATTGCCAGGACAAGACATGACATTAAAGCCGCAAAGAGTTTTAAATGGCTTCTTTTTTTCCTTTACAAATGTCATTTTTTGCATGGACAGTTCTAAACACGGGAAACACATGCCACTTTACAGGCATACTTTAGACACCCCCCAGGTACCATATTTAAAGGAATATTTCACTTTTTTTTTCACTTTATGCATCATTAAAATGACTGCTCCCGAAAAAACGTCCGTTTTTAAAACTTCTTTTTGCATTGATACATGTCCCCTGGGGCAGGACCCGGGTCCCCGACCTGTTTTATGACATTAACATGCATATTGGCCATTATAATTAGCACTTTAGATTTCAAACGGTCGCGTCCATTGTAACGAATAGGGTTTGAATATTCCAAAAATACTTCCACTGCTTTCCTTCTATCTTGAGGCATCTCACTGGAAAAACTGAATAAAGGTCATCTTCACCTGCATCTTATTCTTTGGAATAGTCTGAAGAAGGTTGGTTGGCCTGAGACCAGTTACTGGTTTTGGGAGGAAAACTGGACCTTGCCAGAACAGATGACTCTTGCACAAGGGCAGTTGGAACAACTCATTTAGAGTGTTTTGACCACATGCTTAATGAAATGTGACAACCTTTTGGTCCTAGTCATCTCCATCACTGACTGCTTGAACAAGGCAGGATTCATCCACGTCTCTCTCTGGAAAAGTCTGAAAAGGGCTGCTTGCCTAGAAAGCAGACAGGCACTGTCCTCTACCTTCTTTGGTAGCGCTGGTCTTTATTTGGGGTTGGCATTTGTTTTTCTGCAGAAGCAAAAGGCAGACAAAAACATTGAGCTTGTTCAATGACTATTAAGCAGCAGCGCAGTGCCTCATCCATAAGGAAGCTCAGTATCTCCATAATATTAAGGCAAGTGTTTCCAGCCATGATATTGCACTGCTTCCCTATTGAGAGTGATTTACACCTCATATGCTGCCCCAGAGACTAGCAGAGGTGCTCCATGACGAACAATGCATTTAGCATGTGCACACGGAGCAGGATGGACTACCCAAACTTTATACGAGCTAGGAAGGAGACATGTGCCAATTTCCTGGATCCTGTCCCTTCACAGGGTGAGTGGAAACACTCCTTTAGAGTGTATTGACCACAGGCTTAATTAACGTGACAATCTGTTAGGTGTCGTCATCTTTATCCTCGGTTGCTTGAACAAGACAACATTCTTGCAGCCAAGTTTGTCTGTATCTTCTCTTTGGAAGAGTCTGAAGAGGACTGTTTGTCTGGGAAGGCTTGGAGACTGCTTGGTAACCCCTTCACAGGGTGAGTGGAAACACTCCTTTAGAGTGTATTGACCACAGGCTTAATCAACCTGTTAGGTGTTGTCCTCTTTATCCTTGGTTGCTTGAACAAGGCAGCATTTTTGCAGTCATGTTCATCCATTTTGGGAGGAGCAACGTGCTGATGTCAGCACGTGTACGCAGATCCCGGAAGCAACGGGCTGCTATCGAGAGACGGCCGGCTCGATTCTTAAACAAACAAGCTGTTTTTTAACTTCTGAAATGTAAGTGCAATCTTGCCCTTTATTTTACCCAATAAATTAGAATTTACACTGTCAGCCTTCATTGTATTTTTATGAGGTTCTATGGAATACATCTGCACTTGAGGTTGTTTGTATGGTGATAATGCTGGGAGCAGTGGCATTTTATATAAAGACCCGAGGCGGAGTTATAAGCCATAAGCAGTGGCGGTGCGTGCATAGAGGGCGCAGGAGCGCCGCCCCCCCTCTCCTGCACCGCTCTATCACCAATAGATAGATTCATGCATTGCATGAATCTATCTATTGTCACCGCTGCCGCCCCCTATTCAGGTGTCCGGCCCCTGATCGGGCGCCGGGCATCTGAATTACAGTGAGGGGGGTGTTGCTGGAAGCGCCCCTATTAGAGCTGTAAGCTCTAATAGGGGACCTTATTAGAGCGGTGTGCTCTAATAGGCTTCCCTAAGTGTAAACAGCGGGCGCACTGCTGTGCGTTCGCTGATTACACAGTATTGTGTTAGGGAAGCGAATACATCGCTTCCCTAACACAGACCCGCCTCTCAGCCAATCAGGTTGCCAGGTCTGTTACCTGTCACCTGATTGGCTGAAGTCACAGGCGCTGTGATTGGACGCTAGGCGTCCAATCACCTAGCGTCCAATCACAGCAGAAGAAGACAGGAGGAGCACGGGAGAAGACATCCGACAGAGACACCGCTCGTCGCCTGACGCCGTCACCAGCTGCACACCGGGACAAGGTAAGTGCAGAGGGCAGGCAGGGGGCACAGTGGCAGCACTTGAGGGGCACAGTGGCAGCGTTTGATGGGCACAGTGGCAGCGTTTAATGGGCACAGTGGCAGCGTTTGATGGCACAGTGAGGCTGTTTGTTTGCGCCCCCCAAAAAATTTTGAGCACCAGCCGCCACTGGCCATAAGTGCATTTGATCTCCTGTAATAGGAGATCATCTACTTCTGCTAAGCGGCAGTGTATACAGCGGTGGAGACACTATCCTATATTCTATTGGGCACTTTTCTAGTGGTGTTATGTCTGTATACCACTGTGGAGGAATATATTGATATATCAGTTCCATTATATGAACTTTCTTGGTCTTTTTTCTATCGAGGACTCCCCAGTGTTCCTTTGAGCAAAAGCACCATTTTATATCATCATTTGTTCATAGAATTGTTCATTCATTTGTTGTATTTCACTCATATGTCATTTTCACTTTGATCACTTTTAACCAGTGCAACTTATTTTTTTAAATGCTCATCCATATATTTTCTTTGGAAGAGTCGGAAAAGGACTGCTCGCAAACCCTTTTAACAGGGTGAGTGGAAACACTCCTTTAGAGTGTATGGCCCACTGCCTAGGCATGAGTGGTACATGAGTGGCACAGGCCCAATTTAGTTGGTGCATTATGCCTGCCATTCCGGAGGGACTTAATAGCAAGAGCCCATAGTTTGCTTCCCATACACCTGAAAGAAAATCTCTTACCTGAACGGTGCCCCTTACCGTCTTTGCAATGACTGGCTACTAGTATGAGGTGACACTCATGGTTTTGCAGAAAAGTGGCAGCAAGAAATACTGTACAAGGGGGTAATAGTACATAGTTTTACTGCTTGCTGCTCAAGGACTTGTCTCAGTAAAAATCAATCCCTGACAAAGAGGAATACTGAGCAAGTCTAAAGAAATATTAGGAATAAAATATAACATGTACAATGCTACCCAAGTCATCTGGTAACTTAAGATGACTAAGATGTTTAAAAGTTACCCATCTACTTAAAAGTACAGCCCTGTAGACTAAAAAAGCAGTACACACATAGGAATTAGTGTGCTTGGAAATAACCCTCTAATGCCACGTACACATGGTCGGAATTCTCGTCGGAAAAAGCTCTGATGGTTTTCCCATCGGAATTCCGACGGAATTTCACTCAAACTGCCTTGCCTACACACGGTCACACCAAATTCCGACGGTCAATAACACCACGGCATACAACGCGTTTGACTGCACTATAAAAGGGAAGTTTAATGCTTCTGAGCATGCGTCAAATTGTTTTCGAGCATGCGTCGGAATTTTGCGTGTCAGAATTGCATACACACGATCGGAAAATCCGATAGAAAGGTTTTCCGTCGGAAAAATTAAGAACAGGTTCTCAATCCAAAGTCCGTCGGAAATTCCGACAGAAAAAGACCGATGGGCATACACACGGTTGGAAAATCCGATGAAAAGATTCCATCGGACTGTTTCCATCGGAAATTCCGACCATGTGTATGCGGCATTAGGGGTTAACTACTGCTAAGGAAGGCTAAATACTGCAGCTTCCCAGACATTCACCAGGTGACTTGTTCATCAGAACCCAGTCATGCAAGAAGCAGGACAATGAAAAAAGTTTTGTTCAGGGAATAAACACAAAGGTAGGATTCTGTAACAGATTATGATAATATTCTGCAGTGTACACAGATCACCCAAAGGAATAGTAAATACCATCATTGCACATTTTAACAAAAGTGGAGTATACCTCAATAGCCGAAAAGCAAATGCCTTATACAACCCCAGGCTGCTATAGAGCTCAAAAAGCATCCCAGCTGCCATATGGGGATCCATTCTTCAATCTAGAGAAACATCCCTGCATGAAAGATGCTGCATGCATCAGAGAGACAAAAAGGCAATAAAATCAGGCAGAATTACATACCAGAAAGCTGCAGCCATGGTGTCACCTCTGGGAACAGCCGTGCATTTATCGGGGCATCAATCCCAAAGCCAGCCATAACACCCACGCAAGAAGCCTATTTAAAGGTCCATACAGTGGGGTCTGCACCTGGGGAGCAACAGGTGGACAGCCACAAGTTTACTGCAGCCAGTTAAGGGGTGCTTGGTCCTACGAGGTGAGGAGGAAAAGAGAGGAATGCCGGTCTGAGAGCAGGAGTTAGGTCCTGCAGGTCGGGGTATGGGTGGAGCATACCCAGTAGTAGGCTGACATGGAGCTGTCAATATTTTTTTTTAAAATCTTATTGATTAAATTAAATCTATAATTGTCCCTGTGTAAAAGTGAAAAAAACATAACTTATTAGTCAATGAAGTCCAGTGTTGTCTCGCTTGTATGGAAGGTTTTCCCTACACTGCTCCTCTCTGGCACCGCCATCTTGAATTAATTTCGGAAACATGGGCAGACATGTCGCAGGTCAGTGAGACCTGGAAGATCCCTGCAGTGTGTCTGCACATGCCTCGGATCCCTAGCACATGTAGAGACATACATCCGATCCCTGCCTGTAACCTGGCAGACATCCACACTGTTTCTGTGCAAGTTCACTGGCTCTTAATGTTCGGTTGGTATTCAGGTCTATTCTAGACATGTGCAATTAGTTTCGTTTTTCGTTTTTTTTCGTTATTTTCGTTCGTTTGTTTTCGTACGAATGAACGAATCATTCGAATCGAACAAAAAACAAATTAGAAACAACGAATGTACTAATGAAGAAAATCCGAAAAACGAAAAAGAACGAAAAAATTCGTACATTCGTAACTTTTTTTTTTGTTGAATTGGTAATTTTCCGTGTCCCTTACAACGGCGCTGCTAAACGTGCTTCGAATGGATTGAACAAAAAAATTCGTACATTCGTAACTTTTTTTTTCGATTCGTAACTTTTTTTTTCGATTTGTAATTTTCCGTGTCTCTATTGAACAAAAAAATTCGTACATTCGTAACTTTTTTTTTCGATTCGTAACTTTTTTTTTTCGATTCGTAACTTTTTTTTTCGATTCGTAAATTATTAAAATGTAATAATAGCATACACATTACATAAAATTATGAATTATGCTCCAATTACGAATCTACGAATGTTACAAATGTATGAATATTAAACTAACGAAATAACGAATCAACGAAAAAATAACTCTTACGAATGTACGAATCGTTACGAATACGAACACCGACGACTTACGAATGTACGAATCGTTACGAATCAACGGAAACTAAAAAAAAACGAATTTTTTTGTTGTGCACATGTCTAGTCTATTCCTATGGCTATGATTGTTTAGCAGAATGGAACCACACACCACACCGGACCAGACAAAAAGATGCAATGCAGGGATGGCCTGTAACATCGCTGGTTGGCACTGAACCCTGCACAGCTGTGCAGTCATGGTGTTTTTGGTAGGGTGCTATACAGGTCCAGGGCAGTGAACCCTAGTTGGGGGATTGAGTCCCTGAAGGTTTTTTGAGTCAGATGAAGCTTGCTGTACTGGTATGAATGAGTGAGTGGGAGCGGCAGGTAGCTATTGATTAATCAGGTGACACATGACACGGGGCAGGCTCCACAAGCTTCTGGGATCATTGCTCGGTCTGAAGAAGGAGCACGCCTGCTTCGAACGCACGCCATGCCTGCTCACCTTGGACCCCACAGTGATGTCATCTCCATAGTCGGAATGTACCCATACAGCCTGGAAGCACTGGGAGCCACCAGTGCCACAGCCTCTCTTTGCTGCATCCCGACAGCTGCACTGGTTCTCAGAGAAGAAGAACCCTTATGTTTAAAAGCACCACACGCACATGCATCCTGTGGGTGTCTCTCCTTTGCTTTACCGGCATTAAAATGATTTATTGCTGCACTTAGATGTGTACAGCATGTACACCCCTGTTTGGCTGGTATTTTATAGTTTGGTGGGGTGGCCAGTGGAAGGTAAAACAGCAGTCTAACCGCCTGTTTTTACTATCCCCCAACCAGCTGTCTGAAAGAGACCTAACTGTGACCTATTTTTTTTTCCCAGTAGTAAAATTATCATAAGTTTTTTCCAGTAGGAATTACACTCATCTTCTCTAAAAGTTAACATGATCTAATTAGAATAAAAATGGACACTAGAACATATGTATTTTACATTGAAGTGTCTGAGATAAACATATCAGCCAAAACTCAATGAAATCAATTTAGGACTGCTGGTTGGAAGGGTTGACAATATACACTATATTGTCAAAAGTATTGGGATGCCTGCCTTTACATGCACATGAAGTTTATTGGAATCCCAGTCTTAGTCCGTAGGGTTCAATATTGAGTTGGGCCACCCTTTGCAGCTATAAGAGCTTCAACTCTTCTGGGAAGGCTGTCCACAAGGTCTAGGAGTGTGTCTATGGGAGTGTTTGATCATTCTTTCAGAAGCACATTTGTGAGGTCAAGCACTGATGTTGGATGAGAAGGCCTGGCTCGCAGTCTCCACTCAAATTTATCCCAAAGGTGTTCTATTGGGTTAAGGTCAGGATTCTGTGCAGGCCAGTCATGTTACTCCACCCCAAACTCACTGATTCATGTCTTTATGGACCTTGTTTGTGCACTGGTGCATAGTCATGTTGGAACAGGAAGGGGCCATCCCCAAACTGTTCCCACGAAATTGGGAACATGATATTGTCCAAAATGTCTTGATATGCTGAGGCCTTAAGAGTTTCCTTCACTGGAACTAAGGGGCCAAGCCCGACCCCTAATCTTAGGATGGACAAGCTAAGCCCGGGTCAGATGACAGACTCAGGCTTGGCTAGATGGGCGAAGATGTTTGGTTTACATGATGCGTGGAGATGGAAACACCCGGATGCGAGACAATATACATGTCACTCGGCTACACATGCTACTCTGTCACGCATTGACTTAATCTATGTCAGTGACTCCCTGCTAAGCAGGGTCTCGGCGGTTTCCATCCTCTCGCGTGGCATCTCCGACGACACGCCCCAGTTATGGTGACACTAAGCACTGACTCGACGGCTGGGTCAGGGCTTTGGAGACTCTCCAGATACTGGATCACTGACGAAAAGCTGGAACCATTAATGCTGTCTGAGTTGAGGGACTATTGGACCCATAACGAAAACACTGCATCTCAGGCCTCGGTCTGGGACACATTCAAGGCCTATGCCAGGGGTAGATATCAATTTAACATTGCAAAAGCTAGAAGGGAAACGAGACTCGAACTCTCAGGGGCTGAACTCAAAGCCATGAGACTAGAGGACCAATATGCAAGCTCCCCAAATCAAAGTGCTCATACTGTTATGCTTACAGCCTACAGAACTGGCATTGATTCGTGTTGACTCCTGCCGCCGCTTCCTCCTTTCCCAAACCCATCGTATATTTGAACAGGGTGAGCGTCCTTCTAGCCTGACTGGCGAAGGAGAGGTCGGGAAGCCCCTGTATAGTGAACATACAGGCGGATGATGGCACCTTAATCTCAGAGCCGGCAGGGATCAATGCCAGGTTTGCACAATACTATACCCACCTCTATGCCTCTAGGGCTACCTACACCTTGGACGAATTAACATTGTTTCTTGACACAATTGAATTCCTGGCCCTGACTGTTGAGGTGGCGCAAAACCTAGAATGTCCTATTACCCTACAAGAAGTCCAGAAGGCCATAAAATCTCTGCAAGCAGGGAAAACACCGGGACCTGACGGACCCGTCTCAGAGTTTTATAGAACTAACCTAGAGGTGATAGGCCCACACTATCACTCGATACTTACCGAAACACTAGAATCCAATGACTTCCCAACTTCCATGTCCCAAGCTGTGATAGTTGTTATACCCAAACCCTGGAAAGACCCTGAGCTGTGCTCTTCCTACAGGCCCATATCTCTATTAAACGTTGACGCTAAAATTCTAACCAAGATACTGGCCAACAGATTGAATGCAGTGATACTCTCCCTAGTCCACGGGGACCAGACGGGCTTTATGCCAGGTAAAGGGACAGACGTTAATATACGCCGGCTCCACACAAACATAGCACAGTTTAAAGATAAGGACCTGGGGGGGCAGTGGCTTCATTAGGCATGGAGAAGGCCTTTGATTCAGTAGAATGGGTCTTTCTATGGCAGGTCCTGACTAGATTCGGGTTTGGCCCTAAATTTATTACCTGGATCCAACAGCTATACTCCTCCCCAACAGCACGAGTGCATACTGGTGGTACCCTCTCCCCCCCCTTTTTGCCTCTGCAGGGGCACAAGGCAGGGGTGACCCTCTCTCCAGGGCTGTTTGCCCTGGCCATTGAGCCTATGGCAATCCTTCTTCGCTCGACGAGTGAAGTTGGGGGATTGCAGGTGGGCCCCCTGGTGGAGAGGGTATCACTATACGCAGGCGATACACTGCTCTATCTGAGAGACGCCACTGATTTCCTCACAACGCATTTGACTATTATAGATAAGTTCAGTAAATTTTCAGGAGTTAGGATTAACTGGGAGAAGTCCAATCGGTTCCTACTCTCTGACTCGGCCTCCCCGCCGACATCAGCATCTTCGTCTCCCCTACAAAGAGTCTCCCGCTTTAAATATCTAGGCATTGAAATTACCAGAGACCTTTCCCAATATTTAACGGAAAACCTATACCCAATCTTACAGACCCTAATAACTAAATGCCAAACTTGGAAGACATTGCCCATAACCCCGGTAGGCAGAGTTAATTTACTTAAAATTACTTTCCTCCCCAAATTTTTATATATTTTTAGGAATACCCCAGTCCCAATCCCCGTGGCTTTTTTCCATAAAGTAGATGGGATAATCTCCTCTTTTGTCTGGGGAGGAAAATCCCCCAAGAATCTCCAAGACCAAGCTACAGCCTTCCCTATCTCTGGGAGGACTGTCCTTGCCATGTTTTCAAAAATATTACTGGGCAGCGGTTCTAGTCACTGTCCGATGGTGGTTTACTCAAACCAGGTCCAACCCTGCAGTTAATTTGGAAGCGGCCATAATGGGATCCTATTCTGCCCTAACAAATACAGTCTATAGAGGGATGAAAGCCAGCCCACAGGCCACTACCCCGATGCGGACTACAGTGCAGGTGTGAAATAGAGTCACTGCTGCAGTTAGGGAGACCAACACTATTTCCCCTCACACTCCACTCTGGGGCAACCCCAGGCTTCCACACTTCCGCACCATACCGGACCCCAATCTTTGGGCCAGGTATGGAGTGACCAAGATCCAACATATTATGCCAGGTGGAGTGCTTCTTCCCTTCCCTGAACTAAAAGAGACATACCAACTCCCCTCGTGGATGCTGTTTAGGTATCTACAGCTGAAACATGCGACCCAAACGCAATTCCCGGGCAGCATTTCGGTAGAGCCACATCCGATAGAGAGGTTTCTTGCCTCTCGAGGGGTGGATAGAATCCTTTCCTCCCTATATCTTCGACTAACGTGTGGGAACTCAGAGGGTCCGTCACCCCTGTGCCAGTCATGGAGGGTTGACATTCCCTCTCTGGCTGAGGAAGAATGGGAACTAGCCCTACAACATTATATCCCCAAGGTAATTTCCGCAAAGAATAGATTTATCCAACTCAAATTTATCCACAGGGTATACTGCAAGAATATACCCTGCGCAATCTGATACATGCCCCAAGTGCCAACAGGTGGTTGGGACATACTATCATGTAATTTGGGACTGTCCGATCATTCAAAACTATTGGGAGCGGATACTTGCGGAATCTAATACGATCACTGACCTCTCAGCATCAATGGATCCTAAGGTGTTACTTTTAGGAATAACAGACTCGATCACACACTCCAACCACAAAGGACTCCTCATATTCTACTTGTCTTTTTATGCCAGGAAAGTGCTTCTACAAAATTGGAAATTGCCATCTTCCCCAACGACTGCTCAATGGCACACACTAGTGGACTCTGTGCTACCTATATACAAGCTTACGTATAAGGGACGAAAATGCCTGCAAAAATTTGACAAAGTATGGGGTGCATGGGTAAAAGCTTGAGCACTTACGATCTAGGTATGTAAGTAGAAGAAGATAATTACCGACCCTCCACATACCTGTGATATAACCTCTCCTCACAGCTAATTCCTCCATTCTACGTATTTGCAGGACGTGTCCAGAATTGACTGTTCTAGAAACTTCGATAGTATGCCATTCTGATAAGTTTCTCCCAGCCTGATCTAAGTGTATCCCGCCTACTCACTCTCAGCAATGTTTCAGAAAAATAGTGTGATATGTTAATCTGTGAAAATACGTGCCTTGCCAATGAATAATTAAGATGTAATGACATTGTATTTTCTTTTTCTTTTCACAAATAAAAACTTTTCTGTTAAAAGGGGCCAAGCCCAACCTCTGAAAAGCAACCCTACACCATAATCCCCCTCCCCACCAAATGATTTGGACTAGTGCACAAAGCAGGGTCTATAAAGACATGGATAAGCGAATGTGGGGTGAAGGAACTGACCTCAACCTGATAGAACACCTTTGGGATGAATCAGAGCAGAGGCAGCGAGCCAGGCCTTCTCATTCACATCAGCGCTTGACCTCAGAAATGCTCTTCTGGAAGAATGGTCAAACATTCCTATAGACACACTCCTAAATTTTGTGGACAGCCTTCTCAGAAGAGTTGAAACTGTTATAGCTGCAAAGGGTGGGCCAACTCAATATTGAACAATATTGAACCTTATGGACTGAGACTGGGATGCCATTAAAGGTTGTGTGCGTGTAAAGGCAGGCATCTCAATACTTTTGACAATATAGTTTATATTCTGACCACAAAATGGGAGAACAGAAATTATTGGATGAAACTCTGATGCTTGCACATTAATAAAGAATGATTTTGAACCTTGATTCCTAAGGAGCGTAAGTCCCAAGGTCATAAAGAGTTGACTAAACTTGGTGATTGTGAAATCATGAGACAAGAAAATAATTAGCATAACATATTTTAAATAGGAACACGAATCTAGCAACATACAGAAACCCTCAGACTCAAACTAGCACCTATCATGAAATTTTAATTATACTATTTAATTGCTACTTTAATTCACGTGTGCTCAATAAAAACCTACTATAATTGAGAATCGCACTGACCTGTGTTTTTAAATTATATATTTTCAAAGAATGATGGCATCTGAGCAATAAAATACAAAATAAATGCCAGCCTGCTGATTAAATGTGTAATTATTCAATGGAGATTCTAACACTAAGCCACTGAGGAATGTATTGGGTACATGCACAGCAGAGGTAGGTCATTACTCAGCATGGAGTATAAAACAGTAGATGGTCAGCGACATAGAACATCTGAACTTTGTGGACTACACTGAGAGCAACAACAGTCACTGAAGGGAACTTGGTTTTCACAGTCAACATGGCAGCTGTACGTAGCCTGGGAAAAGCTGGATTACTGGCTCTTGTTATAATTACAACTTTGGGTCTTCAAGAAGCAGGTGAGATATTCAAGTTGATATATTATATCAGCACAAAGAGCAAAAAGCCAACATGCATCAACTATTTTTAGAAGACATCCTCCACCTTTAGAAGACATCCTCCATCTGATTTGGTGAAATAATAATACGGTTTTAGCGTATTATGCAGCAAAAATAAATCCAGTGGGTCAGAGAGAGAGCAGAAACACATCTAGGGCAATTCATTTATTATATGATTGATATATTTGATGCACACAAGCATGTTTAAATTAATTTACAGTTCTAGATTTTTTTGACAAAGCTCAAAAGTTAGAAGCTGATTGGTTCCAATACACAGCTGCACCAAGTTCTGTGTGCACCAATTTTAGTAAACCTCCCCCTATGTAACATATATTTGATTTGACACTACATCTTTGGTAAGAAAGACATTGCTATTGATGTTAGGGTGGCCAAGACTATTGTAGGGCTATTGCAAACGTATGTTTAGGCATTAAGGGATAGAGTTAGTGGTTGGGGTTAGGTGGTTTAAGTTAAAGGGTGAGGTATGGGATAAGGAAATATGGGCTAAGGGGTAAGGTTCGTGGTTGCAATTTATGGGTAGAGTAAGGATTTGGGTTGGCGCTAGCTGGGGTTTGTACGAGGAATAGGGTTAGGATTAGTTAGTTATTGTTTCTAGGTATGGCACTAGGGGTAAAGGGAAAACATTGCGTTGAATTTCAAGGTAAGAGTACATTTCATAATATAAAGTTTCTTGAATGTAAAGGAACAATTCACAGCTATAGCCAGGTGACACCTTTTACATTTAAAAAATTGTACTAAGTAACATTGTTTCTCTATGGTTACTATGTTTCTCATGTGCATATTCTAAATTATGTTCACACTGTAGCTTGTGATATATAATACTCTACGCTAAATAGAAAAATGTCCTTTCGACATGCAATAGATTACGTAAGGCATAAATTTGTTTGGTAAATTACAGCATAATTCCAGCATACATAAGCAGCGGGATTACGAATATTTTATTTATGAATCTTTCATCTATCAACGCCACCTTAAAAATGTTTTGTAGAACGTGGATGTGTTTTTCTAGTTTGCATTAGTTTGCAGCTTAGTAATAAAATAAAATTAAAATATTAAATCCTTAACAATAGTGCTGAGGCAGATTCTATAACCACCACCTACGGTATATGCTATTAATATATGAACTGGGTGTACCAATTCAAGCACTCAAACAGCTTAATCATGCATGTTATGGCAAAATGAACTTGTCCTTAATTGGTTCAGCAAATTAGCTAAAATTACTTGAGTGAATGTTATGCCTGAAGTTTCTTTATAGTTATAGAACCAGATGAACTAGTTATGTACAATTTGTGTCAAAATTTTGTTATAACAAAATGAATTTGTCCTTAATTGGATTAGCATATTAGATAACAATAGCCCAAGTAGCAGATGGCCCCAGGAGCCCCCAAAACCTGAAGTGCATTCTAAAGTTCTGATTTTCTGTAACGCAAAGATAATGTACACCCTGTCTTCAAAAATATCACAATTCACAAATCATGATCCAAGTTTCCTTCGCAGTTTTACAAATCAACAATGCCTGCAAATGAGAGAAAGGGTGGCGAGGTTGCCTCTGTTTAATCTTAGATAAAGTTGACTTTGGGTACCACAATCAAACCAGGGTCAGGTGTTTAACGCAAACTTCAACGCTGGACGTACCCAAAGAGAAAGCATATAAATGAGCTTATAGTGTTTGATATTTCATATTAGTGCATGTTTACCTAAGGATTGCTAAACATGTTTGCTTTAAATATATTTATATAGATACAATTTGAACCAAATTCATATTTCCTGCCTTCCTAGTCCCACTGCCCCCTCCTAACCTAGTCCACTGGCTAGGATAAATAGAGAAAACTATTTTAACAGTCTTCCTGTAAACTGTAAAAGATACATAAAAAAGTAATTTCTATGGATTGTTCCCTAGAGAAGAGGAAATCTTCTCCAGGCTCCTTCCAGTGAAGGCCATGCTTCTTAAGGTCTAAGCAAATAGCCATTAAGTCGCTTCTGAAAGGGAAGATCTGCTAATCTGAACTCTGATCTCATTAACCGGTTGCCGTCTGGCTTATGGCAGAAAGATGTCAGACCGACCTCTTGTCCCTCCGGGGTGGATGTCAAATGAAGTCCTCCTGGCTCGCGCCTCATGCACACCTGCGGGGCCACATTGCAGCCCGATCTTTTACCGGCTGTGTCCAACGGACACAGCTGCTAACTGATCACTGTACCGGCCCGCTTCCAGTACCATGTGACCACTGTAACTCATCACAATATTTTTATTATTTCCAGTATGAGGAATATTTGATGATATATATTTCTCTGTACAATTGTTTCCTAAGGATGCATTGTTTCTTTATTTTGTTAATTTATTAATACTCTATTCATTTACTTTGTACTTTGTGATTTGCTTTCCTTACAGAGGCCCAGTATCATAATGGAACTTGTACAGGTATATATTCATATTTTCTTTACAGACATGATTTACACAGAATGTTGCTAGGCACAGAGCACATTAATGTGGCCTCTAACTTTGCATGTGCTTCACTATATGCCACACACTAAACATAATTAAGAAAGAGAGATAAACAGTCCTCGATTGGGTTTTACATACAACAACTGTCCGTCTTGTCCATAACAATACTTATAAATTGTAAACTGGAACCAAACCCATCAATTTAATTGTTTCCCAAAATAGTTATATTCAAGGCATGTCGTGAATGATATGTGTCACAAGTGCTTCTGCTCTCAACTGAACGGTCAAGCCATCAAATGGCTGTTGTCAGGAATGATCACGTGTGCAGTGCCATGGCAACTGCAGATAAAACAAAGGCTATAAAGGCAGCTACCTTGGCTGTAAAGGATAGAAGGGTTTGGTTCCGGTTTAATGTTGGTTTCGCTAGCCCAGATTAAAAATACAATATGACTGTACATTAGTTGATTGCCATGAGCGGCATGGTAGATCAGTTGCCCTTAAAGGGATAGTTCACCTTTACAAAAAAACTGCCTATGCAGGTAAGGGATGTTTGTAGATTAAAATAAATTGTGCAGCTCTGATTAAAGTTGAATAAAGCCCTTGCTATATGTGTAGGCTGTTCACATATCTTATGAAGCCTGACTGGAATACTCCCAGGACATTGCTAAGTACTCCAAGGACATTGCTAAGTGAGGCCTAGTAATCCTCCACCATTGCAGGAGTGAGCTCTTTATCTGATTCAAACCCCCTCACACGCACTTTCTCTCCCCTGATACAGTAGTTCTGAGATCAGCATTTGGGAGCTCACTCCTGTGATGGTGGAGGTGAGTAGTGATGACTAGGCCTCACTTAACAATGTCCTGGGAGTATTTCAGTCAGGCTTAATAAGATATGTAAATGGCCTACACCTATAGCAAGGGCTTTATTCAACTTTAGTCAGAGATGCAGTTTGTTTTTATCTACAGATGCACCTTATCTGCATAGGCAGTTTTGTGCTAAAGGTGAACTAACCCTTTAAAGAAACCAATCGGTCTCTTTGTTTCACGTAACAAGAAATCTGATAGGATGCTTTGGACCGCTGAGTACTTTAACTCCAGTGCTTTTTGATGCAGACAAATAGCTTGTTCTGAAAGTGCCTAGTTATTGTTTTAATTTAAAAAAAAAGGTGTCATGTGATGGGGTAGAGAACTTGGCACTGCTGTCTCTGTTTTATGAAATCAGCATGTAGATAATGGCTAACTGTTAATCAGCTCAGTTCTAGCAGGAATCCTGATCTTAAAGGGGAGTTCCAGTCTAAATCACAACAATGGCTGCAAGTATAGATAAACGGACCCCATTCACTTTAGGATACCTTTTTTTTTTATACCTTTTCTGGATTCTTTGGGCTGCACTTCCGCCCTACCTCCCTGTGGCGAGGTATGTAATGTCCGCTTTTCCATTGACTCCTGGGATAGCTGTGTCATTAATCACAGGAGTCAATGGGCACAAAATGGGCTGCTTATAGTAAGTAATGAATGCTGCACAAAGAACAGAAAGAGCAGAATAGACAACACATGACCCATGACCAGACTCAGGCTGGGTTCACACTTATGCAAATTGGATGTGGATTTCTACGCATTCAATTCGCATGACAGGAGATTGTGACCAGCTCTCAATGAAGCCGGTTCACACATCTCAGGGGCGGCCACAGAGCGCATTGCATAGGGGTCCTGTGCGTCTTTGGCTCTGTTTTAGGCCCAAATTCGGGGGCAAAAATTTGGGCCTGATTCTTCCCTGAAACGGAAAACAGGAACACGCTGGAACCCTGCTGTGAGCCGCATCCGTATTAGGTGTGAACTCAGCCTCACAAAACTCAGTTCCTGAGGCGTTTCTAAGACTATATAGGCCTCTCATTTGGATATCAGAGAAGGTGTATGATTTTAATAATCATAATAATTTTCTAAACCAAAATGTCTGCTTCTGCCTGACTCCTAAATAAAAATGATTTAAGAATACAAACAAATCTGTAAATATACTTATTGTCACACATTTCATCTTTTTTAGATACACCAAGGTGGGGTGTTGCTGTCATTGTAATGTTAGGCATACTCTTGGCCTTGTATTTACTCAGCTGCTGCTTGGCGGTAAGTTTTGTTATCTAATGCGTATATCAGAACAAAATGAAAAAAAGAAAAAGCATACAGTATATCTCTGCAATACATACACATTTCCCCATGTTTTATCCTTTTAAAGACCCTACAAATACTGAATAATGCCTGTTATCTACCAGAAATGCACCCAGAACCCAATTTCCTTTTGTAGGCTGACAACACACAAAAATTTGTGGACCGAAATCTCAAGAAAATGTGTCAGCCCTCCTCAGTTTTCTTTTGCTAAGCTACTAAATACCTCCTCCATTTCTCATTTCCACAACATAGAGATGATGTGATCTGTAGTTCAAGAAAATAATAAGTGGGCTAATTAGACTGCTTGAGATAACATAGGAAGTGTGTCTGGGCCATGAGACAGAAAGGGTGAGGGGTTCAGGGGCAATTAAGTGTGCCAACTCCCTTGCCCTACATTGGCAAAGCATAGGTTTACCCTAAAATACTACTTGTTTAAGGATGGTGACAATAAACATGTTTGTATTTGGTGTGTATTGAGGAGAGCAGAAAGGAAAGAGAAAGGGAACTCTTTGATAAAATAACATTTGAACAAAAAATACTGTTTTCAAAAAGTAAAGTTAACTCCAGGGAGATATAAAAAATTACAGCTAGTATTCATAAATGCTTAAAGTGTTACTAAACCCACAACAGTAAAATTAGTCTGTATTTGCAGTAAAGCATGCTTGTTATACGCACCTGCATTGTGTAAAAAAGCAGGTTGATCCTGTATGCACAGATCCTCCTCTTCTTCCACTGACTCCAAAACGGGTGTGGATAAGACCGAGTTACTGGAGTCAGGCTGCACATGCTCAGTTTGGTGTGTATTGCTAGAGAGTTTTTTTTATTTCTTGGAAGCGTGCATCTGATCAGCACAGGGCCAATCAGCACTGTCCAGACACAGGGTCAGGGGTCCTGGATCCTAAAAGGACAGCTCTGTGCAGTATGAAAACTCCTCATACAAGCTTTAACCAGGCACTGATAGAAGTCACATGACTGGTATTTAGCAGTTTATATTTACTAAAACAATTGCATTTCCATGTTCTGTGTACTGTGGGGGACCAGATATAGTGAATGCAGGGTCCTGGCTTTAGGAACACTTTAAATATATTTCTTAAGGCAAACAGTGACTTGAAGTTAGTATCAGCTTCTTGCAGTCCCTATAGAGCAGAGCTCAAAAGGAAGAGCACATACCAATCAGATGGGTACAGTGCTAGGGGCATGCTGATAAGAGGAAAGAGGAGAGTAAGAAAATGAGCTCATATGTGTTTTGTTTCTCCTTTCACTGTCAAGTCTAAGAGCCGGTTCACACTGGGGCAGCACGACTTGCAGCGCGACTGCCTCAGGCGACCTGCACATGACTTCAGCAGCGGCTTGCAAAATGACTTCTGTATAGAAGTCAATGCAAGTTTCATGAAGTCGCCCCAAAAGTAGTACAAGAACCTTTTTCTAAGTCGGAGCTTAGAACGCTCCTATTAGAATGGTTCTATAGTACAGAACGGGACGCGACTTGTTAGGCGGCTAAGTCGCCTGACAAGTCGCCCCTGTGTGAACTGGCTCTAAGGGTATGGGATTCAGAGATACCTGTAAGTGAAAGTGAAACCGCAGAGCAGAAAGATTAGGCCCCTTCCCCTGATGGGGAAGTGTACTGCACTGGATTTCAGAGCTCTGTAAAGCCTACAACTGGATAGACAGAGACACAAATCATTTTGGCAGGTAAAACAGCTCTTATATATTTATTTCCACTCTTTATTTAGCAGTTTGCCTTGGTGTTCAGCTTCTAATGCCATTTTGTCCAAAATGATTCCACACATATATTTCAAAATTGAACATTTTTTAACAGAAGATAATCATGAGAATAAATAATAATAAAAAAAAAAAAACAAAGAAAACAAAAACATATATCTTAATGAATTGAGTCTGTTGCATTAGCTCATATTTAATCTTGTTAGGTGCGATCATAATTTTTGTTTGTTATTTTTCAGCCTATAATTATGTGTCTATGCAAGAAAGGTGAAGACTGCCAGAGTGGATGCACGTATGGAAAGTAAAGCTCAAGAACTTTGATTCGTGATAACTAGACATCTCATTCCATCCTTGTGCCAGAAAAGATCTAAAATATCTGCAACTTTATCATATTTGTCCTTTCTTTGCAATGAATGCTGAAATATGGACATAACGAATTTAGTAGACTAATAACAAGCTATTTATGTGTATAATTCTGCATGATTCCCGAACCACCAATACATAAATAAACAACTAAATAATATTTCCATATTGATTTTTTATTTCATTTTTCTCTGTTTTCATTTATTTCTTCATTGGAGGAGAAAAATGTTAGACAGGAAACTGCTTAGAATTTTATATAGTAAGAATAAAGCAAGATTTGACAGTGATAGGAAAAATACTGTAAACTGAGTGTTATGGGTTATTGTATATTCTACTTAGCTTTTTTGCACTGCCCTAGCGAAAAATCTCAGAACATTTTACAAATAATAAAAAAAAAAGTTCCTAAAGTGTAATCCAGCCCTTATTTACTGGTATATGACTGATTGTGCTGTATTTTTTCCACTTTACAAATGCAAGAGGTAATTTATCCTATATGGAAATTTAGATGCTCTGACAGTGCTGTGCCATGTCACTGTGCCAGAAGTAGGGGTGCAACGGATCATCAGCGATCCGTGATCCGAATGGGTCAACCTGTTCGGATCGACACACAATAGGAAAGGCCTAGCTCCGGAGCGGCAGCCATCTTGGTACACCCGCCGGCAGCCACTGTCTTGTCAGGAAGTGACGTTTCGTTGCCGCCCTCTTGCTACACCCCACACTCCTGCACAGTAATGATAGAGTGAGAAGGGGGCAAGCAGACATCTTGTTACACCCACCGGAGTTTTAGATTTCACATTTATTTTCAACACAAAACGGAGCTTATATGCTTAAATACAGTATTTGTAAATCCGTCGGACTGTTTAGATGTTAAATTTTAAAAGCAGCAGCAAACCTGCTGACCTTACATGGTTGCTAATGTGACAGAACACCTCTGATTTTCATATTTAACATTTATTTAAATTTAACATCTAAACAGTCCGTCGGATTTACAAATACTGTATTTAAGCATATAAGCTCCATTTTGTGTTGAAAATAACTGTGAAATCTAAAACTCCGGTGGGTGTAACGAGATTTGTCTTTTTTTTTTTAAATCCGAAAAATTATCCGATCCGTGACTCTGATCCGAGGAACGATCCAATCCGTGAGTTTTTTGATACGTTTCACCCCTAGCCAGAAGGGTTAGATGTTACACAGGGTTCTCATTCATTGAAGTTAAAGGGCTCCAGATTGTCAGTTCTGAGTATAGAAAACAGAATTGTACCTCTCATATACTCAAAGTACAGTAACACCGTATACCTTTTTTTAATAAACGTAATTTATTTATTTAGCAGGGGTTCTCTGAGACCTGCATGCCCTCAAAAAAATGTATGGGGCTCACAAATATTAATGTAAGGTCAACTCACTTTTCCAGTGGTGTCAAGGTAACTAACAAGTCATATAGAGAAAATATTGATCAAGTTGAGCAGGGTAAACAGCGGTTACATAAATAACAACCGTGGCTTAAAGTGGATGTAAGCCCTCACATATACCCAGTGAAGTGAACAGCATCAAATGATACACAGGGATGAAACAAAGTTCCCTACATAAGATTTACATGTATATCTACTCTCTTCAGCTTTATATACTGTTTAGAAAGTTCAGATCGTGTTACAGATGTTCTCTTCCTGCTCAGCACTGAGTGTGAAGTCTGGACACACAGCCAAGACAGCTGATTGGAGGAAAGGCACACACCCCCCCTCCACATAGGCAGAGTCTCTCAGAGCTGTTCTGTGAATAGTTTAGCTGTCTGCTAATCTATTTATAGCAACCTCCCCGACACAAATTTCAGCCTGGTTCTATCTCCTGTGACGGAGAACTTGTCAGACATTATCATACTGATATACCCAGCATCTACCTGACTACCAGTGCCGACCCGGAATCCTCCTGACTACCGCTACCGCTACTACCTGTGTTTGAAACCGGTCCTTCCGCGAGTTACTTATCTGTGTTTGACCTCTGGCTTGCTTCCTGGATACCTCTCTGCCTGATTACCTGTGTTTGACCCTCGGCCTGCCTACTGGACTTCCTCTGAGTTACTTACCTGTGTTTGACCCTCGGCTTGCCTTTTGGACACCTCTACTGCCTGATTACCTGTGCTTGACCCCCGGCTTGCCTACTGGACATTCTCTGAGTTACTTACCTGTGTTTGACCCCTGGCTTGCCTTCTGGACACCTCTACTGCTTGATTACCTGTGCTTGACCCCCGGCTTGCCTCCTGGACATTCTCTGAGTTACTTACCTGTGTTTGACCCCCGGCTTGCCTTTGGATACTTCTACTGCCTGGTTGCCTGTGTTTGACCCTCGGCCTGCTTGCTGGACTATCTCCCGCTCAGTGTTCAGGACTTGCAGTTCTCTTATGCTCCCGAGGGTCCTCCTTCAGTATACGTGTTGGTACCTCTGCAACCTCTACCTGATCACAACCCTGCCAGGTGTCTACTCCCAGTGCAGCTTCAGCCTCTCCTGGTCTACGACGCTACTGCACACCACCTGCTACACTCCTGCTGGCAACCCGTGCATCTTTGAGCCCGGTGTCCTCTGTACCCACTCCAGAGGCATCGTGCGCTTAGTCGCAAGGGGAGCAGCTCTCAGCATATCGGCCCGGGTGAGTACCTCTGACAGTACAAACCAGCCAATGTCCGAGGCCGACAGAGCTGGTTCACCCCTTGAGGCCTTATGCCAGCAGGTGACAACCCTTACCCAGGCTGTACAACGCCTCCAGGATGGATACTTTCAGATCGAGGGGCGTCTTCAGCATCTGACCTTATCCCCAAACCAAGCGGACCAGTCACCCCCGGTAGCCAGCACCTCCACTCTTCTATCAACACCTGGAGGTGCTCTCCCTGCCTATGATGTGTCCCATCCTGATCCCAGGGTCCCCACACCAGAACGTTTTTCCGGGGACCGAAGGAAATTTCGCTCTTTTAAAAACTCCTGTTTGCTTCACCTAGCCCTACAACCCAGGACCTTCCAGTTGGAATCCACTAAAGTAGGGTTCATCATCTCTCTCCTTTCTGATGACCCTCAATCCTGGGCGCACCATTTGATGGAACAGAAAAGCCCACAATTGAATTCTGTAGAGACTTTCTTTTCCGCTATGGCAGCACTCTACGAGGACTCCCAACGCACAGGTACAGCAGAAACCACCCTACATACCCTATCCCAGGGGAGAAGACCTGTAGAGGACTATGTAGTAGATTTCCGCAAATGGGCAGCTGATACTGACTGGAACGAATCAGCCCTAAAATATCAATTCCGTTTAGGGCTATCCGAGGTATTAAAGGATGAACTGGCTCGAGGAGAGATCCCAAGTACCTTCACAGATCTCTGCCAACTTGTCATTAAACTTGACCGTCGACTACGAGAACGGCGAGCAGAGAGACTGCAGAGCCCTCGTCCCACCTGGACGATGCCCCGGGTCCCTCCAGCACCTTCTCCTTCTTGGAACTCTCGCTCCCCTCCTCATGGGGAACCCATGCAGCTGGGCCTGGCACGGTCCCCCCTATCTGCTGAAGAAAGGCTCCGTCGTCGTCAAGCCAACCTCTGCCTCTACTGTGGGGGCACGGGGCACTACCTACAGAAATGCCCCATAAGACCCAGTAAGTGTCCTTCTGGGTCCCTCTCAAGTTCACACTCTGTTAAAGTGCCGCATTTTCATCTGTCTGTTCCACTCTCCCTACAGGTAGCGGGAGAGTCTTTCCAGTTGGGAGCCATCCTTGACTCTGGAGCCTGCAGTTGCTTCATGGACCTGACCCTGGCACGACACCTGAACCTCCCTTTAGCTACCAAGAAACAACCTCTTCAGATCCAGCTAGCTGATGGCTCTCCACCCTGCTCGGGACCGGTTACCCAGGAAACCGCTCCCATCCTGACCTGCACCAAATCAGGTCATCAGGAACTCTTACGTTTTGACATTATCCATTCTCCCATGTTCCCCATCATCCTGGGGTACCCCTGGCTACTGGCTCACAACCCTCGGATTGACTGGGTCAACAAGGAAGTGGAGTTCTCCTCCTCTTACTGCTTGCAGCACTGCCTTCCGGATCAACCCGCAGTACCTCTCACCCATCTTGCCTTGCAACCCAGTGCCAAGGACCTGCAACACGTCCCAACACCCTACCAAGACTTTATGGACATCTTCGATGAAAAAAAGGCCGAAGTTCTTCCCCCTCATCGCTCTTACGATTGTCCGATTGATCTCCTACCAGGGGCTGAGATCCCCTTCGGAAGGATTTTCCCTTTGTCTGAAACTGAGCTTGAAGCCCTACGGGTATATATCGACGAGAATCTTGCCAAAGGGTTCATCCAACCATCTTCTTCGCCAGCAGGGGCTGGGATCTTCTTTGTTGAAAAGAAAGACGGTTCCCTCAGACCCTGTGTAGATTACAGGGAACTCAATAAAATTACTATCAAGAACAGGTACCCACTTCCGCTCATTCCCGAACTTTTTCAACGGCTCAGGACTGCCAAAGTGTTTACCAAGCTGGATCTTCGTGGGGCCTACAATTTAGTTAGAATACGCTCTGGGGATGAATGGAAGACGGCTTTTAGGTCCAGATTCGGCCATTTTGAGTACCTGGTCATGCCGTTTGGACTTTGTAATGCCCCAGCTACCTTCCAGCACCTTGTCAATGACATTTTTCGTGAGTATTTGGATAACTTCCTCATTGTATATCTTGATGATATCTTGATTTTCTCCGATTCCCTAGAAGCCCATCGTCAACATGTCCGGAAAGTTCTTCTCATCCTCCGCAAACACGGGCTCTACGTCAAGGGAGAGAAATGCGAGTTCGAGACTGATACCATCCAGTTCCTGGGCTTCATCATAACCACCGGAGGAGTACTGATGGATCCCCAAAAAGTGAAGGCCATCCAGGATTGGCCTGCTCCCACGGACAAGAGGTCAGTCCAACGTTTTATCGGCTTTGCCAACTTTTATAGACGGTTCATTCAGGGATTTTCTGCCATTGTGTCCCCAATCACCCAACTGACTCGCCAGCAAGTTAAGTTCCAGTGGACTCCCCAAGCGCAGAGCGCTTTTGAGAAGCTCAAGGAACTCTTTTCCTCTGCACCCATCTTACAGCACCCTGACCCCGAACTCCCTTACGTCCTAGAGGTGGACGCTTCAGACTCTGCTTTAGGAGCAATCCTATCGCAGAGAAGTGGCCCAAAGGCCCTCCTTCACCCAGTCGCCTTTTCCTCCCGAAAACTAAGTCCCCCTGAAAAGAATTATGATGTAGGCGACCGGGAATTACTTGCGATTAAATTCGCTCTCGAGGAATGGAGATACCTGCTTGAAGGAGCTTCCCAACCCATCCTCATCTTCACTGACCACCGCAATTTGGAGTACCTCAGGGCTGCAAAACGCCTTAGACCCAGACAGGCCCGCTGGGCCTTGTTCTTCTCCCGATTAAATTTCCACATCACTTACCGTCCTGGCTCCAAGAATGGCAAGGCGGATGCCTTATCCCGTATGTTTCTGGACACTGAATCCTCGAAAGAACCTGCTACTATCCTGTCCGCCCACAATTTTCTCCATGCCATTCAGCCTGACTTAACCACAGCCCTCAAACAGGCTTCCAACCAGTTCTCTTCTCCCACATTACCTTTTCTTGAAAGGAAGCAGGATTTACTCTGGGCCCATGCCCGAATCTTTGTCCCTCCTCCTGTCAGACTCCAAGTTCTGCAGACCCTTCATGACCACAAGATGTCCGGCCATTTTGGAGTACAGAAAACAGTGGACTTGGTAGGTCGATCTTACTGGTGGCCGGGCTGGAGAAAAGACTGCCAGGAATACGTTCTCTCTTGCAACATTTGTCAAAGGAACAAGGGGTCCAACACTAAATCCTGGGGTCTGTTACGTCCATTATCTGTCCCGGAACGTCCATGGAAGGAGATTTCCATGGACTTCATCGTGGATTTACCCCCTTCAGATTCCTTCACCACGATTCTGGTTGTCATTGACCGTCTCTCAAAGATGGCTCACTTCCTACCCATGAAAGGTACTCCCTCGGCTTCCGCTACTACTGACATCTTCATCAGGGAAATTATAAGGTTACACGGAGTTCCAGCTAACATCACCTCGGACCGAGGGGTACAGTTCACCTCTAGGTTCTGGAGAGATCTATGCAAATCCCTTGAAATCAGGACTTCCATGTCTTCAGCATATCACCCCCAATCCAACGGTCAAACTGAACGCACGAATCAAACCCTCGAGCAATACCTGAGGTGTTTTTGCTCTTACTCCCAAGATGACTGGTCAGGCTTACTACCCTACGCGGAGTTTGCCTACAATAATTCTTTGCATTCTGCCATTAATCAGACGCCCTTCTGGGCAAACTACGGTTATCACCCTTCTTTTCTTCCAGACTCCATTCCAGACGTCCCTACTCCAGCTGCACAGGACCTAGTCAAAAGTATCCAAGACAACTTCACCCGGATCCAACAGGCCATGAAGGAAGCACAGAAGGGTTATGAGGTACAATACAACCGGGGCAGGAAGGAATGTCCGCCTTTCCAGATTGGTGAGAAAGTTTGGTTATCAACCGATAATTTAAAACTCCCTTGTCCTTCTCGGAAATTGGGTCCCAGGTTCATCGGCCCCTTTGAGGTCAAGAGGGTGATCAACCCAGTGGCCTTTGAACTAGATCTCCCCAGTTCCTATAGGATTCACCCAGTTTTTCATGCCTCTTTGCTGAAACCCATAATTGCTAATTCTTTCCCTGATAGGCAAACGCCACTTCCTCCTCCCATCACCATCCAAGGAGAGGAAGAATTCGAGGTTGAGAAAATTCTGGATCTCCGAAGAAGAAGAGGGCAGGTCCAATATCTTGTCAAATGGAAGGGGTATCCCCAGAAGACTGCTCCTGGGAGCCATCCGAAAACATTCATGCCCCCGCTTAATCCGGGAATATCACCAAAGACATCCTGAAGTGGGCATCCGGAGGCTGCCCTTAGGAGGGGGGCACTGTCAGGGAAATACCAGGTCTCTCCGCCGGGTTCCAGGGCTGCGCACGCGCGGTAGAGCGGCGCAACGAGGTTTACAGGTACGCCGGGTAACAGGTGCGCATGCGCGGGTCCGCGGCTCTCGGGTATCTGTCACAACCCAGCCAGTACGCCTCACCACTGTGCGCGGCGCTGACGGAAGACGAGTGCGCATGCGCACTCGTCCGGGTATCCCACCTGACCAGTTACCTGGCCTATAAAAGGCCTTCCCTGTCCGCTTCCAAATTGCTGGTTTGTTGTCTCTTCTGAGTCCTGTCTCCAGTCCAGTATCCTGTATCCTGTATCCTGTACCCTGTACCCTGCATCTACCTGACTACCAGTGCCGACCCGGAATCCTCCTGACTACCGCTACCGCTACTACCTGTGTTTGAACCCCTGGCTTGCTTCCTGGATTCCTCTACTGCTTGATTACCTGTGCTTGACCCTCGGCCTGTCTACCGGTCCTTCCGCGAGTTACTTATCTGTGTTTGACCTCTGGCTTGCTTCCTGGATACCTCTCTGCCTGATTACCTGTGTTTGACCCTCGGCCTGCCTACTGGACTTCCTCTGAGTTACTTACCTGTGTTTGACCCTCGGCTTGCCTTTTGGACACCTCTACTGCCTGATTACCTGTGCTTGACCCCCGGCTTGCCTACTGGACATTCTCTGAGTTACTTACCTGTGTTTGACCCCTGGCTTGCCTTCTGGACACCTCTACTGCTTGATTACCTGTGCTTGACCCCCGGCTTGCCTCCTGGACATTCTCTGAGTTACTTACCTGTGTTTGACCCCCGGCTTGCCCTTGGATACTTCTACTGCCTGGTTGCCTGTGTTTGACCCTCGGCCTGCTTGCTGGACTATCTCCCGCTCAGTGTTCAGGACTTGCAGTTCTCTTATGCTCCCGAGGGTCCTCCTTCAGTATACGTGTTGGTACCTCTGCAACCTCTACCTGATCACAACCCTGCCAGGTGTCTACTCCCAGTGCAGCTTCAGCCTCTCCTGGTCTACGACGCTACTGCACACCACCTGCTACACTCCTGCTGGCAACCCGTGCATCTTTGAGCCCGGTGTCCTCTGTACCCACTCCAGAGGCATCGTGCGCTTAGTCGCAAGGGGAGCAGCTCTCAGCATATCGGCCGGGTGAGTACCTCTGACAAAAACACTGCAGATACTGTATATGTGCCCAGCTCAAATCTCATGAATCGTGTTTACATCCACTTTAATCACAAAAAAATTGCATTTATTTGGTGGAATTAGGGTACTGAATACAGTTATATTACATTTTTTGCAATTATATGTATGTCCTTTTTTACCTTTTTAACTGCTTCAATACTGGGCACATTTACCCCCTTCCTGCCCAGGCCAATTTTCAGCTTTCAGTGTTGTCACACTTTGAATGATAATTTCGCTGTCATACAACACTGTACCCAAATTAAATTTTTATAATTTTTTTTCACGGAAATAGAGCTTTCTTTTGGCAGTATTTAATCACTACTGTTTTTGTTTTTGTTTTTTGCTTAAAAAAAAAAACCCTGAAAATTTGGAAAAAAAAAGGTTTTGTTAGAAAATGTTGTAAATAAGTAATTTAATCTCCTTCACTGATGTGCGCTGATGAGATGGCACTGATAGGCAGTGATAGGCTGCACTGATAAGCACTGATAAGGTGGCACTGATGGGCACTGATAGGTGGCACTGATAGGTGGTGTTGATGGGCACTGATGGGCGGCACTGACAGGCACTAGTACAGTGCCTTGCAAAACTATTCACCCCCCTTGGCTTTTTACCTATTTTGTTACATTACAGCCTTTAGTTCAATATTTTTTTTAATCTGTATTATTTGTGATGGATCAGAACACAAAATTCTATGTTGGTGAAGTAAAATTAGAAAATATATACATAAAACTATTTTTCAGAAATAAAAAACTGATAATTGCCATGTGCGCATGTTTTCACCCCCTTTGTCCACCTGTGTGCAATCTAAGTGTCACATGATCTGTCATTACATATATACACCTTTTTGAAAGGCCCCAGAGGCTGCAACACCTAAGCAAGAGGCACCACTAACCAAACACTGCCATGAAGACCAAGGAACTCTCCAAACAAGTAAGGGGCACTGTTGTTGAGAAGTACAAGTCAGGGTTAGGTTATAACAAAATATCCAAATATTTGATGATCCCTAGGAGCACCATCAAATCTATCATAACCAAATGGAAAGAACATGGCACAACAGCAAACCTTCCAAGAGACGGCCGCACAACAAAACTCACGGACCGGGCAAGGAGGCCATTAATCAGAGTGGCAGCACAGAGACCTAAGGTAACCCTGGAGGAGCTGCAGAGTTCCACAGCAGAGGCTGGAGTATCTGTACATAGGACCCCAAACACACTGCTAAAGCAACACTTGAGTGGTTTAAGGGGAAACATGTAAATGTGTTGGAATGGCCTAGTCAAAGCCCAGACCTCAATCCAATAGAAAATCTGTGGTCAGACTTAAAGATTGCTGTTCACAAGCGCAAACCATCCAACTTGAAGGTGCTGGAGCAGTTTTGCAAGGAGGAATGGGCAAAAATTCCAGTGGTAGGATGTGGCAAGCTCATAGAGACTTATCCAAAGTGACTTGGAGCTGTGATAGCCGCAAAAGGTGGCTCTACAAAGTGTGAATAGTTATGCACATTTACTTTTTCTGTTTCATTTGTCCTATTTTTGTTTGCTTCACAATAAAAAAAAAACATCTTCAAAGTTGTGGGCATGTTCTGTAAATTAAATGATGCCAATCCTCAAACAATCCATGTTAATTCCAGGTTGTGAGGCAACAAAACACGAAAAATGCCAAGAAGGGTGAATACTTTTGCAAGGCACTGTAGGTGGCACTAATAGGCTGCACTGATAGGCACTGATAAGGCGACACTGATGGGCACTAATGAGCACTGATGGGCACTGATAGGTGGCACTGATGGGCAATAATAGGCAACACGGATAGGTGCATATATTAAGAAAAAAAGAAAAAAATTATTGCGCTAGAAAAAATGTCAAAAAAGCTGCAACTAAACACCATCAAATATCCCTATGGCAAACGTAAACTAATATAAAAATAAAGTTGCGCTACAAATATGAGAAAATTTTAAAATATCACAATCAAGTGTAGAAATCTCACAGTGAAACAAAAAAATCTTTTCAGACAAATAGTCCAAACAAATGAATTGTCCTTTCTAATTCTGGTGTAATAAAATAAATAATGAATAAGTAATAATAACAATATTGTCCTTGATGGAAGTAATGCAGATGAGGGCAACGTTCAGAGGAACCCCGGCAGTGGTAATCAAACAACAACGGAATCCTTCCAGTGATAGTATATAAGGGTCCTTACCGGAACTGGTGGACTCCTTTATGAGCGGAGTCGGCTAGGCAGGCAGACACAGCCCTCTGCGGGGACAGAGGAAGCTTCTGTGGACACGAACTCCGCCGACAAGATCCGGAAGTGAACGAGGGGACACAGACAGCAATGGGCGGTGCGCTGACAGAATAACACACAGGCTCACCAATCACTGCTCCGATCCAGCGTGATTCTCCAGAGAGGAAGTCAGAGATTTCTAAAGCAAACTGGAGATAGCCTTTCAGCTAATAAATCAGCCAATCTAAAAAAAAGGGGATATACACACTCGGACTGGTCTGTGTCCGCCCATTGCTGTTTGTGTCCCCTCGTTCACTTCCGGATCTCGTCGGCAGAGTTCGTGTCCACAGAAGTTTCATCTGTCCCCGTAGAGGGCTGTGTCTGCCTGTCTAGCCGACTCTGCTCATAAGGGAGTCTATACGGTAAGGACCCTTATATACTATCACTGGAAGGATTCGGTTGTTGTTTGATTACCACTACCGGGGTTCCTCTGAACGTTGCCCTCATCTGCATTACTTCCATCAAGGACAATATTGTTATTATTTCTTATTCATTATTCATTTTATTACACCAGAATTAGAAAGGACAATTAATTTGTTTGGACTATTTGTCTGAAAGGATTTTTTTGTTTCACTGTGAGATTTCTACACTTGATTGTGATATTTTCAATTTTTTTAATATTTGTAGCGCAACTTTATTTTTATATTAATTAACACAGATAGGTGGCACTGATGGGGACTGATGGGCTGCACTAACGGGTGGCACAGATGGGTGGCACTGATATACACTTAAGGGCGGAACTGATGAGCAGGCACTGAAGGGCACTGTAAAGCAGCACTGACCTGCATCATTGATGGGCACAGATTGGTATCACGGATGGACACAAATTGGCATCACTGATGGGCACAGATTGGCATCACTTCTGGGCACTGACTGGCATCACTGCTGGGCACTGTTGGGGCTGCATTAATAATCAGGGCACAGATTATCTGTACAGTCTCCCCTGTGAGGAGATGCAGCTGATCGGCACTCCTTTCCTCATACTATATCAGTGTGAGACGAGCCTAATACCAGCACTTCCTTGTTTACATGTGATCAACTGTGATTGGACACAGCTGTTCACATGGGTAAAGAGCCGCATCATTGGCTCTTTATCGAGATCGGGTCGCGCCATGTCCCAGGGACACAGCTCACCCGCGATCACCATGCGCCCATGCGCAATGAGACGAGGGTGATGTCATATGATGTCATCCCAAAACGAGAGAGGATTCTGCCTGCCGTGATTTGCCTATAAGGCGGTTGGGAGGTTCAACTATTAAAATAAATGCTATTTTTTAGTGATTAAGCCACGGTTGTCATTTATGTAACCACTATTTACGCTGCTCAACTTGAGTGGGGATCTCTTTTTTTTCTCTCTATCTATTCTCTGAGACCTGTAATGTTTTTTAAGGGCTCATCAGTGGTAAAAAAAAAGTTAACAAATGCTAAATTGAAGTGTATTTTCTTATTCTTACACTTGTAGCTCTGATTAGGTTGCACCATTGTTTAGGCTGAAAAAAGACAAATGTCCACCAAGTTCTTCATCTCAGTTTTAACCGAAAGAAAAGCAAAAAAAAACTTTGTGGTCCAAAGAACCCCTTTATAAGTGCACTTCTAGGATATCAAGGTTTCCATTTATATCTTCATCATGATCTACAATTTATATGCACTAAACTGAAGTTTCCCACATTTGTCTGGAGTGTTTACTCAGCTTAAACATTACATATTAAAATCTGCAACAGAAACAAACAGTGTCATGCAGGTATAAATTCCTCAGTTAATCCCTGTAAATCTTACAAATGTCAAGTGTAAATCCTCCCACAAACAAACATTAGTGACTGCTATGTGAGCATAAACTATAAAAGACAAGTTATTCAATTACCTGTGGTCCAGTCGGAGATCATTGAGTGTTACTGTCCACTGACTGCAAATAATATCAACATGACTGCTAACTTTTCGTTTGGTAAAGCTGGGATTTGGATTTTTTGTCTTATCCTCAGTCTCAGCCTCCATGAAACAGGTCAGAGATCTATTTATTTACCCATATATTTAGTCCACTGTATTTTAGCTGTTTGGGTCCTGCTGTCAATATTTTGTATCTTGTTTTATAATACCAATTGGATTATCTGAATTCATAGTTGGCTATACCGTACTTGATTTACTCTAATTGGAGAAGTCCGTTTGACAGTCTATGTCTGACTCGTAAGGTTCCTTTGGTGTGATAACAGGCACTTCATTAGATTTTCTTGCTTGTTGAAAAAAAATGTTGTTCCTATTCTATCTTTGCTGAGAGAACTGAAGGAAGTACTTAGCTATATTTACTCTACTTCAGCTATTGGTTGAGCTGCAAGAGTACAGAGATAAGGTTCCCATAGGTTACAAGGATGTCCAAAAGTCTCACCACTCAACATTGTTGGGGTGGCCACTGATTTTATGATTCGATCAACATGATGAGATCGGCAAACAATCGAATAGCCACAACTTCCCTTCCAATCATTTTAGACTAAATTATTATTTTTTCAATTGTTTTGTATTCAAGAAATATTTCAAAGTACAAAACGTAGTACAAAATGACACAGAGAGTATAAAAAGTGCAAAGAATACATAATAAAGCGTTGGACAACCAGAACATAAATCATACAAGGGGTGGGTAGTTATAGATTTACCTTTAAGAACAATGCAGTGTATTCCTTTAGAGCAATAGGGTTAGGAAGAAAAAGGGAGGGTAAGGTATTAGATGAATAATAACGAGGTTAACATTAACCATTTCTGAATAAGTAAGTTAGGTAAAAGACGAGTATTGCTAAGATACTAATGCAATCAAGAATGTACATTTCTGAAAAATAACCTTAGTCTACTTTGAACCAGTCTGTCCATATTTTCCACTGATTATCAAATGTTTTCCTATTGCCATTCTTATTTGCGCTTTAGACAAAATTTTGATCTGAGTTGATCAATCTTGTTATGAGATAACATGGGGTAAACAGAAATGCAATTGATAATACAATGTACAACTTACAACCATATCTTAATTATCTATCAAAATCCACTATAGGTCAATTATTCCTATCAAAGGAGATCAATCAGAAAAGAAAATTAACATTTATCAAAGTGTGTATGGCCAGTGTCCACCATTGAGGAGACATCTGCCTGTGGCCATTTTTATCCCCCACCTTCATCCCTGACCATGTTACCAAGTGGCTAGGTTATCATTAGAAATGTGGCCAATGCTGGAGGGAACGTGGGAACGTGGAGCTTCAGTTTATCATGGAAAGGAAAGCATTGTGACCTTTATTTTACTCTAATCTCAAGCTTAAATTATTATAAAACTATTATAATAGGGAAAGGCTAAGTGTAAAATAACCATATTCCATGCCTGCTGTATTTTCTTTTCTATTGACTGCGGTTTACTGAAATTTCATTGACTATCACATGTTACTTCAATTTGGCACCTTGCCACTGTCCCTTGCATACCTTCTAAATAAAAACAGACTTTTCAAAGCACTTGCATATAATCAATGAAACCCACCTTTTTCTTTTTTAACCACAAGGGGTTCTGCCATATAGCACTATTCTCCTTTACCAGGACTGTGACCTAAAAATTTAGTTTTTCCTGCAACACCACCTAAAGGAGAGACTTTAACTCACATACTGAGTGCTGACCATTAACATATAATTAGCAGAGACAACAGCTGCTTAAGTAAAACTATTGTGGAATAATTATACAGATTTTTTCTTTCTTACAGAGGCTCAAACTAATACAACAGCTACAGGTATGTAAAGTATTGGAACTCATAAATGCTAAATTAGTATAAAACAAATGGATGTGTTGTCCACTAGCCAATAATGCAAATCTCTAAAAAAATATTTTAGAGATCACCAACTTCTTCATCTTTCCTTTCCTAAATCTTTGATCTAGATTTCATATGGAGCATATGCAAATTCTGTAAAAAAACAGTAACAATGGGCCAAGCACTCTGGTTAATAGCATACACCTAACCCGAGTTCTGTTTACTGGTGTCAGATCAGAGAAAAGTATATTCTGAAATTCTGTTGCAATTTATTGGCATCACACCACAATGGACCTGAGTTTTAGCGAACTACAGTGTAGGACTGTGAACCATCTGTGCATTGTGTTGTACTAAAAAAGTACCGTACACGTGTGTTAAAAGGTCTATTTTTGTTGTCAATGCAAGTTATTGTGCCATATAATACACCACAAATATGTGAATCTGTCCTTATAGTTTCTATTTAAAGGGAGAGAAATATGTAGGCTGCTGGTAATGACCTGCTTTCTTGGTTGGCTTCAACCTTCTGACTGAGTCATTGACTTGGAACAAGAATGTAGCAATTGACCTCAGAGCAATTCAAAACTCCTTTTCCAGGTCAATGACTTATAATATTGAAGACAGGAGGTCAGTATGTCAACTGGGCAACTAGCATTGATTCAGTCTAACCTCACAGTAATCACAAACTGTAATGTAACATTCAGTGCCAGATTTAGATCTTGAGGGGCCTGTGGCACTTCAAGTTTGGGGGCCCCTTAACATATAAATTAAATTATATTACAAATAAAAAAGTGAATGGATATGAATGATAACCTGCATTTGTTCTAAAAAAAAAAAAAAGTTAGGTTCCAAAGAAGACACGTATTTGATTTTTTTTCCTCAATTTTATTGACTGTAAGAATACATATTACACAGGTATTTGGAACTGTCAAGTCATGCATCATAGTTATGCATCACACTACAATATTTACAAGAAGTCTTTCTTCCTGCATTTAGCATTTGCTAAATCTTTAACTAACTCATCAAACTGTATCATCTTGAGGACACTGCTCTTGACAGCCAGTAGGTAAAGAGTATTTAGGGATCGTTTACACTTGCTTCAAAATGTGGCATTGGACACACTTTGTTAAACCACTCCAAATGCCAATCAAAGCACCTTTCATTAAAAAAATGAATTAATAAAATGGTTACCTCTACCTCTGGCTACCTTCTCACTATTGTATTTGTTTTGCTTCAAAAATGATACCTCATGTTGCTTTCTTGGTGCTTCGATGCATCTCCAAAGCCTCCATAGAAGTCTATCACAATGCCTGTTAACAGCACCTGCAGTATTTTAGGAGCTTGTATTCAGAATTAGCTTTGCCTTGTTTTGGAGTTATTGGAGGTTTGAGATATCCCAGGATGCACTGGGGCACCAACAAGCAAAGCAAAAGGCCAACATTAGTAGTCACTTTTGGTTCATGTGTATATATTTTCTGGGAGTGTCTGGTGCAGACGTTACATCAGGTGTGCAGCTTGGAGCAGTAAAAGGTAAGCAGGTTCCAAACCGGAGTGGAGCAACTATCAGATGGCACATGTCTGGAGCCCGCTCTGGCAGGGGGGCCCAGGGTAATTTACCCTTTTGCCCCCTAATAAATATGGTACTGGTAACATTGAGTAACAAAAAGTATTTCTCTTCTAAAGGTGTCCCCGGATGGGGTATTGCACTGCTGGTGCTAACGTCACTTGTGTTGGCATGTATCCTGTGCAGTCTCGTGTGCTTGGTAAGTTCAATTTCTTCATGAAAGCTATTATCCATTTTTGGTGTCTTTTTTCTTGAGATCCTACTACCATGCAGGGAACTGAGATGTTGCTACTTTATTGGGTGATTACTACAATTTTGCTACAGATGTAGTCGGCTACAGCATTATGACAAACTGTGCTTTGTGCATTGCCAAGTGCACAGATGGAGCAGAGCCACAACACCGGCACTGGTAGAGAGTCCTCTTTGATGTGCCAAGTAGTGCAAGTACATGACCCAGTGTACTTTACAGGGACAGCTAAATACAGCTTTTTTTTGGAAAATTTTCGTGAAATATGCACACAGTTAGAGCTTAATGGGTAGAAGTTAAAACATTTTTAGGCATCCACAAGTATAAAAATCAAGGTGCCCAGAGCTGGGCTTTATTAATTTGTGTTAATGGTTGATTGCTAAGTTGTTAATTGCTGGAGATTCTCAAACACTATTATTGTCTCTTCTAGCCTCTTGTCTGGAAATACGTTGGTCAAGATTCCCATCGAAAGTAACAAGGAGTGTATTGAAAAATGTGTATTCTTCCTTCTTTGCAATAGATTATATTTACAAATAAATAATAAAGAATGCCTGTGAAATATTTAACTGAATACATCATCAACAGGACTGGTATAAATGTTTTGTTTTTTCGGGATGGATTAATACAGGCATTGAGGAGGTAACATAACATCTCCCGGCTGCCTGTTAACCATCCTCTGAAAATAAATCCATTATGGATCCTTTTTCAGATGGGCAGCAAGGGTTGCCACTAGTGGAAATAATCCCTTACTGGTATTAAGTCCAAACTCACACAATTTACATCAATTAACGACCACCCTATAGAAGATTTACTGCTACAGGGCGGCCATTCTGCACAGGATCACGTATATATACATGATTCTGCACTACCGCCTAGAGGGCACACTGCCAGCATGCCGCTTCTGCTGTGATTAGTCACCGCAGAAGCTGATCAGCAGGTGTCAGCCAATGGATGTTCACCAGCACCTGCCGATCGTCGCAAAGACACACAGGACAAAGCTCTGCAAATGAGGCAGAGCTTCATTCTGACAGAGGGGATGTTATGGATTTGCTTTCAAATAATAAAATCCATCACATCCCTTAGTAAAAGCACCACACAAAGTATACAAAAAAATACTGGCTAGGCACACATTTTGATCAGCCTATCCCCTTTCCAGCCAGTGTCATTAGTACAGTGACAGTGCATATTTTTAGCACTGATCACTGTATTAGTGTCACTGGTTCCCACAACATATCAAAAGTGTCAGTTAGTGTCTGATTGGCTGCTGCAACATCACAGTCCCACTATAACTGGCTGATCACCGCCATTACTAGTATAAACAAAAATTCCAGTATATATATCCTATAGTTTGTAGACTCTATAACTTTTGCACAAACCAATCAATATACGCTTATTGGGTTTACCAAAAATATCTAGCAGAATACATATTGGCCTAAATATATGAAATAATTTGATTTAAAAAAAAAAATAATTATTGGTTATGTTTTAGCCCCCGTACACACGGTCGGAAATTCCGACCACAAAATCCATCGGATTTTTTCCACCGGATTTTGTCCGACACTGGTGTTGCACACACACGGTCGGACAAAGTTGTCGGAAAATCCGATCATTCTGAACGTGGTGACGTTTGTTGCATACGACGGTAGTAGGTAGAGGCTAGTAGCCAATAGCTTTGGTCTCGTAATTTGATCTGAGCATGCGTGGCACTTTGTCCGTCGAAATTCTCTACACGCGATCGGAAAAAGTCAGATTGGATTTTGTTGTCGGAAAATTTAAGAGCATGATCTCCAACCCCGTCGGAAAAAGTCCGATGCAGCCCACACACGGGCGAATTTTCCGAGAACATGGTCCGATCGGACATTTTCCGTCGGTATTTCCGAACGTGTGTACGGGGCTTATAGCCGAAACTAAAAAATATTGTTTTTTTTTCAAAATTGACGGTCTTTTTTTGTTTATAGCGCAAAACATAAAAAATGCAGTGGCGATCAAATATTACCAAAAGAAAGCTCTATTTTTGGGAAAAAAATTACATAAACTTTTTTTTGGGTACGGCGTTGCATGACTGCGCAATTGTCAGTTGAAGTAACAGTATCTCAAAAAATGGCCTGGTCATGAAGGGGGGGTAAGGCTTGGTTCACACTAGATGCCGATGCGACTCCTAGCATGGGTCCGGTGCGTCTCAGTTCACTGTTTCAGGTCCGATTTCAGCCCGAATTTTGTGCTGAATTCGCACCTGAAACGGATCAAAAGACGCACAGGTCTCCGGTGCAAATTTTAACCGGAGCCGCATCGGAGATATGTGAACTGGCTCCATAGAGAGCCAGTCACTTTCTTCTGCTATTGCAAATTGGATGCCGCATCCAATTTGCAATAGTGTGAACCTGGCCTTAATCTTTCGTAGGTCAAGTGGTTAAAGTGGAATTTTAGTTTAGCAAAGGAAATTTGCTATCAGAAGGCCTTTTATTGCTGAAGGGACTTTGGGATTTGTAGTGTGTATAAAGCAGTGCGCATGACCCCAACTAATGTGCACTACTCATTTCAAACAAACAGAAGTGAGGGGTGGGGGCGGACAGAGGTCCGGAAACTCATGGAGGACTTTGCAAGGAGGCAGAAAAACCCAGTAAGAAAAAATTTCATGAAAAGTAGATTATTTATTATTAAAATTAATTATGATGTGTATGGATTATTTTTGGAAAACATGGATGTCGCTTTAGGTCATTCCTGTGAAAGGCCACTTAGGTTCCTCCACAAAAAACTCATCATACCATATCCTTATGGAGCTTGCTTTGTACATGGGGAGGGAAAGTCCTGCTGGAACAGAAGTGGTGATTCAACAAACTGTTTCAACGTGATTGGAAGATCACACTAGTCTTAAATGTCTTTGCACGCTGTAGCATTAAGTGTATGTGGACATGCTTCATAATCTAAGCAGTGTATGCTATTATTAAACTGTATGAAAGTACTTGACAATACCTTATTTTCCTGTCTCAGTTGGTCCATCATGTGAGCTTTATCCTCCCTCACTGTAATAAATGAGAAATCTGTGGGTGGAGCAAAAATGGTGTATACACATTCCCCCTGTACCTGTCAAATCCGATTTGTACTCTGGCAGACATGTGACAAATTCTATAGAGCCACCCCATGTGACACAAAAGCTGGTCATAGTTGGATTGAAATGTGGCTGGTTCATCAAGGACTGGCGCAAATTCAATGCATGTGTGGGTGCCCCTGTTTGACAGGGTTCAATTGTGAGATTGACTTTTGTTGAACAGGAATGTTGGAAAAAAATTGTCAATCAGCAGCAGTAGCCAATTGGAGTGTCCCACTGTTAAAATACAATGTCTCAGTGGGGAAGATTGCTTCATCCATCTTACTTGTGTGGATTAAGGAATCAGTCTGTTTCTTTTATGAACAAAAAATACCTATCTATGGCCAGCTTAACATCATCCATGGCAGCTCAATGCCAACGCCATAAAAATTATCCTCTTGTGGGTATAATACAGAAAGGAGCAAAGAGGAAGTGCTTGATTGTCAATCAAGAACCTTGATACTCACTATATGACTGAAGGAGAGTGGTAAGGGGGAAAGCTGAGAGGGATCACAGCTTCCTGATACCAATATTGGAGCATGTGCAGGCCAACTGGCAATGGAGTACAATGGGGATCACCTGTAATTGCATTGACACTCTGCATTGGAGACTCTGTTGAGCTGCCAGGTGCACCTGGTAATTACACACCTACAATAGACTTCCAACGTCTAACTATTGAACTGCAAATATAGCTAAGCCTATGCATTTTGTAGCATATATTGGATTTTTATGTTTTGGGTTTAACCAAAGTGCTGGGCACTTTTACCTCCTTCCGACCCTGGCTAATTTTAAGCTTTTAATGCTGTTACATTTTTTTTTTTTTGCAAAATCTTTTTTATTACATTTTTCATTAGCATACAAGATTAGCCCACGCAGGGTCCAAACCTTTGCCCACGCAGGGGCAGTTCTTCTGATGCGGCAACATACCGCAAACAGGGCACAACATAAACAAACTAACTTATACTATAACCCCAATGTGGGGAGAGGTTCAGTTCAGGAGAATCTGTGCTCAAATTGGTATCAACAGGATAATGTAACATGAGAGTAGTTGGGTCAATATACTAACTGGTTACTGCATCAGTTGCCATGGTATTACCATCTAGCCAACAGGTCCATACCTTTTGAAATTTTTGTAGACAACCCCTGCCAGAGTAGGTAGCTTTATACAGGGGTAAACTGGTATTCACTAGGCTTCTCCAGAATCTGACAGAGGGGGGAGACGATTGTTTCCAGTTCATCGTAATGGCCTTACGAGCATAGTACAATAGCAGGGATATGAGTATTTTCCTGGCTCTGAGTATTGACAAATGTTCCACCAGCCCCAGCAGACAAGATTTTGGATCATACAGAACACGAGTCTTAGTGACCTTAGCAATCACCTGGAGTACTTCTTTCCAATAAAGTTCGATTGCTGGGCAAACCCAAAAAATTTGGAAAAAGTCACCCAGTTGGTAGAAGCAATGCCAGCATGCCGGAGAATGCGCCGGCGACATCTGGTGCAGCCTGTGAGGCGTGTAGTGAGCTCTTTTTACAATTTTGTATTGGGCCAGTTTGTCCCTAGCTGAGACCAGAGGGGAGAAGGGAAAGTCCCAAATCTCCCTCTGGCCGTCCTCGTCCAGCTCATTTCCTGCAGAGGGGGGACAACTCGGGACGGCAGCAACCAGCAGGGACCTGTAGAACTGAGACGTGGGTTTCTCCAAGTCTTTCACCCGAAGCATGAATTCGAGCTCCGAGTATGCCAATTCAACTGGTTGGCCTAAGAACTAACACCTGTACGCATGAGCGATTTGAGGATACCTTTAAGAGGCCTGTGCAGGCACATTAAATGTGGTGCGTAAAACGTGAAAGGGGGTGAGCTCTCTGTTAGTGATAACATGCTCAAGGGTCAGTATTTTGTATTTGGCCCAGGCCTGTGGATCCGGGATGGTATTGAACTGTGATAGGTTAGGGTTCAGCCACAGGAGGGTTTGAGGAGACCAGGAGTTTGGCTGGGGTTCCCTCAGCGCCTCATCCACCTTCCATGCCCGCATAGTGGTACGCATAGAAGGGATGAGATGGTGAGGCGTTTTAGGCCCCCTGAATATCAACCCCTTGAAGGCCTCCAGAGACCCCACTATAGCCGCCTCCAGCACCACCGCAGAGTTGGTCAGGTCTAGCTGCAACCACCAATGGGCGGCCACAAGCTGAGTGGCCAAGAAATACTTTTGGCAATCAGCGAGAACCAAGCCCCCATTGTCCACAGGCCTGGTCAGATTGGTGTATTTGAATCTAGGCGGTTTAGGCCCCCAAATAAAGGAGAGGAAGAGTTGCTTAATAGAATTTTGGTCAGCCATTGTGGGGAGTTCAGAAAAATGTACGTAAATTTAGGGAGGACTTTCATTTTGAGAAGATTGATGCACCCAATGAGGGAAAAGGGAAGATTGCTCCACGCCTTCCGTTTGGTTTTAATTGCTACCAAGACAGGGTCAGGATTGAGCAGCACAAAGTCCCTACTCTCTCTTGAGATGATAATACCTAAATAGGTAAACTGATCAACCCACTGGAGTGGGAGAGAGGAGGGTGTGGAGGACCTGGCCTCCTCATCCACTGGGAACAGCTGAGACTTGTGCCAGTTCACTCTCAACCCCATGAAGGCGGAGAAGGCATCCATGATACTGAATGCGCCCCGCAGAGAGTCACCAGCGTCATTCAAAAAAAGCAGCAGTTCATCCACGTAGAGAGCCAATCTCTCCTCCAGCCAGCCCACCCTAAGACCATGAACCTTGGCCGAGCTCCTGAGGGCCTCAGCAATAGGCTCCATGGCCAGGGCGAACAGAGCCGGGGAGAGAGGGCATCCCTGTCTGGTGCCCCTCTGCAGGGGAAATGGAGGAGGCAGGGAGCCATTCAGTTTAATGCATGCCATGGGACCGGTATACAGTGTGCGTATCCAAGCAATACATTTCGGTGGGAAACCCATTCTTCTAAGCACCTCCCACAGATATACCCACTCCACTGTGTTAAATGCTTTTTTTCATATCAATGGTCCTAGTGCCCTGGTTAGTATGGGGGGCATGTATATTAGAAAAAAAGTCTACGTATATTAATGTCTGTGGACCTACCGGGCATAAAGCCTGTTTAATCAGAGTCAATCAGGGATTTTATTACTCTATTAAGTCTAGTGGCCAGTAACTTGGTTTGTATTTTTAGATCACACTTGAGAAGTGTGATTGGTCTGTAGGAGGCGCAACAGCTTAGGGTCTTTATTAGGCTTTGAAATGAGAACGACATGGACTTCCCTCATAGAGGACAGCAAGGAGCCCTGTTGCAAACAGGCTTGAAACATCTGAGCTAGTTTGGGGGCAAGTAGTTCTGTGTGGGTTCTATAACACTCTATGGGCAGGCCATAGTTTTACCTGCCGGGAAAGACTTAATGGCCATTGTGACTTCTTCTGGAGTGATCTCAGAGACAAGGAGTTGCCTCCCTGCGTCAGAAAGCCATCCCAGTGCTAGCATGTCCAACACAGAGATCATAGGTGTAGGGTCAAACCCGTCAGGGAGTGAGGAAACATACAGAGAGGTATAAAACATGGTAAATGCAGACAGGATATCCTCCTGGGAGGTGACTAATATGCCATCTGCCGCAAGGATTTCTGCTATAACCTCTAAGGGCCTATCCTGCTGTGCTAGCAGCGCTAGTTGTCTCCATGCTCAAAGTATTCCTGTCTGCTATGTTGTATACCCAACCTAGTGGTGTCTGAAACATGGAGATGCAGTGCTCGCCTAAGCTATGAAAGGTGCTCAAAGTTGGGGACAGTTGTCGAAGCCAAATATTGATTTAGAGCCTTGTCAACCTTGTGCTGCATGTCAGAGACACTGTCCCCCAAGCTCCGCCTTCACCGCCGCCACAGCCGCCACAGCCGCCACAGCCGCCACAGCCGCCACAGCCACCACAGCCGAGATATACTGACCCCTGCTGTGAGCTTTGGAAGCGTCCCATGTCATCTCCAGGGAGGCTGATCCCAAATTGTGTGCCCAATAGTCCTTCAAGGAAGGAGAAACACTGCCATGGACTGCCTCGTTATTAATCAATGCTGTTACACTTTGAATGACAATTGCACAGTCATGCAACACTGTACCCATAAGACATTTTTATAATTTTTTCCACACAAATAGAGATTTCTTTTGGTGGTATTTAATCATCACTGGGTTTAAAATTTTTTGTTAAATAAAATGGTTTCTGTTTTAACATTTTGTAAATAAACAACCTTTCTTCATTAATTTAGGTCAAAATGTATTCTGACATATTTCCTTGGTTAAAATAACCCAAATCAATGTTTATTATTTAGTCTGTAGGAAAGTTATATGCCCCGTACACACGGTCGGATTTTCCGACGGAAAATGTCCTATCGGACCATGTTGTCGGAAATTCCGACCGTGTGTGAGCTCCATCGGACTTTTTCTGTCGGAATTTCCGACGGAAAAAGTTTGAGATCCTGCTCTCAAATTTTCAGACAACAAAGTCCGATCGGACTTTTTCCGATCGTGTGTAGCGAATTCCAACGGACAAAGTGCCACGCATGCTCAGATCACATTACAAGACCAAAGCTATTGGCTACTAGCCTCTACGTAGTCCCGTCGTACGCAACGAACGTCACCACGTTCAGAATGATCGGATTTTCCGACAACTTTGTCCGACCGTGTGTATGCAACAACAGTGTCGGACAAAATCCGTTTTTTGTGGTCGGAATTTCCGACCGTGTGTACGGGGCAATAGAGTCCAAAACGATGATATATATATATATATATATATATATATATATATATATATATATATTGTATATCTGAAAATCGATCAGTCCTGATGTTCTGATCGCCTGTCTCATTTCTTGAGGTCCAAAAATGTCAAGACAGTGCAAATATCCCCCAAATGACACCTTTTTGGAAAGTAGATAGTCCAAGGTATTTAGTAAGAGGCTTGGCGAGTTTCTTGAAGTTGTAATTTTCTGTCACAATATTTGGAAAATTAAGAAATAAAAAAACAAAATCACAATTAATTTTTTCTTTACATACTGTCACCAGTGCAGAACAGCATTATCATATAACTGGTGTGGCGGTGATCAGGGACACTGACTGCTAATATTATGTAAAAAAAGTTAACAATTGTTTTGCAATTTTTTAAATATTTGTCTTCTTTTTTATTACTTTTTTTTAACATTTTTTTTTGTAACATACTGTGACCAGTTTTTTTTTGTAATATACTATGCTAACACTGTTACTATGCTACAGTGTTAGCATAGTAACACTGCACTACTCTTGGGAAGTGATCAGGATTTTTTTCTTTAACACATTATGATTGCTTATACCAATGAATTTCGTTGGTATAAGCAACCATTTTTATTGAATGAAACTTATTCATTCAGTATCTTTGTTGTGATTAGCTGTGTTTGGCCAATGCTAATCACATAGTACAGATGGGCTGTGATTGGCCCTGTCTGATCACTCTGACCAATTACAGCTAGCAACACAATTGTATACAATGGACGGCATGAAAGGAAACCATCCATTGTTTACAATGGTCATGTGATCTGCTGTGATTGGTCACAGCGATCACATGATACTGGCAGTGGGCCGGTATAGTCAGCAGTCATCGGCTGTGTCTGGTGGAACCTGTGGCAGATCGTGCTGCTGCATGGCACCACGCGAGTGGTGCCTTCTGAGAGCAAATTGTATGATGTCCAATTAGAAGCTGGAAAGGCCCACCCGGCCATCAGTCTGTTATAGGCCGGGCAAGAGGGTGTTAAAGATACCATATTTATCGGCGTATAACACGCAATTTTTCCCCCTTAAAATCGGGGGAAAGTCGTGGGTGCGTGTTATACTCCGATACCCCCCAAAAAAAGTGACAAAAATAGCGAGCAGCGTCGAAAAATAGCGAGCGCCGCCGAAAAAGACTGAATCGCCGCCGAAAAAGAGCTTCAAATGACGCTGGGCAAGCTGCAAATGACGTTGGGCAAGGCTGCAAATGACGCTGGGCAGGCTGCAAATGACGCTGGGCAGGCTGCAAATGACGCTGGGCAAGCTGCAAATGACGCCTAAATGTAAGTTTTTTTTCCCCTAAACTTCCCTCCTAAAACTTTTTTCCTTAAAATGCCCTCCTAAACTTGGGGTGCGTGTTATACGCCGGTGCGTGTTATACGCCGGTGCGTGTTATACACCGATAAATACGGTACTTTGCGTTTTGGATAGAGTGGAGAGTAATTAGAGCAGGCTGTTTCGTAAACTGAGCTTGGAAATTTATTTTCTTTTTTTTTTATATGCATTGCCTTTCCAATGCTTCTTGCTGCAGCGACCAGTTACAGGTGGGGCAGTAACCACTTGTTTGTACAGGGGGTCCCCGGGTTACAAACAAGATAGGGACTGTAGGTTTGTTCTTAAGTTGAATCTGTTTGTAAGTGGGAACAGGTACATTTTAGGTTAAGTATAGCTCCAGCCAAAAAATCTATTTTTAAGTTTTTTTAGATAGCATAGGGAAGGGTTATCACCCCTGTAACATGTGTTTTGATGTCTGTGCCCCTATTCAGAAGATTTCACCTCACCTTCTGTCCCAATGACAATTGGATTTTGAAAATTTTGGGTTGTTAGGGAAAGACTGGTGATAAAGCTTCAGTGGAGACACCTTTTTCCCATATTAACTCTTACAGGAGTGAATTTCCCTTCCTAGGGGTGGATTTCCTCTCACTTCCTGTTGTCTCCCTCCGTTTGTAAGTAGGAGTCGTTTGTAAGTCGGATGTTTGTAAGTAGGGGACCCCCTGTACTATGAATTATATCGGCCGGGGCTCTGTGGCTTATGCATGTATTTGCAATTGTAAACCCCTGATTTTAATGCATACTGGATAGAGTGGAGAGGAAATAGAACACCTGAGTTTTTTTTTTTTTTATTGCTGTCTGTGCCCCTATTAGAAAGATTCATGTTCATTATCGCCCTGTTTACCATTATCACAAAGAGTGAAAGTGAAAGAAAAGTGAAAGAAAATCCCGAAATTTGGGTTATCACAGAACAGAAACAGAAGGGAAATCTTCCAGTGGGGACTAAATAAAGAAATGGTCGCACTCCGAATTTCCAAAAAACTTGCCTGATGCACCTTTATTGTCACAAGTGTATCAGACAAACACAGGACAAGCAGTTGACATGTTTCACAAGCGATAGCTTGCTTGTTCACAACAAAAGAAGCATAACTAAGCAGGCTGTTTAAGGATTAAACCCTAATCAGGCACACCCCAATCCACCTGCCTAGGATTACGCTAATTTAAAAAAACATTTCAGCTGACATGTTAAAAACATTACAAAATTTAAAATGTGTGTGTATATATATATATATATATATATATATATATATATATACATGCAAACACTGACAGACCTCAAAAAGGGAGAAATTGATAAAAACAAAAATGTCCATAGAAGATATCCATGAGACAAAATGTCATACGACCCATAAATAAATCAAAACAACAGACAAATAAAAAAGGAGAAAAACACACAAAACAAAGAAAAATCTATTTATTTATGTCCAGACTTCTAATGTCTGAAAAAGATGATTGTATATGTACAGTATCTCACAAAAGTGAGTACACCCCTCCCATTTATGTAAATATTTTATTCTATCTTTTCATGTGACAACACTGAAGAAATGACAGTTTTCTACAATGTAAAGTAGTGAGTGTATAGCTTGTATAACAGTGTAAATTTGCTGCCCCCTCAAAATAACTCAACACACAGCCATTAATGTCTAAACTGCTGGCAACAAAAGTGAGTACACCCCTAAGTGAAAAATGTCCAAATTGGGCTCAAGTAGCCATTTTCCCTCCCAGTGTCATGTGACTTGCTAGTGTTACAAGGTCTCATTTGTGAATGGAGAGCAGGTGTGTTAAATTTGATGTTATCGCTCTCACTCTCTCATACTGTTCACTGGAAGTTCGACATGGCACCTCATGACAAAGAACTCTCTGAGGATCTGAAAAAAATAATTGTTGCTCTACATAAAGATAGCCTAGACTATAAGAAGATTGCCAAGACCCTGAAACTGAGCTGCAGCACAGTGGTCAAGACCATACAGCGGTTTAACAGGACAGCATCCACTCAGAACAGGCCTCGCCATGGTCGACCAAAGAAGTTGGGTGCATGTGTTCAGCGTCATATCCAGAGGTTGTCTTTGGGAAATAGATGTATGAGTGCTGCCAGCATTGCTGCAGAGGTTGAAGGGGTGGGGGGTCAGCCTATTAGTGCTCATATCAAACGCCGCACACTGCATCAAATTGGTCTGCATGGATGTCGTCCCAGAAGGAAGCCTCTTCTAAAGATGATACACAAGAAAGCGGCAAACAGTTTGCTGAAGACAAGCAGACTAAGGACATGGATTAGTGGAACCATATCATGTGGTCTAATGAGAACACGATACATTTATTTGGTTCAGATGGTGTCAAGCGTGTGTGGCGGCAACCAGGTGAGGATTACAAAGACAAGTGTGTCTTGCCTACAGTCAAGCATGGTGGTGGGAGTGTCATGGTCTGGGGCTACATGAGTGCTGCCGGCACTGGGGAGCTACAGTTCATTGAGGGAACCATGAATGCCAACATGTACTGTGACATACTGAAGCAGAGCATGATCCCCTCCCTTCAGAGACTGGGCCGCAGGGCAGCATTCCAATATGATAACAACCCCAAACACAAGTCCAAGACGACCACTGCCTTGCTAAAGAAGCTGAGGGTAAATATGATGGACTGGCCAAGCATGTCTTCAGACCTAAACCCTATTGAGCATCTGTGGGGCATACTCAAATGGAAGGTGGATAAGTGCAAGGTCTCTAACATCCACCAGCTCTGTGATGTCCTAATAGAGGTGTGGAAGAGGACATCAGTGGCAACCTGTGAAGCTCTGGTGAACTCCATGCCCAAGATGGTTAAGGCGGTGCTGGAAAATAATGGTGGTCACACAAAATATTGACACTTTGGGCCCAATTTGGACATTTTCACTTACAGGTGTACTCACTTTTGTTGCCAGTGGTTTAGACATTAATGGCTGTGTTGAGTTATTTTGAGGGGACAACAAATTGACACTGTTATACAAGCTGTACACTCACTACTTTATATTGTAGCAAAGTGTCATTACTTCAGTGTTGTCACATGAAAAGATATAATAAAATATTTACAAAAATGTGAGGGATGTACTCACTTTTGTGAGATACTGTACATTCTCAAACCATCTATTGAGTCTAAATGCATATGTCTACAAGATAAGTATATATTATAGTGTAAACTTGTTCAGAAGGGCATAAGAAGCGAGCTGCTGTAATGGTGTCCCATAAAAAATACATATGTGTATGGGCTTGAGACAAAAACAAAATCAATCAAGCCCACACACAGATGTACTTAAAAAATGGTACTCAAACAAAAAAACACAACAAGAAACAAAGTTGCTTTTGTATGATAATAAATTATCTATGAGTCCTAATGGGAACAGTGTATAAATGACAAATGGACATGTGTCAATAACTGGATATGTATAAAAGGATGAAAAAACTCAAAAGTGGTGAGAAAAACAAAACCTGTGTATATATATATATGGATACAGATGTAAACACAAACAACAGACAGCCGCACTTGGGATCACATAGTACAAACCACAGCAAAGTGATACAGGAAAAACTGACGCATTTCACACTATAATAAGTGCTTATTATAGAGTGAAACGCGTCAGTTTTTTCCTGTATCGCTTTGCTGTAGTTTGTACTATGTGATCCTGAGTTTTCAATAAAAGGCACAAGAAATTTTCTCCGGAGTGCGGCTGTCCAGAGTTTCTTTGCTCATCATCATATGTCCCACTCATGGTTCATTCCGAAAGGTTTTCTGGTATTAAAATTTAATATCCCAAAAAAACTCCCTTTTACAAAGGATTTTAAAGACATGGGGACCACCATGGATTCCCTCACTTTGGAGGATTTCTTCTCACTTCCTGTTTTCGCTATTGGGCAGGAATTGCAGGTAAATCTCCCCAATGGCACAGATGGCAAAAAAAAAAAACTGACAGTGGTTATAACTCTCCCCCCCCCCCCCTCTTGCCAGAGACATCTAGGTAACTAGCATTTTGGAAATAGATCACAAAACAAATGTGATTGATGTTGCTGCTGTTGGTGTCTCTGTTGTGAGATTTCCTCTAATTTGCTGACAGGTGGATATCAGGTCACAAAGTGAGGGGACATCTCCCCAGTCGAGACAAAGAGAGAACAGCAATTAAATTGTTACTAAAATCAGGACCCTGCATTCACTATATCTGGTCTCCCACAGTACACAGAACATGGAAATGCAATAGTTTTAGTAAATATATATTGCTAAATACCTTTTCTTATCAGCAGTATATAGCAGTCGTATGACTTCTATCAGTGTCTGGTTAAAGATTGTAGGAAGATTTTTCATTCTACTGTCCTGAGGCTGCAGGACCCCTGACCCTCTGTCTGGACAGTGCTGATTGGCCCTGTGGTGATCACATGTACACTCCCAAGAAAAGAAAAAACTCTCTAGCAATACACACCAAACTGAGAATGTGCAGAGTGCCTCCAAGGCTCTGTACTAACAGGAGATGGATTGGGGACAGTGGAAGAAGGGGAGGAGCAGAGAAGCCATTTTACACAATGTGGATTAACCCCTTAGGTTCCACAGTGAGAATAACAAGCCTGCTTTACTGCACATACAGACTGATTTTACTGCTGCAGGTTTAGTAATACTTTAACTGAATAATTGCATTAATACATTGATTAGTTTAACCTCTTGAAACTTCTCGTTAATGGTAACCTTTTTTTTAACCAGAACTCCAGACAAAAATAACAAGATAAAACTGAATAGCCTATTAAAAGATAAAAAAAAAAAACAGTTTGCTGCAGTATTCAGCTTTAATCCAGAGATTTCACCCACGGTAATTCTTTCGGCTGCTAGATGCCCTCAGTCTGATTTCCAGCATCATTCATTCTATTTCGTGTGCAAAGTGAGTACTAAAGCGCTGATAGGAGAATTAAAAATATTAAAACATTTTTAGAAAACCAAATAAAATAGATAAGATGACCAAATGATATGCTGCACCATTAAAGTGTGTCCTACACTTAAAAGAATATGCAAATAAATACTAGAGTATAAATAGTGCGCAATATCAACCTTAGTCTATTTAGATCAGCAGGTGAGGTTAAAAGACAAATGTCGTGGTATAGTAAAATATATAAGTGCTTGCGTGACAATCCCAGGTGCACAAAAATATATATAAACTTCAAGTTACAATGAGGTTGTAACTAGAGTTGAGCGGACACCTGGATGTTCGGGTTTGGCGGGTTCGGCCGAACTTCGGGAAAAAGTCCGGGTTGTGCCGGATGTGCATGTGCCGGATGCGCATGTGCTCACTAGTGCTCCTGGGAGATGTCTGTCATCATTTCCCAGGAGTCACTGGGCAGCGCCGAGGGCATCGTTGCCATCACAACGGGGCGGGCACTTCCAACGACGCAGCCCGTTGTGATGGGAACGTCAGAAGTGTATGGCGCTGCGCCGTAATGCGGCGCTGCGCCATACATACAGCGCATGCGCGAGAATGGGCGGTAAATGCTGGTCGCTCCGCCCGGAAGATAGTGCTTGTGGGCTTCACATGCCCACAAGCAAGATGGTAATATACAAGAACAAGGGATAAAAGAGATCTTTCTAAATTAAATTAAACATGTGAGTGCTATTGCCAACTTCTTAAATATTAAGATATTCATCCTAAAAAAAAAAAAAAAAAAAAAAATTCACAGTTGGAACTCCGCTTTAAGCAGGTCATTGCATGTCAGGTTGAGGTTAACTGCAGGTCTAAGGCCCCCTTCACAAGGGCTTTCATATCAGGTACACCTGTCAGTTTTTCAGGTGAACCTGATTGGAGGCTACGTGCCAGTCTATGCACATGCAGATTTAAATGGACTTGTATCCGTTTACCTCTAAGTCTGCCCCCCCCCCCCCCCCCGCTTCTGTTTTTCTGGACCTAAACATGACGGATCTGAGGTAGCCTGATATAAGCAGAAAAAATTCCATTTACAGCGGTAAAAAAACAAGGGAATCGCTCCCCTAGTGTAAAGCCTCCTTTAATTTTGACACAATAAGATTGTTTAAGATGCACTCACATGGTTCACATGGTTCCAGTAAAACTTCACGCCTGTCACAGTGTAAAAGAAGCCGGAGTGATCCCATTCATCCACCAAGCTAAATGGCTGCTCCAACATTGTACTTCTGCCTGCAGCCTGAGGGTCTGAGCCAAGGCCGCTGCAGGAGTCAGGACGGAGACACTCAGTCACTGAAGTCTATGGCGGTGTGAGGAACCCAGGGTGGCTGCGAACGCCGGCATGCCTGAAGATGGAGACTATGCCCTCAGAAACTAGTTGCAGTATCCACAGGATATTGGAGTACAAGACTCAGGCGTTCACAGCTACCCCGTGTTCCTCACAACGCCATAGACTTTGGTGACTGAGTGTCTCCAATTCCTGCAGCGGCCCTTGGGTCAGACCACCAGGCTGCAGGTAGAAGTACATAGTTGGAGCAGCCATTTAGCTTGGTGGATGGATGGGATCACTCTGGCTTCTTTTACACTGTGACAGGCGTGTTTTTTCACTGGAATCATGTGAGTGCATCTTTAACAACCTTTTTTATTGTGCCAAAATAAAAGGAGGTTTTACACTACGGGAGCGCTTCCCTTGTTTTTTTCCCTTCTTATCTTCCATTACAGATTGCAATCCAGACCTTGTTGGTAATCTCTTTGGGAGAACAGTTGTACCTAGTAAACCTCACCCATTTATTGGATGATGATTAGGCTGAAGAGTGCAGGATTAGGATCCTTTCCTTCTGTGGTGTTGTTTTACAATTGCATTTACATCAGGCCTTTCATACTGTTCAGCCACAATCCACTGTCAAAGTGCAGACAAAAGCTGAACAGGCACAGGTGTCACAAAAATTCCACTCACCCTGTTCTCCTCCATATTAGCAGTGGATCTGCACATGGATTCCCTGCTTAATGGAATGGCATGACAATATATGTAAGAGGCCTAATGTGCCTTCTAAAGAATTCTAAATGATCCTCCTGATGATCTGAGATGCCTTGTTCTTCCATGCATTTTGCAATGTGAGTGGATATTATTTTTTATCTCTATTAAAATGGTAGTAAACCGCTGGCTTTTTTTTTAAAACCTGCAAGGCAATGTCATAATGTGCTAGTAGGCATTGCCTACTAGCACATTTTATCAAACTTTAGAACAACCCCCCCCCCCCCCCCACCCGCTGTAGGTGCTTCCATCTTCACCTGGTCTTCCTTCTGGGTTTGCGGACTCCGGCAGTGTGACTGGCTGGACCCGTGATGACGTCATTCCCGCACATGTGAGTGTGAGTCGTCGTTTACGGCATAGAACTCTGAAGGAACAGCATGCCGTTATGCCGTTCTTTCAGAACACATGCGCCGGTGACACCACTGGCTGCATCTAGAGTAAATATCTCCTAAAGGGTGCATGTTTAGGAGATATTTATAGTACCTACAGGTAAGCCTTATTATAGGCTTGCCCAAGACTAAAAATCATATATGGGAGTTTACTCCCACCTTAAAGTGGTTGTAAACCCATAAAAAAATAAAATAAAAACTAACACCTGCAAGACAAAGGCATAATGAACTAGTATGCATAGCAATGTAATACTCACCTGAGATCGAAGCCCTTGCTGCGGTGCCTGTACACCGCTCTGGCGCCCGACATCACTCCCGGGGGTTACTTCTGGGTATCGCGTCTCTGGCGCTGTGATTGGTCGGAGCCGCGATGACGTCACTCCCGCACATGCGCGTGGTAACGGCACACTCATTGAAGCAACGGCACATACGTGCCATAGCTTCAGTTTGTGTCAGTGCGCATTTGCCGATGACAGTGGCACATGCAAATACAAGGGATATACGGTTCTGCTTATCAACGCATCAGATTAGGATTATCAAGTATTGTCGTATGGTCCATCAAATACGCTATGAATATGTATTTTTTATATGATTTTGATACAATTAATACATTTATATCTTTTTTTTTAAAATTGGTGTCTTATGTGCCTACCCTATCAATAGACCTTGTCTCAATTAAAATCCCATCATTCTTTAAAGAGACTTGTCTTTTTTCTCTCCCCCCTCTCTTTTAGCATTACCAGGGATTTGAGACAGTGTCTATTCTGGAAATGTTCAATCATCAATATTTATAGGGGATATCTCCTAAACCGTGCAGGTTTAGGACATGTCCTGGGTAGCTACAGGTAAGCCTTATTATAGGCTTACCTATAGCGAAAAGTGGTCTGTAAGGGTTTACAACCACTTTAAAGCTTTTATATCACTGACTGGTTTGTACCTGTTGTTCTTGTTTACTTACCTGTCAGATTTTAAACTATTCAATTGATTCTGGAGATCCAAAGGGATTGATTTAGACACCTAGCACAAATCTATCAAATCTTTCCATCCACCACATCACGAGTAAGCTCCTGATGGAGTGAAACACATTGGGTACTGCAGGAAAAGGTGGATTGTTCATGAATCTAATATTTCAATAAATTTGCATATAATGCTTTTAAGACAGAGAGCAACTTTGTTTGCTTGTTTTTTGTATGATGTGAGATTTTTGAAGTGACCACTGACCAACGAAAGCCTTAAGCCAATGTCAGGGGGTGAAGGGCATGTGCATAGCTCCCAACTGTCCCTGATTTGGAGGGACTGTCCTTGATTTGGAGCAATGTCCCTCTGTCCCTCATTCCACCTCATTTGTCCCTCATTTTGGTCCGATTTTTGGTCCGATCTATATAGTTGTATATAAAATGCACTTTTTATCTTTCAAAAAGTGTTTCCCAGTGCTAAACATTTCATCCAATTTCTAAATTGCTGCATGTGTACATTTTAAAAGCCAATATAAAGGAATAGTAGTGGTAAAAAAAAGTCCTTGTGGATTCAATTAACTTTTTTGGGGGTTAATGGGTGTGTGGCAGGGGGCGTGTCCTATGCCTACATACATTTGTTAGTAGGTGTCCCTCATTCCCATCTCAAAATGTTGGGAGGTATGTATGTGTGTCTGGAGGGAAGCAATACAGCATGTAATTTACCATAAAAACAAGTTCTTGCATTGCTAGCTCTGTCACAGAAGAGAACTATTAGGAGAAAGTGTTGGGTGCAGTTGGATGAATTTTATCTTGTCCTTATTGATGTGAAAAGTCAAGCTGCAGCACTGTTAAAATGTATGTCGGCCCAACACTTGTTTTCTTAGTTTTGAATGGAAAGGGAAGGGTTAGGTTCCCTATTGCGTTTTTTTTTTGCTATCATGGGCTCCATTAACTGGATTACCCCTCACATCCTGTCCTGCTGGCAATCTTATACCAGAAGTGAGAGGAAATCTCCAAACAGCAGCACAAACAGGACTAAAAAACACATTTCTTTAGTAGAATAGGGGAAAACTAGTGTCCTTGTTGCATATTTTCTGTTATGCCGCGTACACACGATCTGACTTTTCGACGGACTAGATCTGGCGGACCATAATCCGGCAGACAATTCGATTGTGTGTGGGCTCCAGTGGACTTTTCTTTCCCAAAAGTCAGACGGACATGTTTCAAATCTTTCCGACGTACTAGAGTCCGGTCGAAAAATCTGGTCGTCTGTGTGCTAGTCCGACGGACAAAAAACGACACTAGGGCAGCTATTGGCTACTGGCTATGAACTTCCTTATTCTAGTCTGGTCGTACGTCATCATGTTCGAATCCGTCTGACTTTTGGAGTGATCGTGTGCGGGCAGTTCCTTTAGTTTGAAAGTCCGGCGGACCTTGGCTGCAAAGTCTGTCAGATAGTCCACCAGACCAAGTCCGTCAAAGTCCGCTCATGTGTACGCGGCATTACTTTCTTGACAATCTCTGTAATGGACCCCCTGCTAGCAGCAAAAAGCAGCCTGGGGTTCTAATCCTCTCGCAATCTACCCAAAACAACAAAAAAAAAAGTTTTTGGTTTGACACATAATTTAGGTTCTTAACATGTTCATATGAGTAATGGTGATTTAGTATATATCTAGGATTACAAGTTTGACAAGAGTGATGGCTCAGCTTAAAATCCCAATGTGCCTGGGATGGTATATCTCCCTACCTAGAAATTAGTACACATCCTGTGAATCAGAGAATGACTTTCTGCATCAAAAAAGGTTTTTAGCTAAATGACAGGTTTGGAAACTGAAGAATAGGTTTAAAAACTGAAGAATAGAAATAAGGCATTTCAATATGCAAAAGGTTCAAAATGTAGTCTTCAGTGGCAGAATGCTTCTTCCAGGTCATTGACAATAGGTAGTAAAACCAGGAGGCGGATAACATCCCTGGAGCCTGTACATTTAAAAACAAGTCACCAATAGCAGCTCCAATATTTCTGGGCTCAAGAGTAAAAAGTAATGTAAACTATTTATGACAAAAATATGGAGATTGCCATCACTGATTATCTTCTAGCAAGTTACCTGACCATTATGCCGATCAACTCACGTTACTACCTTCTGAACTAGGGTCAATAAAAGGTATGCAGATGATAAAAGTCTGACTAAAGACAGAAATCCCAACACCAATATAACATGGGGAATTTTAGGTACCAATACACAAGACTTATTTCTAAAACTCATAATTTTATTTATCTTTACAAAAATTATTAAAGCCGGCACAACAATGTTAGACAGTATACACAAAGAAATGATTTCACCCCGTATATCTTTTTATTCCGTCTACATAGTTTCATGCACATACACAATTGTCTACAAGGATCCTCAAAATATCCTCTATATACAAAGTGAGGGAAAAAAGATGACTCTGGGCGCATTTTGTGACTACTTAATCAGAAGGTTAACAGGATATCCCGAGGAAGTGGTTTTCGTAGTCCCGCACTCCATATATAAAGATCTTTTAGACATCCTTGTTTATTTAACAAAACAAAATTATGATTTTTTTTTTATAATTATTGTGTATTGGTACCTAAAAAGTCCCATATTGTTGTACCGGTGCTCTAATTTCGGTAAGGCATGTTGGTACCCTTCCTATAATGGGTCAAATACCCTTTTAAGGTTCCCTTAAAATCAGAAATTATTATCAAAATACTTGATATGAGTCTTGTGGCATTAAAGCGAGTACAGGCATAACCCATCTTTAAGTACACGTATATCAGTATAACAGCTAAATAACTAACATTTTAAGTAGGTAAAGTCAGCAATGGTAGTCTCCAAGTTTCTCTCATGGCAGGTTCCTTTACCATTTAGGCAAGCTCTCAATTCATCCCTTCAGTGCCATGAACAAAGGAAAAATCGATTTGTCAGGGTCCTGAACAGCAGTGAAGATGCAAAAGATCCAACTTTGCCCACATCAAACAGCATACATAAATGCTATTGAGTGGAGTTACCAGTTTTAAAACAGTACAGAATTTGTAGTAGCCCATAAAAAACTAAAATAAAAATAAAATATCTGTTTCTCTGATCTGACTGCAGTGAACTGAATTCTGGTTGGTTAATGCTGATTACTAAACTATAGATATCTATGGCACATATTAAGGTAATAAGAATAGATATTCCTCTTTCTAATTATCGATCAATGTCTCTCGTATCTCTCAACATTCTGGTTGACAAGCTGGTTGGAAGTCTGATTCACAGATTGATTGACAGTCGGATTGGCTGATGGACTGGCATTCAGATTGGCAGGTTGGCTGGCAGTCAGGTTGGCAGATTGGTGTGCAGTCAGGTTGGCAGGATGGCTCAGGTTGGCAGGATGGCTCAGGTTGGCAGGATGGCTGGCAGACTGGTTGGCTGGCTGGTTGGCATGCTGGCTGGCTGGCTGGTTGACAAGTTGACTGGCAGGCATTTGCAGCACTCATCATGGTATGGGGGGAGTAAAATGAAATTCCCTCTTGGCAGTCATACTTTGTACTGCGACACCAACATGGCTGAAAGAAAATAGATACATAGACAATTTATTTAAATTTCCCAGCTTGGATGAAGTTACATAAAAGGAATAACAAATTCTGTAATTCAAGTTTTTTAATTTGTTGTCAAAATTGATGTGTTTATGAAAAAAAGTATCTATTGCACATATTTTAGAGTTTCTAACTGTAACTGTTCTGTCACAAATTTGAAGTGTCAATTCACACTTGAATGATGAAACAATCTATTTCGGTAGCAAAGAATGATTACTGTTCACTTCTCTGTGGCTGTGGAACAGATTTCAAAATTGGGTGGGATTGCACTTGACTAGGAAGCTGTGCATCAAAATGGATCACTTGCCAAGAGTGGTGTAGCTAAGAATTCCGGGTTCCTGGACAACACTTGGGCAAAGTTCTAGGTTAGGTGCCCTTTCTTTTAGTGCCCCCTCCCCCAAATCTCTATGAACAATGGGGCACTGCCAGGCCATCCTTCATAGCATGGATGGCACATAACCAATTGCCATTTTCCCATCCATCTCCTGCATATGGTCTTATATGATTTGTGAAGTTACGAAGCCTTCCCTACAGTGTACAATGGGCCCAGAAGTAGATTTGCCAATGAAACGCTCAAGGTGCTTTGGGTCCAATACACTCTGATACATATCTTTGAATGTACAATTATTATATAGATGTAATAACATATTTGTTATTATGTGATATTTTTTTGGTTTCTGAACTGTTTTGCTAAGCCCTGTCTCTATAGCATGCCTCTTCTTGTTGTTTCATTTTTAACCTTTTATATTGAATAAAAATCACTTAAATAATCTATAAAATATCTGTACTGTTGTTGTACCCTAAAAACCCCACTGGGTCTATTTATTTTTGGTCTACAATATATTCAGGATGGGGTATGCCCTATCCAGAGATAGCTGGTTGGAATACTTAAAGCGGAAGTAAACTCTTTGATTTAAATAGTTTAAAAAAAATGGCATGCCGGAAATGCTACCTGTCACATTGACTATGCTTTCAACCAAACTGTCAAACCATCCAATGGCTGGTGTCATAACTGATCACATGTGCAGCATCATGGCAGTTGAAGATTGAACAGAGGCCAAGATGGCAGCTTCCTTGGCTGAAAACGATAGGAGGGTTTACTTCCACTTTAATTGGTTTTCTTATGTATCTAATGGAAATGCAGTTTATTATGTCATGTAAATATATTTATGGACACTAGCAGTATAGTGACCTTGCCTTTGTATTTCACCAGTATTCTTATGAAGGAAATAAAATGACCAAGCTCAACATGAATTTGTATGGTTTTATGATAAAAAAAAACTTACTATGATCATCATGAAACCCAAAGTAAGTGCAGCCATTATGCTCATCATGGTGAGAAGAGCTATTCCCCACCCGGGAACCCCTGTGACAGGAAGACATAGGACATTATATTTCCAAGGACATGAAAAACACATGTGTTAGGTCTGTAAAGCTTTCTTAGCCTTTACTATATATTACTTAGCCCTCACACATGGATCTTGTGTCAGCTCCGTCCTTTATTGTACATTGTACGTACCTGTGGAATTTGTAGCCTGTGCACCTGGTGGGTAATGAAAAGATACATATTAAAAATAGAATAGAAATACAAAAAGGTGAGACAGAACTTTTAATAACAGGTTACTATTTATGTGTCTGATTCTTCTTATGCTTATGTATCTATCTCCCAGTGCTCAGTAGTAAAGTCAATTTTTCTTTTTTTACTTTTGGGCTTGGGGAAGGGAACCTGTTTAACCCCCCTGGTGGTAATCCCGAGTCTAGCTCGGGGCGGGATCTTCAGTACCAAAAGCGGTAACCCCGAGCCAGAATCGGGCTGCATTGCAGGATACAGGGGGAAGTTACTTACCTTTTCCCCTGGATCCTGCGATGTCTCCCCGCTGTGTGAGCGAGCCGTATGCGCGCTCGATTCACACAGTGCCCGAGTGCCGCTGATCTCCGTTCCCTGCGGCGTTACGACGCACGGGAGCGGAGATCGGCGCCAAATTCAAAAACGTTTAAAAAAACAATACACATACAGTACTGTAATCTTACAGATTACAGTACTGTATACAAAAAAATAAACATCCCCTTTGTCCCTAGTGGTCTGTCCAGTGCCCTGCATGTCATTTTATATAATAAATATATTTTTTTTCTGCTTGGAAACTGGAGATTGTCCATAGCAACCAAAAAGTGTCCTTTATGTCAAAAGTGGTTTTAGACCAGCTAGAAAACAGCGATAATAAATTAGAATCACAATTCATCATCAAACACTAAATTTAATGACAGCGACTTTTCTGCAACTGAGCAAATTTTAGTGTTTTTGATTTGATTACATTATTGAATAATTTTTATATACATTTTTTTTATTTTATTATAATTTATGATTTTGTGTTTCAAACTTTATCATACCCGGGATGTCTACTAGACTCTGGTTCGGACAGATTTAAGTGAGTTATTCATAAGAATTGCATGCCTACAATATAAAAACGCCCAATTTTCATGCAAAATAATTGTACCGCTTTCAGCACAAAATTCCAGACAGAATCATACCGTCAGGGAGGTTAAAGCACAACTTGGGCCTCAAAAAAATTAGCCCCTGGACAGTGAAGCATTTACCTGGGCACTAAGGGAAGGGGCACCACAAGGGTAAGTTTTACCCTAACCCGAAGTTCAGCTTTAGGCCCCTTTCACACGGGGCGGATCCGTAATGATCCGCCCCGTGAAGATCCGCTGATCCCCGCTGAGCCGGCAGATGACAGGGTGGTCCCTGCACACTGTGCAGGGACCACCCTGTCAGATCTCTGCTCTCCTCTATGGGGGATCGGATGAACATGGACCGTCTGTCCGTGTTCATCCAATCCGCTCTGCAGACGCTCTGCAGATGCTCATCCGCTGACACCCGCTATCCCATAGACATGCATGTATGTCCGTATTTCATCCGAAAATGGATGGATGAAATACGGACATACGGTCCGCATGTGTGAAAGGGGCCTTAAGGTTTTTATTGCTTTCTGTGTCTTTTTTTTTCAAAGACTGACTCTAAAATCCTTTCCTGGTCCCTCTCCTGCCACAATGGAGGCAGACAGTAGAGTTACAATACAAAATAATGCAAAAAGAGGACCCTGCCTATTAGAGGTTAGAATCAAAAAGGGAGGGTCAAGTAATACAATAGGTAATAACTGCTATGCATGAGCTGATGGAGAATGTAATAGTTTGGTTTAATAGTTAAAGGCAGAACAGGTCTCTCAGAAGTGATGAGTTTTCAGGGATCACCCAAAGGTGGACAGAGTAGGAGACAGACAGATTGGGTAATATGTTCCAGAGGAAGGGAGAGTCTCTGGAGAAGTCCTGGAGATGAGCATAGGAGGAGGTGACAAGAGAGCAGGAAGTCTTAGAAGGAGGGATGAGACTAGTGTGGCTGGGGGCAGAGTTGTGGATGGCTTTGTAGGCTGTTGTCACAATTTGGAGTTTTAGATGTTGGTTGGGTGGAAGTCAATGAAGGGATTGGCAAAAAGAAATAGCGGACACTGAACGCTCTGTAATGTGAGGAAGGCTTAATTTAAAATTCTTAATTTGCCAAAAGAATCCTGTTTTGGTATCAACTGTAAGATGCAGTAGCTCTGTAGCTGGTGGCATAGTATGAGTAGTCTATATCACCAGCTACAAACCTATTGCATATGACAAAAAACAGTTACAACAAATCTTTTACCATTACCTTCTAGAGCCCAGTCCTCCAAAGTTCCAGTTCCAGTCTTTTTCTGCCCTAATATGTATTAAAGTGGAAGTAAACCCCCCCTATCGTTTTCAGCCAAGGAAGCTGCCATCTTTGCCTCTGTTTAATTAAATACCACTGCACTCTGTGATGATTTGTGTGGTGCTCTTTTTAAGTTCCCAAATGTTTGGAGAAATAGAAACCTGAATGGAGTTCCAATCCATCCCTCTCCAAAACGCGAGTTATAATATTTGCTCTTCAGTGCCATTGAATTATGTGACTTTTTAACCCCTTACTGCCAAGGGCACGGATATATGCGGCCTCACAGTAGCGTATCTTCCGCCGTGGGGCTGCATATATGCATACGTGTGTTTGTGCTGGAAGTGCCCTGAACAGAGGGTTCTCAGCACAGAGCCCAAGCTATTACTGACATCTCTGGGATTCATACTAATGATTGGGAGCTGTGAATCCCGGGTTCCCAATCACCTGATAGCTGTGATAGCCTGTGATTGGCTATCACATAGATCAGTCACTGTACAGTCCACCCCTGCTTTTTTTCTGCTCTTGAATGGAGAAAAAGATACAATGTATCTTTTTCTTTTTGCTAAAGGACAAAATTGCAAGCAAAAAAATGAAGATAAGGGTTTGAGCAAAGTCAGTGTCGTGGTTAGGTCCAAAGATCAGGGTCAGTGTGTTTTAGATAGGATTAAAAACATTTTTTTTTTTAGTGTCAGTGTCATTGGGGTTGATGTACTAAAGGCAAAACCACTCTGCACTACAAGTGGACACCCTCTGACGAAGTGATGACGAAACGCGTCAGTAGTGACCACGCAGCAACCCAAGTTGTCGGATTCCCTGCTTGCCTTACCCGGGAACACCGCCATAGCGGTGAAAGGTAGACAGGAGATAACGACTTTTGAATTATTTGTGAAACATGCTTTTAATTTTCTGTTACATTGTAAGTGTACAACTATAAGGAATATATTATGTGCACCTTTTGTTCTTTGCTTGTGACGAGCAACAATTTAGATGGAGAGATGCAGTGTGTGCTGATTGCACCTATGTGCAGAGGCGTAACTAGAACCTTCAGGGCCCCGGTGCAAGAAACCATGAAGGGGTGGAATCAGTGGCAGTGCCATCCTCCCCCACCAAGGGGGCCCTCTGACCCCCAGGGCGACCCAACCCCATGCTTCAGGGGCCCATGTGTCACCCTTGTTCACCTGGATAGGAGGAGCAGCGGGGGCGGCATATAGAGGAACCAATCCCCTCCATTTCCTTTCTGCAGCCTCTGAATATCGGTGGGAGGGAGAGGAGAAGTAGGCTTTCAGTAACTGCAGGAGGAAAATAGAGGGTCTTGGATCTTCTATATGCCGCCCCTTCCGCCCCTCCTATCCAGGTGTACAGGGGTGGGGCATGGGCCCCCTGGAGCATGGGGCTCGGATGAGTGGCAGCTAGCGGTGGTGGCAGTGATGGGGAATGGGATGGGGTGGGATGAGTGGCAGCGGTGGTGGTGGGGTGGATGGGATGGGATAAGCGGCAGCAGTGGTGGAGGGATGTGATCAGTGGTGCTGTTGAGGGGGTTATAGCAGTGGCAGTGGTGAGGGGGGTAGGATCAGAGGTGGCGGTGAGGGGGGGTGGGATCAGTGGCGGTGGTGGGATCGGTTGCGGCAGTGGGGGTGGAGAGGGGGGTGGGACCAGTGGCGGTGGCATTGGTGAGGAAGGGTGGGATCAGTGGTGAGGGGGGTGGGATCAGTGGCGGTAGTGAGGGGGGTGGGATCAGTGGCAGTGGTGAGGGGGTGGGATCAGTGGTGGTGGTAGAGGTGAGGGGGGTGGGATCAGTGGCGGTGGCATTGGTGAGGAAGGGTGGGATCAGTGGTGAGGGGGCTGGGATCAGTGGCAGTGGTAGAGGGGGGTGGGATCAGTGGCGGTGGCATTGGTGAGGAAGGGTGGGATCAGTGGTGAGGGGGTGGGATCAGTGGCGGTAGTGAGGGGGGTGGGATCAGTGGCAGTGGTGAGGGGGTGGGATCAGTGGCGGTGGTAGAGGTGAGGGGGGGTGGGATCAGTGGCGGTGGCATTGGTGAGGAAGGGTGGGATCAGTGGTGAGGGGGCTGGGATCAGTGGCAGTGGTAGAGGGGGGTGGGATCAGTGGCGGTGGCATTGGTGAGGAAGGGTGGGATCAGTGGTAAGGGGGTGGGATCAGTGGCTGTGGCATTAGTGAGGAAGGGTGGGATCAGTGGTGAGGGGGGTGGGATCAGTGGCAGTGGTGGTGGTGATGGGGGGTGGGATCAGTGGCGGCGGAGGTGAGGGGGTGGGATCAGTGGCGGTGGTGGTGAGGGGGGGTGGGATCAGTGGCATCGGCAGTGGTGGTGGTGAGAAGGGGTGGAATCAGTGGCAGTGCCATCCTCCCCCACCACCACCTCTGCCTCTTACTGACCCCATCCCACCACCACCACAGATCTCATCCCTATCCCTTGAGGGGGTAGGGATGAGATCTGTGGTGGTAGTCAGTAAGAGGCAGAGGTTGGGATCAGTTGCACTGAAAATGTGTCACTTACTTTTTTAGTTGGTCAGTCGATTCCTTCCCCTTCTTCATTACTTCCTTCGTCCTGGGATGCTCCTATGTCATGGGGTCTTGTGCAGAGGGGAGAGCTCCTCCCCTTTCACTCCAGCGTCTGCCTCCCTACATGGTGTCCCGCGGTGGGCGGCACCTAAGAGCAGGCAGGCGGCCCCTAAGAGCGGGCGGGCGGCCCCTGAGAGCGGGCGGGCGGCCCCTAAGAGCGGGCAGGCGGCCCCTGAGAGCGGGCGGCCCCTAAGAGCGGGCGGGCGGCCCCTGAGAGCAGGCGGGCGGCCCCTGAGAGCGGGCGGGCGGCCCCTGAGAGCGGGCGGCCCCTGAGAGCGGGCGGGCGGCCCCCGAGAGCGGGCGGGCGGCCCCTAAGAGCGGGCGGGCGGCCCCTGAGAGCGGGCGGGCGGCACCTAAGAGCGGGCGGGGCCCCTGAGAGCGGGCGGGCAGCACCCAAGAGCGGGCGGGCGGCCCCTGAAAGCGGGTGGGCAGCACCTAAGAGTGAAGAGCGGGTGGGCGGCGGGCGGCACCTAACAGTGGAGAACGGGCAGGCGGGGGGCCCCACCCACAGCGGCGAGCTCCAGGGCCCAGTCGCAAGTGCGACTGCTGCGACCCTGGTAGTTCCGCCACTGCCTATGTGGTATTGCTGTGATCGCCAGAAGTAGAAGAATTTTTTTGCATTGGTCTTTGATGGCAGGTCATTTTAATAGCAAGAAATTTACAGCTACATTTTAAAAAAATATATTTTTTTACTATTTTGGGTCAGTTTTTCTTTGATAATAAAAAAAAACAGATTAGGATAGGGAGTGCTGGGAAATCTTACCAACAGAGAGACAAATAAAACACACTTTAATGATATAGCTGTAGGTGTAGGTGGCGCATATAGCTGCCCATTTAAATGCCTGGCTGAACACAATTGTACTCATAAACACACCTGCATATGATGTATTTTCTCATTTTTTAAATTTGTATTAAAAGTGATCCGGTAGGTAAAAAGTGATAGGTAAATGCTAATGAAAAAGAACATTGGTGTTTACACAAGTAAAAGCGTGTGCAGCCATGAACTTCTTGGCCAAATGTATTTGGCTCCCCAGGTGCAGAAAAACACAATGGGGGTTATTTACTAAAGGCAAATCCACTTTGCACTACAAGTGCACTTGGAAGTTCAGTCGCTGTAAATCTGAGGGGGACATGCAAGGGAAATAAAAAACAGCATTTTAGCTTGCACATGATTGGATGATAAAATCAGCAGAGCTTCTCTTCATTTCAAATCTACCCCTCAGATTTACAGCGACTGCACTTCCAAGTGCACTTGTAGTGCACTTGTAGTGCAAAGTGGATTTGCCTTTCGTGCCTTACACCAGAGTTCCCTAGCATCTGCAAATGTCTGTATGCATGAACCCTTAGTAGAGTGGGGAGAACTCCCATCAATAGGGGTTAATTATCAAAGGCAAATCCACTTTGCACTACAAGTGCACTGAAAGTGCACTTGGCATTGCAGCCGCTGTAGATCTGAGGGGAAGATCTGAAATGAGGGGAAGCTCTGATGATTTTATCATCCAATCATGTGCAAGTAAAATGCTTTTTTTTTTTCTTGCATGTCCCCCTCAGATCTACAGTGACTGCACTTTTCAAGTGCACTTGTAGTGAAAAGTGGATTTTCCTTTCGTAAATAACCCCCAATGCCTTTATTGCTGTCTGTTACATCCTCTGTCTGACTTGCTGCAGAATCTGGTGCAGCTGTGCATGGAAACCAATCAACTTCCATTTTATTTTTTGTCAAAGCTTAAGTGCCGGTTCACACTTGTGCGATGCGAGAACCCTGCAAATAAGCTGTGGGTTCCTGCATTGCACCCGACACGCACGGCAGTTCACACTGTCATATGCGAACTGCTGGGGTGTGCCATTATACTTTAACGACACCCTCATTTCAGCTCACGTATCGCACTGCGAACTGACAGTTCGGACATGAATCGGAATCCATATGTGTGAACACACATGCGATCCGATTCTGGTCCGAACAGAAAAAAGGGTCCTGTGCGTGTTTGGACCAAATCAGGGGTGGACTGACCATTTGGCCACTCGGGCACTGCCTGAGGGCCCCGGGCCACTAGGGGGCCCCATCAGGGCTGCCAGCCTCAATAAAACCAGGGACAGTATGTAAAAATATGTGTTTTTTTTTACATCTGTATCTGAAATGTCCCTTACCGACATCCTTTTGGTCTAAAAATCCAGAGATTATAGCTGCCCCACCTCTCCAGTACCTTCTCAGCCAATAGAAACATGTCTGTGTATACTATGTGTACATGTATGTGTATACTGTGTGATTGTATATTGTGTGTGTGTATGCTGTGTGGCCCCATAATCTCCTATTGCCTGGGGGCCCCATGAGTTGTCAGTCCGCCCCTGGACCGAATGCGGTGCGATATCAGCCATACTACAGGTATGGCTGACATCGCACCGCACAGACATCGCATGTAATGTGAACAGCAGTGGCGCTGTGAATTATATGCGATGTCTGGCATCGCACTAGTGTGAACCGACACTAACTGAACAAGCTGAAGTTAGAAGCTGATTGGCCACCATGCACAGCTGCACCAGATTTTGCGCTTTAGTCAATTTTTGCATTTTAGTAAATTAACCCCAATGTGCAATGAAATCAGAGTAGGCATTCACAGTGCAGGAGATGAGACTGGGCAAAACTGAAGGTGATTCAAAAATTAAGCAAAAAAAAAAAAGGCTTCATTAATCTTTAATACTGCAATTACAAACTGTTACTGCATAAAAAATATACTACTATCTTTACTCATTTTCAACATATCTACTGTTCCACAAATTGTTAGTAATATAAACTGAATTAATAGTAGTCATTTAAAAACATTTCAATAAATTCATGATTTTAAACATTAACAAAATAAATAAAAACAAAAAATTATAGCAATTGTTAATACTAAAATTGATGATAACGGCAACAAAAATACTAATACTAATAGTCATAATGCAAAAAGCACAAATATTGCAATTGTTATTCCTGTTGTTGATGCTTTGCATATCTATGTATGTTTAGGCAAAAATGCTTTTTTTCCCTGGATGGAATGGGGAAGGGTGTGTCCCCATTGGGTAGAATTATCCTCTCTATTGTCACCAAGACAGAAAGTTATGGGAAATCAAAAATGTTACAACTGTCACCAGAACAAGAGGGGAAGGAAAATCGTCCCACGGGGATACCTATTCTGGTGTCAGCTGTCTAAGGGAGTATCCACACTACAATCCGGTTGTACAATCTTCTTTAACCACTTCCCTACCCGCCCATGTACATATGACGCCCACAAGGTGGATCTCCCATCCTGGATGGGCGTCATATGACGTCCTCTCATTCCCGGCCGCCTGGGGGGGCGCGCGCGCCCGCGGCGTCGCTCGGGACCCGGTGCGGGTGCCCGGCGGCCGCGATGTCCACCGGGCACCCGCGATTGCCCATTAAAACAACGGGACCGTGCGGGACCGTGGAGCTGTGTGTGTAAACACACAGCTCCACGTCCTGTCAGCGGAGAGGAGACCGATCATGTGATCCCAGTACAGAGGATCACTGATCGGTCTCCTCCCCTTGTGAGTCCCCTCCCCCCACAGTTAGAATCACTCCTATAGGGAACACATTAACCCCTGCAGCGCCCCCTAGTGTTAACCCCTTCCCTGTCAGTCACATTTACACAGTAATCAATGCAATTTTATAGCAGATATATATTTGCGCAAACCGATCAATATACGCTTATTGCGATTTTTTTTTTACCAAAAATATGTAGAAAAATATGTATCGGCCTAAACTGAGTAAAAAAATCGTTTTTTTTTTTTTAAAAAAATGGGATATTTATTATAGCAAAAAGTAAAAAATATTGTGTTTTTTTTCAAAATTGTCGCTCTTCTTTTGTTTATAGCGCAAAAAATAAAAACCGCAGGGGCGATCAAATACCACCAAAAGAAAGCTCTATTTGTGGGAAAAAAAGGACGTCAATTTTGTTTGGGTGTAACGTCGCACGACCGCGCAATTGTTAGTTAAAGCGACGCAGTGCCGAATCGCAAAAAGTGCTCTGGTAAGGAAGGGTGTAAAATGGCCCGGTGCTGAAGTGTTTAAATTTACCAAAACTATGTAATATGAGGACAAACCTATACATTTTGTTCAATTTCTACCAAGTCGTGCAGGCCCTTGTATTACATAGTAGTTGTTACTCCTACAGAACATTTTACAATCAGATTGTGTAGAATATGGTCAATTTAAAAGGGGATATCCTTTTGGAGAAACCTCTTCTTGTTTTAACCCATTCCTTCTCTATCCTCTCAAAAAAGCTTTAGATACATTTTAATAATACAAACAATAACAACAATATATTTATAGAATGTTTAAAACGATTACTAATCATGACAATAGCAATAAAAATACTACGACTACTATTAATAAATAAATAAATAAATAAATAAAAATAATATTAAAAAATAATAATAATAATAAAATGAAACTTTTTTATATTAATTAATGTTGTTTTGTTTTTGACGCTGTTTAAAGTTTAAATAATTAACATTTAAAGGTACTAAAAAAACAAAATATTTTGTATCATTCAGATGATATTGTACAGATATTTACCTACACCCTGGACACCTAGCAGCATACAGAGGGCACCAAGAAGCATGGCTGCTTTGTAAAGTAAAGATCCAGAGTCCATGTTGCTTCCAAATCCAGAGAGATTCAGACTTGCATTTCACCAACCCCATAAACTTATTTTATACCTGCAGTATAAAAGGCGCCACAGTGACAAATATAGGGCTGGGAGGATCCGTATTTAAGGTTAATGGGGATTTAACATGAAATCCCTCTTGGAGTGACATGTGATTTCATATTTCCAACTTGGCTTACACAGGCATATACATTTTATGAATGAGAGGAGTATCTGACATTCCATATAGTACATTCATGAAGCATTTATGTGTTTTAATTCTTGGTTTACTGATATAAATAGCCAAGTGTATAGTAAAACATACATCCTAATTATGTACAAATGAATAAATATTTCAAGAACTAGAACAGAATGTTTAACGAATTATTATAAATTGAATTTAATGTTTTTAGAGTCTCACAACACCGGACAATTATTATTTTGCGATTACTGCAGTTAATCATTGAACAAAGTAAACAAATAAAATTGAAACAAAAGGCAAACAGAAATGAAAAAAAAAAAAAGGCAAAAAAGATAGCTGATATGCAGATATAGGAGCCAACTGATCTACTAAAAAATGTGTTATTCTGTTCAGCCAGTCTTGTGATTCAGGCTGTCCTGTCAGACATTATAGCCAGATCCTGGGCTTCTACTGCAGACAGGCAGTGCAGTTTGGACAAGGGCACCTCCCAGCCTGCTTACTAGACAATGAAAGAACAGAAACACAAAAATCTACACTCTTCTCATTCTAATTCATTCCCCTATTAGTAACCACCCAATGGTAAACTTCCAACACTGTGTGCTCCACCGGAGCCTTGATTGGTTCTTTATTTTGACCCTCAATCTTTTACTCTCCAGCCTCGTACACACGATCGGATTTTCCGTGTGATGCTCCATCGGACAATTGTTGTTGGATTTTCCACAGACAAATGTTGGATAACAGGCTTTAAAATTTTCCGCGGACAAATGTCTGTTGTCGGATTTTCCGCTCGTGTGTACACAAGTCCGTCGGACAAAAGTCCAAGGTACAAACACGCATGCTCGAAAGCAAGGACGAGCCAGAAGCGGTCGGTCTTGTAAACTAGCGTTCGTAATGGAGAATTAACATTCATGACGTGGCAAATTATGAAATGTTGAAATGCAGTGCACATTCTCTTCTTTAAAGGGATAATAATAAAGCTGCTTTGCTGGTGATACTGATGGAGCTCTGCCAAACATATTTAAAAAGGCTTATTTTTTCTAGTGATATCAAGAATAATATTATTATGTTTTTTTAATTTTTTTGGTCAAGTTACCACAACACCATTATCCAGTAGTTTTTTTATATCAAAGATACAGCTATGTTGGTGTCCCCTCTTAATTTTACATTGTATTTTTTAAATGTAACTGCCTACTCCCATACTGTCATTTGAAGTAAAATACATAGCCAAGTATTATTCTCCACAATTTTTTTTTATTGTGCATTAAAAAAAGAAAACAGGGGGCGTGTCCGGATCCCGGTCTGCATGGAAGCATAGCTCCCTAGCTCTCTCTCGGCCCTCCGCTACTGAGCTCCACAGAGACCGATCCGCAGCACAAATATGGGCGGCTCGAGGACCACCCGCTCCACAAAGCCCAGGGGCACGTCACAACCTCCGCCAGGCACATCGTCCGACCTACTTTACATCGCCCGACATGCCGGCGGGCGGGACGGCCAAGATGGCGCCGGCCGGCACACCACCGCATGCTAAGGCCCGCTCCCCGGACCCCAGCGCACCACCGATGCGCCATCGGAGCTCCCCGGACCCACACACATACCAGCGGGAGGAGGAGAGGACGTCCCGGGACCCAGGAGCGGTGAGTCCCCCTTACAGGCCTTCTCTCCTGCCCAAGGCCTCCCAGCCAGAACACCCGGCGGCCATCTTGGAACTCCAAATGAGGCCGCAGCAGTACATCCAGTGCACTGCGGCCTTCCCACAGCTCCTCCGCACAGCCTCTGACCCCGGTTTTCAGGGTACAGCTTCCAGCTCCCCAACCTTATCGAGACTTCCCCTCCCTGCCAGCCCCGGCCTACCCACCCCCCACGCCAGCATACGGGCCTAAAGGTGCCCATAATTACAGTGAGGCCATCCAGACGGGGCCACTGCTACAAGGGGCACAAAGGCAATCAAGATCACGGGACCCCTTCCTGAACAGATCCCAAACTACACCTACCACCACATATGCGCAAGCAGCTAGCGCACCAACCCCCACCCAGTCCCCAGAGCCGCTGGAACAGACCCCCCCATCCAGCACAAAGCCCAGACTGGAGCGAGCCCCGGGACGACCCACCTATCATCCCATCACCGATCCCCCCGAGGGGTAAATCAGCAACCTCCTTACTCCCCCCAGAGCACCCCCCACTCACAGGGATTAGAACAGTCCTCATTTGTACCCCCACAGTGGCACGCTTACCTGCAAGCAATGCCGACCAAAGACGACTTCAAACAACTTATTGAGGATGTGAAATCCACCTGCAGATCAGAGATTCAGACCCTCCAGTCAGGCCTCAAACACCTAGCAGATAGAGTGGAGATGGCGGAGGAAGAGATCCAAGAAACTAAACTTGCGGTCCACAGAACTCAACTTCAGGGGACAGAATACCGCTCCCTCCTCAGAGACATGCAGCGACATGTTGAAGACTTGGACAACAGGGGGCGCAGGAACAACATTCGAGTGCGAGGAATCCCAGAATCAGAAGGTCCCGAGGATGTCCACACTACCCTGCAATCCCTGTTCAATAACCTGATTGGAGAATCCCCGACCAAAACCATAAAAATGGACAGAGCGCACCGTGCCTTACGGCCCAAAGGCACCAGCGCCAGGCCCCGCGACATCATCTGCAGACTGAACTCCTACCCCCTGAATGAGGAAATAATGAAGCAGGCCCGCTAGGCCCGAAAAGTGACCCTAGACGACAACCAAATCCAACTCTTCCCGGACTTATCCTGGATTACCCTACAAAAGCGCAGATTACTCCAACCTCTGTTACGTATACTGCAGGAAGAAAACATTCCCTATCGCTGGGGGTTCCCCTTCAGCCTCACGGCTAAGCATCAAGGCAAAACAGCTGTACTAAGATACCCAGAAGACCTAGCGACTTTTTGCGACACCCTGGATCTCAGAGCCCCTCAGCTCCCAGATTGGGACCTTATAGCCACCCCACCTGCACCACCCACGATGTGGCAGAAGGTCCCCCCACCTAAATGACCCCGGGGATCGGGGCCATCCCCAAGAGGTCGGCACACACAGCAACAAAGAACATAATTCCGCTTAAGCCTCCTGGAGGAGCAAACTCCTCACAGTCCCTACCAGTGACTTTACCCTGGCATTTATCCCCATTTTGATCTCCCTCTGAAGCCATGGCTACAGTTTCGGCCTCCAACAAGGGCGAGTCTCGGACGAGACTAAAGAGAGAGACTTCCCATTCTACCCCTACCACCTCCCCCCACCCAGATTACAGGACTTGTAAAACCTGAAAGTCCTATATGACTGTTCTAGGATTCCCCTGGGTCCCTCCGGTTCACTCAGAACGAGTCGGGCTGGGGGAACTCACGGTAAGCCGTTATGACCTTGGCCTTATGGCCTATTTAGGTCTAGTTGTGATGTTATTACTTAATGCTTACAATTTAGCAACACTAACTCCTCTTTTCTTTTTTCTAGCCTTTCCTAAACCCTCCTCTCTCCAGGTCGTCAACTGGCCCAACAAGAAAAACGTGCAACGGGCTTGGACTTCCTCCCGCGCGGTGCCCGCCTCAGACCTCAATCATCTGGAACTCCCTCACCTACATCAGCTAAGTACTCTCACCCTCCCCCCTCATCCCCCATGGCTAAGATAGTATCTCTAAACGTACACGGGCTGAACTCCAACCGAAAGAGGCAACTGGCATTGCGGGAGTTCAGGCAATCAGGAGCTGAAGTAATAATGGTGCAGGAAACACATTTCGATAAAGAGGGCTCCTTCGCGTTTGCCTCCAGGTACTACTCCCAGATCTTCCTTTCCTCGGGAACCCACAAACGGGCGGGGGTGGCCATCCTAGTTAAACAGGGGTCCCCCTTCACTCAAATATCCCATTACAGTGACCCACAGGGTCACTTTCTTATTCTCCGGGGCCTCTGGCAAGACCAGGAGATCACATTTTGTGCCGTCTATGTCCCGAATGTCAGGCAGACTGGGTTCCTGAACAAAGTATTAGCTCGCCTCTTCAGGTTAGGACACGGGGTACTAGTGTTGGGGGGGGACTTTAACTTAATCCAATCAACGCTTTCGGACCGCCAGGGGGTGGGCTCCAGGGCACCCGCACCTCGAGTACTTAGGGACTCGAAACAATTCCGCCAGCTTACCAGAAGGTATGCCCTTTTCGACGCTTGGCAGGTCCTCCACCCTGGCACCCGTCAGTATACCTTTTACTCAGCCCCCCACCGCACACACTCCCGCATAGACTATATTTTTGTTAATAATACCACCCTACACCTGACCCGAACAGCGCAGATCTTGCCAATCTCCTGGTCGGACCATGCCCCGATCATGATAACTTTGGAACTAGGCACCCCGGTTCGTAGACCCTATAATTGGCGCCTGAACACGTTCTTACTAAAACACCTCCCCTCCAAAACAGAATTGACCTCCACATTAAAATACTATCTAGAAGAAAACAACACCGTGGATATTTCCACTCCCATATTGTGGGAAGCTCATAAGGCGGTGATGAGAGGCAGATGTCTGGCTCTGTCCTCAGCTATGAAAAAAAACGCACAGGCAGTGAAAATACAGACGGAAAAGGAGCTCAGAACCCTAGAGAAACGACTGCAAAACTCTCCCTCCATACCCCTCCTTCAAAAAATCACATCCCTTAGGGCAACACTGAGCGACCTGGCTCTCGGCCACGTCGAGAAAGCCTTAGTCAAATTAAAACAACGGTATTACGACAAAGGCAACAAAGCTCACTCCCTTCTGGCCAGGAAGCTGCGAGACAGCACACAAGCATCCACCCCACACCAGATCAGGAACAGCGCAGGCTGCCTGGTCTCTCATCCAGAGGACATTGTGCAGTCCTTTGCGGAATTCTGTAAGGCCCTCTATAATAACCCAGATATCCGAAGCAACCCTCCCTCACCCGACCTTTCCCAACAAATTGAACATTACCTAGAACACAGTGGGATAGCCCAGCTTCAGTCCACGGATCTAGAATCCCTGAATGCACCAATCACATGGGCTCCCCTATGAATATTATAAAGAATTCCTTCCCCATTTACTCCCTTACATGTGCAAACTATTTAATGCCTTTCTGAAAGACACCCCAATCCCAGGGGACATGCAACGCTCCTTTATTACTGTAATTCTCAAACCAGAAAAAGACCCCTCCCTATGTGCCAACTATAGGCCGATCGCCCTCCTAAATTCAGACTTGAAAATCTTCACCAAGCTACTCTCCATCCGTCTGAACACGGTTCTACCATCCCTCATCCATAAGGACCAGGTGGGCTTTGTCCCACTCCGATAAGCAGGGGACAACACTAGGAAAATAATCGATCTGGTGGAGGTGGCGAACAGGGAGGGCAAGCAATCCTTACTACTCAGTTTAGACGCTGAGAAGGCGTTTGACCGCTTAGGTTGGCCCTTCCTGTTTGCCACGCTCCGTCACATTGGATTCAGGGGACCATTTTATAGGGCAATCCAACACATCTACTCGAACCCCTCATCTCAGGTCAAAACCTCCTTTGCGCTTTCAACCCCACTGCCAATACAGAATGGCACCAGGCAGGGGTGCCCACTCTCACCCCTGCTCTTCGCACTATGCGTAGAACCACTCGCAGCCACAATCCGTAAGAACCCAGATATTAAGGGCATAAGAGTTAGGGATAGGGAGTTTAAAGTCTCCCTATTCGCGGATGATATTATCCTCTCGTTGTCCCAGCCCAGGACCTCCCTCCCAAATTTACATGTCTAGCTAGAACGGTACGGAGCCCTCTTGGGCTATAAAATTAACGCGTCCAAGTCAGAATACCCTGCCCATCAACACGTCGGACGGGGAGATAGAACACCTAAAGGCCAACTTCCCCTACACCTGGAAAACCATATCCATCAAATACCTGGGGATCAATATTACACCGAAATTCTCTACCCTCTACCAAGAAAATTCCCCCCCCCTCTTCCACAAGATCAGGACCCTCCTTCAGCAATGGAAAAAGCATCATATCTCCCTATTAGGACGAATTGCCTCAGTAAAGATGACAATCCTCCCGAAGCTTTTATACCTCTTTCAAACCCTGCCCATTCCGGTCCCCTATGGCCAATTAAGAAAACTACAAACCGACCTACTCCAATATACCTGGAATTACAAGAGACATAGAATCCCAAGCTCGGTACTACAATCAGCACTAGCTTTCCCTAATCTTATCAAGTACTATCAAGCAGCACAACTGAAAGCGGTAGCCTCCTGGTTCACTTTACGCTCCTACAATAAATGGACAGAAATAGAGAAATTATGGCTGGCCCCAGTACACCCAAACAGCTTACTGTGGAACGCAAAGGCAGAGGTAGACCCCGCACGGCTATTGGGCCCAATGTTGCAACTCCGGAGGCTGTGGCGTAAACTGACACAGCTCCATAAGTTATCCTCGGACAGCTCGCTCCTGACCTCATTTGCCTGCAATCCTAAAATGCCAGACAGCCTTACCCATCAAATGTCCTCTCCCTGGACCACGAGAAACCTCTTTCACTCTGGAAACTTGGTGGATCCCGGGACTCGTAGGCTACACACTTTTGCAGATCTACGGGCTAAGTTTGATTTACAGAAACAGGTGTTCTATGGGTACCTCCAAATCCGCCACTATGCCTTGTCATTTGCACCAAATCTGCAATTCTCCCCTCCAACCCCCTTTGAAAATATTGTACTTGCAGGATCAGCCCAAAAAGGCCAAATCTCTGATATATACAAAATATTGAACGGAAGAGCCTTTGATACGATGGGCAAACATAATTATATGCTAAAGTGGGAAAAGGCCCTGGGAGAGGAGATACCCATGGAACAGTGGGAGACTATTTGGGTCCAGTCGGCCAAGAGCTCGATCTGCACCCTTTATAAAGAAAATGCATACAAAATTTTGTACTTTTGGAACATGACCCCAGATGTGCTACATGCAATATTCCCAACCAGCTCAGATCGCTGCTGGCGTTGCATGGGGGCTAGAGGGACACTCATCCACATTTATTGGGATTGTCCACAGATTGTTCCTTTCTGGAACTCAGTCCAGCAATTACTTGCCCGCATACTTGATAAGGTAATACCCGCCACCCCTAAATTTTTTCTACTGGGCCTCTCCTCATTGAAAACCCCAGCCCCACAGAAGAAATTAACTAGGCACATCCTCACAGCGGCACGTTGCCTGGTGGCGCTAAACTGGAAACGTAGCATCCCCCCCTCCACTGAAGCCCTCTATGCAAGGATTAAAGATGTTGAGTTGATGGAGAAGATGACAGCGAGAATACAAGACAGCTTAGAAGCACATGATAAGGTCTGGGAGCTCTGGCACCGCCGGGAGGGACAACGTGGTCCGAACACTGACCCAGGATGATGATGACCTACTATTCCCCCCCCCCCCTTTCTCCTCTTTTCCCCCTTTTCTTCCTTCTTTACTAGGAGTTGCTCTAAAACTCCTGTTTACCACTTGTTATGCAAATTACAATGTTTAGTTAATAGCTACTCTTTATGCAAAAGTAGAGTTACCTTGTTATAAAAGGAAGAAAAATGGCGGAAAGCCAGAGGCTACAAGTTTCAGAAGTAGACTAGCCATGTAAGTTAAGATAGCAAATTACTCATGTGTTGTTGACTAAGTATTGCATTTCAAATGTATCTGATAAATCCTTGAATAAAACTGTTATTGATAAAAAAAAAAAAGAAAACAAATAAAATTAGACATGCTATCTGCCAATAGAACTTAACCAAAAAGTGCATTCTATGCATCCAAAAATATAGAAAATATACCAAATCAAATCATTATTCAACCAAAAAATAAAATAAAAGCCTCATGCATGTGTCCTGCTTCTTAATATAGGGGGTCAACAATGCCAAGAGTTGGTGAAAGCAGGGGTCCGTCATCCAGGGAAAATTCCGAAAATCATCTGGATTATTCTCCTGGAGCTCCCGCAGCAATGGCATATGACATAATTGGTCACGATTAATAAAGCAACCAATTTTTGGTCCAAGAAATCCTCCTCCGCCTTTTCCTGGACTGGACTTGGGTCAAAGCAATAACTCCAAGGCCAATAATAAATAACACGTTATCTCCTCCGATTCTGCAACATGTCTGGCTGATGAACGGCCGTTCAGAAACAAACTGAAAAGCACGAAATGGAAAGTGCAAAATGAAAATCACTAAATGAAAAGTGCGAAATGAAATGTGAGAAATGAAAAGCGAGAAATGAAAAGCTTGAATCAACACTCACCGAACTTCTACTAACACAAAATTAGCTTAAGGAGCCCAAAGGGTGGAGCTAAAGAGCTGAAAAACCATGTAGTACATCACTACGTTCATGATTGTTGGCCAACAATTGTGTGCCGTGTGTATGCAAGACAAGCTTGGGCCAACGCCCTTCGGACAAAAGTATGCGGTTTTGTTGGCCAACAATCCGATCGTGTGTACGAGGCTTAAGACCTATAACTCCGGAGATTACAAGAAGTAGATATGAAGACAAATTCAGGTATCAACAATCACTTCATTAAAAAAATAATAATAAATAATGCTTTTTAGTGAATACATTGATGCATTAATTGGTGTTTTATGTCTGCTTGGAAATCAACTTTAGATATGAGGAAATCCTGAGGATTAATGTTTGGTAATTATGGAGAAATGTGCTATGTCTACATCCACAGTTTAAAAAGAAACTCGTGAATGCCCAGTGCGCACATATTTGTTGTAATATTGCAAAGTTCCCCTTAAAATAATTTTTGGCATGATTTCCATGTCCTAATTGTGTCATTTTTATGACTGTATTTTATGTACAGAAATAGATTATGTTCCTTTTAGTCAATGGACAATGTACATGGGAGGTGGGAGGTGGTGGGCAAGCTCAACCACTTCAATAAATGTCAGAGCCAGTGGTGTAACAATAGCCATAGTAGCCCTTATGCCTGCAATGAGACCTGGGGGTGGCTGGTTAAAATGATTAATGAGGTAAAATAAACTGAGAAGTCTCTAGTCGAGAGGAGCAGATGCCAAAAACACAGAAGTCTTAGGCCCTGTTCACACATACTGCAGTGACCTGCCTTTTACGGCACTGAAGGAACGCAGGTCACCGCTATTTGTTTCTATGGGGTTGATTTACTAAAGACAAATAGACTGTGAACTTTGCAAAGTGCAGTCACTCCAGACCTTAGTAAATGAGGTAAAGCTTCACATTGCAAAGAATCACATACAAGGAAAATGTTTTGCTTGCACATGATTGGATGATGGAAGTCAGCAGAGCTTCTGCTCATTTACTAAGCTCTAGAGCAACTGCAGAGTGCACAGTGTATTTGCCTTTAGTAAATCAACCCCTTTGTGTCCTGTTCACACCACAACACTGGTGTCAAATGCAGTGCGTTGTATTAAAATGCATTTTTATTATCTTGTCCCTTACAAGGACCCACAGCAATTTAACCTGCATAAAAATGCGTGTCAACACACATTACAATGTGCGACAATGCATATAAAAATGCATATCAGTGGAAGGCAATGCACATCCATTCTTCAAATATTTTCATGCATTTTTAAGCATGTTTATGTGTGAATAGGCCCTTAAGAATCATTGCTAGTTACACATCCTCTTTGCAGTCTAAGCAGTTTAGTTTGTTTGTTTACATGTCTACTGCCCGAATGAAACCCTGGGCTTTTGCTACACTGTTCCAGCTCTGTCATTTCGTACACCCAGTCACCCACAGATTATTGGTCTTCAAAGGCCTTGAGGAAAAATATCATATTCCTAAACATATGTTCTTCTCTTGTCTACAAATTAAACACTAACTTTCTGTATCTTCCCCATCCCTAACATTGCCTAAACCCACTACTTTTGAATATATATGTGCTCAGGGCCCGCGGTAACTACACTTAATATCTTCCATATATAAAGTCCTCCATGAAGTCCCCTCTCTTACCGAAGATTTACATAGGAACATGTATAAATGTGGTCATCCATTCTCCAACTCTCTATCTCCCTTACCTGTTGGGACAAGATCTGGTCCTCCGCTTCTAAAGTTTCTAGATGCACGCCGCAGAGAGAGACAACTTTTAAAATGATGATGTTTTGGTATAGAACACCTGAAGTGTTACACAGACAAGATCCTTCATTGTCCCCCCTATGTTGGAGGTGCAACAAATCCCCCTTCTGGAAATTGGTAGTGTCTCTTCTCCAGCGGTTGCTATAAGTAACACTTCCGCTGGACTCGATACGTTGTCTTTTGGGCCGACCCTTCCTTGACATAGGGAAATGGTTAAATAGACTGGCCTCATACATTTTACCAGAAAGCACAAATAACTATCCCGGTACATTGGCTATCCTCTACGCCCCCCAACTTCTACAAAATATTTCAGAGATTTGGAGAATGGAATATATGATTGCCCTAGTAGGCGATGTCGCTGCATGGTTCAACAAGGTATGGGGTTTCTTGGGCCCAATCTGAGTATGGAACCCTCCCTGTGTCTTGATGGCACTTGGTCTATGTCGACATTGCCTGACAACAAATTTTCACCTTTTTATATCGCCTTTTCATTGACTCAGAACCCCTAATGTATATTTCAAAATATCTATTACAGGCACTTTTAAGTACACAATGGCGTTTATTTACTTATTTAAGCTGGAAAGTGCAAAATCAGGCTCACTTCTGCATATAAACCAATGAGCTTCTAACCCCAGCTTGTCCAATTAAGCTTTGGTAATAAAACCTGGAAGCTCATTGGTTTCTATGCAGAAGTGAGTCTGATTTTGCACTTTCCAGCTTTAGTAAATAAACCCCATTGTGTACTTAAACGTGGGGTATGCCTGTATTAAGTTTTGATATGTTAACATGCAATATATCTGATTGTACTACTCAGTGCCTATTAAGGTGTTATTCCATTTATTGGATTTAATGTTATGCTTTATGCACAATTGTTTCTTCTGCAATGTTCTCCTTTATTTTTTTTATTTTTTTTATTATCTCCAAAAAAATGCAAATTTTGTATTTTCTTTCAAAAAACGTTCAAAAAACATACAATTAAAAAAAAGATTGTTTGTTTAGTTACTAGGTTCACACTTGCGTGGCTCTGCAAACTGCGTTTTAAGTGGGCACATTCGCTTCAATGGGCTGCTGTGCCACCAGGAAACACATAGAAAAGGTCCCTGCACCTTTTCTTAAAACCCATCCCACATGGAAACCTCAAGTGAACTGCGTTTTCCAGTGTTTTGGGGTGCCATTAGGATTAATGATACCCTCACACATCTCCTGAGTGGCAGTGCAGTTTTCTGTATGGGTAGTTGCGGCTGCGGGAACAGGCCCATGCGGGAGTACAGAGCCATACAGCCCGGCAATACAGCAGCATATCCAGAGATCTTTCTCTTCCCACAGGTGATAAACAGGCCTGTGGGAGAGAGGCAGGGGCGTTGCTAGGTCTACAAACGATCTGGGGCTAGAGCCCACAGCAGCGAAGTAAAGTAATTCGCTTGGGCGGGCATACACATGTATATTATATAGGTGTGTGTATATATATATATATGTATATATATATATATATATATATATATTATCATTACATCAGGGTTCCCAGAGAGCCCCTTCTTTCCTCAGAGTCCCAGAGAGCCGCTCCTTAAATCAGTGTCACCAGAGAGAGGGCAGGCAGTGAGAGATGATGTCATCTCGCTGGTCCCCGCGGCTGCACAGTGAGAGCGGAACAGTGGTAATGCAGGGCAGGTGGTGAGAGATGATGTTATCTCTCTGCTCTCTCGCCCGCCCTGCTCTCCCGGCAGCACGGCTCTCCCGTGCTGCCTGCCACGGCCGTCTCTGAGAGACTCTGGGCTATGAGCCCCCGATTCAGGGCTATAGCCCCAAAAGCCACCCCTAGCAACGCCCCTGGAGAGAGGTGAGGTGGACATTGATTGGCCACATTTGGTGATTTGTGGATTACAAATACTCTCACTTTCAGATTGAGTGCTTTAACAACTTCACCCCCGAAAGAATTTACCCCCTTCCTGACCGGAGCGTTTTTTGTGATTCGGCACTGCGTCGCTTTAACTGACAATTGCGCGGTCGTGCAACGTTTTACCCAAACAAAATTGACGTCCTCTTTTCCCCACAAATAGAGCTTTCTTTTGGTGCTATGAGCAAAAAAAGAGTGACAATTTAGAAAAAAACACAATATTTTGTACTTTTTTTATAATAAATACCCCCATTTTTTTTTTTTTTTTTTAAATCTAATTTTTCCTCAGTTTAGGCCGATATGTATTCTTCTACATATTTTTGGTAATAAAAATTGCAATAAGTGTATATTGCTTGGTTTGCACAAAAGTTATACAAAATAGGGGAAAGATTTATGGCATTTTTATTATTATTATTTTTTTTTACTAGTAATGGCGGTGATCAGCGATTTTTATCGGGACTGCCACATTATGGCGGACAGATTGGAAACTTTTGACACATTTTTGGGACCATTGTCATTTATACAGCGATCAGTGCTATAAAAATGCAGGGATTACTGTGTAATGCCCCGTACACACGATTGGAAATTCCGCCAGCAAAAGTCCGATGTGAGCTTTTCATCGGAAAATGCGACCGTGTGTATTCCCCATCAGACTTTTGATGGCGGAATTTCCGCCAGCAAAAGATTGAGAGCAGGTTCTCATTTTTTCTGACGGTAAAAGTTCTGATCGGAAATTCCGATCATCTGTAGCAATTCCAACGTGCAAAATTCCTACGCATGCATGGAAACAATTTGACGCATGTTCAGAAGCAAAGAACTTAATTTTCTCGGCTCGTCGGAGTGTTGTCGTTCTTGACGGTCGAAAGTTCAGAGAACTTTTGTGTGACCATGTGTATGCAAGCCAAGCTTGAGCGGAATTCCGTGGAAAAAAACATCCAAGATCTTTCCAGCGGAAATTCCGCTCGTGTGTACGGGGCATTAATGTCACTGGCAGGGAAGGGGCTAACGGGAGATCAAGGGGTTAACTGTGTTCCCTAGTGTGTGTTCTAACTGTAGGGGGATGGGAGTGACAGAAGAAATGACAGAACGTTGTTCCTAGTTAGTAGGAATTCACAATCTGTCTCTCCTCACAGAACAGGGATTTGTGTGTTTACACACACGTCCCTGTTCTGGCTCTCGTGTCCGCGATCATGTGCAATGGCACCCCCGCATTACAGCTGGGGACTGACGTACAGCACCCCCGCTTAAAGGGACCGACGCACAGCTATGACGGTTCGCAGAATCGTGCGGACCTGCCACAGTATGATGACAGCAGCTGGTCGGCAAGCGGTTAAAGCCCCATACACACAGGCCGAATGCCTGGAGACATTGACTGGTTAAATAAACAACCAACATTCGGCTCCAAAGCTTAGCAACTGAAATAAAGCTTTACTTTGCAAAGCATACCCAACAGAGCTAGCACGAGACCGTACACTCTTTATTATACACTATATTACCAAAAGTATTGACACGCCCGCCTTTACACGCACATGAACTTTAATGGCATCCAAGTCTTAGCTCAATATTGAGTTGATTCACCCGTTGTAGCTATAACAGCTTCAACTCTTCTAGGAAGGCTGTCCACAAGGTTTACGAGTGTGTCTATGGGAATGTTTGTGCATTCTTCCAGAAGCGCATTTGTGAGGTCAGACACTGATGTGGACTAGAAGGCCTGGCTCGGTCTCCACTCTATTTCACCCCGAAGGTGTTGAGGTCAGGACTCGGTGTAAGCCAGTCAAGTTTCTCCACCCCAAACTCACTCATCCATGTCTTTATGGACCTTGCTTTGTGCACTGATCAAAATCATTGGTGGAGAGGGGATTATGGTGTGGGGTTATTTTATAGGGGTTTGGCTTGGCCTCTTAGTTCCAGTGAAGGGAACACTTAAGGTGTCAGCATACCAAGATATTTTGGACAATTTCATACTCCCAACTTTGTGGGAACAGTTTGCGGATGGCCCCTTCCTGTTCCAATACGACTGCGCACCAGTGCACAAAGCAAGGCCCATAAAGACATGGATGATCGAGTCCTGACCTCAACCCGATAGAGCACCTTTGGGATGAAATAGAGTTGAGATCTATGCATTCTTTGGTCCATTCTCTTACTCCTATATATATTTTTTATGGTGACAAATACATGCCATTGTGTATGGTATGTTTCCATGTACTTCTGCTTGTAGAAAAAAAGATAAATATTTTATTGTCTGTAAAAATGGCTTATGCATGCTTTGATTATATGCTAGTTAGACATAGTTGTTAAGTTTACATGATATACAATAATTAAACTTGAGATGTAAGGTGTCATTAAATATGGGTTGTAAGAGGTAATGAAAGTAGAGGACAGAGAGGAAATAAGTAATGGAATCACAAAAGAGAGAGAGAAGGAGGAGTGGGGATAAAAAGAATTAGGCTATGTTTCCACTATTGCGTCCCCAAAGTCGCGCAATTTTGCCGCTATTTTACCACAATTTTTTTGCTGCGACTTGAAGCAATGCCTGTGTATTATTGAGGTCTATGGATCTCAAGTTGCATCAAAGTGGGACCAAAGTAGTGCAGGGACTACTTTGAAGTCGCAGTGACTTGAAGTCGCACAGATATGAACGGTACTCATTCGAAATCATGGGGTACGACTTCTCATGTGACTTTTCAGTCCCAAATCGCATGAAATGTTGCAATAGTGGAAGCCTAGCCTAAAAGAAGAGCGAAAAGGAATAGGAGGGAATTGAAAGAGAGTGAAAGGAAGGAAAGAAGGAAGGAAAGGAGGAAGGAAAATAGTCATGACATATTTTATTTCATTAATCTTGCACTGCTTTTGAAATTTCTAGTGTGACCAAAGGCAAAGTTCCCAGCATTTGAAAATAATTAGAAGGGATATGGACAAAAAGTGTATTTGACAATGAAATGGGTGTGGTTTCTCTCCATGTGGCTTATAGTGTCGTACATTTACCCCTATGCTTTGGTATGTTTTAGACAAAATCAGGCCTGGGGGTAAACTGAAGAGAAAGTGGGAGTAAAATAAAACCAATTATTTGTGTCAGTGGCAAAATAAAACCCACCAGTGTTGCCAGTGAAATTAAAATTAGACACATCAGTGGTGTCAGTGAAAGTAACTATAAACCCCATAATTGGTGTCAGAAGGAGTAAAAATAAAACCCACTGGCAGTGTCAGTGGTATAAAATGACCCTAATTGTTGGGATCATTTACTTAAAGTGTGCCCCATCACTGAAGTCAGTAGCATAAAGTAAACCTCATATTGTTGGTATCAGTGGAATAAAATAAGTTTTATAATTGGTGCCGTTGGGATAAAATAAGTTCCATCGTGGGTGTCAATAAGATAAAATGAAACCTATATCGTTGCTGTCAGTGGGGTAAAACAAGCCCTATCATTGGAGGCAGTGGGATAAAATAAACCCAATATGATTGGTGTCAGTGAGATAAAATGAACCATATAGCATCAGTTTCAGTGCAATAAATGAAAACCCCTACCAATGGTGCCAGTGGAAGCAAAATAAATTACATCTTACTGGTGTTAGTAGGAGCAAAATAAACATATCATTGGTTTCAGCTGGAAAAATAATAATTCCTATATTTGCACTGGATTCTATGTGGGATTGTGCTGAAGGATTCATAATTAGAGTTGAGCGGACACCTGGATGTTCGGGTTCGACGGGTTCGGCCGAACTTCGGAAAAAAGTTCGAGTTCGGGACCGAACTTGACCCGAACTTAACCCCGAACCCCATTGAAGTCAACGGGGACCCAAACTTTTGAGGACTAAAATGGCTCTAAAAAAGTAATAGGAAAGGCTAGAGGGCTGCAAATGGCAACAAAATGTTGTTAAGAGCATGGCAAGTGCTCTGCAAACAAATGTGGATAGGGAAATAACTTAAAATAACATAAAAAAAATAAAAAATAAAAATAATATGCTGGAGGCCCCCTTCTCAGCAGAAGAGGTACAGGAAGTCATTAAGAACCTCAGAGAATTAAAGGGCACGATGCCACACATATGGTGGGAATGCCCCAGAATAAGCCCTTTCTGGAAAAAAATATTCAATTTAATGGATAAGCTAGTGGGAAAATAAAATAGTTTGAAATAAAAAAAATAAAAAATTATAATCTTGACCTAGGAGGACAAGGTCCATATGGAGTAGGAGTTTGAGGATGTGGCTGTGTAGGTGGAAGCGGCGGTGGAGGAGGACGAGGTAGCCAACACTGGTTCAAAAATACAACAATGGCTGGGTAAGGCTGGTGATGTGTCGAATTCTGTCCCCCATCGGATAGTGTCCGCCCTGTACTGCATTTGCTCAGTACGTAGGACAAGGGGATTTTGAAAATCTCCGAAGATGAACGGTGCCTGCGCGGTGAGTCCAGGTTCAAGCCACACCATCCGAGGTTCAAGCCGAGCGAGGCCGTGCCAAATCGTGGCGAGCGAAGCGAGCCCGGGAAGGGCCCTGTTACTAGGTGCTACCGTATTTCCACTTGGATGGTGGGGCTTGAACATGCACTCACTGCGCAGGAGTCGTTCATCTTCGGAGATTTTGTGAATCTCCTTGTCCTCCGTACTGCGCAAGCGATGCGCCTGCGCAGTAAGTGGCCGGACATTATCCGATGGCCGGACAGTTTTTGTCAGAACACCGGTATACATGTCTATTCTGCACAAGGTACGGACAAGTCCTGTGGGATCCATGCCTGGTTCATTTTAATGAACGTGAGCTTGTCCACATTGGCTCTGGACAGGCGGCTGCGCTTGTCTGTGATAACGCCCCCTGCCGTGCTAAATACACGTTCAGATAATACACTGGCTGCAGGGAAGGCCAGCACCTCCAAGGCGTAAAGGGCAAGCTCAGGCCATGTGCCCAATTTGGAGACCCAGAAGTTGAAGGGGGCAGACCCGTCATTCAGTACGCGTAGCCGTGTGCACACATACTGCTCCACCATGTTGGTGAAATGCTGCCTCCTGCTAAGACTTTCCATCTCAGCTGGTGGTGCTGGTTGTTGTGGCGTGCTGACAAAGCTTTTCCACATTTCGGCCATGCTAACTCTGCCTCCTCCTCTGCCTTCGCCTTGTGCTGCCACCGTACCTCCGCTGTCAGGTGGGAATGCCACCAGCAGCGCGTCTACCAGCGTGCGATTGTACTCGCGCATCTTACAATCGCGCTTCAGTGAGGTAATTAAGGACGGTACGTTGTCCTTGTAACGGGGATCCAGCAGGGTGGCCACCCAGTAATCAGCACCAGTTAAAATGTGGGCAACTCGGCGATCATTGCGGAGACACTGCAGCATGTAATCGCTCATGTGTGCCAGGCTGCCCAGAGGCAACGAAAAGCTGTCCTCTGTGGGAGGTGTATCGTCTATGTCCTCTGTATCCCCCCAGCCACGCACCAGTGATGGCCATGAGCTGGTCTGGGTGCCACCCTGCTGTGAACATGGTTCCTCCTCCTCCATTTCCTCCTCATCCTCCACCTCGTCATCCTCCAGAACTGTGCCCTTGCTGCCAGACAATTGTGTACCTGGCATTTGTTGGTGCAGGAACCCACCCTCATAGCCACTTGTGAATGACTACCCTGAAAGCCTTGGAAATTATCCCGGTTCCTACTCCTCCGCCTCCTCCTCCTGTGCTACATCCTCTTCCATCATCGCCCGAAGCATTTTTTGGAGGCATAGAACTGGGATAGTAACGCTGAGAACGGCGTCATCGGCACTGGCCATGTTGGTGGAGTACTCGAAACAGCGCAACAAGGCACACAGGTCTCGCATGGAGGCCCAGTTATTGGTGGTGAAGTGGTGCTGTTCCGCAGAGCGACTCACGCGTGCGTGCTGCAGCTGAAACTCCACCTGCTGCTGCTCGCACAGTCTGGCCAGCATGTGCAAGGTGGAGTTCCACCTTGTGGGCATGTCACATATGAGGCGGTGAGCGGGAAGGCCGAAGTTACGCTGCAGCGCTGACAGGCGAGCAGCAGCAGTGTGAGAACGCCAAAAGTGCGCACAGACGGCCCACACTTTCTGCAGCAGCTCTGGCATATCGGGGTAATTTTTAAGGAACCTCTGGAACACCAAGTTCTGCACATGCGCCAGGCAAGGGATGTGCGTCAAACTGTCTAGGCCCAGAGCTGCTACGAGATTTCGCCCATTATCGCACACCACCAGGCCGGGCTTGAGGCTCACTGCCACCAACCACTCATCGGTCTGTTGTTCCATATCCCTCCACAACTCCTGCGTGGTGTGGGGTTTTTCCCCCTAACAGGAACGTTTTAAAACTGCCTGCTGTCGTTTACCCCTAGCTGTGCTGAAGTTGGTGGTGAAGGTGTTACGCTGACCGGATGAGGAGGCGGTAGAGGATGAGGAAGCGGAGTAGGAGGAGTTAGCAACAGAAGGCAAACTGAAGCGTCCTGCAATCCTCGGTGGTGAAAGGACAAGCGCCAAACTGCTATCAGCCTCAGGCCCAGCCGCCACTTCATTTACCCAGTGTGCTGTTAGGCCCCTTTCACACGGGACGGATCCGTATTGATCCGCCCGTGAAGATCCGCTGCTCAGCGGGGATCGCTCAGCTAATCCCTGCTGAGCCAGCGGATGACAGGGCGGTCCCTGCACACTGTGCAGGGACCGCCCTGTCAGATCTCCGCTCTCCTCTATGGGGCATCGGATGAACATGGACCGTCTGTCCGTGTTCATCCGATCCGCTTTGCAGACGGATAGAAAAAATAGGGTTTTCCTCCGTCTGCAGAATCGGACCATAGCGGAGGCGGACGATATCGGGTGTCAGCGGATGCTCATCCGCTGACACCCGCTATCCCATAGACATGCATGTATGTCCGTAATTCATCCGTAAACGGATGGATGAAATATGGACATACGGTCCGCATGTGTGAAAGAGGCCTTAGGGAAATATAACATCCCTGACCGTGCTTACTGGTCCACGCATCCGTAGTTAGGTGGACCTTTCCACAGATGGCATTGCGCAGTGCACACCTGATTTTGTCCCCCACTTGGTTGTGCAGGGAAGGGATGGCTCGCCTGGAAAAGTAGTGGCGGCTGGGCAAGACATACTGTGAGACAGCCAATGCCACCAGGCTTTTAAAACTCTGCGTCTCCACCAGACGGAATGACAGCATTTCAAAGGCGAGGAATTTTGAAATGCTGGCATTCAGGGCCAGGGATCGTGAGTGGGTAGGGGGGTACTTCCTCTTCCGCTCCAGTGTTTGGGAGATAGAGAGCTGAACGCTTCCATGGGACATTGTGGAGATGGTTGGTGACCCAGGTGGTAGTGTTGCTGGCAGATCCTCTGTTTGCGGGTTAGCAGGTGCCACTGTCACTACAGAGGTGGATGAAGAGGCCAAGACTGCAGCAAAAGAGGAAGCAGGAAAGAGCCAGAGACCTTTCTTGGTTTTTGAGGTGTCTACTCCACTGCATCTCGTGCTTTGCACTTAGATGCCTGGTCATGCAGGTTGTGCTCAGGTTGAAAACGTTTATGCCTCGCTTCAGGCTCTGATTGCACAGCATGCAAACCACTCGTGTCTTGTCATCAGCACATTGTCTGAAGAACTGCCACGCTAGGGAACTCCTTGGACCTGGCTTTGGTGTGCTCGGTCCCTTGCTGCGTTGGGCAGTAGCATAAGTACTGTCAAGGGGACGGACGCTCCGCTTTTGCACCCTGCTCCCTCTTCTGCTGTGCTGGAGGCTCTGTGAGACCACCGCCTCTTCCTCCGAACTACACTGGTCACCTGTATGACGTTGATTCCATGTGGGGTCGAGGACCTCATTGTCCTCCACATCATCTTCCACCCAGTCTTCATCCATGCCCTCCTTGTCGATCTGCACAATTGCGAAAGCAGCAGCAGTTGGCACCTGTGTTTCGTCATCATCCGAGAAGTGCTGCGGTGGTCCTCCCATGTACTCATCATGAAGTGGTTGGGCATCGATGCACACAATCTCTTCCACTTCTGGGGCAGGGCTAGGTGGATGGCCCTGGGAAACCCTGCTAACAGAGTCATCAAAAAGCAGAAGAGACTGCTGCATGATTTGGGGCTCAGACTGCTTGGCTGATTTGCAAGGGGGTGAAGTGAAAGACTGATGGACATTGGCTGCAGGTGCCAACTCTGATCTTTCATCAGGAGACTGGGTGGGAGACAATGTGAAGGAACCGGAGGCACTGTCAGCAACCCAATCTACTATCGCCTGTACTTGTCCTGGCCTCAACATTCGTTCAGCCGCATTAGGCCCGACCAAATACCGCTGCAGGCTCTGTCGCCTACTCGCACCTGAGGAAGGTGTTTCACTTGTGCATGTAGCTGGCACAGATCGACCACGTCCTCTCCCTGCAACAGGCGCTCCATCAGCAGCACCACGACCGGGGCCACGTCCCTTCTTTGACGTTCTCCTCATATTTTTCAAATGTAGGATCTTGCCCTAAATGGGTGTTTTTAGAATAGCAGAATACACCCACAGTATGTAAAGGGTGTATCTCACACCTACAGATATGCAGAAAATGCTATTCCAAAAAAAAATTTTTGCCCTAAAAATTTTTTGGGGGAATAGCACAATAGAAGAACACTATATAAATTGTGTATCTCACAACTACAGATATGCAGAAAACACTGCAAAATATTTTTTTTTGCCCTAAATGGGTGTTTTTGGAATAGCAGAATGCACCCACAGTATGTAAACGGTGTATCTCACAGTAACATATGCAGTGCTGGTGTACTGAGCTTGCAGATAAAAGTTATATTTTCTCTGGCACTGGGCTCATGGCAGTGTAAAAAGACTGTGCACTGCAACCCAACCAGGTAAATCAATGTAGATCGCTGACTTATTAGAATAGATTTCTGAATCAGGACTCCTATGTAATTCTCTCCCTCAAAGCAGCAGCAGCCAGGAACCTTTCCCTACACTATCTATAGCAGAGTGACGTGCTGTGCTGTGTGCATCTAGATTCTATAGAGGCTGGGTCACATGGTGCACTGGCCAATCACAGCCATGCCATTAGTAGGCATGGCTGTGATGGCTTCTAAGGGCACACCAGTTAAACGAATGTTGATTGGCTGCCCTGCAGCTTTTTAAAATGCGCCATTACATTGCCGAACACCGGACCCGAACCCGAACATACACATACAGTAAATTGTTCGGGTTCAGGTCCGGGTACCAAAAACCCAAAAGTCCAGTACGAACCCGAACTTTACAGTTCGGGTTCGCACAACCCTATCCACAATCTGTAATTCCACAGTATCCACTTTTCCAATCTCCACTGCAGTCTTAACCCCATAACCACCACAGCATTCACAATATGAGCCTCCACTGCACCTCCTTTACACCTACTATCTCAAACCTCAACCTTTGCTTACAGCAATCCTTGACTATGTCGGTCTCTCACCAGGGGCATAGCTTGTAGCTTGTGGACCCTGATGCAAAAGTCGTTCTGGGGCCCACTAACAACCACTTGCCACTTCTACCACACTCCAAGATACCCCCACCATGCCCCAAGATACTCCAAGTGGCTAAAGAGTTATTTCAGATCTGTATTTACTTATTGAGAGGGTAATTCAAAAGATTTTAGAGTAAATGTCCACATTTTGACATCTCCATCTCTCCAATTCTTTTGAATATCCTCTAGCAGGGGTAGGAAACCATTGAGAGGTGGAGATCTACCTGAACAACATAAAAGAGCTCACAGATCACTGGGGTTATAGCAAGGCCTAACTAAATAGTAAGAAACACTTAGAATAATATGATTAAACTAATGTCGCTGTAAAAATATAAAGTTAGACTACCCTAAAAAGTTAGACTACCATAAAAGTGGACACTGTCAGTTAGTAGCGCAGTGGACTGTGTCAGAAGGGCAGTGGACGGTGTCAGTAAAGCAGTGGACACATCAGTAGGGCAAAGGTTGATGTCAGTAGGGCAGTGGATGATGTCAGTAGGGCAGTGTGTAAACAGTGTCAGTAGGACAGTGCACAGTGTACGTAGGGCAGTGGATGGTGTGTGGACAGAGTCAGTAGGGCAGTGGTGGACGGTGTCAGTAGGGCTGTAGATGTTGTCAGTAGGGCATTGGACGATGTCAGTAAAACAGTGCACACTCCAGGAGGAGAAGCAGGCTTTCAACAGCTGCAGGAGGAAAATGGAGGGGATCATTTCCCACCCTCCCTGTCTAGGAATAAGACAAAATGTGACAGGGAGGCCTCGAGGGCCCCCTGGAGTATGGGCGGGTCCCATTGTGACCCCTGATGCTGCACCAGTTTCTCTCATGCTCTGGTTCCTCGGTACCCAGCTCCTACCCTCATTCGATACTGCGAATATTTGTTGCATGATCTGGGGGTAGCCAGCAGCTAAACCCAAACTCATGTGAACGGGTCCCTGGTGAAAGATCAGCTACATCTTAGAGGGCAGGGACACATAGTGGCAGGGTCAACATCTCAACCCATGGCATAGACATGTGCTGAATATAAGTTTTGTTTTCTGTTTGCCTAAACATAAACTTTCACTATAGAAGTTGCTACCAAAGGATACATGTAGTTCTAAACGCACTCCTATCACCTAGTGGTGAAACTATGAGAGCAGAATTGTATCTATATACACTCCTGACGCCTAGTGGAATCTCAGTTACATGCTGTAGGTATTTAGATTGAAAAAAGACATCCCTCAAGTCCATTCTATCACTGATGTTGCAAGGCATTTCACAGTCTAAACACTTTTTCTGCAAATAACCCTTCTAAAGCCCATGGAAATAGTTTTCTCTTCCATTTGGAATTGATGCCACCTTGTGCACAAGATTTTTTTTTTTTTAAATATTATTAGCTGCTTTGAAGATGTCTTTATTTTTTGTTTTCAAACTGAACATTAGCTTTTTTAAGCTTTTTTTGTAAACAAGATTTTCTATGGCTTTTATTAACTTGCGTATCTGGGTACTTGACTTTGGACTGTCTGTTCTGCAATTGGGCCCTCTATTCTACATTTGGCCATACAAATGTAGCGCCGGCTCCTGAAGAGCACGCGCTATGTGTTTTTTTCTATTTAAACTTCCTAAAACCGCAGTTTGGTTTTGGGTTTAATTGTACCAAATTATGGTTTCAGTACCAGTCTAGCTGGATTGCACTGGGTTCTGCTTGGCCACGGGTGTCGCTGTCACCTCTGGCAAGTGTGAGACCGCAGTTTGGCTAGGCGCATTGAGTGTCAATCTCTCTTGGAACCAGCCCAGTGGGAGTGTTGTCTTGCTGTGCATTTTGGGAGAGGGTACTTACAAAGTACTGACATCACGTGTTCCTGGGTTCCGGTCCAGAAGCCATCTTCTGTCTGTTTGGTCCTGGTCCTCCTGACCAGCCCCCGTGGCCCTCCTGGCCTGGGGTGCGGATCCATGCAATTTCGAGTCCCGGGGCTGGATAGCACGAGGCGAAGCAACTGCAGGGACAGGCCCGAATGGATGCCAGGGCTGAATTATCCAAAAGTGGTCTGGTGCCGTCTCAGTTAGGAGAGGCCCAGCAACTGGAGAAGCATCCAGGGGAGGACTCTTCGGGAGGAAGCCATGTGTTAAGGCTGGCTTTCCAGAAGAAGCCTGGAGGCTCAGTTGAAGGGCACTAAATGGATCTGCAGGCATACAGTATCGCCGGACTGGCTGCAATATACTGGTACCGTATGATAGCTCTCTAAATTTATCTAGTCCCTCAGTTACAACCAAGTCTGTGGCAGAGACTTTTTTCTCAAGTGTTCTACAACCAAGTCTGTGGCAGAGACTTTGCTTTATCTAACACTTCCCCGGCTGCTAGGCCTAGTGTGAGGAGGTCTATCCGGGTTGTGATAATCCAGTTGTGAGACAGTTGCTCTCTGGATTTCTACAGTGAGAGACTTTCTAACTAAGCAGATCCAAAGGTACCTGAACTTCAACCCTAACCCTCTATCCTACTTCGAAGAGACTGTTTTATCTTTTTGTCCAATAAATAACCATAAAAGGGAAGATAAAGTGTCAGTTTCTATATTTTTCTGGGCCATCTACCACGGGAACCCCTAGATGCAGACAAGGTGAAGAAGGTAACGGTAAGCCCAATAAAACCAGCAGCTCCTTCGGGGGTTAGTGCTACACAAATAATGTACGTATGTATGTGCACTATATAACAAAAAGTATTGGGACGCTTGCCTTTACACTCACGTGAACGTTAATGGCATCCCAGTCTTAGTCCATAGAGTTCACTATTGAGTTGGCCCACCCTTTGCAGCTATAACAGCTTCAACTCTCAGGGAAGACTGTCCACAAGGTTTAGGAGTGTGTCTATTGGAATGTTTGACCATTCTTCCAGAAGCGCGTTTGTGAGGTCAGGCACTGATGTGGATGGTGGGCCAACTCAATATTGAACCCTACGGACTAAGGCTGGGATGTCATTAAACCTCATGTGCGTGTAAAGGCAGGCGTCCCAATACTTTTGGTAATATAGTGTATATACAGTATGTATTTTATGTATTGTTCTATGTGGATATTCCGCCATCTGGTGGTGAAATATATATTGCTCTGTTGACATATACATAGGCTTCTTGATGATGATCCTAAAACGTGATGGCAACCCATTCAAAACCATTGTTTAAGCATGTATTATCCTGCCACCCTGTGGTGAAAATATGTGTACCAGTTAGTATGAACTTGATGGTAGGGACTGATGTGAGTGTGCAATGTAAAGGCATAGGGACAATTGTAGACACTCACTCGGGTTGAACTGGATGGACTGGTGTCTTTATTCAACCTTACTAACTATGTAACTTGTTGATTGAATAAACCGGGAAAAAAACTCATATGATTTACAAATGCAGATGTTCATGACAACAAACAGAATTTCAGTTTTCTTGTAGTCAAAAATGCAACAATTCAATTGGCCTCTGAGGGTTACTGCAGTTTGTGTGCCAAAATGACTCTATACACAGCCAGAAGCTAGGATGTTTGAATCATGGAGCCACTAGAAAAAGGTTGTGGGCAAAAAACCCACTACCAAAATACAAGCAGTTTTAAGTATCCTTTCTCCAAATTATTATAGTGTTATCCCTGTAAAGCTCAGAATAGTAACAGAGTAGTCAACAGCTTTAGTGCCTTGTCCAATCGGAGTGTCCTTCTTGGCCCCTGAAGAACTCAGGGCTCATGGGTATGTACATTTTTTGGAATGTCTTGGAAAACGCTTTAACACTTAAAGTGGTAGTAAAGTCTTTTTTTTTATACTTGTACCTACAAGTAAGCCTACAATAAGGCTGTAGGTACAATAAATATCTCCTAAACGTTCACTATTTGGGAGTAGGGATGGGCCCGTTGTTCGATTCGAACCCATGTTCGCATAAAATTCGTGTGATGCGAGCGGTCCGCAATGCACTGCGCCAGTCGCAGTGCATTGCTGGCTGATGATTGGCCAAGCATGCACTGTGACCCCACATGCTTGGCCAATCATAGAGCCAGCGGCGAGGAGAGCCTGTGGCCAATTATAGCTCAGGGGGTTTAGTACACGCCCCACAGTATAAAAGGCCGCAGCGCCGGCGGCCTCGTATATTGTGTTCCAGCGTGTCAGTGATATGTGGCTGTGATCCATTCTGCAGTGCTGCTGACTGCTGACATTATCTGTGCTGTGATTCTGGGGATTAGTGTGTGCGTGCTGTTAGTACAGCATTGCAGTATCACATTAAAACACCTTCCTTCCTTTCTTCAACCTGTTGTGTCATCTAAGGCAGCCATCTGCGGCTAATGAATTGCCGGTTCCCGTAACACAGAGAACAGTCATTCATTGAAAATCATTGATAAAAAAAAAGTCATTGATAAAAAAAAAAAAAGCGTGGGGGTCCCCCCAAATTCAATTACCAGGCCCTTCAGGTCTGCTATGGATATTAAGGGGAACCCCGGCCAAAAAAAAAAAAATGGCGTGGGGTCCCCCTCAAAATCCATACCAGACCCTTGAGGTCTGGGATGGATTTTAAGGGGAACCCCGGACAAAAAAAAATGGCGTGTTGTCCCCCTCAAAATCCATACCAGACCCTTATCCGAGCACACAACCTGGCAGGCCGCAGGAAAAGAGGGGGGGACGAGAGCGCTACCAGGCCACATGCCCTCAACATTGGGAGGGTGCTTTGGGGTCCCCCCCAAAGCACCTTGTCCCCATGTTGATGAGGACAAGGGCCTCTTCCCCACAACCCTGGCCATTGGTTGTGGGGGTCTGCGGGCGGGGGGCTTATCGGAATCTGGAAGCCCCCTTTAACAAGGGGACCCCCAGATCCTGCCCCCCCCCCGTGTGAAATGGTAAGGGGGTACCCCTACCATTTCACCAAAAAAGTGACAAAAATGGTAAAAATGACAGGAGACGGTCTTTGACAATTCCTTTATTAAAATCTTTTTTCTTCTGGTCTTCCTTCTTCCTTTCTTCATCCTTCGTTTTCTTCATCTTCTCCTTCCGGCATCTTCTTCCATCTTTTTCTTCCATCTTCTTCTTCCTCCGATCCGCTTCTTCTTGCTCTGGTCTTCTCGTCCGGCATCTTCTTCCATGGCGTTGGTGTCTCTTCTGGGCCACTCCGCACAATGGGAGGCTCCCGCTGTGTGAGGCTTCGCTGCGTCTGACAGGTCTTGGGGGGGACCCCAAAGCACCCTCCCAATGTTGAGGGCATGTGTCCTGGTACGTTTCAGGAGGAAGGGGGGGGTGCTCTTGTCCCCCCCTCTTTTCCTGCGGCCTGCCAGGTTGCATGCTCGGATAAGGGTCTGGTATGGATTTTGAGGGGGACCAAACGCCATTTTTTTTGGCTGGGGTTCCCCTTAAAATCCATCCCAGACCTCAAGGGTCTGGTATGGATTTTGAGTGGGACCCCACGCCTTTTTTGTTTTTTGGTTCCCCTTAATATCCATAGCAGACCTGAAGGGCCTGGTAATTGAATTTGGGGGGACCCCCACTCTTTTTTATTTTATCAATGACTTTTTTTTTATCAATGACTTTCAATGAATGACTGTTCTCTGTGTTACGGGAGCCATCAATTCATTAGCCACGAGTGATTTTAAATAGCTTTTTTTCCTGCAAAAATTACACTTTGTGCAGGGACAGTTCTAAGCACAGGAAACATGCGCCCTTTTACAAGCATACTATACACACCCCCCAGGTACGAAAGGAATATTACACTTTTATTGTTTCACTTTAAGCATTATTAAAATCACTGCTCCTGAAAAAACGGCCGTTTTAAAAAAAAATGTTTGCATTGATACATGTCCCCTGGGGCAGGACCCAGGTCCCCAAACCCTTTTTATGACAATAACATGCATATTAGCCTTTAAAATTATCACTTTTGATTTTGAACGTTCGCATCCATTGTAATTAATAGGGTTCTTAAGTTCGCACGGACTTTAGGTCCGTTCACAGGTTCTGGTTCGAACCGAACCCGGGGTTGTTCGGCTCATCCCTATTTGGGAGATATTCACACTGCATGCAGCCAGTGATAACACTGGCGCATGCGCTCTGAAGGGAGGGCATACCCGTACCGTCCCTTCAGAGCTCTTTTGCGCGCCTGTGACACCTGCACGCATGAGTGCATCATCGCGGCTGGGCCAATCAGACAGCCAGAGCACACGAACCCAGAAGGAAGACTGGGTGAAGATGGAAGCCCTGTCAGCTGTGACAGTGCGCCGCTGGAAGACTTTGTCCTAAGGTAAGCATTGCATAATGTGCTAGTATGCAATACATACTAGCACATAATGCCAATGTCTTGCTATTTTTTTTTTTTTTAAAGGCTGCAGTTTACGACTGCTTTAAGGAACACATGCAGCCAAAGCAAAAATGTGTGTCTCTTTACTGGACTTTTATAAGTTTTCTCTTCCCAAAGAAAAATATCCCACTTTTCACAATCATGTCTTATTCATGTCATCAGTTTTCGGCATCACCTTTATTTGTGAGCAACTCTTTTCAAGGATGAAGCAAATGACACAAAGGGACAAATTAGAACCAAAATATCTGATCACCTTGAGAATTCATTAAGAATTGTCACTACATTAATCAAATCAGATATTGATGCATTCGTTTATCAAAAACAACGTCAAATATTGCACTAGTTTTATATTGCTCTCTTATACAATAAAAAATATTTTTAAACAAATTAAGTTTTATTACTCGGATATCAGTGATTGTTAACTTGTGATCCATAAAGAAAGAGACAAGGTGCGCCAATCTAAGTGCAGTATATAAGGACAGTTTTAATAATGTTGAAAATAAAAGGTGGCCAAATGGCTACTCACAAATTGGAATCTGACACGTCCATACCACACTTCCGCCATATGAGGGAGCGTTCCATGCTGGTTTGTCTTTCCGCTTCCGGTTTCCGGCATCTCCGAGCGTGCTTTCCACGCTGGTTGCACTTCCGTTTCCTGACTCCTTTTCTGTTAACTTGTGATCCTCACGACTTTTTCTGCTTATCAACTATTCTTATTGTTAGTGTATTTTATGTGTGGCCCAAAACAATTCCTCTTCTTCCAATGTGGCCCAGGAATCTCAGAAGGTTGGACACCCCTGATTTAAGCACTTAAGGACTGGAAGGATTTGCCCCCTTAATGACCAGGCCATTTTTTTGCGATACGGCACTGCGTCGCTTAAACCGACAATTGTGCGGTTGTGCGAAGAAGAATGTAGTGGGTGGGGCTCTTAGGGTTTGTCTGCTTTAACTTGTAGAATTTTAAATTTGAATATAGAATTTGAAGAATAAACAATTAGAAGTCAATATGAGTACGCCAGAAACCCACAGTTGTTGAATATTCATTTCTATTAACCACTTGCGGCTCGCCCACCGCCAAACAACAGCGGGACGGTGCGGCTCTCGTTCTGGGTGTACGTCATATGAAGGCGCACCTGAACGGCCGTTACAGCGTGCCCGCGGTGGTGCGCAGCGTGGTGATTGCGGTCGCGCCGTGTTGCTAGAACATGGCGGGACCCCGATCTCTGTAAAAAGCCGCCGATGCCGCTCTTTAATCATGTGATCGGCTGTGTCCAATCACAGCTGGTCAGATGTAAACAAGGAAGTGCTGGTAATCGGCTCCCCTCGTCTCACACTGACAGAGTGTTTGGCGAGGAGAGCCAATCAGCAGCATTTCCTTGCAGGGGACAGTGAGAGATGTAATCAGGGCACTGATGATCACTGCCCCGATTACATTAGAGTGCCACCATTTCCAGTAATCCATGCTAACCAGTGCCAACCAGTGCCAACCACCAGTGCCAAACAGTGCCAGCAATCAATGCCCACCAGTGCCTACCAGTGCCAACAATCAGTCCCCACCACAGCCAGAAATCAGTGCCCATTAGTGATGCCAGTCAGTGCTGGCTTTCAGTGCCTCTTATCAGTGATGCCCATCATTGCCCATCAGTAAAGCCCATCAATGCCCATCAGTGCCACCCATTAATGCCCATCAGTGCCCATCAGTGCCGCTCATCCATGCCACCTATCAGTGCCCACCAGTGCCACCTATCAATGCCCACCATTGCCACTCATCAGTGCTGCCTATCAGTGCTCATCAGTGCCACCTATCAGTGCCCATAAGTGCAGAATATTAGTGCCTCCACATAAGTGCTGCCTCTTCAGTGCCCATAAGTGCCACCTCATCAGTGCCCATCAGTGCAGCCTATTAGTGCCCATCAGTGCTGCCTCACCAGCGCACATCAGTGAAGGAGAAAAATTACTTATTTACAAAATTTACTGACAAAAACTTTTTTTTTCAATATTTTCGATCTATTTTATTTTTTTTAGGAAAAAATATTAAATACCAGCAGTGATTAAATACCACCAAAATAAAGCTCTATTTGTGTGAAGAAAATGATAAAAATTTCACATGGTTACAGTGTTGTATGACCATGCAATTGTCATTCAAAGTGTGACAGCGCTGAAAGCTGAAAAATGGCCTGGGCAGGAAGGGGGTGAAAGTGCCCTGTAGATAAGGGGTTCATTTCTTGCAACAGAATTTTTCTCTGTTTAGATTTTTAATGGGTAGCTGTTGCAATATGATCATCAATATATAGATAGGTTAGTCACCAGGGTGGATATGTTATTGTTATGACCTTGCAGGGTGAGACTGGTCCATCTCACATGGAACCTGGATAACCAGATCTAAGGGGTGGGGAGTATTATTTGGAGGACAAATGCTAATAGTTTCTTTTTCAGTGATGACTTATAGATTCATGTGCTCACATGTCCTATAGGGAGGAATGTCAGGAACCTCACTCCAGCTCAGGCACAAAATATGCCGGCGTCTCTATGCAGTTCTGAGTATTTGTTGTTGTAATTAAACATCACAATGGGTGAAACAGGAAATTCATAATTGCTGAATGATACTCAGAATAATCTAAACTAATCAAATTCAACCAATCATTAACCACTTCACTACACTAATTATTTCGTTTTTTTGCACACAATTAAAGCGGGGTTCCACCCTAAAGTGGAACTTCTGCTCATCAGAACCCTCCCCCCCCTCCGGTGTCACATTTGGCACCTTTCAGGGGGAGGGGGGTGCAGATACCTGTCAAAAGCCCCATACACACGGTCGGATTTTCCGATGGATTCTGTCCTATCGGACAATGTTGTCGGAAATTCCGACCGTGTGTAGGCACCATCGGACAGTTTCCATCGGATTGTCCGACGGACAAAGTCCTATCTCCTGCTGGATATTTTTTGACAACAAAGTCCGATCACACCAAATCCGATCGTGTGTAGCGTAGTCCGACGGACAAAGTGCTACGCATGCTCAGATCACATTACAAGACCAAAGCTATTGGCTACTAGCCTTTACGTAGTCCCGTCGTAGGCAACAAACATCACCACGTTCAGAATGATCGGATTTTCCGACAACTTTGTCCGGCCGTGTGTATGCAACACCAACATCGGACAAAGTACGACGGACAGGATCCGACGGAACTGGTCCTCGGATAATCCGAGCGTGTGTATGGGGCATAAGACAGGTATTTGCACCCACTTCTGGGCATAGACTCCCATGGGAGTCTATGCCTCTTTCTGTCCCACCGCGCTGTCTGCTGGGACACGCACGGGTCCCAGAGACAGCGCGGAGCATTCCTATTGCATCGCGCGACTCGCGCATGCGCAGTAGGGAACCGGGAAGTGAAGCCGCAAGGCTTCATTTCCTGATTCCCATACCCAAGATGGCGGCAGCAGCATCCGAGGACCGAGGGACGGTTCGGCCTCGGGTGCCGACATCGCTGGACCCTGGGACAGGTAAGTGTCCTTATTTAAGCCAGCAGCTGCAGTATTTGTAACTGCTGACTTTTAAAAAAAGAAATTTTGCCAGACTCCCTCTTTAAATGCACATTTTAGGCCTGAAGATTAATTAAACCCCGTTAACATTGCATATATTTTGAAAGCAAAGACTATAGAATAAAATGATAACAGGCAACATTTTTCATATTACAGCCCAAATTGATTCAGTGCTATACTTGTCTTCCATAGTATAAATGCTCATACATAAATAAAATGCAAAAGTCCATAATATAGTAAATGAATAAAGAAAAGTCTTTGTATAGTTCCAAATAAGTGAAAAAAAAATCCACACGTGTAGGTGCACTGGCCAACCTGACAACAGTAAATATATACAGTGGTGTGAAAAAGTGTTTGCCCCCTTCCTCATTTCCTGTTCCTTTGCATGTTTGTCACACTTAAGTGTTTCGGAACATCAAACCAATTTAAACAATAGTCAAGGACAACACAAGTAAACACAAAATGCAATTTGTAAATGAAGGTGTTTATTATTAAAGGTGAAAAAAATCCAAACCATCATGGCCCTGTGTGAAAAAGTGATTGCCCCCTAAACCTAATAACTGGTTGGGCCACCCTTAGCAGCAACAACTGCAACCAAGCGTTTGCGATAACGTGCAATGAGGCTTTTACAGCGTCCTGGAGGAATTTTGGCCCACTCATCTTTGCAGAATTGTCCTAATTCAGTTACATTAGAGGGTTTTTGAGCATGAACGGCCTTTTTAAGGTCATACCACAACATCTCAATAGGATTCAGGTCAGGACTTTGGCTAGGCCACTCCAAAGTCTTCATTTTGTTTTTCTTCAGCCATTCGGTGGTGGACTTGCTGGTGTGTTTAGGATCATTGTCCTGCTGCAGAACCCAAGTTCGTTTCAGCTTGAGTACACGAACAGATGGTCGGACATTCTCCTTCAGTATCTCTTGGTAGACAGCAGAATTCATAGTTCCTTTTATCACGGCAAGTCTTCCAGGTCCTGAAGCAGCAAAACAGCCCCAGACCATCACACTACCACCACCATATTTTACTGTTGGTATAATGTTCTTTTTCTGAAATGCAGTGTTCCTTCTACGCCAGATATACTTGGACACACACCTTCCAAAGAGTTCCACTTTTGTCTCATCGGTCCACCGAATGTTGTCCCAAAAGTCTTGGGGATCATCAAGATGTGTTGTGGAGAAATTGAGACGAGCTTTGATGTTCTTTTTGCTCAGCAGTGGTTTTCTCCTTGGAACTCTGCCATGCAGGCCATTTTTGCCCAGTCTTTTCCTGATGGTGGAGGCATGAACGCTGACCTTAACTGAGGCAAGTGAGGCCTGCAGTTCCTTGGACGTTGTTGTGGGGTCTTTTGTGACCTCTTGGATGAGTCGTCGCTGCGCTCTTGGGGTAATTTTGGGCGGCCGGCCACTCCTGGGAAGGTTCACCACTGTTCCATGTCTTCGCCATTTGTGGATAATGGCTCTCACTGTGGTTCACTGGATTCCCAAAGCTTTGGAAATGGCTTTATAACCCTTTCCAGACTGATAGATCTCAATTACTTTCTTTCTCAATTGTTCCTGAATTTCTTTCGGTCTCGGCATGATGTGTAGCTTTTAAGGATCTTCTGGTGGACCTTACTGTGTCAAGCAGCTCCTATTTAAGTGATGCCTTGATTGTGAACAGGTGTGGCAATAATCAGACCTGGGTGTGGCTAGAGAAATTGAACTCAGGTGTGGACAACCACAGTTATAGTATGTTTTAACAAGGGGGGCAATCACTTTTTCACACAGGGCCATGATGGTTTGGATTTTTTTTCACCTTTAATAATAAACACCTTCATTTACAAATTGCATTTTGTGTTTACTTGTGTTGTCCTTGACTATTGTTTAAATTGGTTTGATGTTTCCGAAACACTTAAGTGTGACAAACATGCAAAGGAACAGGAAATGAGGAAGGGGGCAAAAACTTTTTCACACCACTGTACGTCAATATTTTGACGTTAAATACCAGGGTTGTGGCAGCAGCTAGCTAACATAACCCTGGTATCATTTTAAACTATGGGTGATTCGGAGTCTAATAAAAGTGGCCCCAGTGGCGGATTCCCCACTGGATCACTTTTATAGGCGGCAGGAGGGTTGTCCTCCCTGCCGCTTCCCGGTAGTCTCCGGGACCTTTCGGTAAGACTGAAGCCAATCCGTCCTGATCTGCAACTGGGCAAGAAGCCCAATAAGAGCAAGATAGCCACCACTTGGCTCTATGCCCTTGGAGGAACGGAGCGCCGTCCAAAGTCACTTCTGATTTCCAGCCTTAAAGGAATGATTTTTTTTCATCTTTTAAAGGCAAAATTACTTTTGCTTCTTCGTTTTTTTCGATGGAAAAAATTTGAGAGCAGGATCTAAAATTTTCCTACAACAAAATCCGATCAGACTTTTTCCGATCGTGTGTAGAGAATTCCGACGCACAAAGTGCCACGCATGCTCGGAAGAAATTTGGAGACGAAAGCTATTGGCTACTGGCGTCTACGTAGTCCCGCCGTACGTTTTGTACGTCACCTCGTTGGGAACAATCTGATTTTTCGACAACTTTGTATGCAAGACAAGTTTCGGCCAAAATCCATTGGAAAAAATCCAACGGATTTTGTGGTCGGAATGTCCGACCGTGTGTAAACTTGTCTTGCATACAAAGTTGTCGAAAAATCCGATCGTTCCCATTGAGGTGACGTACAAAATGTACGACGGGACTACGTAGACGCCAGTAGCCAATAGCTTTCATTAGTGTAAATGTGAGCTCTGAGGTCTTTTTGACCCCATATCTCGCGATAAAAAGGACCTGTCATTCTTATTTCTATTGCAAGGCATGTTTACATTCTTTGTAATAGTAATAAAAGTGATCAAAAAGTTTTTTTATAAAGGGATAGTGTAAAAATTTAAAATTGTAGTAAATAAGATTTTTTTTTTATAAAGCTTTCAGCTTGCACGCAGAAGCAAACACATACGTAACCACACATGTGAGGTATGGCCGTGATTGTTAGAGCTTCTAGCACTAGACCTCCTCTGTGAGATTTTTAAGTACTGTAGTTTGTCACCATTTCAAGAGTGTGCACAATTTTTGAAGCATGACATGTTAGGCATCTATTTACTTGCCATAACATCATCTTTCACATTACCGTATTTGCCGGCGTATAAGACGACTGGGTGTATAAGACGACCCCCTATTCTTCCAGTAAAAACTTAGGTTTGGGCTATACTCGCCATATAAGACTACCCCCCTTCCGAGGCAACACCCACCATTTACAAAAAAACATCAGAAACAAAAAAAAAAAAACATCAGTCATAACATCAGAAAAAGGAAACTGGTGAACTACAAGTCCCAGAGATCCAACAATTGGTAGGCAGCAACAATGAATCCTCTCCTCCAAAGCACCATAAATCATACCTGTATTTTAGGGGAGATCTGGAGCTGGATGTGCAGTACAGGATGTTTTGTTAATATGTAGAGCACCAAGTACACACTGTATATGATGCTGTGTTTGTACAGTAGCGCCAGGCAGGGTTGCCAACCGCCAGTAAATTTACTGACAGTTTGTAAAAATCATAGATTTTTTTACAACTGCCAGTAAATATCAGGGGCTGATAATTTCATGCTGTGTTGACTTTTTAAGTGTAAATCAAGCAAATTACTTTGTTATAGGTATTGTCAGTGTTTTTATATCATGTTTATACTGTTCAAATATTCACTGTGTTAGTTTTCAATAGGAGGTTCTGTAATTTCTCAGGTTGCCAGTAAGAAATGTGCTCCATCAGTAAGTTTTCCATGTTTTGTCAGTAAACAATGTTGCGGGAGGTTGGCAGCCCTGGCACCATGTACACTTCAGAATACAGTGTGCACCGCTGAGCCAATCACGGCAGGCATTGTATTTTACTAATCTGTTGATGGATACAAAGCCTGCTCGGATTGGCAGAGGCTGTGACATCAGCCCGCGCAGCTCTGACTCATGTAGCCTGCTCGGATTGGCAGAGGTTGTTACCCAATCCAAGCAGGCTTAGCAGGCTCTGTATTCATCAGAGTGCATCGCCTGCTGGGATTGGCTGAGCGGCGCATACTGTATACATCTTACAATTTTACAGAGCGCCCTGGCGGACTGATATCCATCTGGTGGCTTCTTCACCCGACGTATAAGATGACCCCCACTTTTTGGCTGTGTAATTTCGGTGTAAAAGGTAGTCTTATACGTCAGAAAATACAGTATATAAAAAATTGGGCTAACTTTACTGTTTTTTTTTTTTTCATAAGTGTATTTTTTTTTTTTAAATTGCGTTTGTAAGACCGCTGCACAAATTTGGTGAGACATAAAATATTGCAACAACTGCTATTATATTATCTAGGATCTCTGCTAAAAAAGATATAATGTTTGGGGGTTTTAAGTAATTTCTAGTAAAAAATACTAATAAAAGTGTAAACAAAAAGTTCCAAAAAAGGCCTGGTCTAAAAGGGGTTATACTATACACACCATGTGTAACCACTACCATTAGCAGCTCACCTCCCATTATGACCTATGGTTAAATAGGTCTTATGTATTTGCCCCTTTAAGGGTAATATATGGATGCAGCTGATTCCTTCCAGAATCTCCTCTAGATCCACTCTCACTGTATATGATATTCACCACTTCCACGAACGGAAACTCAGAAATGAAGCATTCAAATGATCATAGTGTTTTCCATAAAACAAACCACGTTTATTATTAAAAGCCCCTAAATAAAACCACTCACATTAAAAAGGTGCACCATTAGCTGGTGCACAACAGACAAGCAGTGATGTGATGTTTCAATCCACCATGGGGGCCATCATTACTGGAGGTTGCAGCTTGTGGGTAAAAGACTGTATAATGTTCCTTTAAGGCCGCAAGCTACCACCCAGCATATAACAGGTACCTCCCGGGGCTTGCTTCCATGATACACAGATGGACATCATATGTCGCCTAATGTAACATTTCCAATGTTTTCTCATGCTTGGGGAGCTGCAGGTGGCACAACCATACAAGTGGATGGCTGCACGTCACCTACTCATGTAAAAGTCAATACTTCTGTGTGCACCCGCATAAGTGTATACAACTCATTTTCAAAACACAAAACTCCTATGTTTAGGAAATATGTTGTATGCGCATGTGGCCGATTACAGCCATTCACTTCTACGGCTAGCTGTACACAGCACCCACAGCTCCCCAGATGAGAAGAAACGGCAGCAATTTTATGATAGGCAGATTTTCATCCTCTCACTGTCCATGTGCCTTAAAGGAGATGTATGGGCTATATAAAAAAACAAACATACGTACTTACCTCCATGCTACTGCATCGCTGTGATGCTGCAGCTATCTTCGACTGGCTCTAAGCCTGAGAACTGGGTGATCAGGGCCGTCTTCAAGGCAGTGCAAAAGGGGCAGCTGCCCTGGGCCCCATCATTGTTGAGCCTGCCTCATACTTGCCAACTAACCCAGTATAAATTCCCTTGTCCCTTGACATTTTAGTCCCATCCTGTGTCCCGATATCTCAGTGTGAAAACTGCTACTAATGCTTCCCAGCTCTGCCTTATTGTTGTGTACAGATGACTCACCTGCAGACCCTGTTTTTACATGTAAATAACCTGCATTCATATGTAAATAGCCATGGACCGGTGGCATTGATATATAAATAAAGGCAGGATTCATATGTATATTCTGAGGTCATATCCACCATCACCTATACTGAATGCTGCCCACTGGGGAGGTAAAGGGACATGTGAAAAAGTCCTGCCTGCAACTGTGGCCATTAAGCCTAACATCAGTCTGTTCTGCAAAGGTAAGCAAATTGGTGGGGGTAACCTCTAGCAACCAGTCAGTAAGCGGTAATGATACACTGTAACCTCTGGCAACCAATCACAACCGCTGCATGGTCTGATTCAGTAAACAGATTTTGAGTCTAACTGCTATTTTTTGTATGTCTCAGAGCAGGTGGAGAGCGAAATTACATGGGGGGGGGGGCAAGAAAATGTTTGCCCAGAGCCCAATCGATATTAAAGACGGCCCTGTGGGTGATTGCATGTTCATTGCTTGCTCAGCTCTGGATCTTTTGGGAGTAGAGAGCAGTTCTCTGGAGCAACGGGCAGGAGAGGGGGCAGATGCAGCTGACTATGGCTTTCAGAGGCAGCTGTTAGTTTGGCAGCTGAGTGGATCCCAACAATTTGGTTGGGAGCCTTCCAGAGCCTGATGGGGAAGATTGGAGAGCCGCACCCAGAAAGAGCAAAGGAATGTTGCTTGCTACTACCGTGATGCAAAAGGTCACCAAGGCCTGGGGTTCGCCCCCAAAGTTACTAGCTACTGGGAAGTGCCACTAATAATGGATACTATGCATCATACATGGACTCTACCTTTGCAGGTATGCCAGGGCAGCACAGCCTGAGTTAGGCCCCTTTCACACTGGGGCGTTTTTCAGGTGCTACAGCGCTAAAAATAGCGCTTGTACAGCGCCTGAAAAAATCCAGCCGAATTCACTCCAGTGTGAAAGCCGGAGGGCTTTCACACTGGAGCGGTGCACTAGCAGGACGGTCAAAAAAGTCCTGCTAGCAGCATCTTTGGAGTGGTGAAGGAGTGGTGTATTCACCGCTCCTATACCGCTCCTACCCATTAAAATCAATGGGACACTGCGGTAATACCGCGGCAATACCGCCGCAAAGCGATTTGCGGGGGGTTTTAACCCTTTTTCGGACGCTAGCGGGGGTTAAAACCGAACTGCTAGCGGCCGAATACCGCGGCTAAAACAACGGTAAAGCAGCGCTTAATATAGCGCTGCTTTACCGCCGGCGCCGCTCCCGCCCCAGTGTGAAAGGGGCCTTAGGAGTAGAGACATAGGAAAAATATTGTTCTTGCATATTGGACTTTGAGATATTAATTTTGCACTTTTCTAAGTGCAAATTTTGCTCCCGCCTGGTCTGAGAACAGAGACAGTGTGAGAACACAGGGGTTACCTAGGGTAACAGAAGTTACAAGCAGCCTGTCAAAAGCGTGTGCCTGAGATAGGTAGGATAGCCTCTTGCAGGGGGGAGTTGTTGCTAGCATTCTCTCTGTGAGTGGTCTGTCTCCCATAGCATGAAAGTAGACTTGCGCTGCAGAGGTCCCCAGCCTGTACATTGGTACAGAAGAGTTAAGTGAAGTGAAGTGCACACATGGTGTCCACGCTAGGTGCACAGCGGGACCTCATAGAGTTACTGGGAGTGAGTTAGCGGTGATATGTGGACAAGGTTCAGCATGTTCCTCCTAAATGCTAAACTACATTTACAGGTCAACATTGTCACAGGGACCCGAGAGTTAACTGGAGAATAGTTATGGTGAAAGTGTACATGGTGTGCGTTCATCTCTAAAAGCAGAGGCCCACCTTAAAGTGGTTCTAAAGGCAGAAGTTTTTTTTACCTTAATGCATTCTATGCATTAAAGTGGATGTAAACCCAAAAAAATATTTTTTTTTGATGTCATAATGTAGAGAATAAGATTTCCTTTCATTTGAGTCTTGCCACACAGATTTACTTGATGCCTGAGCAATCCGCTTTTATTGTTCAGTTAGAGAAATCTTGACAAAGTCTTGAAAACTTTGTCAAAAACGCCCCCTTGCTGTGAGTGACAGGTGATTTACATATCTCATGCACTAGCCTGAGACAGGTTATCATCAGATCACTGGTTGTTCTACTCTGCCCAGCTCTGACTACATACATGTCCCCTAAATCACTTGTCTGTCTATAGTCTGCTGACTGTTCACTTCATCCCATGATGAGAAACATCCAGTAAAGGCAACCAATCCTGGGAGAGCTGGAGGGGAGGGGGATGTGAATTGTGAATGTTTTACACAGGATGTGCCTGTCTCAGGCTAGTGCATGAGATATGTAAATCACCTGTCACTCACAGCAAGGGGGCGTTTTTGACAAAGTTTTCAAGACTTTGTCAAGATTTCTCTAACTGAACAATAAAAGAGGATTACTCAGGCCTCAAGTAAAGCTGTGTGGCAAGACTGGGCTCAAATGAAAGGAAATATTATTATAAAATACCTTCTAGGTGCAGCCCCCCCCTCCTGTACTTACCTAAGCCCCTTCTCGATCCAACGATGTGCATGAGAACAGAGGCTCTCCCGGGTGTCTCTCTCCTCATTGGCTCACACATCAGCAGGAGCCATTGTAAATCACAGCCAGTGAGCCAATGAGGAGAGTGTAGGGAGCTGGGCCGAGCTGCTTTCTGTGTGTGAATGGAAAATGTCCATTCACTGGAGTGCGGCTCGGGAGCAAGCCTGATCGAGTGCCCTTATAGCAGGAGGCTTGCTTTTGGGGGCACGCAGCAAGATGAAGAAGCCGGGACCACCAGTTGGGGACCCAAAAAGAAGAGGCAAAGGGCTGCTCTGCAATTTGACATGTTTGTCCTGGACTCTAGATGAACTTGTCCTGGCACTAAGGCGGACGACCTGATTTTTCTGTGATCTAGTAAAATACACTTATAGGTCTTGTCCCTACCCCAGCCTATGAATGGACAGTAAAATAGAGAAACAGCAGAACGATGAGCTCATCTCTCTGTCACACTGCTAACTCCCTCTATCAGCATGCTTCTTGAACATCAGTATAGCTGATTGGCTCCTTATGCTGCTTCACCCTCTCCCATTGTATGCACTGCTATTGGGGGACTGCTAGAGGCTGCTACCAAGTCAAATTGAGGTACCGTACTTACACTGCTTTAGTTAAAAAACGAATGTGCTAATATATGCGGGGCTGATTTATTTGTATGTTTTTATTATCTGCCAGGAGTTCACTTTTTTTAACTCACGTGTACAGCTGCCCAAAACTAGGAGAGGACCAGTGAAATAGTTTCATGATTAATTTGTTTGCTATTAAATTAATTGAGCTATTGCTTAAAGATAATTACTCAGTGTTGATATCAGACAATCTAAGTTGCTTTCAATGCTTATGTGAATGCTATGCATGAATATGATGTTTTCTTTCATTAACATGCAGGTATGAAGGCCTCTGTACTCCGCCTATGAGAAGTAAATGACTGTGTAACAGGGCCAATATGCTAATAACTGGCCTATTATCAGTTAAAGGGAAATGACATCCCAATTGTCCCTGATTTCCAGGGGCTGTCCCTGATTTGTAACAATGTCCCTCTGTCACACTTTACTCCTCATTTGTCCCTCATTTTGGTCTGATCTATAAAGTTGTGTATAAAATGTACTTTTTATCTTTTGAAAAGTGTTTCCCTGTGCTAAACCTTTCATTAAATTTCTAAATTCGTAAATTTCAAGAGCCAGTAATAAAATAAAAGTAGTGGTAAAAAAAGCCCTTGTGGGCTTTTTTCTGTATAATTCAACTTTAAGGGGGTGTGGCAAGGGGTGTGTCCTATTCCTTCATCATTTTGTTAATAGGTGTCCCTCGTTCCCATCTCAAAAAGTTGGGAGGTATGAAATGATAGTCCCTTCATTGTATTATTTAGTTTTTTTTCTGTTCCTATATATATGTACTTGTACTGGTTCTGCTCCCTGTCTAGCAGTGCTGTAGGGCTCATGCACACAGGACTTTTTTTTAGGTTTTTACAGCAGCTGTTTTTGGCTGTAGATGTTTTTCTACAGTCACTAAACTCTCCATCATGTTATCCTATGTGTCCATGCACACATAGGCTGTTATCAGCAGTTTTGGGCAGTGGCGTTATTGAGCAGTAAAAAAAAAAAAAAAAAAACTAGTGGGTTCTGAGAGATGTTTTTCAGCTGTAAAAACAGTCTAACGCTTTTAAACGCTGATAAACATCGATAAACGCTCAAAAACGGCGCTCACCAGCGTTTTTTAATGTTTTTGATCAATTGAAAAAAAAAATATAAGGTATATATATATATATATATATTTAAAAAAATAAAATAAAAACGATAACGTGGAAAAACGCTATTGCAGAAACTTTGAAAAAAGTTGAAAAACTCACTGCAAAGCTACTGGCGTTTTTATAATCCAGTGTGCATGAGGTGTAATGAGGTGTAAGTCCAGTGTGCATGAGGGCTATGCTTCAGTTCCTCTCTCAGTGAGGGGACACCCTTCACACCTGTCGGGTGTGGGGTGTTACTGCAATGATTTTGCATTACTGGCAGGATCATGAAGTGAAAAACGATAAAAAAAAAACTATAAAAAAGAAAACTAAAGCCTCATACACACGATCGGACTTTGAGCAAACTAGACATGTGCACAACAGAAAAATGTGTTTATTTTCGGTTCGTTTCTGTTCGTTTCCGTTGATTTGTAACGATTCGTATTTTCATCGATCTTCGTATTCGTAACGATTCGTATTTTCATAAGAGTTATTTTTTCGTTGATTCGTTTTTTCCGTAATTTTCGTTTATTCGAAATTCGGACGCATTCGTATTTTCGTATTTTCATAGATTTAGTTACATTCGTACACCTAAGGTTCAATATCTGAATGAAGTTACCTTTTGGAATTTTTAACTCTATGTGATCATGTCAACCTTCCTGATGTAACATTGTTTTCGTAGATTCGTAACCGGAGCATAATTCATAATTTTATGTAATGTGTATGCTATTTATTACATTGTAAGAGACACGGAAAATTACGAATCGAAAGAAAAAAAGTTACGAATGTACGAAGTTTTTTCGTTCAATCCATTCGAAGCACGTTAAGCAGCGCCATTGTAAGGGACACGGAAAATTCCCAATTCAACAAAACAAAAAAAGTTACGAATGTACGAATTTTTTCGTTCATTTTGATTTTCGTTGTTCCTGTTTTTGTTTTTCGGATTTTCTTCTTTCGTAGTTTCGTTGTTTCTAATTTGGTTATTTCGGATTTTCGTTGTTTTTCATATTCGTTCGATTCGATAATTCGTTATTCATTAAAAATTTTAGCGAATCATTCGTTCATTCGTACGATAACGAATGAACGAATATAACAAATTTTAACGGAAAACGAAAAAAAACTAAACGAATTGCACATGTCTAGTACAAACTTTCCCGTGGATTTTTGTACAAAGGGCGTTGGCCACAAGTTTATATTGCATACACACGATCAGACTTTTTAGGCAACACAAATGTAGAGACGTTTCAACGTACTGACGACACTTCAAAAGAGGATGTTCAAATACTCCAGCGCCACCTTTGGTCAACTTCTGTATTGTTGTCTGATCTTTTGCATTGGTTCTGAGCATGGGTGTTTGTACTTTGTACAAAAGTCCGATGGTTTTGTGTACACACGGTCGGACTTTGCTCCATCGGACTTTTGTTGGCAGAAAGTTGGTCCATTCACACAGCCAACAAAAGTCCTATGAAAACTGAAAAAGTTGGTCCGATGGAGCGTACACACGGTCGGATGTTGGTCCAAAACAGCTAATTTGCATGTTTGTTGTTAAAAAGTCTGATCGTGTGTACGGGCCTTAAGACCTTGTCTAAGGACTGGTAACCAGGAATGGGCTTGGGCGTGTTTGTATTGAAGCCGACACTGTGCACTGCCAATCATAGGCAGAATGTGTATGTGCGGCTGCCAGTCGGGAAATGCCTCACTGTCTTTGATTGGTGGTGTGCAGTGATGCCTTCCTGGCGGGTTAGATCCGAACATGCCCGAGCCCATCACTACTGGTAACCTGCAATAAATCACATTTTTTCTACAGGATAAGGTACACTTTAAAGTGGAACTAAAGTCCTACTTTGAAAAAATTGCCACGTTTTGTGGCTTTGTCAAAACTGACATGCAAAGTGTACTGCACAAACGCAGCATTCCCTAAATGTTAATGTGTTGAAGGGTGCCACAGCCAATTCATTTCGATTAAGGTGTACCCAGTCACATTCTGAATGAGGTGTGAACAGGCCCTGAATTTAGTTTCCTTCTAATGGAGGCTTAAGCCTCGTATACACGATCTTATTTTCGGCAGGGAATTGTGTGATGACAGACTGTTTGCCTAAAATCTGACCATTAGTACGCTCCATCAGACAATTGTTGTCCAACTTTCCGCCAACAAATGTTGGATGGCAGGCTACTAAATTTTCGGCGGACAACGGTCTGTTGTCAGATTTTCGTATTGTGTGTACACAAGTCCGTCACACAAGTCCAAAGTACAAACACGCATGCTCGGAATCAATGCTCACCAAACATGACATTAGGAGAAGGTGCCCAAAGGGTGGCGCTCAAGAGCTGAAATTCCTCGAAGTACGTCACTACGTCCATGTTTGTTGGACGACAATTGTGTGCCGATAGTATGCAACACAAGTTCCTAACACACGCCCTTTGGACAAAAGTCTGACGCTCTGTTGGCCAACAATCCGATCGTGGCTTTAAAGTCACAGAATAACAATATATTGTTCATGAAGGAAACTTTATGCTCACAATCTAGAGTGGGCTTTTTCAACCTTTTTTTACACCAGGATAAACTATTGAAATTATTTTCTGACCTTCAGGAACCCCTGCTAAAACCAATTCATTGAGGGTCAGTTAGAAAAATGCACCTTACATTGGTGATAAGTAGGAAGAATACAATGGTGGTCAGGGAGCTTTAACTGCTTCCGGACCACCCACTGGATATATACTGTTGCAGGGCAGTCCGGCTGTGTAAAATCACACACATGTACGCGATTTTATGCACGCGGTGTAGGGGTCACGCCGCTGGAGCACCACTCCTGCTGTTATCGGACACAGTGGGAGCCAATTAGCGGGTCCAGCAGCTGCGATGGCCGCCGCGACCTGCCAAACGTTCTGTGGAGAGACGGAGCAGCGGTGTGCCTATGTAAACAAGGCAAGCCGCTGATCTGTCAGGGAGCAAAAGAGAGATCTTGTGTTTCAGCTAAGCTGAAACTTGAGCTCTCTTTTTCTCCAGTATATCTCTCCCCCACACAGTGAGACCCTATACATATTATTAGATTTTCTGCAGATTTTTGTCTTCAGATTTACCAAAACCATATATTATGAGGTCAAACCTTAAAGCCCCATACACACGCTCGGATTATCCGAGGACCAGGTCCGTCGGATCATGTCCGTCGTACTTTGTCCGATGTTGGTTTTGCGTACACACGGTCGGACAAAGTTGTCGGAAAATCCGATCATTCTGAACGTGGTGACGTTTGTTGCGTACGACGGGACTACGTAGAGGCTAGTAGCCAATAGCTTTGGTCTTGTAATGTGATCTGAGCATGCGTAGCACTTTGTCCGTCAGAATTCGCTACACACGATCGGATTTGGTGTGATCGGACTTTGTTGTCAAAAAATCTATCCAGCAGGAGATAGGACTTTGTCCGTCGGACAATCCGATGGAAACTGTCCGATGGTGCCTACACACGGTCGGAATTTCCGACAACATTGTCTGATAGGACAGAATCCATTGGAAAATCCGACCGTGTGTATGGGGCTTAAGAGTTTCAATTTGTATGCAATCAGGCAGGCCCTAGCACTACATGGGTCTGGTAAATCTGAAGACAACAATCTGCAAAAAATCTAATAGTGTGTATGGGGCTTTAGAAAGCACCTCCCAGGTACACACTTAACCCTTTGATCCCTCCTGGTGTTAACCCCTTCCCTGCCAGTATAATTTATACTGTGACAGTGTGTCACTTAGCCCTGGCTCATATTGGAGCGATTTGGCATGCGATTTGACATGGCAATGGCACTGTCCAAATCAATGCATTTGTGCCGCACTGATTCCCAAAAGTTGTTTCTTTTGGCGACTTCGGGATGCGATTTCCATTGACATCTGTGCAGCAACCCGCACAGATGTCTCTGAAATCGCCCCCCCCCCGCAAGTCGGGACTGACATGCAGGAATGAAATCGTGCAAGTTCAGCTGAACTTGCACTATTTCATTCCCGCTGCCAGTGTGAACCAGGGCTTAGTGTCCAATTTGTCCTCTGCAATGTCGCAATCCCGCTAAAAATCACTGATTGCCGCCATTACTAGTAAAAACAATAATAAAAAAAGATAGTCCCTAAATATATCCCATAGTTTGTAGATGCTTTAACTTTTGCGCAAACCAATCAATACACACTTATTGTGATTTTTTTACCAAAAATGTGTAGAAAATATGTAGCAGAATACATATTGGCCGATGATTGATGAAGAAATAGATTTTTTAAATTTTTTTATTGGGAATTTTTTTTAGCAGAAAGTAAAAAATATTGTTTTTTTATTCAAAATTGGCTGTCTTTTTTTGTTTATAGTGCAAAAAATAAAACCCACAGAGGTGATGAAAGACCACCAAAAGAAAGCTCTATTTGTGGGGAAAAAAGGGACATACATTTTATTTGGGTACATTGTCGCACGACCGCGCAATTGTCAGTTAAAACAACGCAGTGCCGTATCGCAAAAAATGGCCTGGTCGAGAAGAAGTGGTTATTATAATATTTGCTTTTTGTTTAAACTCTTTTTTTTTAAATGTATATATAAAAAGGGACATAACATGTGTATCATTCCTAGAATATACATATTATAAAAAAATTTAAATCCTCCAAAATATGCTCAAATTTCTTCAGTTCTGAAGTTCTCTCTCAACCCCTCTCTTCGTTCTCCAACAACAATCACCCCTCCCTCCCCCTCCTAAAGAAAAGGAGATATGGAAAAAAAAAACACACAAACCCCTCCCTCTTACTAACCATGGATTACCAAATATGACTAAAATTTGGAAAGTGAATTGCTTATTAACTTAAGGGATGGAGTCAGGATTGAGGTAGCTAAATATAGCCACCATCCTGACTCCATCCTTATTACAGTGACATACATACACCACCATATTTGCCAAAAATAAATAAAAAATTGTGTTTGTGAATTCTTAATTTATTTTAGGGAAAAATCTGCCTTTTTTCTTAATTAAATTTTAACGGTAAATCTAGAGACGACCACATATAGTTGCCCCCTTAGTTACCATGTGAGTCCCCTAACTAAATTAGGGGAATAGGTGAAAATTATTTATACTAGTACCTACTACTCTTATCCCCTATTTTCCAATCAAAACCCCTTCCCTCTCCCTTAATTTCCAATCAATCAAACCACTGTAGATCGCAGAAAAATTAAAGGAGGAAAGGGAGAGGCTAAGAGAAGGGGGGGGGGGGTGACGGGATGAGAGGTATAGATACTAGCTCCCCAACTTCTTAATTCCAACCAGCTTTGCCAGGTTTTAAAAAAACTTCGTCCAGCATCATTTTGCAGATGTAATACTTCCTCCATTAACCTAATTCTATCTACTTCCCTAAACCAGTCTTTTATTGTGGGTATTTTATTTCATTTCCAGTATTTTGGAATTAGTGCTTTCGCTGCATTTAATAAAAATGGAGTAATAGCTACTTTGTAATTTTTCCTTGATATACCTATAGAATGGAACAGACACTGTCAAGGATCTTGCACAATTTCAGCATTACTAATCTTCTTGACTAAATACAAAACCTCCTTCCAGTATGGCTGAATCAAAGGGCTGTGCCACCATATGTGGACATGTGTTCCCTCGCTCCCACATTCCCTTGAGCACAATGGTGAGACATCAGGATTAATCTTAAGTAGCTTTGATAGAACATAATACCACTTTGTTAACAATTTATAATTAATTTCTTTTGTCCTTATGTCTATTGAAGTGAAGTGAACGTAATCAATACCTTTACGTTTCATTATTACTGGAAGAGACTGGTTCAATTCAGATTCATAACTCTCCAAAAGATATGGGGACCTAAGATCTGCGGGAGGGATCAACATCTTGTATATACTAGATATCCCATATTTGTTTATTCTTCCCTGGTGCACAAGTCTTTCCCATGTGCTAAGCTCACTAACAGAGAGAAGGGGTTTTGGGAGAACATCAACAAAATGTTGGAGTTGTCTATACCTCCAGGTATCCCATGGTGAAGAGCCATATCTACCTTGCAATTCTGATATTGAGCATAAGGGCGTCTCAATTCAGGACATCCTTTAATCTCAAACAATCTTTATAGGTCCATCTTAGATACATCTTATTCTCCTTCCATGGTGGGAAGAAGTTTGTACCTAAAAGAGGCATTAAAGGACTATTATATTGCCAGGACATACTTTTAAGTAGGTTATCCCATGATCTTAAAGTTTCCATTGTTATTGGAGCTAAATATCTAGAAAGACCTCTGTTTTGTCTCGGCAACCAAATTATCTGACCCAAAGATGATTTACTTTTATTTTCCACCAGTAGCACCCAATTTTATGAGGAGTACCATGTACCCAATCTATTATTCTCTGCGATACTGCTGCTTCATGATTCTTCTCAAACTCTGGAAGGAATAAACCCCCAGCTAATTTTGGTCTTGCTAGGGCTGTCTGTTGTTAGTAAGTGAGTTCTATTTTCAGTATCTTATTGAACACCTCCCGAACCGCACCTCCTAATTTAATGTCTTTGATGGTCTCTGGGAGAACCTGAACCCTTAAGTTGTTTCATCTACTTCTATTTTCTTGGTCTTCAAGCCTGTATCGAATGTTCCTAATTTCCAACCATTCCATTTCTGCTCTTGTAATTCCATAATGACCTTTTTATGCTCGTCTAGGTGTTCTTCAGTTTCTTCTACCCATTGTAGGACATTCTGTATGTCCTTTCTTGTTGCGCTTACTTCTCCTTTGATCATACTGTATGTTCTAAGTGAGACATCATATCTGCCATATCTTGCTTTGTAGGAAGGGTTAGTAATTTTTCAGGATCTTTTTTCATTTTTTGCTGTTGATTTTCTAGGGATCCTTCTTCTCCAATGCGGGTTCTCTTTTTTGTTTGCTCTACTGGGGGTGAGGTTATCTCATCCACACTCTCTGCTGCTTGATCCACTTTAGCCTGTAGTAAGTATGATTTCATAGAGTTATAACTCGCACCTTCCACTTGGTTTGTTTTAGCTCCTTTTCTCCCCATTACTCCTTCAGAGCAAATAAGTGACTATTCTATAGAAAGCAGACACACCCTAATTGGAAAAGTCTTTCTCTGCCAGCATCCTGTAAAAAATATGAAAACTGCTTGCTGTGTAGAATCAGTGGTCTCTCTGCATAGGTCCAACACATAGCTCTTCAATCAGCAAAACTCATGCTTGTTGCTGGGTAAAGATCTCTAGCTTTGACTCAGCAGGGAGCATGTGACCTGTTATCTTGCTTTTGGCACCACTCGAAGTAGAGGTAAAAGTATATGCCTGAGTCCCAGAACATGAACAGAATACAGGCTATCTTGATACCAATCCAGAGGGCTAGTAAATGTAAAGCGGAAAGGATCGTCGCTACTCTCGACCAGCCCAGGTAAACAATTGATAAGGAACAGCCCCAGCCTACATGTCTCCACCACACCACACCACACCCACAGGGGCATAGTCATAGAGTGCATGTCAGAGTTCTTTAGAGAGACCACTGCTACGAATATTGTGCTCTGCATCATTGACGAGGGACAAGCTTTTCTGCTCAAGTTGTGGCTGCTTTTAAATGAAAATTTACTTTAGACCCTTTCAAACCTTTTGTTTGATCCACCTGTATTTAGCTGATTTAAACTGAAAATTCAGCTGAACTTTAATGGCAAAGTCGACCCTTCTGTCCAATGAGAGTACCTTTGCGGGCCACTGATGCATATTCCACCTTAGCCATATCAGGGAAACTCAGGCTACAGTAACAAAATAAACCAAATCAGAATAAAGCATAGAAGAGCTTTTTTTATGACTAATAAAGAAAATGCAGGCATCTTGTGGTGTATGCTCATAAGCCCCATACACACGCTCGGATTATCCGAGGACCAGGTCCGTCGGATCATGTCCGTTGTACTTTGTCCGATGTTGGTTTTGCGTACACACGGTCGGACAACGTTGTCGGAAAATCTGATCATTCTGAACGTGGTGACGTTTGTTGCGTACGATGGGACTACGTAGAGGCTAGTAGCCAATAGCTTTGGTCTTGTAATGTGATCTGAGCATGCGTAGCACTTTGTCCGTCGGAATTCGCTACACACGATCGGATTTGGTGTGATCGGACTTTGTTGTCAAAAAATCTATCCAGCAGGAGATAGGACTTTGTCCGTCGGACAATCCGATGGAAACTGTCCGATGGTGCCTACACACGGTCGGAATTTCCGACAACATTGTCCGATAGGACAGAATCCATCGGAAAATCCGACCGTGTGTATGGGGCTTTAGACAGGACTTTTTAATTGAAAATTGAGAATAGGAAATTTTTATGAAATCTGCTTTAATGATTGCACAAAAGTAAACTTAGGTGCAGTAAAGTCATAATAGATCAACTGGGGTACCATAACACTTAACCACTTACAGGCCGGAAGATTTGGCTGCTTAATGACCAGGCCATTTTTTGTAATGCGGCGCTACGTTGCTTTAACTGACAACTTTAACTGACAATTGCATGGTTGTGCAACGCTGTACCCAAACAAAATTGATGTCCTTTTTCTCCTACAAATAGAGCTTTCTTTTGGTGGTATTTTATCACCTCTGTGGTTTTTATTTTTTGCGCTATAAACAAAAAAAGAGCGACAATTTTGAAAAAAAATAAAATATATGTTTTTTACTTTTTGCTATTATAAATATCCCCAAAATGTTTTTAAAAAACAAATTTCTTCCTCAGTTTAGGCCAATATATATATTTTTCTACATATTTTTGGTAAAAAAGTTGCAATAAGCGTATATTAAAGTTATAGCGTCTACAAACTATGGGAAAGATTTATGGCATTTGTATGGCATTTTCATTATTTTTTATTTTTTACTAGTAATGGCGGTGATCTGCAGTTTTTAGCGGTACTGCAACATTGCTGTGCACAGATCGGACACTTTTGACACATTTTTGGGACCATTGACACTTATACAGCTATCAGTGCTATAAAAATGCCACTGTCAGGGAAGGGGTTAACACTAGGGGGTGATCAAGGGGTTATATGTGTTCCCTAGTTAGTGTTTCTAACTGTATGGGGATAGGACTGACTGGAGTAGGAGACATATCGTTGTTTCTACTTAGTAGGAACAAACGATATGTCTTCTCTCCCCTGACAGAACAGGGATTTGTGTGTTTACACTCACTACTCCCTGTTCCTGCTCTCGTGTATGCGATCGCGAGTGGCTGGCGGCGATCACGCCCACCAGCCACAAGCATTGAGTTCCCCGCCGTGGAGTGCGCCTGCTATCGCCCTTAAAGGTACAGCCGTACCCATACAGCAATTTGCGGGAACAAACCACTTTGCCACCGTATATCAGCGTGAGCAGGTCAGCAAGTGGTTAAAGTGCAATCCGAATGATTTTATTTCATTTTTAACAGAGTGGTAAGATCCCGAGGCAACTAACTAACTGTTTTCCATGGTCAGAATTGGTTGAACTCCTTGAATTCAGCAGGAGCTTGTCAGATTGGAAAATGTTGATGGCTTGCTTGTAGAATTTTAACATTTCTCTGCATTAAGCAGATTCACTATCCCACAAAAAAAAGAGTATTTCCCCTGAGAAAGTGTAAATCTCTTTCATTCCTGGCACTGTGTACAAAAGTAGTGCAGTGTGTTCCAGCACAGATTAGTGTATTTTCTTTATTTCTTTGGGTGAAAACAAACCCAATTAAAATTCTGCTTTGGAAACCTGTAAAAAAATAACAACAACAACTTTGTGTGGCACTCATTGAGAAGTCCTATGTTATTAATAGGTCTTCAATCATGAAATGTTGATACATGGCTATTGGAAGATGTACAAAAGCAAAGAAAGGAAAATCTGTTATTATATAGTATACTTTTATTTCACTATATTATTATTTATTTAAGACTCACAAAACAGTTAACAATCGCCTAGGCTAGTAGCTGAGAGTGGTATAGAATGACAACATATACACAATAAACTAATATGCCTCTAACATGGTATAAGCAGTAAAAACAAAAATAAACAAAAAAATAACCAGACGAGGGTGCCTCAATATTATTATAATCTAATAGGGTAAGTGAACCATGCGGCACTCAATAGTTGCAGCCTAAAGAATGCAAGAGCAAACAGTTTTTCAGGAATCATCCTGTAAAAATACCATGCAGTACCTGAGATTTACCTATGTTCAGTTATGGGGATAAAGTCCAAAAACCTCTCAGGGACCCAAAAAAATTATAATAATTAAAACAAAAATACTAGGAGAGAAAACTCGCAAGTCTCCTAATGTACAAAAGGGCTTCACCCCCACCGATACGCTATACCATCAAATAAGGAAAAGAAAAATTTGACCTCAAAAGTATGGTCAGAGGGCAGTTAACAGACTCAGCCAACTGGTATCTGGCTGTAGATAATCGAAAAATAAAATGAAGAAAAAAAGAAGAAAGAGAACAGGAAGAACAAGAGGGAGAGTAAAAGGAAGAAGCTGAAGGCGAAGGAATCACAAAACAAAAAAAAAGGTAGGGCGAAGATAAGTTCTGCCCAAGGGGATCCAAGGCCACCACCGGTAGGCTAGACAGAATTTCCTATAGGCCCAAAAAGCGGGAAGGCAGGCTCAACACTGGAAACTGATTCAACCAAGGCTGTCAAGTCTTTGGAAATCTGTCCTTAGTGCCCGTGAGTATCACTGTAAGTTTCTCGTTCGTGAACGTACCGTACCGAAAAAGTGTTATTGACCAAAGCGTACACCCGGATCCACAGCCTTTTAACTTTGGGGCATGTCCACCATATGTGCGTAATATCGCCCTGGTCCTAAAAACCCCTGAAACACATTGCTGGGTATTTAGGAAGGTATTTTGCAATTCTCACTGGGGGGGTGGGGGGTCGGGGGTAGTACCATCTAGACATGACTTTGAACAAATTCTCTAATGCTGTGACGTTACGGGAAGAATGCCTCCCACATCTTGGACCAGTCCTCAGGGGATTGAAGGGCACCCAAATCCACCTCCCATTGTGCACATTAGGAGGGGGCTGAACTGTTAGATGCGGACAGAGGGGAAGAGTAATGTAATGAGACTAGGCCTTGAGTAACCAGATGGTTTTAAATGCAGTTGAGGGTCGAAAACTGTCAAAATTTCCAACCAGGGTGTCTAAAAAATGTCAAATTTGGATATAGCAGTATCTCTCTTAAACAGAAGCTTCAAAGTTTCCTTAATCTGCTGAAAAGTGTATACTCTGGTCATGAGAAAGGAGTGGACCGTTGTCAGACCTTTGGATTGCCACCAATGAAAGCTATAGGGGTCATCCAACCCTGGAGAAAACCATGGGCAGTTGAAAACCCCCAGGTAGGTGAGGTTAAAGAAGTCCAGCGGAATATTTAACCTAATCCCATATAGCGAGTGAGTGGAACAAATAGGGTTTAGAGGCCAAGGATGAAATTGAGCGGGCAGCCATAAAAGTGATAATAGCGGGACCGGGTCCACATCTACTAGGTCAATGTATGTCCAAAGAGGAGCCGATTTTCCAGCATATACAGTAGCTGTATCAAGGGTGCAATCTGCACTGCTTTATAATAGTCCATCAGGTTTGGAACCCCCAATCCCCCTGCGCGCTTCTGTTTGTATAACACTGCCTAATTCTTGACAGGGTCTTCTTTATTGCGTTGGTACGGCCCATCCAAGAGATCGTAAATTTGTCACACAATTCCAGTAAACGGGTGAGTTATCTGATAAAGGGGGTGTAATTAGCCCTATATAGTGAATGATAGTTCTATGTTAAGTTTGAATGGGAATGGGAAATTCGTTGTTAAAGTACGTTGAACCGAGTCAGACAATTAAGGTGTCCTTTTATGAAGCAGTGATCAGCAGAGATCCTGAGGATCACCACTGATCACAGCCCAAAAACAGTTTATAAACCAGAGATAATCGGGGGGAGAAGTGTTTGAACTTGTTCTCCCGCCGATTATCTCTGCACATGGAGAATCCACATAGAATGACACAGTAACGGCCAGTGTATGAAGCTGCCATCTGAGCGCTTCACTGGCGATCTGTGTCAGAATTCACACTCCCCGATTCACCATCTCAGAGGAGGTGAAGCGGGGAGTGAAGAGAGAAACCCGGGGGATCTGAGGAGGAAAGAGGAAGATTATTAACTTCCTTATGCCTCGTTCAGACCCCCCAACACTGTAACCATGTCCCCCTGTCATATATATGTGTATACATATATATATATAATTTATCACTGCTTAATAAATGGACATCTCAGTGTTTCAGTGAATTTCTGGTACTGTAATCTCGTAAAGTCTCACGAGATTCCAGTATCAGGGGCCGTTCTCCACTGTTTGAAGCGTTTGTAGATCTCTTCACTCCTCCAAGGGTGAAGCGATCTACTCCGCTTCATGAACAGGCACACAGAGGAGAAAGATCTCCTCTGTGAATGCCGGAGAATGAAGCAGTGAATAGATTTCACTGCTTCATAAAAGGACACCTAAATATTTAAAGCAAAAGAGAAAAGCACCAGTTTATGATGCACTCCAGCCAATTCCACCCCCCGAATATCAGGATTCAAGTGGACATGTTCCACCAGAGGCTCGAGGGCTATTATAAAGGGGAACGGGGACAGAGGGAAGCCTTGATGCGTACCACGTAAAATATGAAATTTAGAAGATTCTTACCCCATATATTTGACGGAACCGTCGGCTGGAAATACAACTTATTGTATTGTACTTATTGACCCAACATAAAAAAGGATCACCCAGACCCCTATAGCGGTGGACTTCTTTCAAATATGCCCATGATAAAGTATCAAACATCTTCTAGATGTCCAAGGACAATAACATGAGGGGTATAGCTCGATGATCAGCTAGATGGGTAAGAAGAAGCGTAGGGCTTATATTATCAGTGGCCTGCTGAAGAGGGCCAAAACCTGTTTGATCTTATGAGACCAAGTGATGCAAAATCTGATTCAAGCGATTGGGGAGTACCTTGGTTAAGAGTTTCACGTCTATGTTAATAAGGGAAATCGGGCTAAAATTTGCCCACGACTGTGTATCTGTTATGCCCCGTACACACGGTCGGACATTCTGACGGAAAAAGTCAGATCGGATTATGTTGTCGTGTGTGAACTTTTTCCATCGGAATTTCCGACAGAAAAAATTTGAGAGCAGGATCTAAAATTTTCCGGCAACAAAATCCGATCTGACTTTTTCTGATCGAGTGTAGAAAATTCTGACGCACAAAGTGCCACGCATGCTCACAAAAAATTTGGAGACAAAAGCTATTGGCTACTGGCCTCTACATAGTCCCGTTGTATGTTTTGTGCGTCACCTCGTTCCAAACCATCGGATTTTCCACCAACTTTGTGCGAGCGTTTGTATGCAAGACAAGTTTCCGTCAAAATCCGTTGGAAAAAGTCTGACGGATTTTGTGGTCGGAATGTCCGACCATGTGTACGGGGCATAATACTTTTCACGTTATACTTGAAGTTCCATCATTTTTTTTTTTTAAATCTTTGCATTGCTTGGTGGAAGGACTAGTACCTTCCTCTGTAAGTTTTTTTCAATGTGAATTTGCCAATTAGAGGATTTTGGATACACCCCCCCCCCCCTTTTGGCAGCTGTTTCGCAGTTGGAAGATTTCCCCTATATCCCTATATTCTTGTTCTGATGACAACCATAAAATTAGGGATGAGCCACCTGAATATTGCTTGTTTGGCCCCCTGTTCAAAGGGAACGGTGAGCGTCGTATATACAAGCAGTATTTGGATTTACGAGAGACATTTTTGGGGATCTTTATTTTTATCAATAAGGGACTTGTTAAACATTTTGTCTTTATTTCTAGGTTACACTTTTGTGGACTTCCAGATTCTGAAAAGCCTTCCACCCACAGACCCCTACAACCACCGGCCAGGGTTGCGAGGAAGAGGCCTTATCCTCATTAACATGGCTCCTTGCCAAGGCACCCCCATCTTGAGGGCATGTGGCCTAGAATGGTTTAAGAGGAGGAGCGCACTCATGCTCCTCTCCCCTTTTCCTGGCCAACCAGGCTGCATGCTCGAATTAAGAGTCTGGTATGGATTTTTAGGGGCTACTCTCACTTTTTTTGTTTTTGTTGTGTGAGGTACCCCCTTGAAATCCATACCAGACTCAAAGGGTATGCATTTTGGAGGCATTTTACACAATCTATTTACATTCTTGCTGTAGAATGTACTACAGGAAAATTGGCATTTACAAAGGAAAAAAGATACAGCTTAAATTATCTGCAAATTTAATTTTATTGCTGGATTCTTAAAAAAAAAAAAAGAAAAAAGATTATTTTATATCCTGGGGGACCTTTGCTATTTTCTTGATAACCCTTTGCCTATTAATCCAGAAAGTGGGCATTTTTTATTTGACAGATTCAGCTGCCATTTATTTCAATGGTATTCAGGTTCTTTGAAGTTTTTCAAACCTTGCTATAACTGAACCCAGGGCAGTTCAGCTCATCACTACATAGAATATTGGATTTTCCTTTTGTGCCCTGACAATGGTAACCATGATTTACTGAGGGTGAATCTAACCAAAGACAGCATTAAAATCCTGGTAGAGATGATAGATAGATAGATGGATAGATAGATAGATAGATAGATAGATAGATAGATAGATAGATAGATAGATAGATAGATAGATAGATAGATAGATAGATAGATAGATAGATAGATAGATAGATAGTCACATATCTATGTTATAAAGTCACAAACAGAAACTTAATGAATTTAGAATTAGCTCATGGTTACTAAATATAGAACACAGTTTGGAATGTCATCTCAGCCTTAATGAATTTGAGATTCCTTGTAGTGACTGATGTAATCCCATACATAAACAGGAGAAAAAGGGAGAAGAGGGGGTGGAGATAATACTGAACCCTCCTTGTACCAGCAGGTATATATTAGCCAGCTTGTTCTGCCAGTTATATATATGAATACACCCAATCTGGCATTTCATTGTCAGTCACAATGAATTGTAAAATTATAGCTCGTGGTTTGTTCCTGCTGTTTCTCGTTTCCTTACTGGCACAAAATGGTGAGTGTGTGTCCATCCTCAGCATTTAGTCTTTTGTACATATATGAGTTGTGTTAAGAAAACTCCAGTTAGTATCTAAGAGGTTACACTCAGTTTGGTTGTGTGGGGTCAAACCATTTGTGATCACTAATAGTTTTAATATGACATTTGGATTACTATTACATACGTTTATCTACATAACTTTACAATATTATTCTCCAACCATTGGCCTGTCAAGTTGCCAATTTTGTTGCATCTGTAGTTATTGCTGACAGTTGCTCTATATGACTTGAGAAGCCAGGAAGGGATGGGAATTCTTTATATTTTCAGGAAGGATGTTCACTGGTAATGTATAATTTTTCTGTTTGATGTGTATCTCTAGAAATTTTTTTTTATTTAATTTTTTTTAGTTAGAATGTTGTAGTGTTGGAACAGGTTTATATTGCTGTCTGTGTCCCCACTGGGCAGATTCTTTCATTTATTTGTTCTACTGTCACTGTGACAGAAAGTAAAGTTATTACCTAAATTGGAAGAGAAGGCAAATCTTCTGATGGGCAAACTAGTTTTGGTGACAACTGACTAAGAAGGAATTTATAGTTTGGAGAGATTTCTTCTCATTTCCTTTTGCATCTCCAAAAAAAGAAGTACCCAACAGGACACAAAATAGACCAGAAGGGGCTTTAACAATTCCCTGAACTATCCAAAATAAGAAAGAATTTGGTTTTCTGCTGTCAAGCTCATAACCAGTAACCTTCAGAGGAGACTGGGAACCAAACTCAAGCCAGGGGATTGTCTTGTGCCCCAGAAAACCAATTGATATAAGAGGAAGTAAGCCGTAACTTCTCCGTAAATAGCAAACTATGATAACTTTATCGCTCCAGACAAGCAGACAAGGGGGTTGCTTTACTAAAACTGGAGAGTGTAAAATCTGGTGTAGCTGTGCATTGTAGCAAATTAGCTTCAGTCTCGGTTCACACTGGTGCGATGCAGGAACCAGCGTGATTCCTGTGCAGATTCCTGCATCGAATCTGAATCGCAGGCAGTCCACACTGACATCTGCAAACCGATGCGGGTGTCAATGTAAAGTTAATTGGTTGAGCAGAATGGGCGTAGATCGCGCTGGGCTGACTCTATGAGTCAGTGTTGTAGATTGGTAGGGTGTGGGTAGAGGGAAAGAATTAGTTTCCAGAGGTCCGTGCCCAATTTGGAAAAAGGTGGTGATGAGCCCTGTTAGGGCTTGGGCTGCTACCTCGGTGTGCGTCCTTACGGTCGACTCCACATGTAATGTAGAATAAATAAGGATAAAGGAGCGCCTGGTGATCAAAGAGGTAAGTAATTTGTATTTTATTTGAAGTTTCAGCAATAAAAAGAGGCCAACATGTTTCGGTGCACTAAAGACTCCCCCTTCATTAGGGCTGCTAGCAAAAATTGTTGTGGGAAGATCCTGCTGGAGGGTGCCTTTGGCACATGGAGCTGGACTGTTAGAAGTCCTCAGCGCTGGCTGTGTGTCAGCGGTGAGGACTTCTAACAGTCCAGTTACAATGGGCCAAAGGCACCCTCCAACAGGATCATCCCACAAATATTGTTTCTAGCAGCCCTGATGAAGGGGGAGTCTTTAGTCCCCTGAAACGTGTTGGCCTCTTTTTATTGCTGAAACTCCAAATAATATATAAATTACTTACCTCTTCGTTCACCGGGCGCACATTTATCCTTATTTCTTCTAATGTAAAGTTAATGACACCCCCTCCCCCCACATAGGTTTGCAGAACGCAGGGCGAACTGTGGATCGCATGCGATGCGATTCCAGCTCCGACCAAAAAAAGGGTCCTGCAATGTGGTGTGAATCAAATGCGATGTCTGGCATTGCATAAGTGTAAACCCAGCCTCTAACTTCAGCTTATTCAATTAAGCTTTGAAAGAAAAAAATGGAAGCTGATTGATTTTTTAAACAGAGCTGCACCAGATTTTGCACTTTTCAGTTTTAGTAAATCAACCCCAAGGAGTCCCTACCTGTGACCTCCTCTAACACGTTTCACCCACAAGACCATGCTCAGTATGATTATACCTGGTGTCTGTGTCAGAGGGGGAAGTCCCAGGCAGGAATTCCTTGTTGTTCTGTCTGAAGCAATATAATTATCAGACGGTAAATTTTACCATATATCACCAGCTTAGTTTATCATAAAAAAGGTTTGACCATAGATACACTTTGATTTCTACATAGTATTTATGTGTTGTATTCTTTTATGTCCTCACTTAACAGATTTATTAATTAATATATGCTGAAAATTCAGTATTCTTTGTCAAATAACCATAAGAACTATTGTATTGCACAATGCCTTTATTCTGGATTTTTGATAAACCTGACATAGTGCTTTGTTAAACAAGTAAAGTATCACAGAGACATTTTTAAATGGTGTCCAGACTTAGTGGCTTCTGTGGGCCCCCACTGGTACTGCCACCAGAACGGCTGTTAGTGACAACCATGGCCTGATACCAAGCCCAGCAGCTGAAACAATCAGCTCCTAGGTTTCCAATGCTGTCACAGATTACTCCATAGGAGAACATTTTGTAGAAACAAATGTAAATACAGTGCTTCTGCAATGTGTTTACATCAGGCGTGCAGTCATGGTGTAGTCTGTCAAGGAAGAAGCTCGGACAGAGCTGTTACTGCTCTGTCCATCTCCTCCCTACAGCAGCAGATTACTGCTATAGTTATGTATTGCTGACCTTAATGGAGCCAGCAAAAGATCATTGTGAGAAGGGATCTGCTGCTGAACAGCTGCATGAGGCAGTCTGGATCAGGTCTTAATATATATACCTGTGTGCATGTGTGTGTGTGTGTGTGTGTGTGTATATATTGCATATAAATATATATATATATATATATATATATATATATATATATATATATATACCTGTGTGCATGTGTGTGTGTGTGTATATACTGCATATATATAATGCAAGGGTGTTACAGGGTGTTACAGCACACAGAGCTAATTATTTGCTCCTAAGAATAATGAAGCAACTTGAGGCATCCCTGCACTTCAATTGATATGCATCTGTTCTCAGGTCCTATAAGGCTTCCATACATACAGCATATGCAATACAAGAGGTGTAACCACATGTTAACCCATATATATGTGTGTGTGTTGCAATGTAGTGTCAAAAAAGGAATAAAGCTCTCCTAAAGCATAGTTCCCAACTGTCCCTGATTTCGAGGGACTATCCCTGATTTAAAGCAAAGTCCCTCTGTCCCTCTTTCCTCCTCATTTGTCCCTCATTTTGGTCTGATCTATATAGTTATATATAAAATGCACTATTTATCGTTCAAAAAAGAGTTTCTCAGTGCTAAACCTTTGTTCAAATTTCTAAATTGCTGCATTTGTAAATTTCAAAAGCCAATATAAAGGAAGAGTAGTGGTAAAAAAAAACTAGATTTAACTAATCTTATTTAGTAAAATTCTCCTTTAAGGGGGCGGGGCAGGGTGTGTGTCCTATGCCAACATACTTTTGCTAGCAGGTTACCCTTGTTCCCATCTTATGAAGTTGGGAGGTATGCCTAAAGAGTCCCAAAAAAAGTTGTATAATACCTTAGGGTAGATTGATATAAGAGGAAGTAAGCCGTAACTTCTCCGTAAACATCAAACTCTGATAACTTTATCACTCCAGACAAGCAGACAAGGGGACTGCTTTACTAAAATTGGAGAGTACAAAATCTGGTGTAGCTGTGCAAGGTAGCTAATTAGCTTCAGTCTCGGGTTCACACTGGTTCGGGAACCAGCGTGATTTCTGTGCGGATTCCCGCATCGAATCTGAAACGCAGGTGGTCCACAAGCCAAGACATCTGCAAACCTCTGTGGGTGCCAATGTAATGTTAATGACACCCCCGAATTGGTTTGCAGAACACAGGGCAAGCTGTGGAATCAGATCCCATGCGATCCGATTCCAGTGCAGACCAAAAAAAGGGTCCTGCACCATTTTTATGCGAATGCGATTTGAATTGCACAGACATCGCATGTGATGTGCACAGCAATGCGGTGTGAATCACATGCAATGTCTGCCATCGCATAAGTGTGAACCCAGCCTCTAACTTCAGCTTGTTCAATTAAGCTTTGACAAAAAAAACAAAAAACTGGAAACTGATTGGTTTTAATGCGGAGCTGCACCAGATTTTGCATGTAAAAGTCAAACTCTGATAGGTATAATGTGCAGAACCATGACATTCCTGAAATAAAAAAAAATGCTCAGGGTCTCAAATAAATTTAGGAAACAAGAGGCCTGGTGACTCAAGTGATAAAAAAGTTTTGTTTCCATGAAAATATGTTTCATATTTTATAATATTCCTGTTAAAATACATAATTATTGCTAGTATTGCAAGTCTATATATATTTGATTATTAATGATATCATTTGTTTTCTTTTTCATTCTAACAGCTGCTGCTGGTAAGTATATTTCAAAATATTTTAAATATTTTTATATTCTATAAATATATAGAATATGGGGCAAAAGGGGATAAATAAAGTAGAACATTTGTCAAAAAAAATAGTTTTAGGTTTAGATAGAAGAGCAGAACTTCAGTTGGGTTTTTATTACTGTCTGTGTCCGCATAGGTGAATTTCCCTCTTTACTTCCTGTGTTGTCACCAAGACAGAAGTTAGGGGCATCGCATCAATGTTCATCCAATAAAGGAACTTTGACCAGTAGAAAGGGGAATGGTTAGGACCTCTGTCTGCATTGTTGCTGACTTTGCCCATGTTAAGGAGACTTCTTTACTTTCTGGTGTGTTACTGGTGCAGGAAGTGATGTGAAATCTTCCCAGGGACGACAAAGAACCAAAATCCTGACAAAGCTAGTGATTTGATTAGCATGGTTGAGCTACCAAAAATCTATTTTGTAGCTTTCCCTAATACCATAGGCAAGAGGAAATATGAAATGTATGTCCCATTCAGGCAAAAAGTAAGGTGCTCAGTAGCCAACACCATAAATATCCCTATCCTGGAGCATAGTTAAAGAATAATGAAGAATACCCATTGCTTCCCACCTACCCTTTAAATGAGCAATGTTCAGGTCTATGTGATAGAGGAAGGGAAGTGTAAATGGGCCCCAAGTCCCAGCAGACCCTTGTGCTGCTTTACAGTCTGCCCATATGATATGTCTGCCTCTCCCACCCTTCACAGTGTGAATCTACCAAAGGAGTACCACCTACAAGGTATTAAACTGCCTGAACTGAGTAGCCAGAGCAGAGAATCTGAGAAGAGTTTATATTGCTACCAGGACAGAAAATTATGAGAAGTTAGATCTCCAAGTGCAGTGACAGCTTCACCTTAACATAGTAAATCAATTGCTTTTTATCAATATATGTACCATTTAAATATTTTTTTAATGTTCTCCAGCTGATTACCCTGAGACACCGGCTGAAATCGCAATTCTTGTTATGAGTGCTGTGATCTGTGGCTTGGGGCTCCTGTTCTTCTTAGGTTCGGTAAGTAAATCCACATTGTTACACCTAATGCCCAACTGCAGAGTTAAACCTTGGGACGTTTAGTCTTGTCCACTCTACCTCTTGAATTCTTATAATTCTTATCTGAAACATCTTAGTACCTGAAAGTTTAAGTATAACTAAAGCCAAAACCTAACTGTTAATTCTGGCTAGAGCAGGGAAGGGTTAAAACCCTTTTACCTGTGTTCCATTAAGGAGATTTACCTTTATTGAAAGGAAATCTCTGCAAATTGAAGGAAGTGTAGTGTACACAATGGAAGATTCTATTTTTGTTCTGGTGATAACTTTAGAATTTTAGAACTCCCCTTACTCTCCGTCCTTGAGATAATGTTTACCAGAATTACTTGGATTACTTTGATTCTCCCCAGTGAGGACACAAACAGCAAAAAAAGTTTGGCTCCATGGACCTTCTGATCAGGTCTGCCTGAAAAAACTGACAGGTGAACCTGACCGGAAAGCCCGTGTGAAAGGAGCCTAAAGGGAATCTGTCACAATGGACGTTAACTGTCTGAGTGGAGTCTCCTATCCAGTGCAAAAGGCTGCTAGGCATATTATTGGGTGTAAAGCTCCATAGGTTTCCTTTGTCTCCACACAGGCACTACAATTAGGAAGCTCCAGAGGTGGATGGGATCTTCAGTGATAGGTAACAGTCTTTCAATACTACTGTACTATAGTGGACCTCAGGGACGTGCGGTGAGGTCAGTGGCTGGTGAGGCACTGGGTAGTATCAGAGCCAGATACACACAGGTTACATACACCACGATTGTTAGAGCGAGAGCAATAATTCTAGCACTAGACCCCCTCTGTAACTCTAAACATGTAACCTGTAAAAAAAATTAAAGTGGAGATTGTCTGTTAAAACAATATATATAATGTTTGGGGGTTCTTAGTAATTTTCTAGCAAACAAATGATGATTTTTAAATGTAGGAGAGAAGTGTCAGAATTGGCCTGGGTGACAAGGGGTTACTTACCATAAGTAATATACAAATAATTGTTATATATTGTTTTTAAGGTAATTTACTATAGTTTCTAAATCTGTACTCAAGCATGTGGCTTAACGAACAAATTACTGAAGTTTGAAGTTATAACTTCCAACCAGTAATTTCACAGTAAATAGATAAATAATACATTATTATGTTATAACATATATCATATAAATATATGATTTAGCTTGAATATAACAGTATCTTTTCAGCAGGCAGCAGATTCTCATTCTCCCTCTTAACTGTGTGAGAAAAACATGGGATTATGGATAAATCTTATACCCATAAACCCATGTTTTTTCCTTGTAGTTAAGAGGGCTGGGATGGAAGGGAGCATTTGTCTTTTAGACACATGCCCCTTATATGACACTGCAGTGAGAGGTGTGCCTCCACTGCAGCATTTTTATTGGACAGCTGAGACCAATGGTACTTTCCCATTGGTTCAAGACTCCAAGCTGTTTATTGAGCTCAGTGCCTCTGACAAGAAGTGATAGGCACTGTGAGCTCATCCTCTCTGTCTGCTGCAAACAGAGTGTTTCAGCTTGTATTTAAAGTGGCCGCTCTGTATTTACTTTCTGACAGGTTGCGCAAGGAGCCCCATATCTCTGGAACCATAGGTCATAGGAGCCCCATTTTACCAGTGGTGGGGTAGGACTTAGGCTACATACCGCTCAAATTTGGGGTCTCTATGACCCCAGGTCGTCCAGCTACGACTCTCAAAGCGCAATTTTTTTATTTTTTTAATGTTCATGGCAGGTGAGGCCCTGCCTCACCTGCCTCCCCTGACTGCACGTCCCTGGTGGACCTATACATTAATGTTAACATAAATCTATGTAAAAGGAGATCTATGGTCGCAGCATACACTTTCATTTTATCCTCCGCATTGCAAAAGCAATACCAACAATATTTTTTTTGTCAATCCAGTATAAGCTTACTTGAAAAATCTCCTTTACTGTTGTCAGTGCTGCTTGTTTGCTGGTTATCTCTTTCCCCAATGTCCTGGATTCCCTTCATGCTTTTCAGCTTCTCTTCTGCTGTTTACTTTGATTTCTAAGAACCAGTGGTGGCTGGCCACTCCATACTTTGTCCTGCGCTGCTCATGTAACCAAAGTTTAGTCCTTTGGTTACAGGATTTCTGACAAAGAGAAGGATCAGGCAATAAGAATTCTGATCATTTCCTTCAACAGGGATCACAAGTGCAAATGCCTAGGCTTTTTTGAGCGAGCAGCAGTGAAGAGTCAGTAACAGTGTTTTCTACAGAAGTAAACATTGAAGAATTTATATTGCTCATTATCTATCCTAGAAAGACTGTCAATATAGTATTATGTGACTATTGAAACACAACTACATGTTTTTTTTTTTTTTTTGCTTTGCTCAATTTCCTTTGAACCCCTTCTGGTTAGGAGAAAAAAAGTAAAGTACATCTTACCCTCATAAGCACTGCTCTCTGTATCCTCTGCAAGCTGCCAGTCCTCTTCGTGGTTGAATTATGATCAGTGTCATTCAACACACTTCTTGTGAGTTAAGGCTGTCAAAAACACCCCCCATAGGAGTGTGCCATCACATTGGCCTGGGCTTACAGTGGAATCCTGCAAAGAACAGCATTCTTACTCCACAATGTAGTGTTCTATGCAGTGGTTAGGATCGCCCACTGCTGACAACAGAGGAGAAGAGGAAGGACATGAGGACGCCATCAGCGAGAAGACAATTGGAATATGTATAATGGGGTTGGGGACTTTAGGGAGTGACCAAAGCATCTAGTCTACTTTTTCATAATGGCCATTCGTGTAGTATTTTTTACCAACTTGCTTTCTTTTTTGTTTTTTGTTTAGATGATATTCCTCTCACGTTCTGGTTGATGACCATATGAAAGAAATGGACCTCCAACTTTCAGACCTCATTTACATGTGCCCACCTAGGAAAAGCTGGCTTCCTGTCTGAAATATTTACAGATATGCTATCAGTGTTGCCCCTGAAGTTCCAACAGCATCCTGCAACCAAATCGCTTCTTCTGTTAAATAATTCATATTTATTTTTTTGTAGTTGAGCCTTGTATGCTGGGTGGTTACACAATGTTTGTTCCATCTTGGCTCTAAAAGAATCGACTGTGCCTGATGTTTTATAAAGAAACTCTTTAGCCACGAGAAATGTATTTGTATTTATTTCTGGAAAACAAAAATATATCTAATAAAATATTTTAAAAATTAATCTGCTTTACACTGCACAAGTCAATCAACCTGTGCCCAGATGATGCACACTAAAGTATTTACATATGCCAAATGAGCAGTAAAAGAACTTTAAAACATGCTCTCTTCCATCTCTGTATGTATAAGCACTATGAAGAAATATATTTCCAAAGTTCACAGAGCTAGTGGCTATTTTTATGAGAGCAGAATCTTGGCAGGCTTCTACCCCTCAAATGTACTCAACCAAATGGTGTTTCCAAAATGGTGTTATACACACGAGTGGACTTTCCGGCAGACTTGGTCCGGCGGACTATCCGACGGACTTTGCAGCGGAGGTCCGCCAGACTTTCAAACGAAGACTTGCCCACACACGATCGCTCCAGAAGTCCAACGGATTCGAACGTGATGACGTATGACTGGACTAGAATAGGGAAGTTCATAGCCAGTAGCCAATAGCTGCCCTTGCGTCGTTTTTTTGTCCGTCGGACTAGCACATAGACGACCGGATTTTTGGACCGGACTCGAGTCCATCGGAAAGATTTGAAACATGTTTTATTTCTGGGCCTGTCAGACTTTTGGGAAAGAAAAGCCCGCTGGAGCCCACACACGATCGAATTGTCTGATGGATTCCGGTCCGCCAGACCATCGAAAAGTCCAATCGTGTGTACGCGGCATTAGAAATATAACTATAACCAGATTCTAGAATCTGATCCCATGATAATATGTCCTGTCTATTGGCTGGAATGCTTTTTTTTTCTGCATTTCAAGCACTTAGCTATCCTAGGAGGCAGAGCTGAGTCATGGTGATGTCATCTGCACCTCCCAGAAGTATCAGAAGTAGGGGCGAAGTAAGTAATTGTTTTTTTTTTTTTGTGAAAGCTCTTACACTTACAAAAGTAAACTGACTTTGAGGGTTTCAACCATAGAATTTCTACTTTAAAAAAATACCTGTGTAAAAAATAACCTACCTAGATGACATTTAGTAACGGTTTTACATCTAAATGAATAGACCTGACACTACCTACATGTTCTGCAGTGTCCTCTTATTTGCCCTTCTAAGCCAGTTGCCAAGGTTCAAAGGCCAGGCAGTGCAATCCAGTTCCATTGGGAATTCCCACATTTTGTGTCATTTTCCGCAAACCCATACTGGAATTGGGTTTGTTGTCAATGAGAGATTTGGATTTGTTGTCATTGGGGGATTTGAGGTTCTTGTCATTGGGAGATTTGAAGTTGTTGCCACTGGGAATTTTGAGGTTATTGCCATTGGGGTATTTGAGGTTGTTGTCACCGGAGGATTTAACGTTGTTGTCAATGACTGGGGAATTTGAGGCTATTGTCACTTGAGGATTTGATGTTGTTGTCACTGGAGGATCTTTGGTTCTTGTCACTGGGAGATTTGAGGTTGTTATCAATGTAGGATTTGAGGTTGTTGACATTGGGGAATTTAAGGTTGTTCACATTGGGAGATTTGAGTTTGTTGTCGTTGGATGATTTGAAGTTGTCACAGGGGGATCTTTGGTTGGTTTCACTGGAGGATCTGTGGTTGTTGTCTTTGGGAGATTTTAGGTTGTTATCAATGGGGGATTTGAGGTTGTTGACATTGGGATATGTGTTTTTGCAATAGTGTAAGCTGTTCCAAAAATCCATTTGTTAAATGATATTTAAATTCTTTATTGTATAAACCAGTAATACTTATAATGTTGTATATACTGTATAAATGTTGATTGCTAGGTGTCTGTTTTTCACCTATGCATAGAGTAGTAAAGGGTTAGAACCCTGGTCAGATTTTGATCCCTGTTGGGGAAATATGCCCTCTATATTGCTTTCATTGCTATAGAGAGTGTTAAAAAATCCAAAATGTTATGATTACCAAAATTACAACAGTAGAATAGGTAACATTTTCCCATGAGGACACCTGTTCCATAGATGGCTATGTGAGGGATATTTTTTCTCTCACTTTGGAAAAAATATGCTATCTTGATGAAAATTCTTTATATTATCTCATATCAAAAAAATTAAATTTAACAAAGCTAAGGATGATATTTTTATTAAGGTAGATTTACCTGGGTTAACATATTGCAACAGCATATAAATAACTGTAATAATCTTAACATTAAACCAGAAAGTATCAGAATGATTGTTCAGACACTTGATATGTGTATCAAGGTGGAGGCTAGCATGTTTAAAGGTATAAGATACACCACATAAAGAACAAATATTATATATACTTTGTACATCCCCATATACCAGTTGCAGACTGGCAGGTATATACAGTGTGTTTTGACATCTCATATGCTGAGGGTCACACTACCTCTGATAAGTTCATATACGTGGCATGCTGGCTTGAGCACTGGGTGGTCACTTATGAAGATGTTTGAGGAACACACAGATGTGTTAGGAGTGATCTTTACTGGTGCAATTTTGGAAGCAAGATTTCACTATTGCATGGACTCTTTATGATAATATATATTATCCCATAATATGTGCTGCATGTTAAGTTCTGGGATATTACAAGGTAGCAAACTGAATTGCATTTGCCTCTGTAATTCTTTTCTGCACATTTTCATTATTAGTATGTCACAGCTTTTTTGATCTTTATTCATAATGTGCATTAGCTCCCACCCTAAACCTACTTGGGAACGTACATAAGTGGACCTGGCAGCTGAGATTGGATGGAAGGGACACTCTGATTACCAGGACTACAGGATCAGCAGAATAACGCATTATATAATTTAATATAATTACATAATGAATTAAATAATAATTTCTGTAAAAATGGTCCTCCACCTGAACACCTATAGTAGTGAGCTAAAGTGCCAAAGCCAATTTGCTAAATAATGGATTTGCTGTGGTTGTGCGCAGGCAACATACATGTTTTTTTGATGTGATTGTATCTGCACTGCAGCAATAAATGCATGTAAAGCAATTGACCTGGATTTTTTTTTCCATTCCATAACCTTATTGCATAGATTCATTGCTGCAGATCTGACCTAACCACATGAAATCATGTATATTGCCTGTGCACAACCACAGTATATATTATACAGGACGCAAAGGATGGGTCCTGAATGAGAGATATGCTTCCCCATTATTTGGGTTGTGGTATCTTTAAGAGGGGTTTCTTGTATGCAGTTTGGAGTACTTATGGGTTCTCACGCATGCAGGGTGATGGGTTCTGGGGTAGTCTGGTCAGAGAGAAGAGGACTAGCTTACAGTGTTCTCTGGATTGGTAAGTCCTCATTTGAGACCCAGAATTAAGAGGTTCAGAGAGACTTTCTGTGGGAAAGAGCCCCCAACATTGACTACAGGTACTCTGGTCCCAAAAGGATTAACCCGCCTGCAGAAAAGGAACAGGAAACAGCCAGCAGGTGTCTGTGAAGCGGAGTGTGTAGCCGGACACACTGGGGAGTCAGAGTGGTGGACTGCTTATGACTTACACTCTGCTCAGAGGTTGAAAACGTTTTCTTTGGAACTCCTGAGAAAGACAGGGGCGCAACCCTCTTAAGCCATTCTGTTTTTGTTGTACCAGAACAATGGACTGTTTGTTTTTCCTTTGCTGAAGAAAATCCTGTTTTATTTTCCTGGGTTTCACACAGCAATAAAGACTGTTTACTTTTACAAGAGGCTGGCTGATGATCTTGGGCTCTCCTTATTACATCATTACATATTACAAAAGTTTGGCTAATTAGCTTTAGCTAATATTTAGGACTGGTTCATCCAAGGCCATTGTTAGAAATCATGGGGCCCTGTACAGCCTTCCTGATGAGCCCTCGACCCCCCCCAACCCCGCCTACAAGTTTAAGCAAGTAGGAATGGGGGTGTGATTTATTAAAATCCATTTATTGGTAAGCAAGTAGGAATTGGTAAGCAAGTAAGAATGGGGGTGTGATTTATTAAAATCCATTTATTTATTTAGGCAGAAATTAACAATAAAGCTGCCCTGGACCCCCCTGTTTAGCTGATGGGGCCAACAGGACTGGTTGTACCGCCTTATCATCAGCCCTGGGTTCATCCAATCATGTTTCCAAATCAATGTGTTTTTTACATGCAATTTTATCTATGCACTGGGTGTGTTGTCCTACATTCTGATACATTTTATAGCACAAGCAAGTGACATGGGGGTCAGTGGAGGATTGGTATTGTTCAATGCGAGGCAGGTTTGGTGAACATTACCGAAATTTGGGTGCTAAATCCAAACCCCATTAAAGTAAATGTAAAAAAAAACTGTATCTGACATTTTCTAGGCTGTTAGTCAAGGGATTGTCTAGCAAATTGTATTAGGGGGGGGGGGGGGCTGTTCACTGCCCTCTCGAACACGTACCAAAGCAAATAAAAAATGTATAAAACTCCCTTTGGTGGGGAGCAGCAATTTTAATAAGGCCTGAAAATCAACATGAAAAATGCAAAAATCCATTAAATAACATCCTCACCTTCTAAAATAGGGGGCCCCCAGATACCATCCCCACCTCCTACAGGAATAAGATGAGAAAGGACCTACTCATTCACAAAAAAAATGTACATAGTGAACACTTAATTTAGTATTCTAAAGGCCCGTACACACGATCTGACTTTTTGACAACAAACATGCAAATTAGCTGTTTTGGACCAACATCCGATCGTGTGTACACTCCATCGGACCAAGTTTTTCAGTTTTAATCTGACTTTTGTTGGCTGTGCGAATGGACCAACTTTCTGCGAACAAAAGTCCGATGGAGCAAAGTCCGACCGTGTGTACACAAAACCATCGGACTTTTGTACAAAGTACAAACACGCATGCTCAGAACCAATGAAAAAGATCAGACAACAATACATAAGTTGACCAAAGGTGGCGCTGGAGTATTCGAACGTCCTCTTTTGAAGTGTCGTCAGTACGTTGAAACGTCACTACGTTCATGTTTGTTGCCTAAAAAGTCCGATCGTGTGTATGCAATACAAACTTGGGGCCAACGCCCTTTGTACAAAAATCCACGGGAAAGTTGGTACAAGGTCTGATCGTGTGTATGAGGCTTTATTATTACTTTTTACTATTATCATCAAGCCCAAAAAAGTCACACAATGTAAATCCATCTGACAACTCGCCGAAAGCAAAGAAATCCTGCTGACTGACAGACATTTTCGATCCCCACTTGCTGCAAATGACAACTCCGGTCCCCACTGCTAAATTTTAACAAAGGGGGTGTGATATACCCAATGATGTCATTGACCGAATATGGCCATGGGGATTCCACAGAAAATTAATGGGGTGACGTCACTAAAGACTAAGGACACGGTGGGCAAAGAAAACTTTTTTTTAATTGCTAAAGGCAGTTTTCCTAGGGAGTGCTGATATAACAATGTAGTCAAATCTTTTTTTTTTTTCAACATAAATATAATTCATAAAAAAGCTTGGATTTTAATCAGATCCAAAGCCACCATATAGGATTATAATTGGAGAGTAAAAAAAAAATCCCAGGGTGTGTCTCTATAACTTATGACTCATTACTTTTCAGACTTCTGACATTTAATGCAAACTTAAAGATTGCCAACACATTTAAAGCACAACCCCAGCCAAAATAATTTCTTGTTCTGGTGTCACCAATTAAAAACCTGACAATTTCAAAACAACAATTTTGGCAGAAGTTGATCTTTAAGGTGGACCTAGAAACACATTTATTTTGCATGCTACAAATAATAATGATAATTCAGCTTGCATGTTAAATAATGTGCAAATGTAACACAGTACTATAAGACCCTAATGGCGTAATGACCTTAAAGTTGGATAAGCAAAAATTGTCTAAGTACAATAGGCATGTGTATTGGTACTTCAATCTTGGTAAGCTTTGTTTTTTTTTTATAGTTCAGATTGATGCAGTAATTCAGCATTAAACTGGGAATGATCTCAAAAAGATCTGAATGATCTTAGATATCAGTAAAAGTATGCAGGCATAGGACACACCCCTGGCAACGCCCCTTAAAGGGGATTGTACAAAAAAACAAGATTGGTTAAACCCACAAGTGCTTTTTTTTTTACCACTACTATTCCTTTATATTGGCTTTTGGAATTTACAAAAGCAGCAATTTAGAAATCAGATGAAACGTTTATCGCTGAAAAATACTTTTTGATAGATAAAAAGTGCATTTTATATACATCTATATAGATCAGACCAAAATGATGGACAAATGAGGAGGAATGAGGTACAGAGGGGCATTGCTCCAAATCAGGGACAGTCCCTCAAAATCAGGGACAGTTGGGAGCTATGTGTTTGGGGCCTGCAGGATCTCTTTTACCAAGACCCAGGCTATTGACTATGTGCAATACAGTAATGGTGCCAAGGTAATAACTGAGTTTACAAAGACATTTGGTGCACACAATTGGATTTAAATCCCTTGTTGTTGATGAGGAACGTATTTAAATGAAAATTTGTTAGCCCAGAGTGCAGTTTTAAAGTGGTTCTAAAGACAGAAGGTTTTTTTATCTTAATGCATTCTATGCATTAAGATAAAAAACCCTCTATGTGCAGCAGCCCTAATACTTACCTAAGCCCCATCTCGATCCAGCAATATTGCACAAAAGACTTGGCTGTCCGGTACTCTCCCTCCTGAGTTATTGAGACACAGCAGCGTGGGCTACTTGCTCCTGCTGCTGTCAATCAAAGTCAGTGAGCCAATGATGAGGGAGGGGGGCAGAGTCGAGCCACAGCTCCATGTCTGAATGGATAGACAGAGCAGAGGCTCAGCTCAGGTGCCCGCATAGTAAGCTGCTTGCTGTTGAGGCACTCGGCAGAAGGGAGGGGACAGGAGTGCCAGGGACCAAAGAAGAGGAGAACCTGGGTTTCTTTGTGCAAAACCACTGCACAGAGCATGTTTGTTATATTTAACCAAAAATAAAATAAATTAATATAAAAATACTGCGCTATACACATAAATAACAATAGCAGGCATCACTACAATCTTAACAAAGATTGTGTGAATGATTAAAGTGAAAACAGTGCAGCACTAAGAATCAAATGTTGAGTATTGCCATATCAACATACAGCCCTGACGACGCAAGAGGTGCGAAACGCGTAGAGGCTGCTGGGACGTTTGAAAACACAAGCACATTGGTAGCAGGGACCGATTTGTTTGGGACGCAGACTGGAGAGAGGAACACCTCCATACTAACTTGATACCTGCATACATGGCTGGATAGGCTTGGTGTCGGCTTGTGGCACCTGTAACATGTGAGTGGAATATATTTTACATTTTTTAATAAAACGTTTATTTGATATACTACACCATGATGGCTCTATATATTTTTCTGTGAGTTTTGGATCACCCGGTGGTCTACAACGAGGGGTGACTGATCGTTTAACAGAGTGGTTATCCATTTAATGAACCAAAGGCGAATACCTAACTAATATCTGGTGAGCGGCCATTTCGCAAGGTGGTGGTGGCACGAAAGGGTGAATTTGATTGTGATACCAAAGCACACACAGGAAAAGATCAGAAGATTATTTGATAGTCACAACTATTGCTGTGGTTGTTTTTTGTGGCCTTTGCTGTTTTTTGTCTTTATAGGCTTTGATTTGTTTTTTGATTTTTTTTCACAAACGGGGAAAACCACTATTGTGTGGTATACACATATCTATTTTTATATGATATATATGTTATTGCTTTATATTGCCAGTTTATTTTGTAGCATAACCCACATTAGTAAAATAGTGTGAGTGGTGACACTACAGGATTTTGCAGAGCAAAATAGCAAACTGGGGACCAAGGGGTCATTTTACAGTTAGCGCAATCCATTTTGTTTTAGGCCCCTTTCACACTGGGGCGTTTTTTGGGCGTTTTTCAGGCGCTTTAGCGTTAAAAAAAGCGACCTGTAAAACGCTTGAAAGAAGCCTCATCTGCAATTCCAATGTGAAAACTCAAGTGCTTTAAAAGCCCTTTCACACTGCCAGCGCCCGAAAAATGCTCGTAAAGCGCTGCTTAAACTAGCGGCGCTTTACCAGCGCTTTTCGAGCGCTAGTGGGGCACTTTTAACCCCTGCTAGTGGCCAAAAAAGGGTTAAAAGTGCCCACAAAGCGCTGCTGCTACAAGCGCTTTTCAGGCGTTTTTCAGGCGTTTTTCAGGCGCTTCCCATTGATTTCAATGGGAAGAGGCGCTTTAGGAGCGGTGTATTCACCGCTCCAAAAGCGCTGCAAAGAAGCTGCTTGCAGGACTTTTTCTGACACCCTGCCAGCGCAGCGCCTCAGTGTGAAAGCACTCGGGCTTTTACATTGGGATTGCAGTTGCAGCTTCTTTCAGGCGCTTTACAGGCGCTTATTTTAACGCTAAAGCACCTGAAAAATGCCATAGTGAGAAAGGGGTCTCAGTGTGAAAGCACTCGGGCTTTCACATTGAGATTGCAGCTGCGGCTTCTTTCAGGCGCTTTACAGGCGCTTTTTTAACGCTAAAGCGCCTGAAAAACGCCTGACATGCGCCCCAGTGTGAAAGGGGTCTAATACATATAAAATGTATTGCATCAAGTAAAAAATCTCCTCTGTGATCACAAAAGCATAAAATTCAAAAAGGCGCAATGGCATGGAAAGGACTCATCAAACCCGATGCGTTTTCGTCTACAAAGACTTTCTCTTTTGGCTACAAAAAATATACCCCAGTTGAAGTCTTTGTAGATGAAACGCATCAGTTTTGATGAGTCCTTTGTTGATGTTGATATGTGAAATTGGAAGTTTACCCTACTTATCCTAGTAGTAATATCTTTATTTTGGAGCGAGATCGGATGAAGACATGCCAAGGGTCTCTGCCAGGCCTATGGGACATATGAGGATTATGGGCAGAATGTGGTGCCCTATATCTTAGGATGTGTGCATAGATGTAAGTATTTAAGAAAATACATTCAATCCATTTTATTTTCTATCCAACATCAAGAATATCACTATTAGAAAATAGAAAACAGAAATCTTCTTAGTATCTTAGTGTGGGATTTTTTTTTTTCTCAACCACAAAAACATCTAAAACAAAATAAAAATTTTCACATGTTCAATGCAGAAAAACATGTAAGAGCAACACATACAAACACAGACTACAGAATATGAATCCAATAGCGAAGAAAGCAAATCAGCACTGCCCTCTTCTGGCTACAAGTTATACTGTAGCAGCCGAGTGTTGTTTAGGTTTAGGATGATACAGTTTTTTCATTAAATAAAAGACAAGTATGGGTTTTTTTTAATTTGAGATTCATACTTACCTAGGTGGATGGAGCATCAGATCGATGTGGATGGAGCATCAGATCGATGCTGCATCTGTCGCCCTGCCGTCTCTGCACTGAGAACCGAGCCACCGACCACAGCTGATGGCTCGGTTCTTACAGATCCCTGAGAGGAAAGCTGCTGACTGTCAGTCAGCGTCTCTCTTCTCTGCTCCTCCATGCTCATTGGAGCGCTGAACTGTGGAGGGGCGGGGAGAGGCTGTCTCTTCGGCTTGCTGAGATGCTGAGACTGCCATCAGTCAAGGCAGCTGGCGGATCCAGACTTGGGAAGTCGGGATGACACGGTGCCTCGACTGATGGCAGTGATGTCAGCAGAGAGTGGACTTCAGACCGCTCTCCGTTGAAACCAGGTCACAGGACTGCAAAACCCAAAGGAGAAGCCCAGGCTAAAAAGCTCAGGCTGGACTTCTCCTTTAACTACTGTAGATTGTAGTGCAAGACTTTTAGGCACACAGGCCCCATATTCTGGCATCTTGTCTAAAGAAGAGGCCAGCATGCCATGAAAGCTTACAGAACAATCTATTTAGTTAGCCAAGAAATGGTATAACCCTAAACCCCCCAACTTCTACTGAAGGTACACTGCATACATCTGTGATGTTTCTAGCCAAGAAGACAAACTTACAAGAAGAGAATTGATTAATTATTGCTAGTCACAGATTCCCTTTTGCAGGCTGTGCAGTAAGAAGAATTTGTTTAGCTGTCTTAGCAGTGTAGATTTATTACCCTTTGAGTTTCTGGTCATCCTGGTGAGCACTAAAAATGAACCTTGTATGCCTAATGCAGTCTTCCCCAGGCTGTAAAAATTCCAGTGTCTTCTTACGTTAAACCTGACAGCTATTTTTAGTTTTGCAAAAATTTAGATTAACCACTTACAGACCGGAAGATTTTTTCCCCTTAATGACCAGGCAATTTTTTGCGATACGGCACTGCGTCGCTTTAACGAGGTCGTTCGAGGTTATACCCAAACAAAATTGATATTCTATTTTTTTCCACAAATAGAGCTTTCTTTTGGTGGTATTTGATCACCTTTTTGCGCTATAAACAAAATTTTTAACTTTTTGCTTTAACAAATATCCCCCCAAAAAATGTAAAAAAATACATTTCTTCATCAGTTTAGGCTGATATATATTCTTTTACATAATTTTGGTTAAAAAAATCGCAATAAGCATATATTGATTGGTTTGCGTAAAAGTTATAGCATCTACAAACTAGGGGATAGATTTATGCATTTTTATTATTTATTTTTTTTACTAGTAAAGGCAGCGATTTGCGATTGAGACTGGAAAGTGCCACACGCCGGTACCAGGTTTCCGGAGCTGCCATTAATGCTTTAGAGTATGATGCCCTCCACACTGGGATGGCGATGCCAGAGGAGGCGCAAGCTACCGTAGAACAGATTGTGTCACACTTAGAGGGCTTGTTTGGGGAGAAGATACCGCTTCTGGAGCTGAGGCAAAGGTTCTTTGTAAGGAAACAGCAGGAAGATGAGAACCTCACTCATGCAGGACCTCTGGAGGCGCCTGGAAAAGAGGGATGTGCATGGTTGTGCTGACATCACTGATTCCGACTATATACTAAAAGACCAGTTCATTGCTGGCATGAAGGCTGGCCCAGTCTGGAGAGCACTTCAAAAGAAAGTTAAAGTGCAACCTGCCATCTCCTTTCACAATGCAACCAGAGCAAGTAGGAATGGTCCATACACCCCCAAGCAAAAATTATTTTTGACACCCCTGTGATCTGGTCACTCCCTGTTGGGGCTTACAAGAAGCCACAGGGGGGCACTGTTATGTTCATACTCTGCAAGGACCCCGTGACACCAGGGGAGTGGCTGATTGGCCATACCCTGTCCAATCTCCACCGGGGAAGAGTCTCAATGCCACTCATCAACCTGGAAACAACACCAATCTCGCTGCCCAGGCATCACACCTTGGCTGATATACCTGGTCACTGCATCTCTGAGGCCCAACATAGGGTAGAAGCGGTATGCATCCCTCTACAGGCAGCTATGGCATCCTGGGATGAGACAAGTCACTAATGGAACAGCTGGACATTCCCTTCAAAGACTTTTCTTTACCCCAACACAGACTGCTTCGACTTGGAAAACACATGTTAGTGTTTGCCACCAGTCCAGAGGATTACAGGTTCATTGAAGTCATTGACCACCCAATCCACATGAAAAATGCACTGCCCATCCCGGAGCAGTACTATCACATTTTCCCAGCACTATGCCACAAGGTCAAGGATTTACTCTGCAATATGCTACAGAGTGGAATGATCCAGGAAAGCCGCAGTCCTTGGGCCACCCCTGTCGTCCTGGTGCGAAAGAAGGATGGCAGTCTATGATTCTGTGTGAACTATTGTAAACTAAATGCATGCACCCACAGGGATGCCTACCCACTGCCTGGGGTTGAGGAATCCGTGATGGGGTGGCAGAGTCTATTTAAAACCCTTGCCTCTGGGTTTAGTGCACATTTTGCATGTGGGTAATGTAGGGCCAGATTACCCGTCTGTCGGGGACAGTATTAGCGACAGGAAAAGGTTCTAGATGAGGAGGGAAAGCCTAGGGCTTGCAATCTCTTCGACATTGTGAGTGCTCCCAGTTGGGTCCTCTCCCACCGGGTTTGTTGTGAACTATTTCTACCAGTTCTACTAATTGAACCTAGACTGTGTGTGTCTGATTACCACCACACCACGCTGCACCCACCCACAAGTTTGTATTTTTTACATGTCCACCATGGTGATGCCTGAGCTCCATTGCCTTTTGTTTGACAAACCTAAGAAGATTTGCCCCTAAAGACTTCAGTGAGGTTCACTGCAAAGAAAAGAAAGTGGATTCACTCATCCCTAGTCAGCTTAACACAGTCAGGCAAATCACATTAGTCAGAAATGAATGCATAAATTGAAAAACAGTTTTCATTGGTCTAGCTCATCATTTCTGTCAAGACAGCTACCTGCAAACTTAGGTGCAAGGGATATAGAGGGTAGTGCTTACCAGTGGGAAACAATCATGCTGTAGTGAGAGCTTTGCATTTCTCTGACATTTAGGCTTTTGAAAAAATGGCTTCCATTGGAGCCCACACTGGACATTTTATATCTGCACTATGCTCTGGAGGATCTAAAAGCTATAGGAAAATTTACTTTTAAAAAGATCAAGCTAAAGCCCTCAACTCCATACAACATAAGCAGTGGTAAAACAGCTTATTAGTGTAGCGCCGGGCTCCTAATGAGCACGCGTTATATGTTTTACAAATTTAATGTTCCTAAAATCACAATTGGGTTCTGGGGTTAATTGTCCTAAATTGTGGTCTCAGTACCAGTTTGGCTGGACTGCACTGTGTTCTACTTGACCATAGGTGTCGGTGTCACCTCTGGCAAGCACAATAATGCAGTCCGGTTGGACGCATTGGGTGCCAATCTCTTTCAGAACCAACCAGTGGGTATGTCGTCTCGCTGTGCATTCTGGGAGAGGTTACTTAAGGGACTGAGATCACGTACTTCTGGGTTCCGGTCCAGAAGATCTTTCTGTCTGTTTGGTCCTGGTCCTCCTGACCAGCCCTCAGGGGCCCTCATGGCCTGGAGTGCAGATCCATCCATTTCCGAGTCTCTGGGCTGGCTAGCCCGAGGCACAGTAACTGGAAGGAGGATTCTAAGGTGGTCCGGTGCCGTCTCGTCTTTGGAGAGGCCCAGCAACTAAGAACGCAACAAGGGGAGGACTCATCAGAAGAGGGCCATCAAAGGGCTGGCTGCTCGGTAGGAGCCTGGAAGCCAAGTTGAAAGACACCAAGTGAAAGACGTTATCGCCGGACCGGCTGCAAGATACTGGTACCGTATGAGGGTTCTCTAAGTTTATTTATCCTTCAGTTACAACCAAGTCTGTGGCAGAGACTTTTCATTTACAAGTTCTACAACCAAGTCTGTGGCAGAGACTTTTCATTTACAAGTTCTACAACCAAGTCTGTGGCAGAGACTTTTCATTTTCAAGTTCTTCAACCAAGTCTGTGGCAGAGACTTTGCTTTATCCGAGTAATCTATTAGCTGCTAGATCTACTGAGAGGAGATTTATCCTATAGTTGTACTATCCAGTTGCGAATGGCTATTCTTTGGATTCTATAGTGAGAGACATTCAGTTCCAAGAGTACCTGAACTTCCTACCTATACCCACTATCCTTTTTTGAGAGACTGTGTTTTGTCTACTATTTTTTCAAATAAAAATCCCAAAGTGGATCCAGTGTTGGCTTCTGCAGTTCTTTGGGCCATCTACCTCGGGAAACCCCTAGACCAGGGGTCTCAAACTGGTGGCCCTCCAGATGTTGCAGAACTACAATTCCCATGAGTCATTGCAAGCCTGACAGTTACAAGCATGACTCCCACAGGCAGAGGCATGATGGAAAATGAAGTTTCACAACAGCTGGAGGGCCGCCAGTTTGAGACCCCTGCCCTAGACACGTACGAGGTCAAGAAGGTAACGGTAAGCCCAAATCATACCAGCAGCTCCTTCGGGGGTCAGTGCTACATTAGTAATATTGTGAGCTTCTTTTTTGTGCAGGGTTGCACTGCATTTTCTTAAACATTTTATAAAATGTCAAAACAGGGTTCAAAACCACAACCCCACATTCTTCTAACCTCTCTTCCCTGTATCCCCAATTATTCCCAAAATATTTAAACTATAGACCTCGGTTATGTGTTTGGTAGAAAGTGGCTAGAGAAAAGACATTATGTGAGAATTTGAATAGGCAGAGACAAGTCATGTTTTATCTTAAAAAAATAATAAAAATAGAGTGTATTATATGACAGACAATAGCCACAGATATTGTTTAGTGACTGGAAAGTATGTAAGCAACTTGGTTAGTACACAATATAAAAAAAGAGGAAAAGGCAAGTTTTATCTTGAAATAACCATTACGAGGTATAATTGACACCCGAGCTATCTAAGCCTCCCTCTCCACATTACATTGTTTTATTTGAAAGACAGTAGCCACGAATATTGTACACTGGCTTGACAGTGCAGCTCCAGATAGCAGGCATCAGCTGCCATATGGAGCTGCAAACAAATACAACAGACTTGCTAGTGTCTACTAGCCCAACATTAATCTCTCCATATGTACTTTATCGGCAGCACACCCCATGCTTTCCATATCACATACAGTGCCTTGAAAAAGTATTCATACCCTTTGAAATTTTCCACATTTTGTCATGTTACAACATAAAAACATAAATGTATTTTATTGGGATTGTATGTGATAGACCAACACAAAGTAGCAAATAATTGTGAAGTGTAAGGAAAATGATAAATGGTTTTCAACACTTTTTACAAATACAAATATGTGAAAAGTAGGGTTGCATCGATACCGATACTAGTACACTTTTTAGATATTTATTTGTAAAAATTCTTTAAAACCATTTATCATTTTCCTTCCACTTCACAATTATGTGCCACTTTTGTGTTGGTCTATCACAGGGATCCTCAAACTACGGCCCTCCAGCTGTTGCAGAACTACACATCCCATGAGGCATTGTAAAACTCTGACATTCACAGACATGACTAGGCATGATGGGAATTGTAGTTCCTGAACAACTGGAGGGCCGTAGTTTGAAGACCCATGGTCTATCACATAAAATCCAAATTAAATAAAATTAATGTTTTTGGTTGTAACATGAAAAAATTTGGAAAATGTCAAGGGGTATGAATACTTTTTCAAGGCACTGTATAAAGCACAAATACAGTATATGGCTGTGGTGACCTCGCTCTTTTATAGTGAGGGGACTGGCTTATCCAAAAGCCCTCTCTTGGCCCTTCTAATGCCCCGTACACACGGTCGGATTTTCCGACGGAAAATGTCCTATCGGACAATGTTGTCGGAAATTCTGACAGTGTGTAGGTCAAAGTGTACGGACAAAGTGCCACGCATGCTCAGATCACATTACAAGACCAAAGCTATTGGCTACTAGCCTCTACGTAGTCCCGTCGTACGCAACAAACGTCACCACGTTCAGAATGATCGGATTTTCCGACAACTTTGTCCGACCGTGTGTATGCAACACCAGTGTCGGACAAAATCCGTCGGAAAAAATCCGATTGATTTTGTGGTCGGATTTTCCGACCGTGTGTACGGGGGCTTTAGTCATCTGATCTAAATGTAAAGGTTTGGCATTATGCTTACAAAGATTAGCTTTCATTGTCCACGGTAGTGGTGAACCCGAACTTCATGCTGGGGACATATTCTATGATTCATAAGCAACAAATGTCCCCTTGTCCTTTGTATTCTTCTCCAGACAGAAATGTAAAAGTTTTTTGAGTTCATGTGTGATGTATTGACATTGCCAAAAGTGTTTGTAAACCTCTGAATCAAAGAATGAACACAGCATATTCTTCTATAGTGTGTACATGTCTCCATCCAAAGCACCAAGTGTGATCTCTGTCTCTGCTATCTGCATGAGTCACTTCTGCCAGTCCATGCCAACGTCAGTCAATCCCGGGAGATGTCCCACCATCCTTCAGCAACACAGCAGGAGGTTGACAGCCTCAGCTGTGCATATTTCCTTATGAGACTGTGTAGAGGGGGTGTGTCCTTTCCCTCCCCTCAAGTCTCAGATTACACTCAGCTCAGGGTATATATAAGGATTTACAAACACTTTAATGTATTCATTCTGGATGTTGATAGTTCTAGAAGTGCATCACTGTATGAAGCTGTCTGAAATTTTCAGGGAGCGATCTTCTACATTCAGTGCTCACCTTTCAAATCTCTTTTTCATCTTCATATATTATGCACATTATACACTGGAATTTCATATTGACCTTTCCGCCGACCAGCCAACAACTGTCAGAAGAAAAGTAAAAAGAGCCTGTATAAGTAATTAACACAAATGGCTTCCCCCATATATAATAGCAAGCTATGTCATGAATTAAGAACTTGAAGCTTAAGACCTATGAACTCTTCACCTTGCCAGAGTCTCCAGTGACTTTATGTATTAAGAGCACATGCCATGTCCATCCAAAGACCATATATTTTACAAAAAACATAACATCAAATAGGTATAACCTATCCCCACTAAAACCTCACCCACTGTACCTCACCAATATCCCGAGAGTTCTCCTTTATACATGTTTATGACAGTACTGTAAGTACATCCACTCAGGGCAGGCACACTCTCAGTCCCACTGAGGTTATGTAATATTAATCCATTGCAACAAATGCGTACACATTTATATGCACATTTAATCTACATTGTGCATAGAATAAACAATAGTATAATATTAATTACCCTTTCACAACTGGACATACCCTATATTACCATAAGTATTGGGTAGCCTGCCTTTACACACACATGAACTTTAAAGGGGTTGTAAAGCTATTTTTTTTTTAAATAACAAACATGTTATACTTACCTCCACTGTGCAGCTCATTTTGCACCGAACCTGGTCTTCTGGGGTCCCTCTGCGGCTGTCTCCACCCCTGCAAAGACTTCTCACGTTCATGCGAGCTCCCACGCATGGTGAGAAGTTAGGGTTGCCACCTTTTCTTCAAGCCAAACCCGAACACTTTAGAGGCGCACGGCATGGCACCCCAACCGCGGTGCTATTTTGCAGCGATTGTCACCCGACAAATCGCGGGAAAATCACGTAAAACAGAATTGTGGGATGCCTGTGGGATGCCTTTGTGATTGGGGTGCCATTATCCCCATTCTCTCCTACTACAAATCTCATTTCCCTACCAGCACAAATCCTCCTCCTTCCAATACCCCCATGGCAGCCGACAGGGGGTATCACGGGGCCCCAGTACACAGGGGGATCCAGACAGCAGAGGGTTCGGAGTGGGGGACAACTACAGAGGAGGGGGGACAATTACAGAGATTGATGGGGGAAATTACAGAGGAGGGGGGCAAATACAGAGGAGGGGTTAATTACAGAGCTAGGGGGCAAATACAGAGATAGGGAACAATTACAGAGGAAGAGGAGTGCAAATACAGGAGGAGGAGGGAGTGACAAATACAGGAGGAGGGGGTGACAAATACAGAGAAGGGGAGACAATTACAGAGGAGGGGGGGGGTGCAAATACAGAGGAAGAGGATGCAAATACAGGAGGAGGGGGTGGCAAATTACAAAGAAGGGGGGGCAATTACAGAGAAGGGGAGACAATTACAGAGGAGGGGGGTGCAAATACAGAGGAAGAGGATGAAAATACAGGAGGAGGGGGTGGCAAATACAGAGGAAGAGGAGACAATTACAGAGGAGGGGGTGCAAATACAGACAAGGGGGGGAAATTACAGATAAGGGGAACAATTACAGAGGAGGGGGTGACAAATACAGGAGGAGGAGGGGTGGCAAATACAGGAGGAAGAGGATGCAATTACAGAGGAGGGGGGACAATTACAGAGGAGGGGGTGCAAATACAGACAAGGGGGGGAAATTACAGAGAAGGGGAACAATTACAGAGAAGGGGGTGACAAATACAGGAGGAGGAGGGGGTGACAAATACAGGAGGAGGAGGGGGGGGTGACAAATACAGAGAAGGGGAGACAATTACAGAGGAGGGGAGACAATTACAGAGGAGGGGGGGTGCAAATACAGAGGAAGAGGATGCAAATACAGGAGGAGGGGGGGGTGACAAATACAGGAGGAGGGGGTGGCAAATACAGGAGGAGGGGGTGGCAAATACAGTGGAAGAGGAGACAATTACAGAGGAGGGGGTGCAAATACAGGAGGAGGAGGATGCAATTACAGAGGAGGGGGGACAATTACAGAGGAGGGGGTGCAAATACAGACAAGGGGGGGAAATTACAGAGAAGGGGTGACAAATACAGGAGGAGGGGGGTGACAAATACAGGAGGAGGAGGGGGTGGCAAATACAGGAGGAGGGGGGGTGACAAATACAGGAGGAGGAGGGGGTGGCAAATACAGGAGGAGGGGGGAAAACACAGAGGAGTCATAACATAAGAGAGAGAGGCGACAGGCAGCTGCTGGTGCAGAAGTTTTTAATAAAATAAATGCTTAAAAACAATCCACTCACTCTCCATGTCAGAGCTGTATATGTCAGTCTGTGAAGTCGGCTGTCCCATCCTCCCCTCCAATCAACGCTGCTGTTATCACTGGAGGAAACAGAGAGCCACGGGAAACTCATGTGAACTGTCAGCCTCTGATGATGGAGGCGTGGTTAAGCCTCCGGAACGCTCTGATTGGTCACAGCATCCCAGGCTGACAGCTCACTGCAGTCTCCCCGCAGCTCTGTGTTATTGGCTTTCTCAAGCGATTCAGTAATAACAGCATTGTGGATTGGAGGGGAGGATGGGACAGCCGACTAAGTTCACAGACTGACAGTGAGTGGATTGTTTTTAAGCATTTACTTTATTAAAAACTTCCGCACCAGCAGCTGCCTGTCGCCTCTCTCTCTGTTTTCATTGCTCTGTATTTGCTCCCCCTGCCCGCTGCTACAATCCCCCTGCTGTCCGGGTCCCCCTGTGTGCTGGGGCTTGTAAAAGGCGGCCCCATGGTAACCCCTGTGAGCTGGAAATGGTGTCCGGGTGTGAGGCAGAGGGAAACCCGGGCACAGCCTCCTAAACCCGTACTGTCCGGGTCAAAACCGGACAGGTGGCAACCCTATGAGAAGTGCTTGCGGGGGCGCTCCCGTGATACAGCCGGCGGCCATAGCGCTCACTGTATCACTCGGCTCCGCCCCCGGCACGCTGCATCATTGGATCTGATTGACAGCAGTGCGAGCCAATGGCTGCGCTGCCTTCAATCCATCCACTGTAACCAATCAGCGGCCAGGCTGATCAGTGAAGAGGATGTCGGGTGCAAGCGCGGGACTTTCGAGGGGTCAGGTAAGTAAAACGGGGGGGGGGGGGGGGGGCCGGCATTGTCTGATGTTTTTTCACCTTAATGTATGCATTAAGGTGAAAAAATGTTTACCTTTACAACCCCTTTAAAGAGGTTGTAAACCTCCATTTGCAAGTTGTACCTACAGGTAAGCCTATAATAAGGATTGCCTATAGGTACAGTAAATATCAGGAGATATTTACTTTGTACTGTGCCGAAGATGTCATGGGTGCATGCTCTGTGAAGAAACGCCCTCCACCGTGCCGTTTATTCAGTAGCGAGTGCCGAGTGCGTGGAAATGACGTCATGCGGCTCCGGCCAGTCAGAGACCCGGAGTCCACGCCTCCCCCCCCCCGGAAGGAAGACGGGCGAACATGGATGTGGCCTGCAGTGGGGACGGTGCAGGCTTCATTTGCAGGTAAGTGTCACATACTTTGCTAATATGCAAAAAAAATTTCAATGGATCAAAATGTTTTTGAACGTTTATCAACGTTTATCAGCGTTTGAGCTTTTTGCAGGAGAAAAACTTTGCAAGTTTTGTTTTTGTTTACAGCTCAAAAACGCCACTGCCCAAAACTGCTGATAACAGCCTACATGGACACATAGGATAACATGATGGAGAGTTTTATGACTGTGGACAAAAGTCCGATGGAGCATGCACATGGCCGCATTTTCCAAAATCTCTCATTGCTCTTTTGCTGGCCGAATTTCCGATCGTGTGTACGGGGAATAAGGTAAAGGATATGTTCGCCTAAAAAATAATAAATACACATATTTTTGCACTCACGATCAGCAGATTATAGGTGCAATGCAAGGCTCCTGCAGACTGTCAGTGTAGCTGTCTGCTCATACCTAGCATGGACTGGCAGTTACTAAATGACAGGAAGAATCAATGAATTACCTAGAGAGCTCATCAGCGCACTGGTAGTTCATTGAGATCTCAATGGCTGATTTTAGCTGTCTTTTCCCATTCACAGAACTGTGAATAAATAACAGTGGGCTAAGCCCCACACTGCCACATTTAAAAAAAAAGTTGTGACAGCGGGTACAGGGAGAAAGTCACCGGCTGCTGTCACAATGAGGGCTAGGGAGGGTGCAGGGGCACATGTTACGTGTTACACCCTGGATACGAGTATAGCATAAAACATGTTATATAAGGTGAACTTATCCTTTAAGCTTTTAACTAAGCTTCAGCTTTAAGATAATGCTTAAAGTGATTCTAAAGGTATTACCTTTAGAAAAAAAAAAAATTAACAAACATGTTATAGTTACCTGCTCTGTGCAATGGTTTTGTACAGAGCAACCCTGATCCCTCCTCTGCTCTCTCCTTATTGGCTCACAGGCTTTAAATGACAGCAACAGGAGCCAATGGGTCCCACTGCTGTGTGAGACAATGATGAGAGAGAGAGAGACCCGGGAGAGCTGCTGCTCTCATGCACATTACTGGATCAACATGGGGCTCAGGTTAGTATATGTTAGTATGTGAAGGTGTTTTACCTTAATGCATAGAATTTATTAAGATAAAAAAAAATCATTTTCTTTAGAACCACTTTAACATACTTAATTACTACAAATACTTTATTTACTATTACATTTTTTAGCCAATTTTTAGGTGATTTTGGCTAACTTTCCTGCCCAGATTCTGTTCAACTTTCACCCCTAATGCTAAATCCATCCACTATCCCGGTCATTAGTACCAGAGTAGATGCACAAGAATATAAAGTCTGCAGTGGGAAGCCTCTTAAGCCTCGTACACACGCTTAGGTTTTCGGACGACCGAACGTCCGTTTTTTGTGGCTTGCTAGTCTCATGTCGAAAGTGAAGAGGTTACTCACAATACGAAAAATTTCGTATGACAGAATACAACATTAGAAATGACGTAATGTGTTGAATAGTTTTGTATGTATTCTTTTGTTTCTGAGCATGCGTAGTCTTGCTCTTACGATTTTGTTCATACAAAAACTGTACTAATGTAATGAAAATTGGACGTTGAGTTCACATCCGACAAAAATTCTATAGTCTGCACATCCAGCTTTTGTCTGACGAAAAAGCGTAATCGGCTGTCAAAACCACCGTACTAACAAAAACCGGCAAACAGCTCGTCGTACTAATTTTTCCATCTGATTTTTGTATCGTGTGAACGGGCCTTTAGACCCCATACACACTATTATATTTTCTTCAGATTTACCAAAACCATGTAGTGCAAGGGCCTGCCTGATTGCATACAAATTTAAACTTTTAACCTGGGTTCACACCTATGTGAATTCGCAGCGGCCTACCACGCTGCGAATTCGCAGGACATTTCAAAATACATTGATTTTAATGAGGCATGTTCACATATCTCTGGTGCATGCGCACTGCGCATTGCAGAAAAAACGTGCGCGATTTTTGGCCAGTGTGGTGCGGCTCAGGTGCGAATTCAGGCCCATCTTCTATGGGCACGCATCTGATTCGCAGCTGGCTTGCGTTGTGAACAAAAATTTGCAACTCATTGTACTACTTCTGAGGGGGAAGTCCACGCCAAATTAACCGCTTCCCGACCGCCTCGCGCAGATATACTGCGGCAGAATGGCCGGTCGGGAGCTCCGTGACCCCGGCCACGGGACCGCTGGTGTCCCACGATCGGGTCACAGAGCTGAAGAACGGGGAGAGGTCTGTGTAAACAAACCTCTCCCCGCGCTTCCTACTTTGCCTGTCATTGATCGACTGTTCCCGGTCATCGGGAAAGCCGATCAATGATGTCAGACGTCAGACCCGCCCCCTATTGTAAAAAAACACACACACGCGTCACAGCCCATAACCCCTCCCCTCCCCCTAGTGGTTAACTCTTTCACTGCCAGTGTCATTTATACAGGAATCAATGCATTTAAATAGCATTGATTGCTGTATAAATGACAATGGTCCCAAAAATGTGTCAAAAATGTCCGATGTGTCCGTCATAATGTCGCAGTCACAATAAAAAAAACGCTGATCGCCGCCATTACTAGTAAAAAAAAAAATATTAATAAAAGTGCTATAAAACTATCCCCTATTTTGTAAACGCTATAACTTTTGTGCAAACCAATCAATAATCGCTAATTGTGATTTTTTTTACCAAAAATATGTAGTAGAATACGTATCGGCCTAAACTGAGGAAAAAAAACTTTTTTTTATATATTTTTGGGGGATATTTATTATAGCAAAAAGCAAAGAATATTGCAAAATTGTCGCTCTATTTTTGTTTATAGCACAAAAAATAAAAAACCGCAGGGGCAATCAAATACCACTAAAAGAAAGCTCTATTTGTGGGAAAAAAAGGACACCAATTTTGTTTGGGAGCCACGTTGCACAACCGCGCAATTGTCAGTTAAATCGACGCAGTGCCGAATCGCAAAAAAGGGCCTGGTCCTTTGGCTGCCAATTGGTCCGGGACTGAAGTGGTTAAAAAAAAAAAAACGGCATGGATTCCCCCTCCGGGAGCATACCAGGCCCTTAGGTCTGGTATGGATTTTGGGGGGACCCCCACGCCGTTTTTTTGGCGTAGGGGGTTCCCCTTAAAATCCATACCAGACCTAAAGGCCTGGTATGCTCCTGGAGGGGGAATCCATGCCGTTTTTAAAAAGAAATTTGGCGTGGACTTAGAAGTAGTACAATGAGTTGCAAATTTATGTTTGCAGCCGATTCGCACCTAAAACGCTGACAAACCGCAGAACAACCGACGTTTCAGTGCGCAGTCACGCTGGACATTCAATTCGCACCGCACTGGTGTGAACCCAGGCTTAAGGTTTGACCTCATATTGTAAATCTGAAGACAAAAATCCGCAGAAAATCTAATAGTGTGTATGGGGTCTAAGCAAGGTGAAAGCTTTGTACCACACTGCCATTAGTCTGGGACAAAATTCTCACCCAGCCTAATAGTAGGAACAGAACTGTTTGGATGAAAAATGGATGATGTGCACCTCCTCCTCCATTCACAACTGTCACATCTACTGTACTTACCCCACAGCATGTCCAACAAGTACAAAACATCACACATGCAGCGGCAAGTCCAATGAGAATAATAGCCCAAAAAGGAAGGTCATCCTTATCTGTCAAAGATGAAAAATAGGAGGTTAAAATGTCAGAAGGCCAAATAGGAAAAAAATTATCAAAAAAAATGCAGAGCAAATGCCAGCGAAACATAAGGTTCCTGGAGATTATACAGTTTTAGGTACATAGTCAAAGCAGTATTAAACCCAAAAGCAAACATTTATTCTAACATTAAACATTTATTATATTGCAGCTTAGCAATTCTTAGATGTGGTGGCTGCATTTGGTTTCTCTTTTAGACTTTCTTTTTTAGACTTTCCTTCTTTGAGTCTTACCATAGGTGTGCGCAGCCTATTACATTAGGGTGTGTACCCCAAAGCCCAAACACAAATGCCTTTTTCTGCAGCCTCAGCACTGGACAGTGAATGAATGGGAAGTGTTCTGTGCTGAGCGGCTGTTCATTCACAAACCGAAGCATAGAAAACACAGTTTACTATGATTCAGTTATAAATGAACACCGGGAGTGAGCGTGTTCACTGTGTTCATTTAGAAAAGGGAGGGGTCTCCTCCTGCACCCTGTGCAGACACTAACCCCCACAAGCGTTTATCACGCTACCTCTCAGACGGGGTTCTCACGGTTTACACCCTAAAATTGCCTAACTAAGCCGTGTCGGGACCACGTTATCCCCCCATACTGGGCACACAATTTAACTTGACAGTTGGCTTTAATCTAGATGGTCCGGAGCCTAACTTGTTAGGCCCCCGACACACTGACCGCAACTCCGCAAAATGTTTGCTCCTCTTTATGGCTCTTTTATCTCATATCCGTTTTTTGTTCTTTGTTTTCCTTTGGAATATGGCACTTTGTACATTCCACGGGCGACCGGACTTGGATACCTCCTGCACAGCTTGTTCCCAGAAGGGGTGTAGGAGGTGAAGGGGAAGGAATCCCCCAACCCATAGGCCATAGAAGAATGTAATGTAAGATTACCTATCATTGTTCAGTGTCTTTTGTTCTCAATTTTGCCCTGGACCATGTTGCGGGTCCTTTTCTCTTTTTGTATCTTGGCATACTTTCAATAAAAAACTATTAAAAAAAAAAAAAAAAAAGGGAGGGGTCAATACATGACATATTTACTAGCCCCTTCCCCCACTCTCCATTCTGGGAACACGGGGGGAAGCCCAGGCAATAGGGGGGATTGGCATAGCACGCAGCAATTAGGGTTTGCCCAGGCACACCTGGCACACCCCCTGCGCATGCCTATGATTCTTACCTGGTGATACTGCCAGTAATGCCGTGTACACATGAGCGGACTTTTCAACGGACTAGGTCCGACGGACTTTCGACGGAGTTCCGACGTACTTTTCGAATGAACGGACTTGGCCACACACAGTCACACTAAATTCTGACGGATTTGAACGTGATGACGTACGACCAGACTAGAATAAGGAAGTTCGTAGCCAGTAGCCAATAGCTGCCCTAGCGTCGTTTTTTGTCCGTCGGACTAGCAAACAGACGAGCGGATTTTTCGATAGGAACTGGGTCCAGCGGAGTTCCGGCGGAAAAATTTAAGACATGTTCTATTTCTAAAGTCTGTCGGATTATTCAACAGCAAAAGTCTGATAAAGTCCACACACGATCGAATTGTCCGACGGATTTGTTCTGTCGGACCTTTGCTGTCGAAAAGTCCGCTCGTGTGTACGTGGCATAAGTCTGTTGTTTTTCAACAGAACAAGCTCCCTTTTAAATTTACAAATTAGAGTATTGAGACCACTGATAGGGGTGCTTACAATGATCAGCTTTTATTTATTTATGTAAAACTGTATCCCTAAGGGAAAATAAACAGTTTGGTGCTGCATGTAAAGTATTAGTTAGAGTGTGGCGTCAATTTGTTAATGTATCTCAATCTGTTAAAGGGATTGTAAACAATCATCTTGTAAAACAACCCATTCAGTTTAAAAAAGAAATGAAAGGCAAAACATTTTTTGTATAGATATAAATAAAACAAAAAAAAAATTATAAATATATTTTTTCCCCTTTTTATAAATGATCACATTCCCTCTGTTCTCAGCTGCATAAGAGCTGGGGAAGGAGAAGCAGCAGCACACTGAGCTTCCCAGTGAATGGCTGTGCACCGGGGGCGTGTCAAGACACGTCTACTCATTGGAGGAAAGCACACTGAGTTCCCAGCATAGCTAGAGAACTGACCACAGTGGGCTCTCCTCCTAAGTGTGGTCAGTTTTTAATAGGAAAGCAGAAGGACTGGCAGGAACACCAGGGATTTCACATAAAGGAAGCAATACAAAGAGAACAGGATACTTTCTCATACAAGTACATGGTACAGGAGGCACATATCAGGAATAGGAAATGTTGGGGTAACACACACATTAATACATCTGTAGCACTGCCCCCTAGGAGACTGCTTGGAATTACCTGCTCATCTGCACTGTCATGACCTGATGAACATTCCAACTCACCTGGCACTCTGGGTTCAGACATCTTGGTAGCGCTGCAAAGTAATGAATTAGACAACTCATTGTATTTAGATTTTGATAGTATTTACTTGAATCAACTGGAAAGGGTGGTACACAACTAGGAGGTAATACTTTTCCCCTATACTAAAACGGACTAGGCTGACTCACTAAAGGAGGTAACCTGGCAGAACTACGACTTTAGTAATGAGAGCTCAGGTCAGAAATGATGGTACAAGGGCCCTTGCGTAACACTAATGTCCTCATTGCAGATCTGATGTTCTTCACCGGTATGTCGGAGCTTGTTATTTGTATTCCGATTGGGTGTAGTGAGATGTACTAAGTTCCTTGTAAAGAGTAAAGTTAAAGCATTTAGGCACAGTGTTTAGCTAAATACAGGAAAGTGTTCATAGGCTGGATGTGTCTGATGCAAAGTTTCCCAGTGATACCGTGACAAGGGTGCAGATAAAAGATGGCCCTCTCACCAACAACCAGGTAGATGTGATGTCTTCCGAACAGCTTGCGATGCAATGCTTCTGCAGCGAATCCGCCGCTTTAATCTTTCCTTTTGCAGCATCAATAGCATTCCAATCAATGTAGTGCCCACAACTACTCATATGTGTCTATACATAATACAACAAACTATTAATCAGTCAGCAAAATATTTATCAATTGTGTGTGTAACCTGTACTGTAGCTGTGGACTCGTTTTTTTTGCTGCTCTGCAGTGTGGACAGGGTTAAACTGAATATTCATAAGTGCAGAAGTGCAGCAACCATTTTTAAGGAGACTACTTTGTAATGCTCTTCTATGGAGTGTCTCTGGTGCAGGGGGCATACATGTTAGGTGGGTCTGGATAAATCCTGGAGGACTGTGGCTGGCTAAGGCAAGAAAGAGAGGAGTTGGGAGGAGGGGGTAAAGACTGGGTTGCTGGCTGAACTGAACCCTTTCATAGCTGATTACAATGGGTTGAGACCTGAGAGAAGCAGAGACTGCTCATCGCATAGGACTTTGCCTCAGAGACCGGGAAACTTCCTCCTGGCAAAGTGAGGAGTGTGATTTGGATGCCTGGAGTGATCAGACTGTACTAGAGAGCACTCCCACCACTTGTAAAAGTGGGACTATCCGGACAGGATTGAAAGAGAGAAATCATAGCAACTCCTATGCGTGTCTGAGGTGAAGTGAATCAGGGCACATGTCCAGAGACTAAGAAAAGATTGTACCCTGGGTCTGATAGGAGACTAGTGTCACACCCTGTAAAGTACCCTGTAGATCAGAAACTCAACATCAACTGGAGATATTAATATTATCTTTTTGATTGAATGTTGATAAACACGAGGTCTCTGGATAATTTGTGGTCCACTTTCCCTGAAGAAGGTCCACGGGGCAAAACATATTGGCAATACACACTCATGGTACCGATGGGAAAATTAAGTTAAAAAGGCTATGTTATTTTTTTATCCATTTTAACGTGAAATTTTAATGGTTTGATTCAATAAATTGTTAACTTTTTATATATGTGGGGAATTACTGTCTACTGTAAGCACCTAAAAAGTCCCATCAACTTTTTTGCATATTAGTATCTGCTAAGAACTGTTGTGCCTACTTCAAGGGCCCCAACATTGCCAGCCTATTTTTTTTTAATCAATCACTGGCCAGTGTGACAAATTGGGGAATGTTAGAGCAAGTTAGGACTCTCTTCATACACTATTGCTAGTTAAATGTAGTTCAGTTCTATTAATTACTGTTTATCAGAATACTGCAGGTATTTAACCATATCTCCGGAGTAACAGCATTGTCTTATTGATTGTTGGTATAAGTACACTTGCTAATCTTTTCTCCTTTTAGGCTATGCTTGGCCTAATACATTTTTTGAAATACATCAAGGCGTGTCGGTAAGTGCTGGGTGAACGAGGTGTGCCATTATCAGTTGTGCAGAGAAATCACAAAACAATTCAGTGGCTCATCTGGTGGTAGTGCTACATGTGAATGAATGTCCTTGACATTGATGTTTAAAGTCCAGTTAAAATAAATGACTTCCTTAAATCGTCAATACTGTGCTCCACCCAAATCTACAAATGTAAGCGAGACTCCTCTGGGTATCACGTGTTCACCCCCCTCCAACCATCCTATTTTCTGGGATTCAGTGTTAATTAGGTCCAAAATATGCCATCTTACAGATCAGAAGGTCAGACACTTGGAAATGATGGATGCCAGAAAAAATACTTCCTCACTCTTCAAGGGTTGATGTCTCTCCATGGCTCCATATAATGTTAAAATCAAGAATAAGCAGTAAAAAAATCAGAGAGCTTTCTGTTACTATACTTGGTGATGGCTGCCCAAAATCCAAACTACTCACACTGCTCCACCCAAAATTGTGCATCAAGTTAAAAAAGTGTGCTCCACTATGCAAACTGTGCCACCAAATATGCTAAATGTACTCTCACCTAACTCTATAGGACCCAATCTCTAATGCCCCGTACACACGGTCGGATTTTCCAACTGAAAATGTCCTATCATACCATGTTGTCGGAAATTCCGACCGTGTGTGGGCTCCATCTGACTTTTTCCGTCGGAATTTCCGACGGAAAAAGTTTGAGATCCTGCTCTCAAATTTTCCGACAACAAAGTCCTATTGGACTTTTTCCGATCGTGTGTAGCGAATTCCGACGGACAAAGTGCCACGCATTCTCAGATCACATTACAAGACCAAAGCTATTGGCTACTAGCCTCTACGTAGTCCCGGCGTACGCAACAAACGTCACCACGTTCAAGATGATCGGATTTTCCAACAACTTTGTCCGACCGTGTGTGTGCAACACCAGTGTCGGACAAACTCCGTCTGAAAAAATCTGACGGATTTTGTGGTCGCAATTTCCGACCGTGTGTACGGGGCATTATACAGACAACATTTTTGAGAATGACACAAATATTAATTTTCACAGACCTTTATCCCATTGAGAACTTGTGGTCAATTCTCAAGAGGCAGGTGAACAAAAAGACCCCCAACAAATTCTGACAAACTCCAGGCATTAATTATGTAAGAATGGGCTTCCATTAGTCAGGATGTGGCCCAGAAGTTGATTGACAGCATGCCAGGGCAGATTTCAGAGGTCTCAAAAAAGAAGGGTCAACATTGCAAATATTGACTCTTTGCATAAACTTCATACTGTTGTCAATAAAAGCCTTTGACACTTATGAAATGCTTGTAATTATACTTCTGTATACCATAGTGACATCTGACAAAAAGATCTAAAAACACTGAAGCACCAGACTTTGTGAAAACGAATATTTGTGTCATTCTCAAAACTTTTGACCACGGCTGTAAAGCACAATATCAAACTATTCACATTACTCCACCCAAAATAGTCAATTCAATTATTGAAACGTGCTCCACCATGTGAGCCACCACAACATTTGCTACCCCTATGTACTAGATGTACTCTCACCTTGTTGTAAATGATACAATCTTTCAAAGGTCCAATTAGCACTTTTAGGGACCAAAAATCCAGCAAACACTTGGAACCATCACTTTCAAAACGATCCTTCCCCCCACAGGGTTAGTCCTCCCATACGATAACAGGTGTAAGGGGATTAAGGACAGATAATGGAAGTAATCATAATACTTTCTGCAATACGCTATTTATTAATTTCTAAGGTTAAAACACTTGCACAATATAGGAATCCAATAGCATACAAAGTATAAGATAACGTAAAATCTTCAGGGCACTATCTGCTCGGAGACAGTGAATCTGGGGGCTGAGTGTCCCAGGGCACCGTCACATTGCCAAACTCTGCCAAACAAAGAATACAGAGGAGAGATGGGTTTGCTTTAAGAGCATATTAAATAAGGGCATTAGCCAATGCATCCCATTGAGCGAACAAAAGTCCTGGATGGCTTAACTCCAATGTAAAAATACATATAAAAGCAAAGGAGAAGGCCTTCAAAAAATACAAGGTTGAGGGACCATCATCAGCATTCAGACGTTCCACAATTTTTTTTTTTTAAATAAGGACGTTTACCTGTCCAGGGTGCCTGCGATGTCCATCCATCAGCTTGGGGTGGAGGCGCCGGCATCCTCGGTAAGGGAATCAGGAAGTGAAGCCTTGCGGCTTCACAGCCTGGTTCCTTACTGCACATGTGCAAGTTGCGCGGCACGTTCTTATTTGTCCCTGCTGTCTTCTGGGACTTGTGTGTCTCCCAGAAGACAAGGGGGAGTCCGTGGCGTAGATCCCTGCGGATTCTGCAGCGATCTTTCGCCCGGAAGTAGGAGCAAATACCTGGAGTAGACAGGTATCTTCTCCCCCCTTCGCCCTGAAAGGTGGCAAATGTGACACCAGAGGGGGGGAGGTACCGGATAAGCGGAAGTTCCATTTTTGGGTGGAACTCCGCTTTAACTTCCAAAACTATCATGTCAGTCAAATATTAGGGCTGAAGTTCGGGTTTGCTGCTACCGTGGGTACATGGTGAATCCATAGGATTTGCAAAGATTACAAAGTTTTGGCTGAAAAATTTGCAGGCTCACTATCAGAAATAAAGAACAACCCATAGGTCATTTGATTAAAAAAGGGTAGAAGAAGTTTTGCGTCTTTGTACACGTTCACGCAAATACGTTTGAATATGTACATATCCTCATAATTTTTTTCTGCTAGCAATATCTGATGTTCATACCTCAGTACTGTGTACAGGTACCCATAATACAGGGAATAGCCTGTACCACTGGTTAGATGAGTCACAGGAGGTAGCATTTTAAAAGGTACAGTATGTATAACCCAGCAACTTTTCTACTATATGGAGAGCTCACAGCAGTGATATTATCAGTCTGTGTTGGGGAGAACCGACAGTTTTGTGGAGGAAGAGATACTGATTTTCTTTATTTCCTTAATTTTGGCATTGTTACACGTTCCCACAGCAGCATGGCTTCCCATGACCTTTGCAGGTAAGCATTTGCAATGAAAGCATGTATGTATATATTATAATCATTACCTATAACCATAACTATAATAAAATACATGCAAATAAATATACCATTACCTGTTTGTTTCATCTTGGTATATGCATCCAGCATGGTCACATTCACATAAACGATTGGATTGTTAAACGTGCCAACTGATTCTGTATTACTAACTGTTATGGCAAGTGATGTAGAAATCCCTCTTGTAGTTGGCGTTGTTGGCATAATGCTAGATTTTGCTGACATTATTGAAACATGTGTGGATAATTCTGTTGTATGGACTGTAGCTGCTGCTGATGAACCCTCAGAGGCTGGAATTGACGTACCCTGTGAAGTTACAACTGTATTTTCCATTGTTGTTGGTGTGCTGCCTTGTGTAAGTGCTAGACTTTCTGCAGTTGAGACTGCTGCTGAACTTGCCATAGTTTTCACTGTTGTACTGTCTGTAGTTATTTGTGTTGATCCCTTTGTAATTAGTGGAGTTGAGCCTTGATTGGTGAAATCTGATGAACCTACACTAGAGGGTGTTGTTTTACTTTCCAAAGTTGTTAGGGCGGTATTTAGTGTGGTTATTAGCGTGGTCGCCTCTGTAATTGCTGCAGTTATACTTGCTATTCCAGTTGTGATATCTAGAGATTTAACTGTTGTGCCTTCTGTAATACTAACTGTTTCACTGGAAGTAGTGGTGACTAATGTAGATAATATAATGGAGCCTTGTGTTGTTGCTATTGTGTCTTTAGAATATTTTGTTGTTAGCCCTGTTTCTACTTGAGTTGAGCTTGGTGTGGCATTTGTTGTGGTGAGTGTTGTCAATATTTCTGTAGTTGCTGTAGTCATTGCTGAAGTCTCTTCTTTGGTTGCTGTTGTAATACCAGTTGAATATTCTGTTGTATCTTTTGTAGATGTAGTTATTTCATTTGTAGGTGCTTTTTTGGATGCATCATCGGTAGCTAATCTTGTGGTACCTTCTATAACTGTTGTTCCTTCATTAGTTGTTACTGCTTTACCTTCTGTATTCATCATACTAGCACCTACTGTAGTTGAGGCTGAAGTGCCCTCTGTTGTTGATTTTGTTGTGCCAGTGTTAGTTTCTGTTGTTGCCTGTGTAGACATATTGCCCTTTTCTGTGGATATTGCTGTTGTGTGTTCTGTAGTCACCACTGATATTCCCACTGAAGAAGCTGTTGTATCAACAGTGCTTTCTGTTACTGTACCTTTTGTAATTACTACTGTTGATGTAAACGGAGTAGTTAATAATGTTGTGCACTCTGCAAACGTTTTTGCTGAGGCTTTTGTGTCTTCTGTGGTTTTGGGTGTGGTACCTTCTACCGTGGTTACCAGTACACCTTGTGTAGATGATACAGAGGTACCTTTTGTGCTTATTTGGGTTGTGCCTTCTGTAAGTGCTGAAAATGTACTTACACTAGATGTGTCCCTTTCAGAAGTCGCTAATGATGTCCTTTCTGTAATTATCGGTGTGGTGACCTCTACAACTGCTGATGTTGAACTTTCTATAGCAGTCACTGTTGTGACTTGGATGGTAGTGATTTGTGTATTGACCTCTGATACTGCAACTGTTGAGGCTTCAGTAGACCCAACTAGTTCAGAAGTTGCGCCTAATGTGGTTACTGCCGTGCTGTCTTCTGGTGTTACTGATGTTAAGGCTCCGGTGGTTTCTGTAGCTGCCACTGTTGATACCTGAGTTGAAAATAGTGCACTATTAGTGGTTAACACAGTTGTTTCTTTTGCGGTTGTGACTGCTGTACCTTCTGTAGATGTCGCTGATGTTTTTTCTTCAGTTGTTATTACATGAGTTGGTGTTTCTGTTGTTGTCTTCAATGTTGTTGCCACTGATGTAACTGAAGTAGTTGTTACTGAAGTGCTCTCCGAAATGGGCGTTATGTCCCCAGTAGTTGTCATTGTTTCCTCATTTCTAGTTGGCATGGTTGAACCCTCTGTAGTTAATGTTGGAGTGCCTTGTGGAGTAATTGTGATTGGGATACTACTGGCTTCTGCTGTTGCCATACTTGTTGTTTTTCCAAGCACTGTTGTTGCTTCTGTTGGTATCTGAGTAGTTAATACTGAAGTTCCCTCTGATGATGAGCTACTGATTATTGGTGTTCTTCCTGTAGTAAATATTGTAGTGCCTTCTGGATTCACTGTTGTTGGGATAATGTTAGTTGTTGCTGACATTATTGAAACACGTGTGGATAATTCTGTTGTATGGACTGTAGCTGCTGCTGATGAACCCTCAAAAGCTGAGGCTGACGTACCCTGTGAAGTTGTTACAACTGTATTTTCCATTGTTGTTGGTGTGCTGCCTTGTGCAATTGCTATAATTTCTGCAGTTGTGACTGTTCCCCCTGTCGTTATTTGTTCTGTCCTTGTAATTGAAGCTGCTGTTTCAAATGTAGTTCCTTCAGTAGGTGCTGTTGGATTAGTAATTGTTGGTGTTGAAGTTGCGACTAATGTGGTTAATGCCGTGCTGTCTTCTGGTGTTGTTGATGTTAAGACTTTGGTGGTTTCTGTACCTGCCACTGTTGATTCTTGAGATGAAAATAATGCACTATTTGTGGTTAACAAAGTGGTTCCTTTTGTGGTTGTGGCTGCTGTACCTTCTGTAGATGTCGCTGATGTTTTTTCTTCAGTTGTTATTACATGAGTTGGTGCTTCTTTTGTTGTCTCCAACGTTGTTGTAATTGAAGTAGTTGTTACTAAAGTGCTCCCTGAAATGGATGTTATGCCCCCAGTAGTTGTCATTGTTTCCTCATTTCTAGTTGGCATGGTTGAACCCTCTGTAGTTAATGTTGGAGTGCCTTGTGGAGTAATTGTGATTGGGATACTACTGGCTTCTGCTGTTGCCATACTTGTTGTTTTTCCAAGCACTGTTGTTGCTTCTGTTGGGTTCTGAGTAGTTAATACTGAAGTTCCCTCTGATGATGAGCTACTGATTATTGGTGTTCTTCCTGTAGTAAATATTGTAGTGCCTTCTGGATTCACTGTTGTTGGGATAATGTTAGTTGTTGCTGACATTATTGAAACACGTGTGGATAATTCTGTTGTATGGACTGTAGCTGCTGCTGATGAACCCTCAAAAGCTGAAGCTGACGTACCCTGTGAAGTTGTTAGAACTGTATTTTCCATTGTTGTTGGTGTGCTGCCTTGTGTAATTGCTATACTTTCTGCAGTTGTGACTGTTCCCCCTGTCGTTATTTGTTCTGTCCTTGTAATTGGAGCTGCTGTTTCAAATGTAGTTCCTTCAGTAGGTGCTGTTGGATTAGTAATTGTTGGTGTTGAAGTTGCGACTAATGTGGTTAATGCCGTGCTGTCTTCTGGTGTTGTTGATGTTAAGACTTTGGTGGTTTCTGTACCTGCCACTGTTGATTCTTGAGATGAAAATAATGCACTATTTGTGGTTAACAAAGTGGTTCCTTTTGTGGTTGTGGCTGCTGTACCTTCTGTAGATGTCGCTGATGTTTTTTCTTCAGTTCTTATTACATGAGTTGGTGTTTCTTTTGTTGTCTCCAACGTTGTTGTAATTGAAGTAGTTGTTACTAAAGTGCTCTCTGAAATCGACGTTATATCCCCAGTAGTTGTCATTGTTTCCTTGTTTCTAGTTGGCATGGTTGAACCCTCTGTAGTTAATGATGGAGTGCCTTGTGGAGTAAATGTTATTGGAATACTACTGACTTCTGCTGCTGCCATACTTGTTTTTCCAAACACTGTTGTGGCTTCTGTTGGGTTCTCGGTAGTTAATACTGAAGTTCCATCTGGCAATGAGCTGCTCATTATTGTTCTACTTCCTGTAGTTAATATTGCAGTGCCTTCTGGAGTCTCTGTTGTTGGCATAATGCTAGTTTTTGCTGAGATTATTGAAACACGTGTGGATAATTCTGTTGTATGGGCTGTAGCTGCTGCTGATGAACCCTCAGAGGCTGGAATTGACGTACCCTGTGAAGTTGTTAGAACCGTATTTTCCATTGTTGTTGGTGTGCTGCCTTGTGTAATTGCTACACTTTCTGCAGTTGTGACTGCTCCCCCTGTCATTATTTGTCCTGTGCTTTTAATTGAAGCTGTTGTTTCAAGTGTAGTTCCTTCAGTAGTTACTGTGGTCAATTTTGTACTTTCTACTGTTGTACCCTCAGTATTTGCTACCTTTTTATCTTCTGTAGTCATACCAGTTATACCATTGCTAGTTTCTATTGTGTCTTTTGTAGGTTTAATAGCTGTGGTTTCACTATTTAATGTTGTAGTTGCTGATGTTTTTTTAAAAACTGTTGTGCGTTTAGCACTCGCTGAAGTTGTAGCCAAAGTTATTGGTGTACTTTTTGTAATTGCTGCTGTTTTAGATTGGGACATTTCTGCATTCATGTTTTTGCTAGTTGTTAATTTTGCACCTTCTGTATCCAGTTTAGCTGTACTTTCCAAATGTGATGTTGGTACATTACGCGTTGTCATTACTGTTGCCCCTTTTATAGCATATTTTGTAGTTAGATCTGCAGTACTATGAGTTAGAGAAAGTGTGCGGGGTCTGGGGAGACTTGGAGATGTTGCAGGGACTGCAGTGCTTGAAGTTGTTTTTTCATCTGGAACTGGTGAAGGTAATTTTGTTGCTGCATTTGTTGCTTCACTCTGTGCCATTATTCCTGTCACTGCAAAACATTAACAAATGCTATAAGCATATAAGATTCACTTTTCATAAATAAAGGCTCCTGTATCACAGTCTAACAAATGCCAAGCTTCCTAAAGTAATCAAAAAGCCTGACTTTTTTTCAACCTGAATAACTATGTTCCTGAGCCAAATCTTCTTCTCCGCCTGACCAGTCATAGCTCTCCAATGTTATCAAGTAAAATGTAGTAAAGGTGGGAGCTTGAATGGCCTAGAGTGACAGCTAGGGAGCACACAATTGTAGTGACCAGTCGGTCCTGCGAACAGCAGGATGGAGGGGGATCGAAGGGCTAGAAGTTTTTGTGGAGCGCCCAACACAGATGCATGTGTAGTGGGAGGAGGTGCATCATTTAAACAGGAGGAATGCCGGTATGTACTATTTAGAATATATGAAATTGCATAGGGTGGGTTTTTTTTGGAAAATGTTGCTGAAGGTGAACTTACATTTCAAATACCCCAACAAATAGGAATTTGGATTTAAAAACCCATTATTGACAGAATGTTGCAAATCGGTTCCTAAATAAAGATATGTTGGAGAATTAAATGAGGGACCATCCAGAAGCACCCATCTTTTTTTCACTCTTATGCCCTGTACATACGGTTGGAAATTCCGACGGAAAATGTACGATCGGACCATGTTGTTGGAAAATCCGCCCGTATGTGGGCTCCATCGGACTTTTTCCGTCGGAATTTGAGATCCTGCTCTCAAATTTTCTGACAACAAAATCCGATCAGGCTTTTTCCGATCGTGTGTTGAGAATTCCGACGGACAAAGTGCCACGCATGCTCAGATCAAATTATGAGACCAAAGCTATTGGCTAATAGCCTCTACGTAGTTCTGTCATACTCAACTAACGTCACCACATTCAGAATGATCGGATTGATCGGATTTTCCGACAACTTTGTCTGACCGTGTGTATGCAACGCCAGTGTCGGACAACATCCGTCGAAAAAAATCCAACGGATTTTGTGGTCGGAATTTCCGACCGTGTGTACGGGGCATCATTCTGTTGCCATTCTATTCAGCCACTGGTAGCACAGAAAAATGGGTGTTATTTCTAAGTAAAGGGGAGCATGTGACTTTCTTTCCTTACATGCTAGTACTTGATGATTGGCTGCTCAGGAACCAAGCATTGCCAAATGAGGGCGGGGTGGAAATTCTTAGCCCTGTGTAAGCTCCAAGTCTTAAAGCTTAGACAAGGCTTTTTCTCTTCACTCCAGGTAGCAAATCAGAGCAGCAAGGGAGCAGAAGGACGGGGAGTATGTGCAGCTACCGTGGCATGAATCTTTACCTTTTTACTTGTATAGGCAAAGCTCAGGATTACTTTAAAGCCTGACTTTATGTTCTTGTACAGATCAAGCCACCCTCCCTAAGTCTAAGGGGTACAGCACCAGAGAACAGATGATTGTTCCAGTGAAAAAAACAGCTTTTGTATTTTTTTTAGCTATGGCACAATTTTTATTGAATTTTTTTATATGTAGAAAAGTAGTGGAGTTGGACTTTATGTCATGAGTAAATAAAAGGTGTGGTCAAATGAACATTGGACCATACTTCTAACAATTTGGTCATATTATTGGATGGCTCCAGTAGGGTTCATAAGCTCCTGTTAAATTACAATATAGTTTGCACGCTTTGTGTGAATATACAAAAAAATTCCCATTTTCTAAACTTAAACGCAAAGTAAATTGTAGTAAGCTGGCAATTTTTTTATCCTGGCCATACATGCCTCAATCTTGCAGTCATTTATTTTACATTAATTTATTAGGTTCAGTTCCATTTCTAAAATATTCTTTTAATTGTCAAACAAGTGTTTGTCGTCTTGCTCAAATCATATTATAGGGGCAGTTACAATTGTGACTACAGGACTTTTGAAAAAGTTAATTTTAAATAATCATATCCAATCACTCTCGCTCTATATATAGATTGTAAACTCTAATGAGCAGGGCCCTCTGATTCCTCTTATAGCAAATTGTATTGTAACTGTAATGTCTGCCTTCATTTTGTAAAGCACTGCGCAAACTGTTGGTGCTATATAAATCCGTAATAATAATAAAAATAATTTTATATAATAATTATAATATATATATATATATATATATATATATATATATATATATACTTTGCAAAACCCTACATGCAGGACAGAAACAAGTATATATATAAACACCCAAGGGGCCATTTGCACATTATTGCGTGTGTTACCACAATGCAAGGTAACAGACATAACATGCATTAAGAGTCGCTTTGCCATTTATTTTGAATGGCACCTCAATGCACCAAGGCAATGCTGCATTCCAAAAAAAGGGTCACTTCTGTTTTTTTCCATGTTAGGGTGCATTGGCCACCAATTAATTTCATTGGACTCTCTTAACACAACACACATTAATGTGTGACAACATAACACATGTTAACCCCAGTGGCCAGCACAGCCATTTGTAGTCCCCTTCAGAAGTCTGGGTGACAATGCAGGAGCGCAAATGTGTTGTTACTCTATAACAGCTGATTTACATTTTTAAAATTTATATTTTTGAAATTACAAGTTAGAGCTAACACAATTTTGGCAATTAGACTTAGGTATACTGTTTAATATATATTTTTTTTACTTTGATTCAATTTACAAAACCAATTAAAAGTACTATAGTTTCTCACAGTGTTTCCCACATATAAAATCAGTAGCTAGAAATGACTAGAATAAAGACAGATCTTTTGGAAACATGGAAAGTATTAAGGCTCCATGCACACTGAAGCTCATAAATGGACATTTTTGGGAGTTTGGGCATTTTTTGCCCATAAACTCCCCATAAACAGCCCATAAACTCCCCTCCCCTCTATGTTATCCTATGTGTCCATGCACACATGGACGTTTTGGATGTATATCAGTAGTGGAGTTTATGAGTTGTTTTCTGAACGCCATAAAATCGCGTTCAGGTGTCGTTTTTCAGACCACAAAAAATGCCAAAGCTGCTCCCTATGAAATCTAGATGATTTAATTGGTAGTTTAATTAAATGAGGGGCGCTAGTACCAACAAGAGATACTAAATTAATTAATAGGTTAATTAATTGTATATTCTGAACTGTATAGTAGAGACTAAGAGCTTATTGAAAAAAGGTGTGCAGACACAATATAGATCTACCATGAACTAAGCTAATTAATAACTATTTAAAGTGATAATAGTGAACCACATTTGGTTACTCATACATTACAACCATTATAATGTGAATAATAAAAATTGGTTAGAGTGTGTTTATACAAACAATAATAACACCAGACACCTAGCGTGACCCAGTGAGGTATAAATTAATTATTACCCCAAAGATAATTAACACACAAAATAGAGCTGACCGAGCTCTATTTAAATTAAATAATATAAATATAACAGACCCTGTACCTTGTATCACAATGTGTACAACGAAAGTTAATGATCAAGCACTTATGCCCAATCTAATACATAAAAAGTGCAAACCAACAAATTTGGCAAATATCCCAATGTCTTGGGTACATCCAAAAAACGTGAAAAATATTAATATAAATTAGACAGTGTTAATTGATATAACGCAAAGTTCATGTAGTATATAAAAAGTGCAAGCCAACAAAATTGGCAAATAATCCCAATATCTTGGGTGCATCCAAAAAACGTGAAAAATATTAATATAAATTAGACAGTGTTAATTGATATAACGCAAAGTTCATATAGTAGTCCTTGCTGCAAAACGCCACAATCACTCCTGTAGATATAGCTTGTGCACCATCACCAGACAAATTCTCGATCCACCCAATGTGAGAACCAGCAGTATTAAATGGCCTCTTACCAAATGGAGTTGATTACTTTGTTTAGAAGCAATCAAATGCGCTTTCACAGGATTGTGCCTGTACACTAAGTGACACACCCTCACTCAAGGGCTCTCTTCCCTCTATCAGACCAGCTCAGATGGAATGGATTGGAAACATATGTGGGAATATAAAGAGAGGCGCACCTCATAGCGTAATAACGTTTTATTTAAAAAATAGCATAAAAAAACACAGCAGCCAATTGCTCACTTACATTTTCCAGTGCCTACCCGGCACTGAGGCTACTTGCGATATGTTAAAAGATTCGATGGAGCAGCGGATCCTTCCCTCCTGGCGTGCGTCTCTAGCGTGCGTTCCACTCACCAGACAGCCGGAGCCAATATCACAGGAAGTCCAGCAATAGTGCATCCAAAGATACAAAGTGATCAGGTACCGCCTACCGACGTACGTTTCGTGTTTGTCACGTCTTCAGGGTGGCGTACCTGATCAGGTACGCCACCCTGAAGACGTGACAAACACGAAACGTACGTCGGTAGGCGGTACCTGATCACTTTGTATCTTTGGATGCACTATTGCTGGACTTCCTGTGATATTGGCTCCGGCTGTCTGGTGAGTGGAACGCACGCTAGAGACGCACGCCAGGAGGGAAGGATCCGCTGCTCCATCGAATCTTTTAACATATCGCAAGTAGCCTCAGTGCCGGGTAGGCACTGGAAAATGTAAGTGAGCAATTGGCTGCTGTGTTTTTTTTATGCTATTTTTTAAATAAAACGTTATTACGCTATGAGGTGCGCCTCTCTTTATATTCCCACATATGTTTCCAATCCATTCCATCTGAGCTGGTCTGATAGAGGGAAGAGAGCCCTTGAGTGAGGGTGTGTCACTCAGTGTACAGGCACAATCCTGTGAAAGCGCATTTGATTGCTTCTAAACAAAGTAATCAACTCCATTTGGTAAGAGGCCATTTAATACTGCTGGTTCTCACATTGGGTGGATCGAGAATTTGTCTGGTGATGGTGCACAAGCTATATCTACAGGAGTGATTGTGGCGTTTTGCAGCAAGGACTACTATATGAACTTTGCGTTATATCAATTAACACTGTCTAATTTATATTAATATTTTTCACGTTTTTTGGATGCACCCAAGATATTGGGATTATTTGCCAATTTTGTTGGCTTGCACTTTTTATATACTACATGAACTTTGCGTTATATCAATTAACACTGTCTAATTTATATTAATATTTTTCACGTTTTTTGGATGTACCCAAGACATTGGGATATTTGCCAAATTTGTTGGTTTGCACTTTTTATGTATTAGATTGGGCATAAGTGCTTGATCATTAACTTTCGTTGTACACATTGTGATACAAGGTACAGGGTCTGTTATATTTATATTATTTAATTTAAATAGAGCTCGGTCAGCTCTATTTTGTGTGTTAATTATCTTTGGGGTAATAATTAATTTATACCTCACTGGGTCACGCTAGGTGTCTGGTGTTATTATTGTTTGTATAAACACACTCTAACCAATTTTTATTATTCACATTATAATGGTTGTAATGTATGAGTAACCAAATGTGGTTCACTATTATCACTTTAAATAGTTATTAATTAGCTTAGTTCATGGTAGATCTATATTGTGTCTGCACACCTTTTTTCAATAAGCTCTTAGTCTCTACTATACAGTTCAGAATATACAATTAATTAACCTATTAATTAATTTAGTATCTCTTGTTGGTACTAGCGCCCCTCATTTAATTAAGCTGATAAACGTTGATAAACGCTCAGAAATGTGTCTCACCAGCATTTTTTAGCGTTTTTGATCCATTAAAAAAAATGCTAAAAAACACGGAAAAACGATAATAAACGCTATTGCAACGTTATAAACATTGAACAACTCACTGCAAAGCTTCTGCCGTTTTTCTAAAGTTATTTTAACGTCCAGTGTGCATGGTGCCTGAATCTCAATTCACCAGTTACAAAAAAAAAAAACAAGTAAATATAATTCTTTATTTATTCTGACTGCTCTTAAAGCGGGATTCCACCCTAAAGTGGAACTCCCACTTTTCGGAACCCCCCCCCCTCCGGTGTCACATTTGGCACCTTTCAGGGGGGAGGGGGGTGCAGATACCTGTCTAAGACAGGTATCTGCACCCACTTCCGGCATAAACTCCCGTGGGAGTTTACGCAAGTTCCTGTCCCGGCGCGCTGTCTGCTGGGACACACACGTGTCCCGGCAGACAGCGCTGAAGATTCTCATTGTGCCGCGCGACTCGCGCATGCGCAGTAGGGAATCGGGAAGTGAAGCCACTTCCTGATTCCCTCACCGAGAATGGCGCCGGCTACAGCAGAGAGCTGAGCGAGCGATCGGCCTCTGCTGCCGACACCGCTGGAACCAGGGACAGGTAAGTGTCCATTTTTTAAAAGTCAGCAGCTGCAGTATTTGTAGCTTCTGGCTTTTAAAAAAAAAATTTTCAGTACAGTCCCACTTTAATGGAAACTTGTACTGAGAAAACTTGGAAGCACCCAATACCAACGACTCCTACTTACAAATGGAAGGAGACAACAGGAAGTGAGAGGAAATCCACCCCTAGGAAGGGAAATTCACTCCTGTACGAGTTAATATGGGAAAAAGGTGTCTCCACTGATGCTTTATCACCAGTCCATGCTTCCCTAACAACCCAAATTTTTGTCATTGGGACAGAAGGTGAGGAGAAATCTTCTGAACAGGGGCACAGACAGCAAAACAAATGTTACAGGGGTGATAACCCTTCTCTATGTTATCTAAAAAAACATTTTTAGATTTTTTGGCTGGAGCTACACTTAAAAAATGCACCTGTTCCGACTTACAAACAGATTCAACTTAAGAACAAACCTACAGTCCCTATCTTGTTTGTAACCCGGGGACCCCCTGTAGCAAAAAAAGATGCAAAAAACATGAAAATGTTATTTATTAAGAGAAAAAAAAAAAAAACATGGTAATTTTTTCTGGTACTCAGTGATTTAGCAAACTGGCATCCAATCAGGGTTGCATCTATTTTAAAATTATTAGATTACCATGGCAGCCAAGCAAACATAATTTTAAGGAGGCCAATAATGCCAGTACAAGTTTCCACTAATGGATTTTCTATTGAAAGCTCATTAGCTATTTTATTAACCTATTTTGTGACATATTATAACAGAGGAGTATTGTATGCAATTAGTTAATATTATTAATAAGAATAGATTCACATTAGGCAGCAAATTATCTTTGAAAATTATAATTGTATTATGTAAAAGTGAATATGATCTGTGGACTAGAGACCCAGAAGGGTCTAATTAATATTTGGAATCCAGCAGCAGGTACACATATACCACTTGAGATGAAACCACCACTTAAGATTGAAGAATATAAAAATATATTATAGCACAGCACTCCAGACTGACCTGTAGTATATTTAGGCTTTACTGATGTCAAAGACTGACATGTATCACTACTGCATTCATATTTGTGCCAGAAGCAGAAAATGGTTTCAGTATATCACCAGTAACCAACCTAAGTAATGTCATTGTTATGGACTTTGAGACTCATTGGCACTATTGTACAAAAAACATCCACATTTCATATGTGTTTTAAAATATGTATTTGATCTTTTTTTCTTCATTTTTACCTACTTGTTTTGATGTAATTTCTTGCAAATTGTGTTTTCAAGATGCATTGTTGTGCTCTTTGTGCATTTTAGGTGCATATTGTATGTGTATACTTTTGATTGCATTTTAACAAATAAAAGTATCTAAAATTCACAAAAATGTTATTTACAATGTGCACAAAATCACGTAAAACGCACAGAAACATATGAAAGCCCACCCAGAATGCAGGGAGAAGTTGCTATTGTAAAAGCTACTATAACTAAAAGGAAATCAAACATGTAATAGGCAGCAATGTGAATAGGCTGTTATTAATCCACATTGGTAGATATTGAATTCTTACCTGCAGGCAGTAGGAAAAAGTAAAGAATAAAAATAATATTCCATTTAGTGCAGTTCTGGCTGTGGGAATAAAATCCATGCAACATCTCCATAGTGCAGAAACTTTATCACCAGATCTTCTCCTAATTCAAAACTTTGAAGTAAAATAAATGTCAATTAATTCATTAAAGTCCCTTTTCATATGACAGCAGAAGGCAGCTGGCTAAATTGTAGCTGATTTATATAGAAGGCATGTCATATTGTGCAGCCACGTATAATATGAGGAATGAAGAAAATGCCCGGGGAATGGCTGCAAGTATACAGAACAGTACTGAAACATGTTAAAACACAAAAATGGGAGTCATTACCAAACATTTCTTCTATATGGACTGTCCGTTGCATTTCAAAGTATATAAACTTATATTCTAAACATCTCCATGCAAACTCTTATTGAGTGCCAATATACCAAAAATAAAAAAAAGTACTTTTGAGGAAAAAACTGTTGACGCCGTTTACAAATGTACATAAGGGGGTACTCCTACCTATATAGAAATTAAAAAATGTAGAAATGAAACATTGTAACATAACATTTTCTGTGCTGTAATTTTAGGGCAAAAGAGACTAGTGCCGCGTACACACAGTCGGAATTTCCGACAACAAATGTTCGATGTGAGCTTGTTGTTGGAAAATCCGACTGCGTGTATGTCTCCATCGGTCATTTGCTGTCGGAATTTCCGACAACAAATGTTTGAGAGTTGGTTCTCAAATTTTCCGACAACAAAACTCATGTGTACACAATTCCGAAGCACAAAATTCCACGTATGCTCGGAATCAAGCAGAAGAGACGCACTGGCTATTAAACTTAATTTTTCTCGGCTCGTCGTACGTCTTGCACGTCATCGCGTTCACGACAAGTTTGAGCCAACATCCGTCGGAAAAAAAATCCACGGTTTTGTTGTCGGAATGTTCGATCGTGTGTACCCAACATAGCAGTTAAAGGGTACTAGATTACGATATTTGTACAACTGAGCCTGGATTACATTTCGTTGGGAGCTACTTAATTTTTTTAATGTATTTTTAAATTGTATTTTTTTTTTTTTTAAATGTCAGAATTTTTTTCCTGGGTACCTTAACCACTTCAGCCCTGAGCCTCATTTTGAGATTTGGTGTTTATGTATATATATATTTTTTTTTTCTAACACCCTGGAGAATAAAATGACGGTCATTGCAATACTTTCTTTTACACCGTATTTGCGCAGTGGTCTTACAAGCAAACTTTTTTAAGTAAAAAAATACACTTTTTTTTAATTAAAAAACAAGACAACAGTAAAGTTAGGACATTTTTTTTATATTGTGAAACATAATGTTATGCTGAGTAAATTGATATCCAACATGTCACGCTTCAAAATTGCGCCTGCTCGTGGAATGACGACAAACTTTTACCCTTAAAAATCTCCATAGGCGATGTTTAAAAAATTCTACAGGTTGCATGTTTTAAGTTATAGAGGAGGTCTAAGGCTAGAATTATTTCTCTCACTCTAATGATCGCGGCAGTACCACACATGTGTGGTTTTAACACTGTTTTCATATGCGGAGCGCTGCTCACGTATGCGTTCGTTGGGATGGTGCGCGTTTAAAAAAAAAAAATTCTTATTTATTTTACCTTTTATTTTTTATTTTTACACTCTTCTTTTTAAAAAAAAAATTTGTCACTTTTATTCCTATTACAAGGAATGTAAACCTCCCTTGTAATAGAAAGTTTCAGTTTACAAGAATACTGGACAATGGAGTCAGCTGAGTGTACCCCAAGGTTCACACCTATGTGTTTTTTAGTGCGTTTTGCACACTACAGTCCATTTAACATGGTTTCCTATGGCACACGTTCACAAATATGTGTTTTTGGAAAGGGTCAGGGACTTTTTTTCCTGCAGCAGATTGTGTTTTGCATGCAATAGACTTCAATGGACCCACAGCAAAAGCGTGTTGCGTTTTTGATGCATATTTACATGAATTTTGTATTTTGCATTTTATGTTTTATTTTTTTCTCTCCATAACACTTTGTGTATAGCTGATTGATAAGGAGCGGGATTCCCTGCTGACAGCTGAATGTAAAAACAAGCATTGCCGGTAATAAAACAGCATAGGGTCCTTCCCCCAATTCTTACCAGGCCATTCAGGTCTGGTATCGATTTTGGGGGGAATCCCATGCCAAAAAAAAAAAAAAAAGGCAGCTGATGACTCATCGGTTGTTAAGATGCAGCGGCTGGCTTCTTGGCCTACTCATTAACCACTTCACCCCCGGAAGATTTGGCTGCTGAATGACAGGGACATTTTTTGTGATTCGGCACTGCATCGCTACCTGACAATTGCAATTGCAGGAATACACAATGCACCCAAACAAAATTTACGTTCTTTTTTTTACAAATAGAGCTTTCTTTTGGTGGTATTTGATCACCTCTGCGGTTTTTATTTTTTGCGCTATAAACAAAAAAAGAGCGTCGATTTTGAAAAAAACACAATACTTTGTACTTTTTGCTATAATAAATATCCCATTTAAAAAATAAATAAATAAATAAAATATTTTTTCTCAGTTTAGGCCAATATGTATTCTTCTACATATTTTTGGTAAAAAAAAATCGCAATAAGCGTATATTGATTGCTATGAGCAAAAGTTATAGTGTCTACAAAATAGGGGATAGATTTATAGCATTTTTATTATTATTTTTGTTTTACTAGTAATGGCGGCGGTCTGCAATTTTTATCATGACTGCAAAATTATGGCGGACACATCGGACAATTTTGACACATTTTTGGGACCATTGGCATTTATACTGTGATCAGTGCTATAAAAATGCTTTGATTACTGTAAAAATGTCACTGGCAGTGAAGGGGTTAACAATGGGGCGATCAAGGGGTTAACTGTGTTCCCTGGGAGGTGATTCTAACTGAAGGGGGAGGAGACTGGCTAGAGGAAGTGACAGATCGTGGTTCCTAGCTAATAGGAATACACGATCTGTCACTCCTCTCAGAACAGAACAGGGAAGTGTTCTGGGTGTTCCCTGGAAGTGTTCCCTGTCTACTGGGAGACACACGGGTCCCATAAAACAGCAAGGACTAGTGGGATAGTGCAGCGCGAGTCGCGCATGATTCCCTTACGCGGCAGCACCCAACGGCCGAGGTTTAGATCGGCTTCGGGTGCCGACATCGCAGGCGCCCTGGACAGGTAAGGATCTTTTTTTAAAAGTCAACAGCTGCAGTATTTGTAGCTGCTGACTTTAAAAAAAAAATAAAAAATTAGACGGAACTCCACTTTAAGTCATAAATGCTATGTATCGTCATTTGACTGGGGAAGGAAAAATAAAGGAACGTAATTACAGTTAAAGGGTACTAGATTACGATATTTGTACAACTGAGCCTGGATTACATTTCGTTGGGAGCTACTTAATTTTTTTAATGTATTTTTAAATTGTATTTATTTTTTTTAAAATGTCAGAATTTTTTCCTGGGTACCTTAACCACTTCAGCCCTGAGCCTCATTTTGAGATTTGGTGTTTACAAGTTAAAAACATTTTTTTTTGCTAGAAAATGACTTAGAACCCCCAAACATTATATATAAATATATATATATATTTTTTTTCTAACACCCTGGAGAATAAAATGACGGTCATTGCAATACATTCTTTTACACCGTATTTGCGCAGCGGTCTTACAAGCGCACTTTTTTTGGCAAAAATACACTTTTTTTAAATTAAAAAATAAGACAACAGTAAAGTTAGGCCATTTTTTTTATATTGTGAAACATAATGTTATGCTGAGTAAATTGATATCCAACATGTCACGCTTCAAAATTGCGCCTGCTCGTGGAATGGCGACAAACTTTTACCCTTAAAAATCTCCATAGGCGATGTTTAAAAAATTCTACAGGTTGCATGTTTTAAGTTATAGAGGAGGTCTAAGGCTAGAATTATTTCTCTCGCTCTAATGATCGCGGCAGTACCTCACATGTGTGGTTTTAACACTGTTTTCATATGCGGGCGCTGCTCACGTATGCGTTTGTTGGGATGGTGCGCGTTTTAAAAAAAAAAATTCTTATTTATTTTACCTTTTATTTTTTATTTTTACACTCTTCTTTTAAAAAAAAAAAATGTGTCACTTTTATTCCTATTACAAGGAATGTAAACATCCCTTGTAATAGAAAAAAAGCATGAAGACAAAAGAAAATGTAGACTGATCTGGTGAATCTCTATTTCTGCTGAGGCATACAGATGGTAGACTAGTAAGGGATCTAAATTTATCTAATTTTAATTTACCACCTTTGAGATATGTTAAAATCTGGATCAGGACGTTGCTCCAAACTCAATGAAAGAGCCAAGAAAAAAATGGTCAGAGAGGCTACCAAGAGGCCTACAGCAACTCTGAAGCAGTTGCTTAAATGTATGATAAAGAGTGGTCATTGTGTGCATGTGACAACAATATCACAAATTCTCCACAAATGTGGCTTGTATGGGAGGGCTGCCACTTCTCAAGAAAGGCCACATGCAGTCACAACTGTTATGGTCAGATGAGACAAAAATTGTATTATTTGGCCTCAACACCAAACAATGTGTCTGACGCAAATTCATCCAAATAAAACCATTCCTACAGTAAAACATGGAGGTGGTAATATCCTGGTATGGGGATGTTTCTCTGCAGCAAAGACTAAAGCACTTGTCAGGATAGAAGGAAAAATGGATGGGGTAACACTCTGTCATATTCTTGAGAAAAATCTGCTGCCCTCTACCAATAGGAAGGAAGTTTACCTTCCAACATGAAAATGAACCAAAGCACACAACAAAAATGACCACACACTGGTTGAAGAAGAAAAAGGTGAATGTTTTTGCATGGCCTAGTCAGGGCCCAGATTTGTTTTGTTCTGTTTCGTTTCATACGAAAATTAATTTGTATTTCGTAATTCATGTCCGAAATTCAATTTGAAAATACGAATTTTCGTTAGATTTGTAAACTTTTCGTAAAATAATGAAAGTTCGTTATGATGAATTTATCATTATGAGGGGCTCCCACCATCACTGCGCTGTGCTGACTTCCTCTGATTGGTGAACAAAACACCAGTCACGTTTCTGTTGTAACGGAATTTGGATCCAAAATTCCGAAATTTGTTAACGAAATTTCATATTTTGTATAAAATTCGTAAGCATAGAAATTCCCATAGGGTTCCCACCATCCCTGTGCTGAGTTCCCAGGTCTGTACACCTGCTGTGTCCATTATGAGGGGTTCCCACCATCCCTGTGCTGAGTTCCCGGGTCTGAGTGTACACCTGCTGTGCCCATTATGAGGGGCTCCCACCATCCCTGTGCTGTGCTGACTTCCTGGGTTTTTAACTTTTAGGTCCGCTAACTTTTCGTAATAATTACGAATGTTTGGAATTTGGATCCGAAATTTGTAAACGAAATTTCGTAATTTGTACAGAATTCGTATGCATAAAAATTAGTATTTCGGATTCGTACGAATGTACGAATTTCTGGAAATTCGTACGAATTTTCGATTCGTACAAAACGAATCGCACATGTCTAGAAGACTGCAGTCCATGAACGGTCACCATCAAATTTAACTGAACTTAAGCAGCTCTGCAAAGAAAAGTGGGCAAATATTGCAAAGTCTAGATGTGCAAAGTTAGTAGAGACATATCTCAACAGACTAATGGCTGTAATTAAAGCAAAAGGTGGTTCAACAAAATTCTGACACTAAGGGTTGATCCTTTTTCCAACTCAATGATTATTTTTAGATTTTTTTTCTGACATGTTGTAAATACAGCTGGATAAAACAAAAACGGTGTCTGTCTTCATTTTAGGCTGCAATACAAATTTGGATTATTTATCAGGTAAGCTTTATTATAGGCTTACCTGTAGGTACAAGTGCCAAAAGTAAGCAGAATTGAAAGAATATGGAGGCTGCCATTACTGAAATACTTTACACGTGTTCTTTCACTTTTCACCCACATAATTGGTTAAGTGATGACAAATTGTTTATTTCAAAGTCAAACATTTACATTCATTTTTGTAATTAAGTGCATGTTAGAGGATAGATCCATTTGTGTACCTATATGTATTTTTTATGTATTTATGTGTATTTTGAGAATGTTTTGTATTTTTATGAATGACTTGCAGATTGTTTTTTAAAGTATGTAAGATTTTTTGTAAAAACATAATAAAAAACAATTTAAAACAAACATTTGCAACGAGTTTTTACAATAAATAGCATAATAAATGTGAACGAAATTCATTTATTTTACAATTGGCTGTTTAATAAATAGAATTTTGTCTAAAAATGTTATATACATACTTTTCTATTTACAAACTTATATCACAAAGTGTTATTTGTCAAAGAACAATCAGCTCCAATTTGTAACAATTTAAAAATCTTAGTTCATACTGTTCTAGAGCTGATGAAAGATAAGATCTGGTGGATCACCATGGGTGATTGAACAACGTTGTTGCAATGTTTAAGCCTTTTTCCATCACATGCTTAGCTTGAATTGCTTAGCTTTGTGACAGATTTACTATAAGCTAATTGAAATCAAAAAGCAGATATCATATATCATATAGTAAGCTGTTTAGCCAAAGGCGATATTTGAAACAACTTAGTATAAGGCTATAGAACAGTAAGGAGTGGTTTGTTTTCTACATAGCTTACAAGGCATCACAAATCACGGTTTATATATAATATTTACACAAGATACACTTTTTTTTACTGAAAGTCGCAAATTCCTTTTTTAATAAATATCAATGTATTTTAAGTAATATTAAATCTGAACTCTAGGCAGATCTAAAAGACAAAAGACATGCCAGTGTATGGACGTTGCTCAATGCGTTCATGTCTTGCATGTTGAAAGTTGTTAGTGTTAGAAGTCCATGACTCCATGAAGTAGACTGGAACTTTCAGGGAGCAACCTTCAACATTTAAGGTTCCTCATATCTTCTTTTCATCTTCATATATTATGCACATGATATACTGGAAGCTCATATTTACGCTTCCGCCGACCAGCCAGAAACTGTCAGTAGAAAAATAGAGTCGGCATATGTAAGTAACATAAATGGCTTCCCCCATATTCATACATAATAACAAGCTATGGAGCAAATCATGAATTTTAACACATTAGCGCACACTGAAAGGGTGGAGGTTATTTGCTCAAACTACATGGTGCAAAATCTACTATCTAGTGCAGCTATAGAAAAAAAGTCAGCTTCCAGGTTTTATTGCCAAACTTTGATTGAATAAGCCAAAGTTACAAGCTGATTGGCTACAATGCACAGCTGCATCAGATTCTGAGTGCTGCAGTTTTAGTCAATCTGCCCTGGTTACATACATAAAACATTTTCACTAGTTAGTTAACATTTAACAGTTATAGTTCAGGTTAGTTTAAGTTAAAGGGATCGTGTTTTTTCACCTTAATGGATCCTTTTAACACCCCCCAGGCCCCCCCGGTTTTACTTACCTGAGCCCCGAATTTCCATCGGCGTGTCCCCGTCGTCCCTCTCTCCGCGGGTTCCCGGCTCTTGATTGATAGATTGATAGCAGCCATTGGCTCCTGCTGCTGTCAATCAAATTCGGCCTCTATGGACGTCAAATGCTGGACCCAGGAGCGTGCCCGCAAGGTAACCCCCTCGGGAGAGCGCTTCTCCAAGGGGGTTATCTAATACGGGGAGGAGCCGCAAAAGCCGGCAAGGGACCCCAGAAAAGGATGTTTGGGGACACTCTGTGCAAAACGAGCTGCCCAGTGGAGGTAAGTATGACATGTTTGTTATTATTTTTTTTTTTAAATGATCCTTTAGTATTACTTAATTAGTGTAAACTCTAAAATATATGTAAACTACCATCAATGAAATCTCATTACTGATTTACCAAATAATTTGAGCAATGTAAATTATCACTGATGTGCTCCTGTTTTATTTTTTTTAATAACAAACATGTAACACACATTACGTAAACGGGTGACCCCGCCCTCCTCTGAAACCCTGGGAAAGCCATAGGGAAGTCCCTATGCGTCAGAGGGGGGCGGGGTCACCGGGTGGCCCCGCCCTTCATTATATAAGAACTTTCACCTGAACAGAAGCATCACACAGCTGAAGACTCATTGAGCATTGAGGCTGATCGTGCGGAGGATGAAGCGGAGAAGAAGAAGCCGGAGGAAGATGCAAGACGAGAAGACCGGAGGAAGAAGCGGAGGAAGATAGAGGAAGAAGCGGGGGAAGAACAAGATGGAGGAAGAAGAAGAACACCAAAGGAAGACCAGAAGAAAGAAGATGGAAGAAGAAGCGGGGAAAGAAGAAGACATTAATAAAGGAATTGTCAAAAACCGTCTCTTGTCTTTTTTTTAATTTTTGACACTTTTTGTGTGAAATGTACCCCATTACCAATTCACACGGGGGGGGGGGGGGGCGAGATCTGGGGGTCTTCCAGATTCCGATAAGCCCCCCGCCCGCAGACCCCCACAACCACAGGGCAAGGGTTGTGGGGATGAGGCCCTTCTCCCCATCAACATGGGGACAAGGTGCCTTGGGGGGCTACCCCAAAGCACCCTCCCAATGTTGAGGGCATGTGGCCTGGTATGGTTTAGAAGGGGGGGCGCTCTCTCATTCCCCTCTCTTTTCCTGTGGCTGGCCAGGTTGCATGCTCGGATAAGGGTCTGGTATGGATTTTGAGGGGGACCCCTACGCCATTTTTTTTTTAAATGTTGGCACAGGGCTCCCCTTAATATCCATCCCAGACCTGAAGGGCCTGGTATGGAATTTGGGGGGGGGGCACGATTTTTTTTTTATTTTGGTGTGGGGGTTCCCCTGTGGGGAAATCCCATGCCGTTTTTATCAATGAACTTTTATGTGTATTGCCGGACCGACAAATCATTATAGCCGCGAGTACTTTTAAATTACTTTTTTTCATTCTTTAGAAATGTTATTTTGCTGTCAGACTGTTCTTAACACGGGAAACATGCGCCACTTTACAGGCATACTACAGACATCCCCCAGGTACGAAATTTAAAGGAATATTATACTTTTATTGTTTCACTTTAGGCATTATTAAAATCACTGCTCCCAAAAAAATGGCTGTTTTAAAAAACTTTTTTTGCATTCATACATGTCTCCTGGGGCAGGACCCAGGTCCCCAAACACTTTTTATGACAATAACTTGCATATTAACCTTTAAAATGAGCACTTTTGATTTCTCCCATAGACTTTTAAAGGGTGTTCCGCGGCTTTCGAATTTGCCGCAAACACCCCAAATTGTTCGCTATTTGGCGAACGGGCGAACAGCCAATGTTCGAGTCAAACTCATGTTCGACCCGAACATAAAGCCCATCCCTAGTTTACACACACAAATCCCTGTGCTGTCTCTTGTGAACACAATCACACATAGCCAGCGGCGATTGCGCCCAACGGTAACGCACATCGGGTCCCCTCGCCGTGCAGCGGGCGCGCATGTGCCCTCTGGCGGCTCTTTAAGGGGATTTGCCCAGGCTCTTTAACGGGTTTTGCCCAGGAGAGCCATTCTGCAGCAGTATATCTACGTGAGCCGGTCGGGAACCGGTTATCCCATCCTCCAGGTCGTTTATAAATAAATTTAATAGAATTGGTCCCAGGACAGAACCCTGGAGGACTCCACTTCCCTGACCATTCTGAGTACTCCCCATTTATCACTACTTTAAACAAACTTTCCTGTGGATTTCTGTACAAAGGCCATAAACTTGTATTGCATACACACGGCAGGACTTTTTAGGCAACAAACACGAACGCAGTGACGTTTCAACGTACTGACGACACTTCAAAAGAGGACGTTCAATTCTACGGCGCCACCCTTTGGTCAACTTCTGTACTGTTGTCTGATCGTTTGCATTGGTTCTGAGCATGCGTGTTTGTATGGTTTTGTGTACACACGATTGGACTAGCCGACGTAGGACTTTTGTTGCCGCCAAGTTTGTCTGTTCGCACAGCCAACATTTGTCCGATGAAAACTGAAAAAGTTTGTTCGATGGAGCATACACACGGTCGGATGTTGCCTTAAAACAGCAAATTTGCATATTTGTTGTCAAAAAGTCTGATCGTGTGTACGGGCCTTAAAAGTGGATTTCATGAGCAAAAAGAGACAGCTTGTGATATGTATAGCCTGCTAAATTCATTTTGTCATGGGATATTCTGAATGCTGCAAATTACAGTTGGAAGGCAATAAACATATACGTTACATTAGGACTGTATTGGTACAGCAATGATAAATCGTGCTTTAGTTCTGTAAAATAGTTAAAAAAAAAAAATCATCCAAACTTACCATACAACAAAGGATCAAAAGCAAAATCGTTCCTGCTATTACCCCCAGGCAGACAAGTATGATACCCCAGCTAGCCAAATCCTCATATTCACTTGCCACTAAAATATCAATAAACAAAATTAGCATAAATAAATAAGAGTGGTTAAAGGAGATAAGAGACATACATTCAGAGACTTAGGAGGCATGCAGCCAAAAAGCTGCAGGAAAAGTTAGAAAAGATAATGAAAACAGTTGATTGGAAATTATGATAGATTAAAGAAGAACTATAGGCAAAACTTTTTTTATTCATTTTGGATAGAGCAAGGGAGGGTTATAACCCCAATCCGATTTTTGTTCGCCATCTGAGTCCCATTTCAGAGAGTTCTCTTCACTTCTTGTCCCATAGCCAAACAGGTAGGCCCCTTTCACACTGGGGCGTTTTTCAGGCGCTACAGCGCTAAAAATAGCGCCTGTATAGCGCCTGAAAAAAGCGGGTCCTTTCACTCCAGTGTGAAAGCCGGAGGGCTTTCACACTGGAGCGGTGCGCTAGCAGGACGGTAAAAAAAGTCCTGCTAGCAGCATCTTTGGAGCGGTGAAGGAGCGGTGTCTATACCGCTTCTACCCATTGAAATCAATGGGATAGCGTGGAAATACCGCTGGCAAAGCGCCGCTGGCAAAGCGCCGCTGCAGCGATGCGTTGCAGGGGGTTTTAACCCTTTTTTTGGCCGCTAGCGGGGGTTAAAACCACCCCGCTAGCGGCCGAATACCGCTGCTAAAACTACGGTAAAGCAGCGCTAAATTTAACGCTGCTTTACTGCCGACGCCCGCACCGCTCCAGTGTAAAAGGGGCCGAAGTGAGTAGAAATTCCTGCAAATTAAGGAAATTCCTTGGGGACCTCCAGGTCACAGAACTAGTGTCCCCATTGGAAGATTTCACCTGTATTACTGTTCTGGAGACAACCTCAAATTTGGGATTTTCTTTTATGTTCACTTTCATTGATAATGTTAAACAGGACAAATGGAGAGGGTGAATCTCCCTAATGGGGACACAGACAACAATAAAAACTGACAGGGGGGCTAATCCCTCTGCACTCTAAAACTAAAAAATAAATAAAAAAAATGTTTTGCCTTTAGTTATACTTTAAATCTGAAATCCAAGCAGACATAAAAAAAAAAAACACAATTTAATACAGTCAATCAGGAAATGCTTTTTTAAATGTAACTACAGTAACTACAGTTAGAGGGCTGTTTATACAGTAGACCATTCATTGGATGAATGTCACACACGTTCATGCAGGCTGCACAAATTCTGGTCAAAATTTCAGTAATAGATTCATTCCTTTGATCATTACCTTCATCTACTGGCCAAGATGTGGTATTGTTTTCTGAAATACCTACATGAAAAAATATACCCCATTTTGGCCACTGATGGAACTGACAATCATAAAAATTAATCTATTACAGAAATTACGGCCAAATAGGCCAGAACTTCGGGAAGAGGTGAACAGTGCTGGACCATACTGGAATAAGGATTAGGGTAAGTAACAAAGCCTCTTCAACTACCTCTTAATAACAAGCATTTAACCCTTGCAGTATGGGGGAGCCCCAATGCAAGGATATTTCTGTGTTCCAGCCCAGAGTTCTGTTTTATCACAGACCATACATGGACTTGTAGTGCTAAGGAAGAGAGGACGTGTCTAGCAAGGGCTAAGTTTACCTTTTCATGCAGAATTTAATTTTTTATGATAAATGGAAACCATTTGTAATGTCTTTTATGCCCAAGCCATCCCAATGTACTTATCTCTCACGTGCCTAGCCTGTGGCAGCTTTGAATCTGCACCTCTCTGTTAAAAAAAAAAAAAAAATACATCTTAGCCCATCACTTCCTGTAGCAACCTGTGACCATCCAGGATGCTTTATATCCCATCAGACACTGCCCTACTGCATCACAGATTAAGGCCTATTTTATCTCTCTGGACCACACCTCCCTCATTACTATACAACCTCTTTTCTAATTTCCACCCACTTTCTTACTTCTTCCTTCAAGGTGTCCATAAACGGTACAATCAATAGGTTGCCCTACAAGTGCAAAGTAGCTGATGAGACATTTTGGCGTGCTGCCATTTGCATGTTTTTTATACTGTGCGCATTTGTCATATGTTTTTCATGCAGCACAATGCATGCTTGCTTCCGCGTTTGAGGTCCCATTAACAATTAATGGCACCAAAACATTTTAGGTGTATAAGGTGGGCCATACACTATACAATCTGATTGTACAATTTCTGTGCAATCTTCTTTAGATTTACCCCTTATCCAATCGGGTAGGCAATCAGATTGTATATTGCTTTACAGATTTCCAGGGAGACACTGCTTTCAATAATACAGCTATACTCTACATAGGCTGTTATGTAATCGCTCAGCTCCTGCACACTCTGCCAAATGAACGATCCATACAAAAAAAAGGTAAGGCACGAAATGATACATCAGTATAGGAAGACACTGGATATGTTTTCAAGGATAACAGTGCTCACTGAAAATGTCTGCATGTAACTACAGAGGTGGAGGGGGAAGGCAGGTGCAGGGTGTGTTTTAATGGGGTCAGCTGCTGAAGTACTTTCTTCAAATGGTTTTCACGTCCCAAATTACAAGATACTAGGAAGTCATGGAGGTGTTTTCCATACGAGAAACTGGAGGCTGAGGTAAATCTGCCCTAGAACATAGAAAAAGCTTTTTATTTTCTGCAACAAAGGTACAATAATGGTATAATGGCATGTAGGGGATTTAGAAAAAAAAGTGAACTGAACTGTTAACGCCTCTCTCAACACTAATCCTGGAGCTAAGCCTGATCCTCACCATTTAGTAGCCTCATGCGAGACCCTCCACTGGGCAGTAAGGCTCTAATGATGGACTATCCAATAGCGGAATATGGGCAGAGCTTGTCTTATATTCAATGCCAAATTTGAAGCCTAGGTACAATGGGATTGAGGGACTTTCCAGGGGCACAAAGAAATCTACTTTAACTTTAACTTAAAATAGATGTATTATATATTGTACGCATATATAAACGTTTACCTGGTGGCATTGTTATATTTGTAGGCAATGAGGTGTTGACTGCAATAAGGACAATTGTAATATTTCCTATATGATATGCAGTTGTTCCATTTACAGGGACTGTAGTGTTAATACTGATTGTCCCAGGTTTGGTGGTGTTTGGGATTTGACTGCTGGTCACTAGTCCTCTGATTGTTTTGGTAATAGTAGTTGAGCTTTCAGTGATATTAACATGTCTTCTTATTGTTGTTGTGCTGACTGTTGCATTGACCGCCTTCTGTGTTGTTTTGTTGGAAATAATTACACCTATGTGACTAGATGATGTTATTAAAGGTTTGTTTGTTGTATCTTCTGGTGATGTTGCTTCTCCTTTTTGAATGGCGACTGTAGAAGCTTTGCCAGCTGTTTGGCTAGTGATATTTGTAGTTGAACCCATAGTTATGTCTTTTGCAGCTCCTATGCCTGGAACAGTTGCCTTGCTAATTGCTATAGTAACAATACCTGCTGTTGTTGTTTTAGATGCTCCTACAGTAGTTTTACCAGTGACACTCACAGAGTCCACTTTTTTGGTTGAGACCTCCCCAACTAGTGCAACGGTACCTTTTGCATCTGTCGTACTGTGCAAAGTCACATTCTTCTCAGGTTGCATTGTTGACCCTTTTATAAGTTCCAAGGTGCTCAGTAGTATAGATTTTGTAGTTGTAGTTTGTGTTGTTGTTGATGTTTTTTCCATTGTAGCTGTTTTTGTTTCAGTTGGAAAAACATTTTCAGTCACTTGAAAACTTGAGGAAGGTAAAGAAACTTTAGTAACCTCAGTGATTGCCTCAGCTGTAACTTTTGTTAATGGAGATGTTTGCGCTACTGTTGTACTTATAGTTGTTGGAACTCCAGATGGTGTTTGCCTCGTGTGTGCAAAATCTGCAGTTGAATCGGTAGTATGCATTGCCATTTTAGTCTCTGAGAAGTTTCCTTTCTTGACAGCTGGCTCTGTTTGCTGGACGGGAGGTATTTTTGAGGATCCTGCTAAAACACTTGTAGTCATTTTCTCAAAGGCTTTTAAAGTTGTTGCCTGCTTTGCAGATATTGTATTTTCAGTAGATATGGGAATGTCTGCAACAAAAGTTGCAGTTGTTGTAGTTGACAGCCCTCTTGTTGAACTACCTGTAGGAATTGTTGACCTCACTGCTGCAGTAGGAGTTGTGAATGCCTCAAGCACTTGTGTTGTCTTCTCTTGTGTGCTTTCAGTAGTTGATTTTGATGTTATGATGGATTCAGCAGTGTGTGTTGCCAATGAAGTGTTGATTGCTGGTGCTGGTGTTACAGTGTCCATTGACAGCTGCACAGTAGTAATATCACTTGTAAAAGGTCCTTTAGGTTCAGTGGTTGTGGATTTGTATATCCCTGTGGTAAACATTTTGGTAGGGTGTGCTTCCAAAGTAGCATTGGTTGTTGGTGCTGACATTGAAGTTCCAGCTGTAAGAGGTGCTTTTGATTTAACATATAGAATTTTGGTTGTTTTTACTGTTGTAATGTATTCTGTCGAAGAAGCTACTTTAGTGGTGCTAATGGTTGGTGCTGTTGTAGCAGTGTCAGGGGCCAATGATGAGGTAGTTTTATCAGTGGTAAAAGGCATTATAAATGCGGTAGGTAAAGTTTCAGCTATTTTTGAAGCTGTATTTGACTCCGCTGTATGTGATATTGTGGTAGTATTGGTTGTTTCTTTTAATGTAGTAGTTTCAGGTGTAATGGGAGTGTTAAGTGTAGTGGCTGTACTCACTACAGTTTGCCCTCCTTTAGTACCACTGGTTGTCGATGTTGATGTGTCTGGTGTGGTAGTAGTTGCAATTGTTATTTCAGTGGCTTTAATATCTGTTGCTTTTGCTGTTGAAATTGATTCAAAAGTTTGCAACATTTTAGTGGTTTTAGTTGTTGATACTGAAGTAACAGGGCCAGCTGCCATTGCTGTTGTGGTATTTTTAAACGTGGGAGGTGTTTTGGGTTCAGTAGTCATGAATTTAGTTGTCTTCTGTGTTGTACTAGATTCAGTGGTTTGTAATCCCATAGTAGTATTGGATGACGGTGCTGATGTAGAAGTGACAGTTGCCTGCACTGTCGTAGTATTTCCTGCTGTCGGAACTAATTCAGGTTTGCTAGATTTGACTGACTCTGTTGTTGCAGTTGATTCAGATGATTGTACTTTTATAGTTGTTGGTATAATTGTGTCACTGCCAGCGGTCAATCTTGGTGTTGTTGTGCCAGCTATGGGAGCTTCTTTTGAAGTAAGTACTGGAGTCTTATAGGTAGTCTCCATAGTGGATCTTGGTAATATTGTGGTTATTTTACCAGGATGCATTTTTAGAGTTGTTTCAGTTTCTCCCTTTGATATAATTCCTGTAGTTGTCTCTGTAGTTATTCCCATGGTAACATTTGCTGTTAAAATCGTCACATCCAATCCTTTGGTACCTTTCTCTGGCTTGGTTACCTCTTCTGGAGTGAAGGTTATTGTCGGTTGTGCTACCGTACTAATAACACTAATTCTATCGCCTCTGCTATCTGTGCTCAAGCTTGCTGTTACTGTTTCTGTATGAGTACTTGTTATTATTGTTGTTGTATTTGCCTCAATCAAAGGTGTCATTTTAGATGATAGGGCTCCAGTGGTAGTTTTTGTGTGTTCCATTGTGGCAGCTCCCTTTTCAACTCTGGTAATTTTTACACCTTCAGAAATTGTTGTTCCTGTTATTTCTTTTGTTATGTCTTTGATGGATTCTTTGGTTGTTGTTCCAGGTACAGCCGTGCTTTTTGTAATATTTATCGATCTTTCTTTTGATGATCCTAAATGTGATGCAGGTGATGCTAAAATTTCATCTCTCACAGTCATACCTATTTTTTTCATCACTGTAGTAGAGCTTACATCTGCCGTTGTACTCTTTATTGTTGTAGGCTCTTTGTACTCTCCTGTAGTTGATGAATTTGTAACTTCTTTATGTAAACTAAATGTTGCTTTGATGGATGTTATCTTTTCTGTTGTACCCTGTGTTGTGGAACCTTCTTTACTCAGAGTCACTACTTCATTAGCGGGTTTTGAATTGGTAAATATCATTGTTTCTGATGTCTTCTGACTAGGTTCAGATAGCGTTGTATCTTCTTGAGTTCTTTGATTTTCAGGAGTTGTTTCTTGTGTTGCTTTTATAGATATTGTTTTAGCTAATTGAGAGCCAACAGTAACATTTGTAGTTTCTGCTGTAACTGTTAACGTACCTTTAGATGTTCCAATAGTTCCTGAAAATGTTTCCATAGATACTCTTGCTGGTGTTGTAGAGGTTGAAGCCCCAGTAAGCTCTTTGGTTGCAGGTGGACTTGTAGCTCTGAAAGGTTTGTCAGCAAAGGGTGTATTTGTCTCTACATCTGCACTTATTGTACTATCCTGTTTTGTCCCAGTATTTACTGGTGTTTTAAGATCAGTGGTGGCTGCTAAAGCTTGGGCTGTTGTAAATGAGGTTGATAAAGTTGATGTTCCTTTATATTCTGTTGGCAAATCTACAACCATTGTGCCTGTTGCCTTACTAATATCCCTACTGGTTGGAATCATACTTGTTGGTCCAGTTAGAACCTCTGTTGAAAGTATTGTGATGGTATTTACAGTAGTCTCTACTTGTTTCTCTGTTGTTTCTTCGAATGGGTTTGTTGTAAGATCACTCACACTTTCACTAGTGATTGTAAATGGTTTGGTACTGTATCCTTTTGATGACTGTGTAGTCGTTGGCAATGTGGTTTCTAAATCTGTTCTATAGGATTGCTCTTGCAAAGTGGTGAATTCTGTAAATTGCTTTGGACTGATTACCTCTGTTCCTTTACTTTGCGTTGTTTCATCTTTTGTGGTCACTGTAGGACTGATCTCTTTTTGTTGTGAAATTGGTTCAGTTGCACCTTTTGTTCCAGAACTTGTGACTGTTTTTTCTGTAGCTGGTGTACTCTCTGACTCTGTAGCACTTTCTTGTGTTGATGTCATAAAAGTTTGTACCGTAGCTGTAACAGTATTATTTTCAGAGGTGGGGGCTGTCGTTATTCCAGCTTCTGCCTGTGTTCCTGGTGTTGTGGCCTGAAGTGGTGGTGTAGTAATTTTAGTCATAAATAAATGTGAAGGTGTACTACCTAGACTTCTACCTGTTGAAATTGTTGCAGCATCTGTAGATGTTGAAATCACTGTTTGCTTAGTTTTTCCAACCTCTTCTGCCACTGTAGACCATAAGGAAGAAACTGTGCTACCTACAGTTGGTCCTATATAGGATGTAGTTACAACATCACTGACTGCTGTTAAAGCTTTTATAGTCATTTTTGTATCAGATGTAGCAGCTGTTGATAAACTTGTTGACTCTTCTACAGAGGTGACTACAGTGACCTTTGTTACATCTGTTGACAAAGTACTTGCCAAGGTCGACATATTCTCAAAATGGGTGTCTGATGTAAGTTTTGTACTTTGTGTATTTTGTGTTTTAATATCGTCTGTGACTGCTTGGGTTGTTGCAGAATCTATAGATGTTTGTGATTCCTGTTTAATTGTTACTGTTGTAGATAATGTTGTTTCTTCTTTTGATTTTACTGTATCTTCAGTTCTTCCTACCACAGATGACCATGGTTTTGCTATTGAAGATGTCCCTGTACTTGACATGGTTGAAGCATCTATGGAAGTTGCTGTAGTTGTTTCTTTGGATGTAAGAGCTGTAGTTTTGCTGTCGATTGATTTTGTACCCTGAGTTGTGATTTCAGAAGCTGTTTTTGTAGTGGTTCCTTGGATGGTGGAATATAGGACTGTTGATGTAGCTTTTGTATAGTTTCCTAATGGTATTGGAGTTGTAGTGCCTAAAAATGAGGTAACAGCCTTCGTAGCTTTGTCTGTGGTTGCAGAATGTATTGATGTAGTTGAGCTTTCTGTAGCAATTCCTGTGGTAACCAGTGCAACAGCTTTGGTTACTGCTGAGGTTTTACCCTCTGTAACTCTCTCTATTGTAGAGGTAACAGCTGATGAACTTTCTTTTGATTTTCCACTAGTAGATGTCCACGAAGATGGTGTTGTCGCATCTTGCGAAGTGTTAAGGAAAATGGATGAATGTAAAAAATTGAAAGGAACACATTACTACAAATGAACAATTCTTAAAGATATAATATTCACAATACATTTTTCTCTAGACTTGCAAAGCCAGTCAACTTCATATCACCATATTGTTAAAGTATAACAATTTATTTTTCATTAGTTTGTATTGTTTTAAGAAAACACAGAAAATGACAGGCAATCATTTAAGATAAAGGCACAGGTAAGACACATTAAGAGAACTGTGGAGAAAAACTTGTGCATAAAGAACAGCATACTCTGTCATTAAAAAAAGAGCTCTACACAGCACAATTCTTTATAGAAACCCTAAATATTTCACCCATTTGGCTTCATCACGGGGGGTGCTATGCTAAGTCCTTGCGATATCAGTAAAATAAATCCTATCAGGATAACTACAATATATATACATATTCCAGATATTATAACCAGAAGGAAGTAAGACCTTGAATTTGAGTCTCAAAGGCATTCAGAATAAGCATTTGGTTAACAAAAGAAGGAAAGAAGGCATGGAGTAAAGAAAAAAGAGGGTGAGATGAGAGAGTATTAAAGGAGCTAGTTCAGACATGCCCTACCAGGTGGCCCCCTCCAGTGCCGGACCACACACTCCATCGCCGTCCCACCATTAGTCTGTGCATTGCAAATATCAATATCAAGGATCCCAAATTTTATCAAATTTGGATTGTCTATGTAGTAAAATACTAGCCAGTTTCTCATTGGATCATAATCCATAAAACTTTGTTTTTGGCAGCAGCTATTGAACAACAGAGGATTTACATGCCTTAGCGATTTTCAAAAAAAATATTAAGAATATCAGTGTCTGGGTATGTTTAGATACATCTACTGCTGGTTCATTCAAGACCACCACCCTTGCATTTTTAGGTATGTTAACTGTTACTATGGTATAAATGAGCATTAATATTCTAATCCAAAACCACCCAACCTTACAACCTTGGCACTTGTCCACCAAACATTGAACATGATGCTCTCCTGTCTGCAACCACAAAAGCAGAAGGAGGATGAAAGAAGAACAACTTTAAACCAGTTAGCTCATCACTAAATGTTATACACTGCTCATGAACTTATTAAAGGCAATGGATAATATTTAAATAATTTCCTCTTACTGATGGATTTAGGAAATGTAAAACAAATTTATATCAACATAGATGTTATCAACAAAAAGATATGGCAAATTATATATTTCTTATTATCTCTTGCATATAATACAAACATAATCTATACAGTGTAATATGTTACTCTTTTCTGGTTATGTTAACTGAAATTGTAAAAAAAATTGTAGTATTTGTAGCATTGGATTACTTACTTATATATTTGGTGAAGATTTCCCTCTACAAAAAAAAAAGAAAAAAAAAAAAAAGTTTAGGTCTAGACATAACACTTTATAGTAACATAACAAAGTAGATGTGACTATTCCTATAGAGGTACCTAGAAAATATGCTTTCAAGCAGATCTCTCTCTGCGTATAATATTGAAAAAAATGTAAAACAAATCCCAGACTTTTAGATTGCCTTTTTGCTCCTGATATATCTCCTATTGCTTTGTACCCAGGGACAGAGTCAGGTGAAGCTAAATATGAATCTCTGCATTAAGGCGGTTAAACAGCATTTAGCTAAACGTGTGTGGCTGTCTGCTTATAGCACTGTTGTGATCTTCACTAATTAGGTTCAGGGCAGGTTCACAGAACACAACTAAATTTCAGATGCCGAACCTGAACCCCGTTTAAGTCAGTGGAAGCTGAATGTTGAAAAAAAAAATCTGTAAAAACAATGGGCGTTTTCCAGACTAATAAGAAAAAGATTGCCAAATAAATTGTATGGGGTTATTTTTCTTTAACAGACTTGCCAAAAACTGTGTCTGTTTCTATTGACTATTTTTTTTTTTTTGAATGAGTATGATTATTATGTACCCCTTGCTTATTCACACAGGGGCATTATCTGGGGGCTGATAAGCCCATCCAACCACAGAACCCCACAACCACTGGGGCAGGGCTGTGGGGAAGAGGTCCTTGTCCCCATCAACATGGCAAGGTCCCTCCCCATGTTAAGGGCATGTGGCCTAGTATGATTCAGGAAGGGCTGCAGACTCACCCACCCCTTTCCTGGCCTGCATGCTCAGATATGGGTCTGCTGTGGATTTTTAGGGGGGACCCTATGTCAGGATAGTCATGCCAGTGGACAAGATAGCTCCTCTGGACAGACTTCTGTTCAAAGGGTAATACATGTTCCCTGTCATGCTTGCAGTAATTGGGCACTGGCTAATGCCTTGGCTTGCCTCCTGACCACTGCTTCTGCCTGCTCCATTTGCTACTGTTCCACTGATCAGTTTGTGACCTGGCTTGTACCTTGACCATGCTCCTGCCTGTGCCCATGTACCTGATCTGTCTTGCCAGTGTATGACCCGGCTTGCCTGACTCTGCTATTCCTCCTGCTGTGGCCAAGACCTACCTGTCTACCCGCTGTGCCTAATACCCATTGTCTGCTACCAGTATACACCTCACCTGCCTGCTATTGTCAGTACCAGCCTTCTTCGGCCTGCTGCTCACCAGCTGCCCCCCTGCATAACTGCTTCATTATAGACCTCTGGTGACTACCCTGCCTGGCGTGGACACCTGCTCTGCTAACAAGGCTTAAAGGCACTCATGCCACTCTGCACTCCTGCGCCTTCTGTTCACACTATCAGAGGCCCGGAGTCAGAGGTGTAAGAGAGGCCTTTCTCATCATATCAGGCTCTGCTACCAAGTATGTGTCACCCCATGCTTTTTTTAAAATCCATACTAGATCTGAATGGTCTGGCAGGAATTATTGGCGGAAGACCTTTTTTTAGTGCAAACTCTGGCATTTGTTTACATTCCACTGTTGGCCAGTCATCCCTGGATGACAGCTGAATGTGTGAGGTGGGAATGAGTCACGATTGTTAAGACGCCTGCAGCTGCCGGCTTTCTAACAACCAGCCAGAGTGGAAGCTGTCACATTTAACAGTGGTCTGCCACCAGAGGTTCCAACACAGCTGAACACCAATTTAGTTTGACTGATTGCTGAGCCTCCGAACAACAACATTTCAGACAAACTTAGATTAGCTCATCCCTATAAAGTATCATACAATTCATACTTCATTGCCTCTGGCAGGGAAAACAATAAGGTAAATTAATTAAAATAATAGACTGTTTACTTTTGTACAGCAGAGACTGTTATTGTGTGATATTTTTAGTTAATAGATAATAATCAGCATTCTTATTATTCAAATAAGACAATATCAAATAATTCTTTGTAGCTGATCATATTAAAGACTATTTACCTGTTGAGCTTCCATTCTTCCAAAATCAACCCCTAAAAACAGCAAATACAGAAGGTCAGTATGTATATTTGTACAATTTTAATACTATATTGTGCACACTTGTAAAAATAAAACATTAAGGCAGGAAAGCCATTAAAGTACAATACTGCTATGAATACTATACATTTTCTTCTGGGCTCTCTGTCATCTCTAGAAACCGCTGTACCTTTTGCGATTAATGTTGCTGTATGTTCAGTCAAGTTTGTCATGCTCGGTTTCGTGGGAATTCTTTTTTCATGTTCTAAAGATTTTTTTGTGGAATTTCCTAAAGTCATTGTTGCAAATCCTGTAGCTGCTTCCACTAATGGTTCAGTAGATTTTGCCATCTTTACAGTATGTGATGATGACATGCTTTGTTTAGATGTTTCTGATGTCTGTCTTGTGGATAGTGTTTTTGTAGAAGCAGATGTTGAGTTCATTGAAGAAACATGTGTAGAAGTTGATATCGGTGTTGCTGTGGCAGATTCTGTAGAAGATAATGTTTCTGATGTCCCTACTGTTGTTGGTGTTGTAGATGTTGGAACCATTGAAGAAACAAGCATAGATGGTAAAATCGGTGTTGTTGTAGAAGTATGTTTTGGGTCCTTTGAAGAAACATATGTAGACATAAGTGATGGAAAAGAAGAAGATGTTGAGTCTGTTGATGAAACATGTGCAGACGTTAATATTGGTGTTGCTGTAGAATTAGATGTTAAATCTGAAACATGTGTAGAAGCTATTGGTGTTGCTGTAGAGGTAGATGTTGATTCCATTGAAGAAACATACTTTGATATCAGTGTTGCTGTAGAAGCAGATGTTAAGACTGTTGATGATACCGGAGTAGATGTTGCTATCGATGTTTTTGTAAAATTAGATGTTGACTCTATTGGCGTAGATGTTAATGTTGGTGTTGATGTATGCGTAGATATTAAATTTGTTGAAGAAACATGTGTAGATGCCATTGGTGTTGCTGAAGAAGTAGATGATGGTTTCATTGAAGAAACATGTGTTGATATCAATGTTGCTGTGGAAGTAGATGTTGGTTCGGTTGCTGAAACATGTGTAGAAGTTGATATTGGTGTTGCTGTAGAGAGTGATGCTGATTCCATTGAAGAAACATATGGTGATGTTAATGTTGTTGTTAAAGTAGATTTTGAGTCTTTTGAAGAAACATGTGAATATGTTGATATATGTGTTGTTGTAGAAGGAGATGCTGTGTCCATTGAAGAAACATGTGTTGATGTTAATATCTGTGTTGCTAAAGCAGATTCTGCAGATGATAATATGCTTTGAGTCGGATTTTCTGATGTCTCTGAGGTTGCTGATATTGATGCTATAGATGTTGAGTCCATTGAAGAAACATGTGTAGAAGCTGAAATCAGTGTTGCTGTAGAAGTAGACATTGGTTCTGTTAAAGAAACATATGTTGGAATTGGTGTTGATGTAGAAGTGGATGTTTTTTCTGTTGAAGAAAAATCTGATGATATCAAAGTGGCTGTTGATGTAAATTCTGAGACTATTGTTGGAACATGTGTAGATGTTAATATCGGTATTGCTGTAGAAGTAGATGTTAAATCTGTATAAGGCACATGTGTAGATGATATTGGTGTTGTTGCAGAAGAAACATGTGTAGATATTAATATCGAAGATGCTGTAGCAGTAGATGTTAAATCCGCTGAAGAAGCATGTGTAGATAATATTGGTGCTGTTGCAGAAGTAGATATTGCATCTGTTGAAGACATATATGTTGATATCGGCGTTGCTGTAGTCATGGATGTTGGTTCCGCTGAAGAAAAATATGTTGATATCATTGCTGCTGTAGAAGTAGATATTGAGCCTTTTGAAGAAGCTGTAGTAGTAGATGTTAATACCGGCGTTGCTGTTGAAGTAGATGTTAAATCTGTATAAGAGTCATGTGTAGATGATATTGGTGTTGCTGCTGCAGTAGATGTTGGTTCGCTTGAAGAAACATATGTTGCTAAAGTAGATTTTGCAGATAGTAACATGCTTTGTTTAGGTGTTTCTGATGTCTCTGAGGTTGCTGATATTGATGCAATAGTTGTTGAGTCTATTGAAGAAACGTGTGTAGAAGCGGAAATCAGTGTTGCTGTAGAAGTATACATTGGTTCTGTTAAAGAAACATATGTTGGAATTGGTGTTGATGTAGAAGTGGATGTTTTTTCTGTTGAAGAAAAATCTGATGATATCAAAGTGGCTGTTGATGTAGATTCTGAGACTATTGTAGGAACATGTGTAGATGTTAATATCGGTATTGCTGTAGAAGTAGATGTTAAATCTGTATAAGGCACATGTGTAGGTAATCTTGGTGTTGTTCCAGAAGTAGATGTTGGTTCTGCTGAAACATATGTTGATATCAGTGTTGATGTAGAGGATGATGTTGAGTCTGTTGAAGAAACATGTGTAGATGTTAATATTGAAGATGCTGTAGCAGTAGATATTAAATCCGTTGAAGAAGCATGTGTAGATAATATTGGTGCTGTTGCAGAAGTAGAACTTGCATCTGTTGAAGACATATATGTTGATATTGGTGTTGCTGTAGCAGTGGATGTTGGTTCCGCTGAAGAAAAATATGTTGATATCATTGCTGCTGTAGAAGTAGATATTGAGCCTTTTGAAGAAGCTGTAGTAGTAGATGTTAATACCGGTGTTGCTGTTGAAGTAGATGTTAAATCTGTATAAGAGTCATGTGTAGATGATATTGGTGTTGCTGCTGCAGTAGATGTTGGTTCGCTTGAAGAAACATATGTTAATATCGGTGTTGCTAAAGTAGATTTTGCAGAGAGTAACATGCTTTGTTTAGGTGTTTCTGATGTCTCTGAGGTTGCTGATATTGATGCAATAGTTGTTGAGTCTATTGAAGAAACATGTGTAGAAGCGGAAATCAGTGTTGCTGTAGAAGTAGACATTGGTTCTGTTAAAGAAACATATGTTGGAATTGGTGTTGATGTAGAAGTGGATGTTGTTTCTGTTGAAGAAAAATCTGTTGATATCAAAGTGGCTGTTGAAGAAGATGTTGAGACAGTTGTAGGAACATGTGTAGATGTTAATATCGGTACTGCTGTAGAAGTAGATGTTAAATCTGTATAAGGCACATGTGTAGGTAATCTTGGTGTTGTTCCAGAAGTAGATGTTGGTTCTGCTGAAACATATGTTGATGTCAGTGTTGATGTAGAGGATGATGTTGAGTCTGTTGAAGAAACATGTGTAGATGTTAATATTGAAGATGCTGTAGCAGTAGATATTAAATCCGTTGAAGAAGCATGTGTAGATAATATTGGTGCTGTTGCAGAAGTAGATATTGCATCTGTTGAAGACATATATGTTGATATTGGTGTTGCTGTAGCAGTGGATGTTGGTTCCGTTGAAGAAAAATATGTTGATATCATTGCTGCTGTAGAAGTAGATATTGAGCCTTTTGAAGAAGCTGTGGTAGTAGATGTTAATACCGGTGTTGATGTTGAAGTAGATGTTAAATATGTATAAGAGTCATGTGTAGATGATATTGGTGTTGCTGCTGCAGTAGATGTTGGTTCGCTTGAAGAAACATATGTTAATATCGGTGTTGCTAAAGTAGATTTTGCTGATAGTAACATGCTTTGTTTAGGTGTTTCTGATGTCTCTGAGGTTGCTGATATTGATGCAATAGTTGTTGAGTCTATTGAAGAAACATGTGTAGAAGCGGAAATCAGTGTTGCTGTAGAAGTAGACATTGGTTCTGTTAAAGAAACATATGTTGGAATTGGTGTTGATGTAGAAGTGGATGTTTTTTCTGTTGAAGAAAAATCTGATGATATCAAAGTGGCTGTTGATGTAGATTCTGAGACTATTGTAGGAACATGTGTAGATGTTAATATCGGTATTGCTGTAGAAGTAGATGTTAAATCTGTATAAGGCACATGTGTAGGTAATCTTGGTGTTGTTCCAGAAGTAGATGTTGGTTCTGCTGAAACATATGTTGATATCAGTGTTGATGTAGAGGATGATGTTGAGTCTGTTGAAGAAACATGTGTAGATGTTAATATTGAAGATGCTGTAGCAGTAGATATTAAATCCGTTGAAGAAGCATGTGTAGATAATATTGGTGCTGTTGCAGAAGTAGATATTGCATCTGTTGAAGACATATATGTTGATATTGGTGTTGCTGTAGCAGTGGATGTTGGTTCCGCTGAAGAAAAATATGTTGATATCATTGCTGCTGTAGAAGTAGATATTGAGCCTTTTGAAGAAGCTGTAGTAGTAGATGTTAGTACCGGTGTTGCTGTTGAAGTAGATGTTAAATCTGTATAAGAGTCATGTGTAGATGATATTGGTGTTGCTGCTGCAGTAGATGTTGGTTCGCTTGAAGAAACATATGTTAATATCGGTGTTGCTAAAGTAGATTTTGCAGAGAGTAACATGCTTTGTTTAGGTGTTTCTGATGTCTCTGAGGTTGCTGATATTGATGCAATAGTTGTTGAGTCTATTGAAGAAACATTTGTAGCAGTGGAAATCAGTGTTGCTGTAGAAGTAGACATTGGTTCTGTTAAAGAAACATATGTTGGAATTGGTGTTGATGTAGAAGTGGATGTTGTTTCTGTTGAAGAAAAATCTGTTGATATCAAAGTGGCTGTTGAAGAAGATGTTGAGACAGTTGTAGGAACATGTGTAGATGTTAATATCGGTACTGCTGTAGAAGTAGATGTTAAATCTGTATAAGGCACATGTGTAGGTAATCTTGGTGTTGTTCCAGAAGTAGATGTTGGTTCTGCTGAAACATATGTTGATGTCAGTGTTGATGTAGAGGATGATGTTGAGTCTGTTGAAGAAACATGTGTAGATGTTAATATTGAAGATGCTGTAGCAGTAGATATTAAATCCGTTGAAGAAGCATGTGTAGATAATATTGGTGCTGTTGCAGAAGTAGATATTGCATCTGTTGAAGACATATATGTTGATATTGGTGTTGCTGTAGCAGTGGATGTTGGTTCCGTTGAAGAAAAATATGTTGATATCATTGCTGCTGTAGAAGTAGATATTGAGCCTTTTGAAGAAGCTGTAGTAGTAGATGTTAATACCGGTGTTGATGTTGAAGTAGATGTTAAATATGTATAAGAGTCATGTGTAGATGATATTGGTGTTGCTGCTGCAGTAGATGTTGGTTCGCTTGAAGAAACATATGTTAATATCGGTGTTGCTAAAGTAGATTTTGCTGATAGTAACATGCTTTGTTTAGGTGTTTCTGATGTCTCTGAGGTTGCTGATATTGATGCAATAGTTGTTGAGTCTATTGAAGAAACATGTGTAGAAGCGGAAATCAGTGTTGCTGTAGAAGTAGACATTGGTTCTGTTAAAGAAACATATGTTGGAATTGGTGTTGATGTAGAAGTGGATGTTTTTTCTGTTGAAGAAAAATCTGATGATATCAAAGTGGCTGTTGATGTAGATTCTGAGACTATTGTAGGAACATGTGTAGATGTTAATATCGGTATTGCTGTAGAAGTAGATGTTAAATCTGTATAAGGCACATGTGTAGGTAATCTTGGTGTTGTTCCAGAAGTAGATGTTGGTTCTGCTGAAACATATGTTGATATCAGTGTTGATGTAGAGGATGATGTTGAGTCTGTTGAAGAAACATGTGTAGATGTTAATATTGAAGATGCTGTAGCAGTAGATATTAAATCCGTTGAAGAAGCATGTGTAGATAATATTGGTGCTGTTGCAGAAGTAGATATTGCATCTGTTGAAGACATATATGTTGATATTGGTGTTGCTGTAGCAGTGGATGTTGGTTCCGCTGAAGAAAAATATGTTGATATCATTGCTGCTGTAGAAGTAGATATTGAGCCTTTTGAAGAAGCTGTAGTAGTAGATGTTAGTACCGGTGTTGCTGTTGAAGTAGATGTTAAATCTGTATAAGAGTCATGTGTAGATGATATTGGTGTTGCTGCTGCAGTAGATGTTGGTTCGCTTGAAGAAACATATGTTAATATCGGTGTTGCTAAAGTAGATTTTGCAGAGAGTAACATGCTTTGTTTAGGTGTTTCTGATGTCTCTGAGGTTGCTGATATTGATGCAATAGTTGTTGAGTCTATTGAAGAAACATTTGTAGCAGTGGAAATCAGTGTTGCTGTAGAAGTAGACATTGGTTCTGTTAAAGCAGCATATGTTGGAATTGGTGTTGATGTAGAAGTGGATGTTGTTTCTGTTGAAGAAAAATCTGTTGATATCAAAGTGGCTGTTAAAGAAGATGTTGAGACAGTTGTAGGAACATGTGTAGATGTTAATATCGGTACTGCTGTAGAAGTAGATGTTAAATCTGTATAAGGCACATGTGTAGGTAATATTGGTGTTGTTCCAGAATTAGATGTTGGTTCTGCTGAAACATATGTTGATATCAGTGTTGATGTAGAGGATGATGTTGAGTCTGTTGAAGAAACATGTGTAGATGTTAATATTGAAGATGCTGTAGCAGTAGATATTAAATCCGTTGAAGAAGCATGTGTAGATAATATTGGTGCTGTTGCAGAAGTAGAACTTGCATCTGTTGAAGACATATATGTTGATATCGGTGTTGCTGTAGCAGTGGATGTTGGTTCTATTGAAGAAGTATATGTTGAAATTGATGTTGCTGTAGCAGTGGATGTTGGTTCAGCTGAAGAAAAATATGTTGATATCATTGCTGCTGTAGAAGTAGATATTGAGCCTTTTGAAGAAGCATGAGTAGATGTTAATAGTGTTGTTGCTGTAGATGTTAAATCTGTATAGGAGTCATGTGTAGATGATATTGGTGTTGCTGCTGCATTAGATATTGGTTCATTTGAAGAAACATATGTTAATATCAGTGTTGCCGTTGAAGAAGAAGTTAAGTTTGCTGATGCATCATGTGCAGATGTTGTTATCAGTTTTGTTGTTTCAGATATCTCTCCTGTTGATATTTGAGTTGTAGATTTTGAGTCCATGACAGGTACAGGTGTAGAAGTTGGTGTTACAGAAGAAATAGATATTGGTTCTATTGATGAAACAAATGGTGATATTGGTGTTGTTGTAGAAGCAGTTGTTAAATCGGTTGAAGACACACGCATAGTAGGTGCTATAGGTGTTGCTGTATAAGTAGACACTGGTTCAGTTGAAGAAAAAAAAGATGATATTGGATTTTCTGTAGAAGTAGATGTTGAGTCTGTTGAAGACATTTGTGTAGATGTTGAAATTGGTGTTGCTGTAGAAGGAGATGCTGTGTCCATTGAAGAAACATGTGTTGATGTTAATATCGGTGTTGCTAAAGTAAATTTTGCAGATGGTAACATGCTTTGTTTTGGTGTTTCTGATGTCTCTGAGGTTGCTGATAATAATGCTATAGTTGTTGAGTCTATTGAAGAAACATGTGTAGAAACTGAAATCAGTGTTGCTGTAGAAGTAGACATAGGTTCTATTGAAGAAGCATATGTTGAAATTGGTGTTAATGTAGAAGTAGACATTGGTTCAGTTGAAGAAACAAAATATGATATTGGATTCTCTGTAGAAGTATATTTTGAGTCTGTTGAAGACATTTCTGTAGATGTTGATATTGGTGTTGCTGTAGAGGGAGATGTAAATTCCATTAAAGAAACATATGGTGATATTGATGTTGTTGTTAAAGTAGATTTTGAGTCCATTGAAGAAACATGCATAGATGTTGATAACAGTGTTGTTGTAGAGTGAGATACTGTATCCATTGAGGAAACATGTGTAGAAGTTAATATCGGTGTTGTTAAAGCAGATTTTACAGATGTTAATATGCTTTGTTTAGCTGTTTCTGATGTTGCTGATTTTGGTGTTGAAGTAGATGTTGAGTCTATTAAAAAAACATGTGTAGATTCTGAAATCGGTGTTGCTGTAGAAGTAGATATTGGTTCTATTGAAGAGACATATGTCGAAATTGGTGTTATTGTAGAGATGGATGTTGGTTCTGCTGAGAAATGAACTGAATCCATCGATGAAGCATGTTTAGAAGTTAATATTGGTATTGCTGTAGAAGAAGATGTCAAATCAGTATAAGACATATGTGTAGATAATATTGGTGTTTCTGCAGAAGTAGATGTTGGTTCTGTTGAAACATATTTTAATATCGGTGTTGATATAAAGGGTGATGTTGTGTCTGTTGAAGAAACATGTGTAGATGTTGATATCATTGCTGCTGTAGAAGTAGATATTGAGCCTTTTAAAGAAGCTGTAGTAGTAGATGTTAATACCGGTATTGATGTTGAAGTAGATGTTAAATCTGTATAAGAGTCATGCGTAGATGATATTGGTGTTGCTGCAGATGTTGATATTGGTGTTGTTTTAGCCGTAGATGTTAAGTCCATTGATGAAACAAATGTTGATATTGGTGTTGTTGTAGAAGCAGATGTTGGTTCTATTGAAGAAGCATATGTTGAATTTGGTGTTGCTGTAGCAGTGGATGTTGGTTTCGCTGAAGAAAAATCTGTTGATATTACTGCTGCTGTAGAAGTAGAAGTAGATATTGAGTGTGTTGAAGGAATATGTGTAGATGTTAATATCGGTGTTGCTGTTGACGTAGATGTTATATGTGTATAGGAGTCATACATAGATGATATTGGTGTTGCGGCGGTAGATATTGGTTCTTTTGAAGTAAAATCTGTTAATATCAGTGTTGCTGTAGAAGAGGATGTTAAGTCTGTTGAAGGATCATATGCAGATGTTGTTATCGGGTTTGCTGTTTCAGATATCTCTCCTGTTGATATTTGAGTTGTAGATTTTGAGTCCATGATAGGTACACGTGTAGAAGTTAAAATTGGTGTTACAGTAGAAATAGATATTGGTTCTATTGAAGAAACAGATGTTGATATTGGTGTTGTTTTAGCAGTAGATGTTAAGTCCATTGATGAAACAAATGTTGATATTGGTGTTGTAGAAGCAGACGTTGGTTCTATTGAAGAAGCATATGTTGAAATTGTTGTTGCTGTAGTAGTGGATGTTGGTTCTGTTGAAGAAAACTCTGTTGATATCACTGCTGCTGTTGAAGTAGAAGTAAATATTGAGTCTGTTGAAGAAACATGTGTAGATGCTGAAATCGGGGCTGCTTTAGAAGTAGACATTGGTTCTATTGAAGAAGCATATATTGAATTTGGTGTTGCTGTAGCAGTGGATGTTGGTTCCGCTGAAGAAAAATCTTTTGATATCACTGCTGCTGTAGAAGTAGAAGTAGATATTGAGTCTGTTGAAGCAACATGTGTAGATGTTAATATCGGTGTTGCTGTTAAAGTAGATGTTATATCTGTATAAGAGTCATGCGTAGATGATATTCCTGTAGAAGATATTGGTTCTTTTGAAGTAACATCCGTTAATATCAGTCTTTCTGTAGAAGAGGATGTTAAGTCTGTTGAAGGATCATGTGCAGATGTTGTTATCGGGTTTTCTGTTTCAGATATCTCTCCTGTTGATATTTGAGTTGTAGATTTTGAGTCCATGATAGGTACAGGTGTAGAAGTTAAAATTGGTGTTACAGTAGAAATAGATATTGGTTCTTTTGAAGAAACAGATGTTGATATTGGTGTTGTTTTAGCAGTAGATGTTAAGTCCATTGATGAAACAAATGTTGATATTGGTGTTGTTGTAGAAGCAGATGTTAAATCTGTTGAAGAAACAAGCATAGGTGTTGCTGTAGAATTAGAGGTTTGTTCAGTTGAAGAAATAAAAGATGACATTTGATTTTTTGTAGAAGTAGATGTTGAGTCTGTTGAAGAAACATGTGTTGAAGATAATATTGGTGTTGCTAAAGTAGATTCTGCAAATGGTAAAATGCTTTGTTTAGGTGTTTCTGATGTTTCCGATGTTGCTAATATTGGTGTTATAGATTCTGAGTCTATTGAAAAAACATGTGTAGATGCTGAAATCGGTGTTACTGAAAAAGTAGATATTGGTTCTATTGAAGAAACATATGTTGAAATTGGTGTTACTGTAAAGATGGATGTTGGTTCTGCTGAAGAAAAAACTGTTGATATCAATATTGGTGTTGAAGTAGATGTTGAATCTGTTGAAGGAACATGTGTAGAAGCTGACATCAGTGTTGCTGTAGAAGTAGATATTGGTTCTATTGAAGAAGTATATGTTGAAATTGGTGTTGCTGTAGCAGTGGATGTTGGTTCAGCTGAAGAAAAATCTGTTGATATCACTGCTGCTGTAGAACTAGAAGTAGATATTGAGTCTGTTGAAGGAACATGTGTAGATGTTAATATCGGTGTTGCTGTTGACGTAGATGTTATATGTGTATAGGAGTCATACATAGATGATATTGGTGTTGCTGCAGTAGATATTGGTTCTTTTGAAGTAACCTCCGTTAATATCAGTGTTTCTGTAGAAGAGGATGTTAAGTCTGTTGAAGGATCATATGCAGATGTTGTCATCAGGTTTGCTGTTTCAGATATCTCTCCTGTTAATATTTGAGTTGTAGATTTTGAGTCCATGATAGGTACACGTGAAGAAGTTAAAATTGGTGTTACAGTAGAAATAGATATCGGTTCTATTGAAGAAACAGATGTTGATATTGGTGTTGTTTTAGCAGTAGATGTTAAGTCCATTGATGAAACAAATGTTGATATTGGTGTTGTTGTAGAAGCAGACGTTGGTTCTATTGAAGAAGCATATGTTGAATTAGTTGTTGCTGTAGTAGTGGATGTTGGTTCTGTTGAAGAAAACTCTGTTGATATCACTGCTGCTGTTGAAGTAGAAGTAAATATTGAGTCTGTTGAAAAAACATGTGTAGATGCTGAAATCGGGGCTGCTTTAGAAGTAGACATTGGTTCTATTGAAGAAGCATATGTTGAAATTGTTGTTGCTGTAGCAGTGGATGTTGGTTCCGCTGAAGAAAAATCTTTTGATATCACTGCTGCTGTAGAAGTAGAAGTAGATATTGAGTCTGTTGAAGGAACATGTGTAGATGTTAATATCGGTGTTGCTGTTAAAGTAGATGTTATATCTGTATAAGTGTCATGCGTAGATGATATTCCTGCAGAAGATTTTGGTTCTTTTGAAGTAACATCCGTTAATATCAGTGTTTCTGTAGAAGAGGATGTTAAGTCTGTTGAAGGATCATGTGCAGATGTTGTTATCGGGTTTGCTGTTTCAGATATCTCTCCTGTTGATATTTGAGTTGTAGATTTTGAGTCCATGATAGGTACAGGTGTAGAAGTTAAAATTGGTGTTACAGTAGAAATAGATATTGGTTCTATTAAAGAAACAGATGTTGATATTGGTGTTGATTTAGCAGTAGATGTTAAGTCCATTGATGAAACAAATGTTGATATTGGTGTTGTTGTAGAAGTAGATGTTGGTTCTATTGAAGAAGCATATATTGAAATTGTTGTTGCTGTAGCAGTGGATGTTGGCTCTGCTGAAGAAAAATCTGTTGATATCACTGCTGCTGTAGAAGTAGAAGTTAATATTGAGTCTGTTGAAGGAACATGTTTAGATGTTAATATCGGTGTTGCTGTTAAAGTAGATGTGATATCTGTATAAGAGTCATGTGTAGATGATATTGGTGTTGCTGCAGTAGATATTGGTTCTTTTGAAGTAACCTCCGTTAATATCAGTGTTGCTGTAGAAGAGGATGTTAAGTCTGTTGAAGGATCATGTGCAGATGTTGTCATCAGGTTTGCTGTTTCAGATATCTCTCCTGTTGATATTTGAGTTGTAGATTTTGAGTCCATGATAGGTACACGTGAAGAAGTTAAAATTGGTGTTACAGTAGAAATAGATATCGGTTCTATTGAAGAAACAGATGTTGATATTGGTGTTGTTTTAGCAGTAGATGTTAAGTCCATTGATGAAACAAATGTTGATATTGGTGTTGTTGTAGAAGCAGACGTTGGTTCTATTGAAGAAGCATATGTTGAAATTGTTGTTGCTGTAGCAGTGGATGTTGGTTCCGCTGAAGAAAAATCTTTTGATATCACTGCTGCTGTAGAAGTAGAAGTAGATATTGAGTCTGTTGAAGGAACATGTGTAGATGTTAATATCGGTGTTGCTGTTAAAGTAGATGTTATATCTGTATAAGTGTCATGCCTAGATGATATTCCTGCAGAAGATTTTGGTTCTTTTGAAGTAACATCCATTAATATCAGTGTTTCTGTAGAAGAGGATGTTAAGTCTGTTGAAGGATCATGTGCAGATGTTGTCATCAGGTTTGCTGTTTCAGATATCTCTCCTGTTGATATTTGAGTTGTAGATTTTGAGTCCATGATAGGTACACGTGTAGAAGTTAAAATTGGTGTTACAGTAGAAATAGATATCAGTTCTATTAAAGAAACAGATGTTGATATTGGTATTGTTTTAGCAGTAGATTTTAAGTCCATTGATGAAACAAATGTTGATATTGGTGTTGTTGTAGAAGCAGATGTTAAATCTGTTGACGAAACAAGCATAGTAGTTGCTATAGGTGTTTCTGTAGAATTAAAGGTTGGTTCAGTTGAAGAAGTAACAGATGATATTTGATTTTTTGTAGAAGTAGATGTTGAGTCTGTTGAAGAAACATGTGTTGAAGATAATATTGGTGTTGCTAAAGTAGATTCTGCAGATGGTAAGTGGCTTTGTTTAGGTGTTTCTGATGTTTCCAATGTTGCCGCTATTGGTGTTATAGATGCTGAGTCTATTGAAAAAACATGTGTAGATGCTGAAATCGGTGTTGCTGAAAAAGTAGATATTGGTTCTATTGAAGAAACATATATTGAATATGGTGTTACTGTAGAGCTGGATATTGGTTCTGCTGAAGAAAAAACTTTTGATATGAATATTGGTGTTGAAGTAGATGTTGAATCTGTTGAAGGAACATGTGTAGAAGCTGAAATCAGTGTTGCTGTAGAAGTAGATATTGGTTCTATTGAAGAAGTATATGTTGAAATTGGTGTTGCTGTAGCAGTGGATGTTGGTTCAGCTGAAGAAAAATCTGTTGATATCACTGCTGCTGTAGAACTTAAAGTAGATATTGAGTCTGTTGAAGGAACATGTGTAGATGTTGATATCAGTGTTGCTGTAGAAGTAGATGTTGAATCCTTTGGAGAAACATGTGTAGATGATATTGGTGTAGTTCCGGAAATAGTTGTTGGTTCTGTTGAAACATATGTTGATATCAGTGTTGATGTAGAGGATGATGTTGAGTCTGTTGAAGAAAGATGTGTAGATAATAATATTGATGATGCTGTGGCAGTAGATGTTAAATCCATTGACGAGACATGTGTAGATGTTAATATTGGGGTTGTTGTAGAAGTAGATATTGAATCCATTGAAGAAACAAATATAGATGATATTGGCGTTCCTGTAAAAGTAGGGGTTGGCTCAGTTGATGAAACATGTGTTGAATTTGGTTTTGCTGAAAAAGGTGTTGGAAAAACGTGATCACTAGTTCTCATTGGCATAGAAGTTGATGCAGATATCAGTGTTGTTGCAGAGGCATGTGTAGATGTCAATACTGGTGTAGCTGTAGAAGCAGACAAAGGTGTTGGTAATGATGTTGAAGAAACATGTGTGCTTGTTCTTACCGGTATAGAAGTAGATGTAGAGTCTGATGTTGCAGTAGCATATGTCAAAGTCCATACCGTTGTAGCTATAGAAGTAGATGTTGGCTTTGGTTTTGTAGTATTATTAGAATTAGTTGTGTCAGCTTTAATATCTCTTACTGTGGATACAGCATTTGTAGAGGCAGTTTCAGGTTTTCCAGGGCTGCCACGTGCACTGGGAGCTGAAAGAATAGAATTTAAACCTGGAACTAGAGGAGGCTGTACATTTGTTGATGGATTTTGCTTATTTCCACGTAAATGTTTGGCAGATCTCTGTAGTCTCTTTCCTATTCTATTAGTTTCATCATTTGTCTGTGAATAAGAGGAAGTAGATGAGGAAGATAGATTTTGAAGCTGAACATTTAAATTTATAGATGTGCTTTGTGTTCCTTTGGGTCCTGTTAGTGTGAAGACAGAAGGTTTGCTTCTTGCTGATGTATTAAGCACAGTTTCCCATGAAGGTGTTACTGTTATTTCGACTGTAATATAAAAACAAATGAGTCTGGTTTACTGAGGAAAATCATTTTCAGTGAAAAAATATAGTTATTGGATAAGGGAGTAAAACAAACAGTGATGTATTAAAGAATAGTCTAGCTAAAATGTTTATATTTTTTGTTTTAGAGCGAGTGAGGAAGAACTGGAACATTTTTCAAATTTTTTCTATCTTGGGCTTCATTATAAAGATTTCCTTTCACCTACTGTCATGAAGACAATGGTTTCACCAAGCAGGAAAGAGAGACACAGATAGCAGCAAAAAGCTGACAGTGGTTCTAGCTCTCTCCTATTTTACAAATATATAAATATTTCTGTTTGCATTGCTGTTGCAGATTGTCCTCATAACAGTAAGGGAGGTGAGCCCCAGGTAACAGTAAAAACCTGAGAGTAGTTCTAATCCAAACATATATTACCTAAAAAATAAAACAAAAAGTGGGAGGACATACACCTTAGTTAATTAAAGCCAAATTTAGATTTGTCTTTGTACTCCTCGCCTGGTTGCCGCCACACATGCTTGACACCATCTGAACCAAATAAGTTTATCTTGGTCTCATCAGACCACAGGACATGGTTCCAGTAATCCATGTACTTAGTAGGGATGGGCCCGGTGTTCGATTCAAACCCGTGTTCGAATCAAACATCGGGCGTTCGACCGCTCGTTGAGCCCAGAACTATTTGGGCCGCTCGCATCAAATTTGTGTGATGCGAACGGCCCACAATGCACTGCGCCAGTCGCAGTGCATTGCTGGCTGATGATTGGCCAAGCATGCACTGTGACCCCGCATGCTTGGCCAATCATAGAGCCAGCGGCGAGGAGAGCAATAATTATAGCCAATTATTATAGCCAATTATAGCTCAGGGGGTTTAGTACAAGCCCCACACTATAAAAGGCAGCCGCGCTGGCAGCCTCGTGTAGTGTGTTCCAGCGTGTCAGTGACATTATGTGCTGTGATCCATTCTGCAGTGCTGCTGAGTCTGACATTATCTGTGCTGTGATTATTCTGCTGAGTGCTGCTGACTGCTGGCATTATCTGCTGTGATTCTGGGGATTAGTGTGTGCATGCTGTTAGTACAGCATTGCAGTATCACATTAAAACTTCTTTACCCTTCTGGCCTGTGTCTTCTAAGGCAGCCATCTGCGGCTAATGAATTGCCAATTCCCGTAACACAGAGAACAGTCATTCATTGAAAGTCATTGATAAAAAAAAGTCATTGATAAAAAAAAAAGTGTGGGGGTCCCCCCAAATTCAATTACCAGGCCCTTCAGGTCTGCTATGGATATTAAGGGGAACCCCGGCCAAAAAAAAAAAATGGCGTGGGGTCCCCCTCAAAATCCATACCAGACCCTTGAGGACCCCAAATTCAATTACCAGGCCCTTCAGGTTTGCTATGGATATTAAGGGGAACCCCGGCCAAAAAAAATCCATACCAGACCCTTATCTGAGCACGCAACCTGGCAGGCCGCAGGAAAAGAGGGGGGATGAGAGCGGCCCCCCCTCCCCTCCTGAACCGTACCAGGCCACATGCCCTCAACATTGGGAAGGTGCTTTGGGGGTCTGTGACCCCTCAAAGCACCTTGTCCCCATGTTGATGAGGACAAGGGCCTCTTCCCCACAACCCTGGCCATTGGTTGTGGGGGTCTGCGGGCGGGGGGCTTATCGGAATCTGGAAGCCCCCTTTAACAAGGGGACCCCCAGATCCCGCCCCCCCCTGTGTGAAATGGTAAGGGGGTACAAAAGTACCCCAACCATTTCACCAAAAAAGTGACAAAAATTGTAAAAATAACAGGAGACGGTCTTTGACAATTCCTTTATTAAAATCTTCTTTCATTTTCTTTCTTCTGGTCTTCTTCCTTCTTCCTTTCTTCATCCTTCGGTTTCTTCATCTTCTCCTTCCGACATCTTCTACCATCTTCTTCTTCCTCCGATCCGCTTCTTCTTGCTCTGGTCTTCTAGTCCGGCATCTTCTTCCATGGTGTCGGCGTCTCTTCTTCTGTGTTGGGCCGCTCCGCACAATGGGAGGCTCCCGCTGTGTGAGGCTTTGCTGCGTCTGACCGTTATAAAAGACCTGTCAGACGCAGCAAAGCCTCACATAGTGGGAGCCTCCCATTGCGCAGAGCAGCCCAAGAAGAGACGCCGACGCCATGGAAGAAGATGCCGGACGAGAAGACCAGAGCAAGAAGAAGCGGATCGGAGGAAGAAGAAGATGGAAGAAGATGCCGGAAGGAGAAGATGAAGAAACCGAAGGATGAAGAAAGGAAGAAGGAAGAAGACCAGAAGAAAGAAGATGAAAGAAGATTTTAACAAAGGAATTGTCAAAGACTGTCTCCTGTCATTTTTACAATTTTTGTCACTTTTTTGGTGAAATGGTAGGGGTACTTTTGTACCCCCTTATCATTTCACACAGGGGGGGCGGGATCTGGGGGTCCCCTTGTTAAAGGGGGCGTCCAGATTCCGATAAGGCCCGTGTCCTTATCAACATGGGGACATGGTGCTTTGAGGGGTCACAGACCCCCAAAGCATCCTCCCAATGTTGAGGGCATGTGGCCTGGTACGGTTCAGGAGGGAGGGGGGGGGGCGCTCTCGTCCCCCCTCTTTTCCTGCGGCCTGCCAGGTTGCGTGCTCGGATAAGGGCCTGGTATGGATTTTGAGGGGGACCCCACTTTTTTTTTTGCCGGGGTTCCCCTTAAAATCCATCACATACCTCAAGGGTCTGGCATGGATTTTGAGGGGGACCCCACACCATTTTTTTTTTTTGGTCGGGGTTCCCCTTAATATCCATAGCAGACCTGAAGGGCCTGGTAATTGAATTTGGGGGGACCCCCACGCTTTTTTTTTTGTTTTTTGTTTTTTTTATCAATGACTTTTTTTTATCAATGACTTTCAATGAATGACTGTTCTCTGTGTTACGGGAGCTGTGTAATGGAATTCATTAGCCGCGAGTGATTTTAAATAGCTTTTTTTTTTTCCTGCAAAAATTACACTTTGTGCAGGGACAGTTCTAAGCACAGGAAACATGCGCCCCTTCACAGGCATACTATAGACACCCCCCAGGTACGACAATAACATGCATATTAGCCTTTAAAATTAGCACTTTTGATTTTGAAGCGTTCGCGTCCATTGTAATTAATAGGGTTCTTAAGTTCGAACAAACTTTAGGTCCGTTCGCGGGTTCTGGTGCGAACCGAACCCGGGGGTGTTCGGCTCATCCCTAGTCTTTAGTCTGCTTGTCTTCAACAAACTGTTGGCAGGTTTTCTTGTGCATCATCTTTAGAAGAGGCTTCATCCAGGGACGACAGCCATGCAGACCAATTTGATGCAGTGTATGGTCTGAGTACTGACAGACTGACCCGCCACCCCTTTAACCTCTGCAGCAATGCTGGCAGCACTCATACATCTATTTCCCAAAGACAAACTGCGGATATTATGCTGAGCACGTGCACTCAACTTCTTTGGTCGACCATGGCGAGGCCTGTTCTGAGTGGAACCTGTCCTGTTAAACCGATGTATGGTCTTGGCCACCATGCTGCAGTTTCAGCTCAGTTTCAGGGTCTTGGCAATCTTCTTATAGCCTAGGCCATCTTTATGTAGAGCAACAATAATTTTTTTCAGATCCTCAGAGAGTTCTTTGCCATGAGGTGCCATGCCGAACTTCCAGTGATCAGTATGAGAGAGTGAGAGCAATAACACAAAATGTAACACACCTGCTCCCCATTCACACCTGAGACCTTGTAACACAAATGAGTCATATGACAATGGGAAGGGGAAATGGCTAATTGAGCCCAATTTGGACATTTTCACTTAGGGGTGTACTCACTTTTGTTGCCAGCGGTTTAGACATTAATAGCTGTGTATTGAGTTATTTTGAGGGGACAGAAAATTACAATAATAGAACAATTACAATTATACAAGCTGTACAAGCCGCTATACAAGCTGTACACTCACTACTTTACAGTGTAGCAAAGCGCAATTTCTTCAGTGTTGTCACACAGATATAATGAAATATTTTCAAAAATGTGAGGGGTGTACTCACTTTTGTGAGATTCTGTATATCCCATAGAAACAGAACCTGGACAGAATAGGAGTAATATATATTTGTTATTTTATATCCTTAGAATACTAGAATTTTCAGGGCCTTACAATTTAAAGCAGCCTTTCTTTCTAACTAGGGTTACAGTGGTTGCTAAAAAATTTCCTTAAGCAGCAAACAATTATGTATAGCTCTCTTGCCTTAAGGTCCCATAGAGCTTTTCCTCTCATTTCTCAGATAAGTTACCACTGACAACAATGACCATGTTATCTGTCTTTGGGGGAAACATTCTCCCCGCTGACCTCCAATCTATGGGGGCATTTCAGTGGCCATCATTGTAGAGGGGGTTTCTTTCCCAGTGACCACCAGTGTAACAGGTATTCCTTCTACTAACTCCTAGTGTAAGAGACCCGTCCTGCTTATGCATCATGAGCTGTAAATATAATAATTTTCAGGAGGGGTTCCTTGAGAACTGAACATTGTTTCAAGGGTTCATCCATTACAAAAAGGCTGATATAAAGGGGCAGACTATGAACTCTAGAAGCTGCTTTATTAGCTCAGCTTTGGCTTGGATAAAATTAAAGATAAATAGACTTTTGACATTTTAAATTTGCCACATTAGGATTTGGTTCAAACTCTAGTTCTTTTTTATATTTTTGAAATGAATCCTTCCTGGCAAGGTACTCTTCCATTATTGAGAGCATGTGGCCTGGACCACCCCTTACTGGCCTGCCAGGCTGCATGCTTGGATAACAGTATGAGATGGATTTTGGATGGGGGGGGGTGTCACTTCCTTTTTATTTTTTGCATCTGGTTTCCTCTTAAAATCCATAACAAATCCAAATTGCATTTGGTATTTGGAATATGGTTGTTTTTTCATGGGGTCAGCCTTGACCTCTATACCGGACCTTCATCGAGGATATAGGTCTGGTATGTATTTTTGGGGCAAACAGCATGCAGTCAAAACAAAGCCACTCCATGTGCATAAGGAAGTAGGATCTCCTCTTCCCTCAGTAGAAATGTATCATACAGCTACTCTGTGCTTGCTGAGAGTAGCATACAATAACATAACAAACAATATAAAAATGGGGAATTAATGGGTGTATCCCATATAAAAGGGACCTGCAATCTCAATGGTTGCTAATGCAGTAATAACATTAGGCTTTTATTTACCACATATGTATGAATGAAGCCTTATTTTTCTGCAAAAAAATAAAGGAACTTCACCTTTAAACAGCTCAAAATATTTACTCTTCGTAATAAATTTAAAAAAAAAGTGCATTATTTTTAGTTTAGTGGTTACAGAGTAATAGGAACACCATAGGACATATTTCTAAAGCAGTGAAAGTGACTTTCACCAAACATCCACTGTTGGCAAATCAATCACTGTCATTTAAAATACATGCACCAGGAAGATTCACCTGCAGTGAATGTTTAATGAATATCAGATTATTTGCTTATACATATATATATATAAATATGCCCTATCATGTCTAAGCCCCCGTAGACACGGTCGGAAATTCCGACCACAAAATCCGTTTTTTCCGACGGATTTTGTCCGACAATGGTGTTGCATACACACGGTCAGACAAAGTTGTCAGAAAATTCGATCATTCTGAATGTGGTGATGTTCGATGCGTACGACGGAACTACGTAGAGGCTATTAGCCAATAGCTTTGGTCTCGTAATTTGATCTGAGCATGCTTGGCACTTTGTCCGTCGGAATTCTTGACACACGATCTGAAAAAGTCCGATCGGATTTTGTTGTCGGAAAATTTGAGATCCTGCTCTCAAATTTCAAAAGTCAGATGGAGCCTACACACGGGCAGATTTTCCGACAACATGGTCCGATCGGACATTTTCCGTCGGAACTTCCGACCGTGTGTACCGGGCATAAGACCTAGTATTGTTACCTCCGGTTATTGAGAAAGATAATGAAAGTGTTACTAAAAGAGTTATTTAAGATAAAAATATTATTACTATATATTTCAATGATGATTATAAACATATATAATAGGAACATTTTTAAAAACAACAATTTTTTTGTTGCTTTGGATATTTAAATTTTTTTCTTTCTTTTAAAGATAAGCTCACGCATAATAACACAAAGTAATATGATTCTTTGAGTCATATCCAATCCCAGTTATACTAAAGGAGAAATTTAGGAAGTGAGGTTGAGGGATAGCCACACCCTTTCACATGACAGAGTTTAGTTGATGTGTGTTTAATACACAGATTTTTTATTATATTCTACATTCTCTGAATCATCTCACTCTATGTACATGGCATACTCTGGACTACCCCCTTTTATTTACTTTGTAGTGGTTACATGCTTCGCATTGTTCTACTTTGAATGCTGTGCTGTATGTTATATACTCCACAGTGCTCCACAATGAAGGAGTAGTTCATATATAAATTGCATGCTGAACATTTCTAGTAAAGTATGAAGGATGCAGATTATATCAAGGTTTCTATTCTTCCTACCTGTACACTGAAAAAGAAGGCAGAGAGTAAAGATAATATTCCATTTTCTGCAAATAATGTAGATGCTGGTCTTCTGCATATAGGATCCATGGGAATTCTCCATTATGTGATGGAAAGACCACAGGAACTGCCGATGTTTCTCAGCCCAGATCAACAAATAGTCAATAACTCATTGACATTCCCTTTTATATGACAGTGAAAGGCAGCTGGTTTCATTGTGAGTTATACTTGAAGGGGGTCATGTTTTTTTTTTTTTTGCCATGAAACAACTGGAATGAAGAAAGTGCTCAGGGCATGGATGAACTGTATGGAACATGTCACAACACACATGCAAAAAAAGTTACAGTTTAACTTTGAAAAATCTCGTGGTTTACTTTCTTTTCCTGTACATTAACTGATTCTGAAATTTAGCCCATTAAATATATGCTTGTATACTACTGAAAGCTATACTTATTTGATAAGACAAATTGAAAAGTGCAGTAATAGCATGAAACTATAATCTGATGAGGTACTATAAGTTATGAATGTTGTTCATTGGATTTACTTTTATTTAAAGGCAATGAATACTGGTCTTATATATATTTTATTCCTTATATTAATAATAATAATAATAAATTTTTAGTCAATTGAACAGTGCATATAAAAATTATAGGTTATGTACAGTGGATATAAAAAGTTTATACACCCTGGAGGCAGAGAGGAGACTCTGGGAACCGCAATCTCCAGTCTGTGGCAATTAAAAAAAAAACTTTCCCTAGCCAAGCATTTCTTCACTTTTGGGTGCTGGTGTAGTAATATCCTGTGACAGACAAGTACATGACAGTCCTGGCACAGGATATTACTATGAAATTGAAGAAACAGTGCGCTTAGCTAGGGAAAGTTTTTTTTTTAAATTGCTACAGCCTGCAGACCGCAGTGCCCAGAGTCTCCTTTCTGCCTCCATCCTTGTTGTGTGGCAATAGGTGAGTGAAAGGATGGACATGCCGCTATTCAAATGCTGCAACCTAGGACAACCCTGTTCACGTTGTCCCAGGTTTAAGTCCAGGCTCCTTCTGGGGGATTCCTCTGACTGGGATGGCTGTGTGCACAGAAAGGGGGTCTTCCATCTGAAAGGTGTGGAGGTGCCTGCTAGAAGAACCTGGCTGTGTTTTGAATGTGCCACCTTTTTTAACAATTGCTATATGATGATGTCTCTTTGCTGTATATATGGGGATGTCTCTGCTGGATTGGGCAGTCTCTTTGCTGGATTGGGCTTTCTCTTTGCTGAATTGGTCCGTCTCTATGCTGAATATATTAGGGATGTCTCTTTGCTGGGTTGGACTGTCTCTTTGCTGGATTGGGATGTCTCTTAACTGGATTGGGCCATCTCCTTGCTAAATATATGGGGATGTATCTTTTCTGGATTGGGCTGTCTCTTTGTTGAATACAATGTCTCTTGGATTGGGCCAACTCTTTGCAATACCTGCAAAGTGTTGATGCAAGCACTGATGATTTGAAATACACTTTTAAAAGAGAAGTTTGTGATTTTTAAAAAAAAATCTTACTTACCTCGTGGCTCGTGCATGCACAGTAGAATTTGCAAAGTTTCACTGCCTGTTTCCCTTACTTGACATGCCGGTGCCTGCACCCAAAGCCAATTGAATAATCGGCTTTGGTGAGGACATTGCTGGATCCCTGGACAGGAAAGTGTCCTTATATTAGAAGTCAGCAGATACAGTATTTATAGCTGCTGACTTTAAATTTTTTTGAGGAGCCTGGAGCTCCTCTTAAGTTGTATGAGTGTTAAAAAAAGTGGGTGCACTGAAGGACATGGTGGAATGGCCAGTGGGCAGATTCAGTAGAACGCACAGTGGGCGGGCCCTGGGGAATGTTGGGGGCCAAGGCCTAAATCTGTGTAAGGGGCCCCAACATTTTTGATGGCTGCCCTGGCTACCATTCACAACTGCACCAGATTTTGCACTCTCCAGTTTTAGTAAATCAACCTCTTTTTGTCAGAAGATACTATAGATAAGTGCATAATAATTTATTACTACTCACTGACTTTGATTTGAATTGCAATTTCATAGTTTGCTTGTATAATTTGGATACCCTTAACCGGCAAACCATGGTATAATAATGCTTCAGTGCATCAAAATTAGCAAAGGAAATGTATGCTGAGCTATATTGGACAGACACACAACATGTTTTCTTATCTGCAGAACTCGATTTAGCAGATGCAGCTGGCTTGTAAAGACGTGCACATAGAATATGATCGTAAGTGGTACAATTTCATAAAGTTCCTACAATATATCTACAAATAGCCACCAGCAATATAGTAGGTTTCTTTGAAGTGTTTCATTTTCTGTCAAAACTTATAAGACCTGGAGGAGTTTCTGATGGTTGGGGAGTCTCAGTTTCTAGTCAGAAAGTGATTGTTGAATGACGTTTCGGATGAAGACTCAATGTACCAGGATAAACAGTTTAGAGGTGGAATAATAAAAATACATGAGCTGAAATGAGATATTACATAAATTACATCAGTTTTCAGTCCTGGGCCAGTTAACTGTTGGGGTTTTTGGCACTGAAAAAAGAGTGAAAAACACAATTCCACTAGCTTAAAACAGGTCTAAACCCAATCACTAAAACCTCATATAAGCTTTAACATGTCATTGTCAATTCAAATGTTTGTAATCTTTTTAAATCTGCAGCTTTCAAAAAAATAACAACAATCTCATTGAGTCTATACCTGACCCACCCTTGGACCTTACTGGTACCAAAACTCAACATATGTATTATGGAAAATGAAAAAAAAAAAACATTGCTGCACGTTTACAGTTTGCACAAGAGCACCTGGATGTTCCACAGCAGTACTGGCAAAATATTCTGTGGACAGATGAATCCAAAGTTGAGTTGTTTGGAAGAAACACACAACACTATGCGTGGAGAAAAAGAGGCACAGCACACCAACATCAAAACCTCATCCCAACTGTGAAGTTTGGTGGTGGGGACATCATGGTTTGGGGCTGCTTTGCTGCGTCAGGGCCTGGACGGATTGCTATCATCGAAGGAAAAATGAATTCCCAAGTTTATCAAGACATTTTGCAGGAGAACTTAAGGCCATCTGTCCACCAGCTGAAGCTCAACAGAAGATGGGTGTTGCAACAGGACAACGACCCAAAGCATAGAAGTAAATCAACAACAGAATGGCTTAAACAGAAGAAAATATGCCTTCTGGAGTGGCCCAGTCAGAGTCCTGACCTCAACCTGATTGAGATGCTGTGGCATGACCTCAAGAAAGCGATTCACGCCAGACATCCCAAGAATATCGCTGCACTGAAACAGTTCTGTAAAGAGGAATGGTCAAGTATTATTCCTGACCTTTGTGCATGTCTATCTGCAACTACAGGAAATGTTTGTTTGAAGTTATTGCTGCCAAAGGAGGTTTAACCTGTTATTAAATTCAAGGATTCACATACTTTTTCCACCTGCACTGTGAATGTTTTCATGGTGTGTTCAATAAAAACATGACAACATTTAATTCTTTGTGTGTTATTAGTTTAAGCAGACTGTGATTGTCTATTGTTGTGACTTAGATGAAGATCACATTTTATGGCCAATTTGTGCAGAAATCCATATCATTCCAAAAGGGTTCACATACTTTTTTTTGCAACTGTATTTGCTTAATATGTTTTTTTTTTTTTTACCCCTGCAACCTTTGATATTTACCCATGGCTCTCCAAACAGTCATATCTATGATACCATTAATGGCACTCACGCAGAGGCTTCCCAGCACCGGTTTGTTATCATGATATGTCTCTGCAGCTCACTGAACACTGGCTGTGAGATGTGAAACTGCTCCAGTAGAACAGTTAAGCCCCATAAACACTATTAGATTTTCTGCAGATTTTTGTCTTCAGATTTACCAAACCATATAATAGGAGGTCAAACCTTAAGAGTTTTTAATTTGTATGCAATCAGGCAGGCCCTTGCACTACATGTTTTTGGTAAAACTGAAGATAAAAATCTGCAAAAAATCTATTAGTGTGTATGGGGCTTTAGAGAAGATGTCATCATGACCCTTTGTATACATTAAGTAATATATTGATCCCACAGGAAGGAACAAGGTACAGAGCCTTCTGCTTTAACTAAACAGTAGGGTTGAGCGAACCCAAACTGTAAAGTTCGGGTCCGTACCGGACTTTTGGGTGTTCGGGACCCGGACCCGAACCCGAACTATTGGCTGTAAGTTCGAGTTCGGGTCCGGTGTTCGGCGATGTATTGGCGCCTTTTTAACAGCTGCAGGGCAGCCAATCGACGCTAGTTTCACTAGTGTACCCTTAGAAGCCATCACAGCCATGCCTACTAATGGCATGGCTGTGATTGGGCAGTGCAGCATGTGACCCAGCCTCTATATATAGTCCAGACACACAGCACACAGCGTCATTCTGCTATAGACAGGTTCCTGTGCTGCTGAGAGAGAGGATTTTAGGAGTTAGTGTGATAAAGTCAGTCAGTCAGTCAGTCCACATTCCTTTAATTTTCTTCTAATTAGTTAGATCAGTGAGCGATCTAGATAGCTAGAGTAGAGTAGGGAGTTTCTTTATTAAGCAAAAGAAAGAGGCAGAGAGAATTATTGAAGAGATTCCTAAATCAATTGTACCCTGGCTGGGGTGCAGTGAACAGTCTTTTAACAGTGCCATGAGGCCAGTGCCAGACAAAATATAAAAGTTTTACCTGCAAGCTCAGTGCACTATTAGGACCAACACTGCTTATAATAAGAGATACACCATAGTCTGTGTGTATTCTGCTATTGGAAAAACATTGCAAAAAAATTTAATTTTGCTGTTTTTTTTTTTCCCCAATAGCATTTTCTGCGTGTTCATACATACACGCTTTAGATACTGTCCGTGTATTCTGATATTGGAAAAACATTGCAAAAAAAATTATTTTGCTGTGTTTTTTTTTCCCAATAGCATTTTCTGCGTGTTCATACATACACGCTGTAGACACTATCCGTGTATTCTGATATTGGAAAAACATTGCAAAAAAATTAAATTTTGCTGTGTTTTTTTTTCCACATTTTAACTGGTGCTGATTATTGGGTGGCCACCCTGCTGGATCCCCGTTACAAGGACAACGTGCCGTCCTTAATTACCTCACTGGAGCGTGATCGTAAGATGCGCGAGTACTAGCGCACGCTGGTAGACCCGCTGCTGGTGGCATTTCCACTTGGCAGCGGGGGTACGGTGGAAGCACAAGGCCACGCCAGCACCTCGGAAGGCAGGGTTAGCATGGCCGAAATGTGGAAAAGCTTTGTCAGCACGCCACAACAACCAGCACCACCAGCTGAGATGGAACGTCTTAGCAGGAGGCAGCATTTCACCAACATGGTGGAGCAGTATGTGTGCACACGCCTACACGTACTGCATGATGGGTCTGCCCCCTTCAACTTCTGGGTCTCCAAATTGGGCACATGGCCTGAGCTTGCCCTTTATGCCTTGGAGGTGCTGGCCTGCCCTGCCGCCAGTGTATTATCTGAACGTGTATTTAGCACGGCAGGGGGCGTTATCACAGACAAGCGCAGCCGCCTGTCCAGAGCCAATGTGGACAAGCTCACGTTCATTAAAATGAACCAGGCATGGATCCCACAGGACTTGGCCGTACCTTGTGCAGAATAGACACATATACCGGTGTTCTGACGAAAACTGTCTTGCTATCGGATAGTGTCCGGCCACTTACTGCGCAGGTGCAGTGCTTGCGCCGTACGGAGGACAAGGAGATTCACAAAATCTCCAAAGATGAACGTCGCCTGCGCAGTGAGTGCAGGTTCAAGCCCGACCATCCAAGTGGACATACGGTAGCACATAGTAACAGGGCCCCTCACGGGCTCGCTTGGCTAGGCTTCAACCTCGGATGATGTGGCTTGAACCTGGAGTCACCGCGCATTGTCTTCGGAGAGTTTCACAATCCCCTTGTCCTACGTACTGAGCAAGCGCAGTACAGGGCGGACACTATGCGACGGGGGACAGAATTCGACACATCATTCACCACTAGCCTTACCCAGCCATTTTTGTATTTTTGAACCAGTGTTGGCTACCTCGTCCTCCTCCACCGCCGCTTCCACCTACACCGCCACATCCACCGCCACCTCAACCTCCTACTCCATATGGACCTCGTCCTCCTAGGTCAAGATTATTATTTTTTTTTCATTTTTTTTTTTTTCATTTTTTTCATTTCCAAGTATTTTATTTTCCCACTATCTTATCCATTAAATTGAATAATTTTTTCCAGAAAGTGCGTACTCTGGGGTATTCCCACCATATGTGCGGCATCGTGCCGTTGAGTTTCTGAGGTTCTTAATGACTTCCTGTACCTCTTCTGCTGAGAAGGGGGCCTCCAGCATTTTATTTTTATTTTTTTATGTTGTTTTTAAGTTATTTCCCTATCCACATTTTTTTGCAGATCACTTGCCATGCTCTTAACAACATTTTGTTGCCATTTGCAGCCCTCTAGCCCTTTCCATTACTTTTTTACAGCCATTTTAGTATTCAAAAGTCCGGGTCCCATTGACTTCAATGGGGTTCGGAGTTCGAGGTCAAGTTCGGGTCAAGTTCGGTCCCGAACCCGGACTTTTTTCCGAAGTTCGGCCGAACCCGCCGAACCCGAACATCCAGTTGTCTGCTTAACTCTACTAAACAGTCAACACTCTGGCAGTGATTCTAGTTTAGCTACTATGGTCATCATTCGCAAGTTCAGCGATTTTCGCCAAAAAAAATCACGTGTCACACATTTCAAACTGACCCATCTGTCTCGGGACGGGGTCCTTTTAAAACTCTAAGGAGCTTGCCACTGTTCCTGGTTCCTTCTAGAGGCATATCATTATTACGCCTCTCCTTCAATTTTGCCTCAGCCAGTTAGGCTGATACTGGTTCAATACTGCTCGAAGTTCTTATTATTGATATTTTAACACATGTTAGAGTTGTTTTTAAATACAATGGGATTGACTTACTACATTCCACCCTCACCTCTAACTGGTAGGGCGTACATGTTTAATCTTATGACGCAATAGATATGGACTCCAATCAGAGCATCATTACTCCCTTTACCTACACATATAGACTCCCACCTAATTACCACAAAATCTCGATCTTACTTTGCTCCGGCTACATAGTCTCCTTCCAAACTCACACTGTCCCCCTGATGGCCACAGCTATCTTTGATTTTAATATACAGACCACACACTCCCGCAGCGGATAGCACTACCACACAAATACCTTGTAAGTAGCTATATACTTAACCGCTGACTTTATCCGGAATCCCTTTGAGTCTCCTTCAGACAGGCTAGCAGGTTCTTACCTGACCCCAGAATTTCTTGTCCTGACGTTCTCCCCCACCCTCTTATAGCCTCGTGGGCCTACCCTCTGTTCCCACCTCCCCCCCTTTTTTTCTTTTCTCTCTCTTCTTTTCTTTTCTTTTCTGGCCTCGCCCCCTTCTTCCCTGAAAACCCATTGCTCAAATAATATCTGAACTTATTGTGTGCCTCAATGATCAGACCCCACCATTGCTCTCCTAATGGATACCTAAAACCCTGAAGTTGGTCTCGATCAGCTCTCAGGGACTGAATATCCCAGAAAAGTGCTTTCAACTGCTACTACTAATGAAAAAGATGAAAGCCGATATTGTGCTTATACAAGAAACCCATTTTCGATCCAACCAAATTTCCAAATTGACCAACCATCATTTCCCGATAGCTCATCATGCTACCAACAGCCAAGGCAAAACTAAAGGGGTGTCCATCCTTATCCAAACACTCCCTGATAAATATTACGGATATGCTTCTTGACACAGAGGGGAGAATCCTTTTTGTGAAAGGTTCTCTATACAACAGACCAATCACTCTGGCAAATATTTATTGCCCTAACATGAAACAGGCCACCTTCCTCAATTCACTCGTGAACCACCTCATCACCACCTTTCAATCAGGTATTCTCATATTAGGCATAGATCTTAATATACCTCTGCAACCCATCCTCGACACCTCTACAGGCACATCTTCCCTGCCATATAGGGCACTACGGAAGAACAACCTCATCCTACAAGACCTTCAGATACCTGGACCACCCTTAACCCGTGATTATACTTATTTCTCTCCACCTCACAATCGCCACTCCAGGCTAGATTATCTTTTTCTTTCACAATCAAACTTTCGCTTCTTGTCGAAGGCCACCATCGAGCCCATGATCATTTCTGATCATAACCCAATCACAATTACCTTAACATTCCCAGAATCTGTTCAATGCACCAAACAATGGCACCTAGACGCCTCTCTACAGACCAAACACAATCTAATACTAAAAAAATCTAAGCTTATACTTTCAGGAAAACTCAGACCCAACAACCTCCCTTATCTCTACCTGGGAAGCTCACAAATGTGTGATTAGGGGAGAGCTAATTGCTATGGCTGCACAGAGGAGGAAGGAGAGACAGGCACATCTAGATGCTTTAACGGACCGCATCTGTGGGCTGGAAGCTTCACATAAAAAAATCACGTGCTGATCAAACTTTTAAGGAACTTCTAAATGCCAGAAAAGAACTACTTACTGAATTAGGATGGATGATAAGACGTAAATAAATCCTATCCAAAAAACTTCTATGAGCAAGGAAACAAGAGCGGTGAGATGTTAGCGAGAGCCTTACAATCTAAAAAAGCGACCACCACAATCCATCGTATTAAATCCTCGGAGGGGCGTCTTCTAGCCTCAACGGACGATATAGCTGACCAATTTGTTCACTACTATGCAAATCTTTATAACATAAGCCCTAACGCACCTTCTAGGTCTGACCAGATCTCTAGGCAAGAATCCATCTCAGCCCTTTCTAACAGAATATAGTCCAATCCCTATTTCCAGGGAGGACGCACACAATTTGATCTGTCCCATCACAGCTGAGGAACTAGCCCTTTCTATAAAACAACTCAAAGTAGGAAAGAGTCCTAGTCCTGATGGCTTTTCAACATCTTATTACACAATTTTTGCCGATGTCCTCACGGTCCCTTTTCTGTCCGCTTTCAACTCGCTAACATCCAATCCGAGTGGCCTTATGGGCAAGTTGAAAGCACACAGAACGGTAATCCCCAAGGAAGGAAAAGACCCAACTCAGGTCACCAATTATAGGCCCATATCCTTACTCAATATTGACATAAAAATCTTCTTAAAAAAAAAAAATTCTCACGCTGGAACCCTTGCTGAAGCGCCTTAGAGCTAACAACATTAAAGGAATTGACATTGCAGAATGCGCCTTTAAAATAGCAGCGTTTGCGGATGATATCTTATTAATTCTATCTGAACCACTGACTTCCATTCCTGCACTACTGACAGACTTTGCACACTACAAAGACCTCTCTAATATGCAGATTAACTTTGCTAAATCCTTCGCTCTCAATTTTACGCTAACAGCACATGAGGTGAAACCATGCAAAACCAGCTTCCCCTTTGTGTGGCAAAAGCAATCGATAACATACCTTGGGATACAACTCCCAACATCCCTATCAGACCTTTACACACTGAACTACTTGCCCATACTAAGAAAAATCCAAAGTGACCTGCAAACCTGGCATAAGGGGCTATTTTCATGGTTTGGAAGGGCAGCCATATTAAAAATCAACATACTCCCCCGCCTCCTATATGAACTACATAGCGTATCGCAGAGCCTGCACACTATTCATCTGGGGCAACAAACATCCTAGACTAAACTATGCCATACTTACTCTACCCAAACTAAAAAGAGGCATAGGCCTGCCTGACATTTACAAATATTACCTAGCATGTCACTTATCTAGAATTGTTGACTGGCATCTCCATCAAATGATAAAAGCATGGATTTACATTGAGCAAGCAGGTTCCACGGCACCCCTATGATTGATTCCTTGGCTACTCAAACAACACACACCTACAGAATATAACACACACCCAATGGTAGGCCCTTCCCTACATTGTTTCCACACAGCAAGTAAACCTTACGCTCTCTCATCTGAGCCAGGTCCACTTACTCCCTTTAAACTTAACCCAGACGTCTCTTCTGGCCTTTCCAATCAATTCTTAAAAGACGTATGGCCCCACGAACAGGTATACGCTGGACATTTCTTCCACAAAGGTGCCTTTCTATCTTTTGAAGCACTACAAAATGTGAAATGCTACATTCCCATTCTGGACTTATGTTCAGTTACGGCACTTTTTCAGTCACCCGAGAGCATCACCAGATTGGTTCCCCTCCCACACACCATTTGAAGCTATTTGCACAGGACACGTAACACAACGACATATGATCTCTATGTTATACTCCCTGTTGTTTTCCACATACACCCCGAGCACCACTAAAGTCTGCCAGACATGGGAGACACAACTTGAACTCAACCTTACGGTTGCAGATTGGGATAACATTTTTACACACATGCACAAAGGATCAGTAAATGTTACGGTTCAGGAAACAGGATTTAAGCTTTTCTCAGGGTGGTACAGAACCCCTGTAATCCTCCACAAATTTTCTTCCCTAAACTCCCCTCTGTGTTAGAGATGCGGATGCGCACCTGGATCCCTGTTACATATCTGGTGATCTAGCCCAAAATTACAGGAATTTTGGAAAGCGGTTTATGATGAAATAACTAAAATCACCACCCTTACCCCTGACTTTACCCCAGCACAGTACTTGCTACATCAAACTTCCCTTTCAAAACCCAAATATCAAAAATCTCTGGCTCTTTATTTAGTAAATGCCGCTAGGTGCTGCATCCCAGCAGTGTGAGATACCACCACAACCCCAACGTTAAAGGACTGGTATTGCCGGATTAGCCATACGGCTGAAATGGAGGAGCTGATCAGTGTCACACACAATGACCCCTCTAAATTCACCCACACGTGGGCACGCTGGTTCCATTTTAAAGAAACACTGAACGCAGTGACAACACAAAACATGACGGTCTAACTGGCCGACACCCATTCTCATTGATAATCTTTTATGCACTACAACTAGATAGGGTTTGGCACCCTACCAACCCATTTCCCCCTCTGGACATACATTCGGGTGCAAATGTTATACCATAAACTCCTCAGACTATGCAAAATGTGGGCTTTTCCCTCGCACCCTTTGTAGTTTCCCTGCTCCCATATCTTCCCTTTGACTTTCTTCACCAACTTATCTAATAAATGTAAGGGTGTATATCTCCATATAAATTAACTTGGCCTAAGTATTGCTGCATAATACATAACCCTGGCACCACTAATCCAAGGAGATGTAAGTACACGAGATGTAAGTACACGAGATGTATGAAATCACTTGTAGAAACAGTTGGTTGACTTCATATGCAATACTCACTAGGTCCTTTCATACAATCAATCATCCCGCCCAATGGTGGGTGATATTGAAACAATTTCATTGTCATAAGAATTTTATTGTTATGTTTTATTTATTTTTTTGCAATGAATATATTCATTTTAGAAATGTTATACCCTATTATACATGCCCATGCTGCTTTACCTCTTTGTATTTCAATATAAAAACCTAATATAATCCTTGAAAAAGAACATTCAATTACAATATGACTTGTATCGCAATTGTACACGCTATATTATTTTTTCTTTATTTGATATTTTTTTTTCCCCCACGAAAGTGGAGTTACCCTTTTATAATATTTTCTTTCCTCTTTAAGGGGTCACACTTTCCATTCCTTTTTCAGTTCACAATTGTATTTTGGAAATGTATAACAATACTGTATATCTGTGAATGTTCTCATTTACTTGGACTTGTTCTGTAATGTTGAAACATTTCAACTTTATTGAACAAATCCAGTTAAATGTAACTAACCACTGCTGGGGATGAGAACATAATAACATAATAATTGAAACCATTACATTGCATTTCATGTACAGTAGCTGATAAATCCTCTGCACTGGTTGTAACATGTTGTAAATAGTTTTAGAGAACTTCATCTGGTCCTATGTGATAAACAACTTCACAGGTTTACCTATAGTAAACTTGATGACTCATACTATTGCTATGTTAGGTCCATGTCGTACCAGCAGAGATCTGTAGCAACATTTTAGGTTAACAGGATTGGCATTGTCAGGTAATTGGCAAAGGGCACTGCCATGGGTAACGTGTACCAAAAATGTTTTTGTGTGGCTGGGGGAAGTGATTTTAGTAATGTTTAAAGTAAAACAATAAAGGATAAGTTCCCATTTGGTAACATGTTAAATATTACACCTGTATTTAGGGTGTAATATGCAATATGATACCAAAGAGCACCTGCCTGCGCTCCTCTGATCCCCCACTGTGGCTGCTCACAAGAGCGCTGCCCACATGGCCAAGTCATTTATTCACAGAGTTCTGTAACAGACGGCTTGCAGTTCTCAATGAACTGTGAGGGTGCTGATGAGAGCTCTCATACTATGCCTGTGAAGTGGCACATCTGTGCAATATATACTATCTACTATAGCAAAACTGACATTTATAATAAAATACAATACATACATATACATATACACATATACAATTTCCATAAATAGTACTTTGATGGAGCTACATTAATATGAAGTTTTTACACAAATATTTAAGAGAATAACAAATAGTTGAATATCAAATATGCCTATGTTATAACGTCCCAGAGGCAGATGAGATATATTATATCTCATAAGGAGAATAGGCCTAAAATCATCATCAAGAGCATATCATGCCATCATTCAATTCAGCAAAATGTTGGGTCTCAGATTGTAAAACATAGTTACATAGTTGGTAAGCTTGAATAATGACACCAGTCCATCCAGTTCAATCTGAGTGTGTGTCTTCTTTAGAGAGCTCAGGTTAGTTTCCTCCCAATGTTAGAGACTGTTCAAAGATTTGTTTATGGCGATCATATATCCCTTTAAGCGTCTCTTCTCCAGGGAGAATACGTTTAATGTATTAATTCCTCATAACTGAGGTTCTCCAACCCCCTTATTAGCTTTGTTGCTCTTCTCTTGACTCTCTTCAGTTACAGTACATCCTTCCTGAGGATCAGTGACCAAATCTGAATTGCATACTAAAGACGTGGCCAAACAGAGGTTTGTAAAGTGGTAGAATTGTAATTCTATCTTTTGAGTAACATGTTCATCTGGAAATATTGACACAGATAGAAAAACTTGCATTGAAGAAGTGTCAGCTGAAATAACATAATCACATCAGTACTCCTGCATCACACCCCTCAGCTCTCTTGATTGGGTTGAAGCTGACAGCTCAGGTCCCCATTGAAACTACTAAATACCTATCTGCTCTTATGCTGGTTTCACATGAGTGATTTGTTCAGGTTGCCCCGTCAGTTTTTCAGGCGGACCCGATCGGACCATCATTGTTCTCTATGGAGCGGCAGATGTCTGCGGATATGTGTCTGCTGACACCCGCCGGCATCCAATTCGATCCTGTCCACCAAAAACAGACGGATGGGGGATCCGTTCCCCATCTGTCTGGCAGATTGAATGACAGCTGGATCAGAGCAGACACGATCTGTCAAGGACTTGCCAGACGTTTCCAGGCTCTCCGTGCGCACACAGATGGCGCCAAAACGGGCTTTAAAAGCCCAGCAGTGACACTCAGCCAGTGCTGTGTTGTCTCAGCTTTCCTGTTTGCCAAACTACCTGAAACCTGATCTGAACCACGATCCCCTGTTATCGACCCGGCTCCGCTTGGACTACCCTGCCTTCTCCTATCCGACCCAGCCTGCCTGACTCTGCCTACATCTGCTTCTCGTTACCGACTCCTGCCTGCCCACCGACTCTGCCATTGCCTGCTCCCCTCATCTGTTTGATCTGCTGTTGCCAACCGGACTGTTTGACCTTGCTTTGCCTATTTCCGTCTGTCTGATCCGCCTGCTGCCTGGTTCTGTTGTGTCCAGCTTCATCATCCACAGCTGCAGACTCACACCCTGCCATCTGTATACGGATACTTCTGGAAGACCTCCTTATTGATCCCAACACCCTCCTCTACAAACAATCCAGGCACTCCTACCCCACTGTGCTCACGTGACCACTGTCCCCACTCCAGTGGACCGTGAACCAGCGCTGTATGAGAGGTCTTCTCCTACAAGTCAGGCTCTACGTCCAGGTACGTAACACGATCCTGTAATTTGTCTGCTCAGCAGAGATCAGTAGAGAGATCTCCTGCCGAGCAGGCAGATATGCTTTATGCCTCATGAGTCTGCCCCATGTGAAAGGGGCCTTACATTAGTACACAGACTTATGAGCTTTATTTAAGTGGGTACTCCAGAAAGCATAAACCTTACATAACTTTGTAACATGGATACCTAGGCCCCACCTGAGCGTTTTGTAACTCTAAGCTCAAAGCTTTAAGATGCTCAACAAGCTAAATCCCATTCTTTTCAAGGGCCCCTGTTCACATCTGAGTTTTTTGTCACCTGTAGCAACAAGCCTGTTGCTCGAAAAAGTACATGAACATGGTTTGGGGTAAGTGACAATCTTATGCTGTCTTCCCTTTCCTGCTTGGCTGACTACGACCATACTAACCCTCCGATGCGTATTGTGTCTCACAATACTCAGGGTCTAAACTCGCCGGTTAAATGCCAAAACATTTTTCAACATTACCATAGCCAAAAGGTCAATGAAATCCTTTTCCAGGAAGCACATTTCCCCAGACAGAACAACCCTTCGTTCATCCATTCTAAATTCCCTACCTTTTACCTTGTCAATGTCTTGGCTAAAACAAGGGAGGTGGCGACCTTTTTCTCCCGTAGATGTAAATTCACGCTTCTTTCAGAACACAAGGACCTGGATGCTTGATAATCAAGGGGGTTATGGATGACCAAATCTACTCTTTTATATCCTATTATGCACCTAAACGGGGATAAGCCCACTTCTTTCGATCTATGTTTCTAACCCTGGGACCCTTGGTGGATGGCTTGGTAATCTTTGGTGGCGGGGGTGATGCTTGACGGAGATACCACCACAAACTTTGGAGGAGCTCAAGGGATTCAGAGTCAGTGAATCAGAGGGTCTAGTGAGAGACTGGGAGCTCAGTACTGAAGAACTACAAGGAGCAGTTGAAGTGGAGCTGAAAGAACTGCTACATTTGAGTTAGGAAATGTTAAAGGACTGTTACCATAGGAGACAGCATTCCTGCAAGTGCAGATGTGGCTTATTGCTGGGGCCTTTCCCTGCACAGCTGTCCTCCTATTGAAGTCTCGAAGCCTGACAATTGAGTTTGCAACTTTCTAAGGGTGTCTTGGCCCTGACCCTCTTTCCTCAAAAATATATAAAAAGGGCTGTCAAAAGAAATAAAACCTCTGGCGTCCAATGACTTTCACCATCTTTGCACCCACTGTGCCTCACAACCCACCACATATTGAAGGATGTCAGCTATCTTTGGCCTTGGTGGTCCTCATTAGACTGAAAGAGGTTAGAGATTCTGCTACATAGAGTTAAAGAGGAGGTCTAGTGCTAGAATTATTGCTCTCGCTCTAACGATCGTGGTGTATGTAACCTGTGTTTATCTGGCTCTGATACTAGCCAGTGCCTCACTAGCCACTGACCTCACCGCACATCCCTGAGTGGGACAGAGACACCCTAGGACCGGAAGTGTGTCACTGGCATGATCACCAGGTAAAAATAAAGGAAAAAAAGCCTTAAAAAAAAAAGAAAACAAATGCAGCCACCACATCTAAGGGTTGGTGACACTGAAAAAATATTAAATGTTTTTGGGTTTATTGCCACTTCAAGCAGAATTATAAATAATTTTGCAGTTGAAACCGTTGTGTCTCAGTTGCATATTTCACTTTTTGCCTGAAGTCCAGCTTTATCAAAGTCATTGAGCTTTACATGTCATACAAACCACAAGAACCTCAACTTAGGTTTACATCCGGCAGGTTTGACCACAGAACGTGCTGCACCTGCTCTATATAGTAGTCAATAAATAGTAGTAAAATCGTATGATTCAGCTCACTTCAGTGTGAAAGAGATATCCAGAGGGCAAGCCACACAAAATTCATGTGTTTATGCAGCAAATGGAGCAGTAAATTCTTCTTCCCATGCCTCAGGCACGCTGTCATATGGAATGTGTCAGATTTCTGGCGGTGAAGACTGAAAAACTGTTTCTAACTGCAGCCTGCTATCTGTGCATTCTTCATGATTTTATTTATTTGTGTTTAAAGAGACCCTGTCACCAATGAAAAAAGAAGGTAAAAACAATGTTTTTCCTTTCCATAAACAATTTTCTAATGACTTGCAATGTGCCTGTGAGCTTGCTAGCAAATCTGTCTGGTCCAGATTAGTCAATTCCCTAGCACACGCTCATTTTTGGAGAGCGTATAATTACTATCTGTGCTGACCTCACCTCCTAACATAGCCTTTTATGTAGCTGCTGGGGGAGAAACGAATGGGAATACTATAGAGCAGTGATGGCGAACCTTGGCACCCCAGATGTTTTGGAACTACATTTCCCATGATGCTCCACTACACTGCAGAGTGCATGAGGATCATGGGAAATGTAGTTCCAAAACATCTGGGGTGCCAAGGTTCGCCATCACTGCTATAGAGTGTCACTTGAGGGACAGCTCTGAGTCTGCTGACATCACGTCCAAGATGGCGGAGCCATATCTCCCAACTGTCCCGGATTTCTAGGGACTGTCCCTGATTTGGGGCAATGTCCCTCTGTCCCTCTTTCCCCCTCATTTGTCCCTCATTTTGGTCTGATCTATATAGTTGTATATAAATTGCACTTTTTATCTTTCAAAAAGTTTTTCCCAGTGCTAAACCTTTCATCCAATTTCTAAATTGCTGCATTTGTACATTTTAAACGCCAATATAAAGGAATAGTAGTGGTTAAAAAAAAAAAGCACTTGTGGATTTAATTAACCTTTTTTTGGGGGTTAATTCTCCTTTAAGGGGGTGTGGCAGGGGGCGTGTCCTATGTCTACATACATTTGCTAGTAGGTGTCCCTCATTCCCATCTCAAAATATTGGAAGGTATGGAGGAGCCCAGCAGCAATCTTGGGGATTTGTCTAAACTATGGAGGCTTTTAGAGATAATACCATGCCCAGAATACATTAAATGCACAAATAATCTTATAGGTACCGTATATACTCGAGTATAAGCCGAGTTTTTCAGCACATTTTTTTGTGCTGAAAATGCCCCCCTCGGCTTATACTCGAGTCAAGCATTTTTCTGCTGCAGAAAATGAAATTTCCTGAACCGACTTTGGGGCCCCGTATCTCGTGGCCACTTAGTGCTAGGAACCCGATCTTTGGATATGTTGTAGTGCTAGTTCCACTGGGGTTGCACAACAAATTGGGGTTCCTAGCACTAAGTGGCCCGAGATACGGGGCCCCAAAGTCGGTCAACTGTTTCCATCTGCAGCAAATGTCATTTCGGGACCCTTTGGGTCCAGAAACCCCAAATGTTGGCTGCAGCTAGGGGGCATCTAGGAACCCTTAACTACTGATTTTGAAGTTCAGGGGACCTATGGCTGCAAATGGGCACAGTGAGGCTGCAAATGGGCATTGTTGACCGTCTTTTCCACTTAAGCCCCATACACACGGTCGGACAATCCGCGGACCAGGTCCGTCGGACCATGTCCGTCATACTTTGTCCGATGTTGGTTTTGCGTACACGCGGTCGGACAAAGTTGTCGGAAAATCCGATCATTCTGAACGTGGTGACGTTTGTTGCCTACGACGGGACTACGTAGAGGCTAGTAGCCAATAGCTTTGGTCTTGTAATGTGATCTGAGCATGCGTAGCACTTTGTCCGGTCGGACAACCGTACACACGATCGGATTTGGTGTGATCGGACCGTGTTGACGGCAAATCTTTCCAGCAGGAGATAAGACTTTGTCCGTCGGACAAACCGACGTACACTGTCCGATGGTGCATACACACGGTCTGATTTTTCAACAACATTGTCCGATCGGACAGAATCCATGAAAAAGTCCGACCGTGTGTATGGGGCTTTACAGTAGCTGCGCATTTCTCACCCTAGGCTTATACTCAAGTCAAAAGGTTTTCCCATTTTTTTGTGGTAAAATTAGGTGCCACGGCTTATATTCGGGTCGGCTTATACTCGAGTATATACGGTAGATTTGCAAAATAGATGTTTGAAAAAAGCCGCCCTCCTATACAAACACTGCTCTTATATTGCGATATAAACTTTACAGATAAAATAAAGTCAAATATAGGGATGAGCTTCGAGTTCTAGTCAAACTCATGTTCGACTCAAACATTGCCTGTTCGCCTGTTCAGGGAACAGCGAACAATTTGGGGTGTTTGCGGCAAATTCGAAAAGCCACGAGCACCCTGTAAAAGTCTATGGGAGAAATCTCAAGTGCTACTTTTAAAAGCCTATATGCAAGTTATTGTCATAAAAAGTGTTTGGAGACCTGGGTCCGGCCCCAGGGGACATGTATCAATGCAAAAAAAAGTTTTAAAAACTGAAGTTTTTTCAGGAGCAGTGATTTTAATAATGCTTAAAGTGAAACAATAAAAGTGTAATATTCCTTTAAATTTCGTACCTGGGGGGTGTGTATAGTATGCCTGTAAAGGGGCGCATTTTTCCCGTGCTTAGAACTGTCCCTGCACAAAGTGTCATTTTTGCAGGAAAAAAAGCTATTTAAAATCACTCGCGGCTATAATGAATTGTCAGCTCCCGTAATACAGAGAACAGCCATTCATTGAAAGTCATTGATAAAAAATAAAATAAAAAAAAAAGCGTGGGGGTTACCCCAAATTCATTTACCAGGCCCTTCAGGTCTGCTATGGATATTAAGGGGAACCCTGCGTCAAATTAAAAAAAAAATGACGTGGGGTTCCCCCTAAATATCCATACCAGACCCTTCAGGTCTGGGATGGATTTTAAGGGGAACCCCACACCAAAAAAAAAAAAAAATGGCGTGGGGTCCCCCTCAAAATCCATACCAGACCCTTATCCGAGCACGCAACCTGGCAGGATGCAGGAAAAGAGGGGGGACGAGAGCGGCCCCCCCTTCCTCCTGAACTGTACCAGGCCACATGCCCTCAACATTGGGAGGGTGCTTTAGGGGTCTGTGACCCCTCAAAGCACCATGTCCCCATGTTGATGGGGACAAGGGCCTTGTCCCCACAACCCTGGCCATTGGTTGTGGGGGTCTGCGGTGGGGGGCTTATCGGAATCTGGAAGCCCCCTTTAACAAGGGGACCCCCAGATCCCGGCCTCCCCCCTGTGTGAAGTGGTTAGGGGGTATAAAGGTAGCCCTACCATTTCACCAAAAAAGTGACAAAAATTTTTAAAAATTACAGGAGACGGTCTTTGACAATTCCTTTATTAAATTCTTCTTTCATCTTCTTTCTTCTGGTCTTCTTCCTTTCTTCATCCTTTGGTGTCTTCATCTTCTTCTTCCATCTTCTTCTTCCATTTTCTTCCATCTTCTTCCATCTTCTTCTTCCTCCGATCTGCTTCTTCTTGCTCTGGTCTTCTCATCTTCATCTTCATCTTCTTCCACGGCGTCTGTTCTTCTGTGTTGGGCCGCTCCGCGCAATGGGAGGCTCCCGCTGTGTGAGGCTTCGCTCCGTCTGACAGTTCTTTTATAATGGATGGTGGGGCCACTTGGTGACCCCGCCCCCCTCTGACTCACGGGGATGTCATGGGGACTTCCCTATGGCTTTCCCCATGACGTCAGAGGGGGGTGGGGACGCCCCCCGCCCCCCTCTGACGTCATGCAGAAACCATAGGGAAGTCCCCATGACGTCCCCGTGCATCAGAGGGGGGCGGGGTCACCAGGTGGCCCGCCCTTCGTTATAAAAGAACTGTCAGACGGAGCGAAGCCTCACACAGCGGGAGCCTCCCATTGAGCGGAGCGGCCCGACACAGAAGAAGAGAAGCCGACGCCATGGAAGAAGATGCCGGACGAGAAGACCAGAGCAAGAAGAAGCGGATCGGAGGAAGAAGAAGATGGAAGAAGATGGAAGAAGAAGATGAAGAAACCGAAGGATGAAGAAAGGAAGAAGAAAAAAGATGAAAGAAGAATTTAATAAAGGAATTGTCAAAGACCATCTCCTGTCATTTTTAACATTTTTGTCACTTTTTTGGTGAAATGGTAGGGGTGCTTTTGTACCCCCTTACCATTTCACACAGGGGGGAGGCCGGGATCTGGGGGTCCCCTTGTTAAAGGGGGCTTCCAGATTCCGATAAGCCCCCCACCCGCAGACCCCCACAACCAATGGCCAGGGTTGTGGGGACGAGGCCTTGTCCCCATCAACATGGGGACATGGTGCTTTGATGGGTCACAGACCACCAAAGCACCCTCCCAATGTTGAGGGCATGTGGCCTGGTATGGTTCAGGAGGGAGGGGGGGCGCTCTCGTCCTCCCCTCTTTTCCTTCGGCCTGCCAGGTTGCGTGCTCGGATAAGGGTCTGGTATGGATTTTGAGGGGGACCCCACGCCATTTTTTTTTTTTTTTGGTGTCATTTTATAGGCATACTATACACACCCCCCAGGTACGAAATTTAAAGGAATATTACACTTTTATTGTTTCACTTTAAGCATTATTAAAATCACTGCTCCTGAAAAAACGGCCGTTTTTAAAACTTTTTTTTGCATTGATACATGTCCCTTGGGGCAGGACCCAGGTCCCCAAACACTTTTTATGACAATAACATGCATATTAGCCTTTAAAATGAGCACTTTTGATTTTGAACGTTCGAGTTCCTTAGACTTTAATAGGGTTCTAAAGTTCACACGAGCTTTAGGTCTATTCGCAGGTTCTGGTGCGAACCGAACAGGGGGGTGTTCGGCTCATCCCTAGTCAAATAGTGTAAATATATAAAACATATAATATATATATATATATATATATATATATATATATATATATATATATACGGTAGATTGTTGTTTAACCACTAGCCGACCAGCCACCGTCATTATACTGCGGCAGGGCGGGTCTCTGACGCAAATCGCCGTAGCTGTACGTTGGCCCTTTAAACAGCTATAGCCCGCTGTACGGTGGGACACCGCAAGCACGAGAGCCAGAATGGGGATTTGTGTGTGTAAACACACAAATCCCCATTCTGTCAGGAGAGGAGAGACGGATCGTCTGCTCCTACTAAGTAGGAACAGCGATATGTCTCCTCCTCTAGTCACTACCTTCCCCCCGCGGTAAGAAACACACCTAGGGAACATATTTAACCCCTTGATAGCCCCCTAGTGTTAACTCCTTCCCTACCAGTGACATTTACACAGTAATCAGTGCATTTTTATAGCACTGATCGCTGTATAAATGTCGATGGTCCCAAAAATGTGTCAAAAGTGTCCGATCTGTCCGCCACAATGTCACAGTACTGCTAAAAATCACTGCCATTACTAGTAAAAAAAAAAATAATAAAAATGCCATAAATCCATTCCCTGTTCTATCAGGGGAGAGGAGACATATCGTTTGTTCCTAGTAAGTATGAACAACGATATGTCTCCTACCCCAGTCAGTCCTATCCCCATACAGTTAGAACACATCTAGGGATCATAAATTTAACCCCTTGATCGCCCCCTAGTGTTAACCTCTTATCTATCTACCAGTGACATTTACACAGTAATCAGTGCATATTTATAGCACTGATCCCTGTATAAATGTCAATGGTCCCAAAAATGTGTCAAAAGTGTCCGATCTGTCTGCCGCAATGTTGCAGTACCGCTAAAAATCACTAATCACCGTCCTTACTAGACAAAAAAAAAATTATAATAAAAATGCCATAAATCTATTCCCTGTTTTGTAGACTCTATAACTTTTGCGCAAACCAATCAATATACGCTTATTGCGATTTTTTTTACCAAAAATATGTAGAAGAATACATTTCGGCCTAAACTGATGAAGAAATGTATTTGTTTAAATTTTTTTGGGGATATTTATTATAGCAAAAAGTATAAAATATAGTTTTTTTTTCAAAACTGTCGTTATTTTTTTGTTTATAATGCAAAAAATAAAATCCGCAGAGGTGATTAAATACCACCAAAGGAAAGCTCTATTTGTGGGAGAAAAAGGACGTAAATTTTGTTTGGGTACAGCTCCGCACAACCGCGCAATTGTCAGTTAAAGCAGCTCAGTGCCGTATCGCAAAAAATGGCCTGGTCATTAAGGGGGCAAATCCTTCTGGGGTTGAATTGGTTAAAGGGTTAGTTCACCTATGTAGGAAAACATGTGAGGCTGGGTTCATACTTATGCTAATTGTATGTGGGTTTCCCCGCATCCAATTCGCATTACAGGAGAGTGTGCCCGGCTCGCAATGGAGCCGGTTCACACACCTCTGAGTCGGCCGCGGTCCGCATTTGGAGCAGGCAAAAATTTGGACCTGATTCGCACCTGAATCGGTGTAGAAGGGACGCACCGGACCCCATGCTGTGAGCCGCAGCCGCTTCATGTGTGAACCCAGGCCTAAAGGTGAACTAATATCAGACCCCCGGTCCTTGCTATACTTTCTTCTGGGGTTGCCAAGCTGTCAGCTGCTTTAGGGGTCTGGGTGTTTGAATTCCCAGCTCTTTTCCCTCTTTTATGTGCAGCACTTCCTGGACAGACCAGATCGATTCTGATTGGCCAGCACCGTCACAGTGAATCCATCAGCTTACCAATCATTATATGTAGAGGATGCATTTCTTTTCTTCTCTTCCCTCTGTTGTCACTTGGTGATCTGGCCAGTAACACACCTCCTGTATTAGATTGCCCCCACTCTGGATGAAGGAGCATAGGGGGCACTTTTGAACGGCAGCATTGTCAGTCCGGGGGTGGTGTAGGGTTGCCACTTCATCCCTGTAAGACCGAACACATATTAATTACACAGGTTCTAAAGCTATTTCATTGCAGATAAGGCACTAAGTGAGTTTAAATAACACCTTAATTAGCCACAGAACCTGTGTATTTAATAGGTGTTTGGTTTTAAAGGGATGTGGTGGCAACCCTAGGGTGGGATTAAAATACACCAACAAATTGAAGCTAATCTCCAGCTAATGCTTTATAAGCAGTTACAGCAAACAGTTTTCTTTCCTTTTGAGATAAAGGTTTTACATAAATAAATAAAAGCTGATCATTGTAAGCACCCCTTTCTGTGGTAAATGGTTTGTCTCAACCCTGTAACTGATACGTTCTGCTGGAGAGCTTGTTCTTTTGAAAAACAACAGACTTATTGTCAGGGTCACCAGATACAAATCAAAGAAAGAAAGCCTAAAATAGAAAACAAATGCAGCCAAGAAGAATTAAGAATTGGTAAGCTGCAATATAATAAAAATTAGCTTTTGGGTTTAATATGACTTTAAGGCGGGACTACCAGATATTATTTTAATGAAAGTTACAGTTTTAAAAATAGTAATAATAATTACTTTAAAATGTTAAAGTGAATATGATTTTAGTGTTTGTTTTTACATATACAGTACTTTAACTTAACCACTTTGCGGGCTGCCCACTGTACAGATACTGCAGCCGCTCTGCGCCAGATCATGTGGCTAGTACGCAATCTGACACTTCCGGATCTGGGGCGCGCATGCGTGCCACTGGCGACCCGCTGTGATCACACACAGTGGGAGCCCAGCGGAAGGTACCGCGGACTCAATATCAGCCGGCACCCGCCGATTCTTCAGTACACACTATGTAAACAAGGCAGATTGCTGTTCTGTGAAGAGGGAAGGCATGGATCCTGTTTTTCTGCAAAGCAGGGACACAGATCTTTGCCTTCCCTTCCCCCACAGTACACAAGCACTGGCTAGGAACACATTTAACTGTTTGATTGCCCCCGATGTTAACCCATTCCCAGCCAGTATCATTAGCACAGTGACAGTGAACATTTTTAGCATTTATCACTGTATTAGTACATAAGAAGGGAATGTGGGGCTTTGAATGAGGCAATTGACTTGAGGAGGTAGAGTATTTGGTAAACATTTTTTATTTGTAACACTAGTAAAAAATAATTTTCATATATATATACATGCACACATGGTATAAACATAATGGATACATATATGTCAGCTTGGCAGCACATGAGAGATACATTGATGAATGTAATACAAGGTATTTCATATTAGCAGGCATTGGTACACCATATGCAAAAGAGCTGCTATAAGATAGATACACATACACATTAATAGTTACATAGTACTCAATGCATTTTGAATGTATGAAAAATAAATATGGGCCAGTGAATAGCTAATGAGCCAGACTTGACTGAGCACCCCATGGAAACTCAACGCATTTCATGGCTATATGCCATTCATCAGGAGTTGGGTATAGAAGTAAACTGTAAATATAAATAGATGTATAGTATTAGTAAATATGTTCTACCCCTTTAGACCCCTTTCACACCAAGAGTGTTTTGCAGGCGCTATAGCATTAGAAATAGCGCCTGCAATCCGCCCTAAAACAGCTGCACCATTGTCTGTAGTGTGAAAGCCTGAGGGCTTTCACACTGCAGCGGTGCGCTGGCAGGTCGTCAGCAAAAGTCCTGCCAGCAGCTTCTTTGGAGTGGTGAAGGAGCGGTGTGTTTACCGCTCCTCCACCGCTCCTCCACCGCTGCTCCCCATTAAAATCAATGGGGCAGCGCTGTAATACTGCTGGCCAAACGCCGCCATTGTGGCGTATTGCCAGGGGTTTTAACCCTTTCTCGGCCGCTAAAAATTTAACCCTCCGCTAAAATGCGCCACAAATGCGACGGTAAAACGCTGCTAAAAATAGCAGCGTTTTACTGCCAACGCTATGGGTGGTGAAAGGGGTCTTAAAGGGAGAAAAGACCTCGTGGGGAGAAAGATCTATACTCACAGGTCGGCTAGAGCACTGTGCTTGGCTAGCATCGAGGAAGATGGAACCCCAAATGGTTGTCTGTTATCACTGTATTAGGGTCACTGGTCCCCAAAAAGTGTCAAAAGTGTCAGTTAGTGTCCGATTTGTCCACCGCAATATTGCAGTCCCGTTATAAGTCACTGATTGCCGCCATTACTAGTTTAAAAAAAAAAAAATACCCCACAGTTTTTGGACACTATAACGTTTGTGCAAACCAATCCATTTACGCTTATTGGGATTTTTTTTACAAAAAATGTGTAGCAGAATACATAGCGGCCTAAGTTTATGAAGGAATTTGATTTTTTCCTTTTTTTTTATTGGAAATGTTTTAAAGAAGAAATTTTCAGTCTTTTTTTGTATATAGTGCATAAAATAAAAACCGCAGAGGTGATCAAATACCACCAAAAGAAAGCTCTATTTGTGGTGAAAAAAAGGACATCAATTTTATTTGGTAATAGCGTCAATTGTCAGTTAAATAATGCAGTGCGGTATCGCAAAAAAAAATGGCATGGTCATTAACCCCCCTGGCGGTAATCCCGAGTCTGGCTCGGGTGGAACTTCAGTACCATAAGCGGTAACCCCGAGCCAGACTCGGGATTGCATTGCAGGATACAGGGAGACTTACTTACCTTGTCCCCTGGATCCTGCGATGTCTCCCCGCTGTGTGTGCGAGCTGTCTCCTCGCTCGATTCACACAGTGCCGAGTGCCGCTGATCTCCTGCAACGTTACGACGCACGGGAGTGGAGATCGGCACCAAATTCAAAAAAGTAAAAACACACAGTACACATGCAGTACTGTAATCTTACAGATGCATGTAGTTTTATATTATAAATACTGTTTTTTTCTGCCTGGAATTTGGAGATTGTCCATAGCAACCAAAAAGTGTCCCTTTATGTCAAAAGTGATTTTAGACCTGCTAGAAAACAGCGATAATAAATTAGAATCACTTGCAGAATTGAGCGATAGCGATTTGTGGGGAAATTCGTCATCAAACACTAAATCTAATGACAGCGACAATTCTGCAACTCAGCAAATTTCAGTGTTTTTGATTTGATTAAATTATTTAATCATTTTTATAGTTATTTATTATATTTTAATTTATGATTTTGTGTTTATCATACCCGGGATGTCTACTAGACTCTGTCTTTGGACAGATTTAAGTGAGTTATTCCTAAGAAATGCAGAATCATACCGCCAGGGTGGTTAAGGGGGGTAAATATTTCGGAGGGCAAGTGGTTAATTTTCACAATTTTCTTGAAGAAAATGTGTAGTCTTTTTATTTTTTAAAGATATGTATTTAAAACTGATCTGATTAATGCCAATAATCTAATAGCTGCTTATTGTAACTTTAAAAAACATGTTTCTTGATATAGTTTGTAATGATATATGCACACACAAGCAGTCATATTACATTTGAAGGGCCTACTTTGCTGTGTCAAATTTATAATGTAAGCCTGGGATTCGGCTGACTCATAGAAAATAATGCATGTCCTCTGTGACTCATAATTTATCTTGGTAGCTGCTGAGACTTGATGATTATTTGGAAATAATGGCTGTTATGCATGTAAAGGTATTTTTTGAAGGGACTACAGCTGGTGATGGAGTAGGGCTTGTAAACACTTGTTTTTTTCTTGGTATAGTTCACATATAAAGTTATTCTCAGCAGTAGAACGTGATCAACTGCTTTGGAAAATTGCTCCAAAAAATAGAATTGTTAGGCAACCAATTTAAGTCTGTTCACATCTCTGCAATGCAGTTTACTGCATCAACTTGCATTTTCATAGAAATGAATGGTAATGCAGTAAATGGCACATGTAGCATTTTTAGAATTGAGAAATGGCTGGCACTATGTTTGTTTTTTGTTTTTTCTTGAGCGTTTTTATTTTTTATTTTCCCCATCCATCAAAAAGTGTTTTGATACCTTGGTTGTAAACTAAAACCTCTATGTTATCTGTTGGAGATAGATAGATGAGTAGTTGTTCAGAGTTGATTGGCGATAGAGAAGTGAATCTTTGTCAATAACTGATTGGAGGTAGAGAAGTAGATCTTTGTGAAGACTTGATTATGGAATGAGTGGATCTTTGTCAAGAAATAACTGGAGACACAAGAGTGGATCTATGTCAAGAAGTGATTGGAGATAGAAGAGTGAATCTTGGTCCATAAATGCTTTAAGACAGAAAAGTGGAACCGTGCCCAAAACTGACTGGAGACAGAGAAGTGGATCTTAGCCCAGAGATGATTGAAGATAAAGAAGTAAATCTCTGTCTAGCTCTGATTGCAGAAGAGAAGTTGATCTTCTGACTTATTTGACTGAGATGGAGATTTGTCCGAAACTGACTGGAGATGGAGGATTGGATCTTTGTTTGGAACTGACTGGAAATAGATCAATGGATTATTGTCCAGAACTGATTTGAAGATAGAGGACTGAATCTTTGTCCAGAACTGATCGGAGACAGAGGACTGAATCTTTGTCCAGAACTGATCAGAGACAGAGGACTGAATCTTTGTCCAGAACTGATCAGAGACAGAGGACTGAATCATTGTCCAGAACTGATCGGAGACAGAGGACTGAATCTTTGTCCAGAACTGATCGGAGACAGGGAAACCAACCAAGTGTGGACAAGGATTCATCCTGGGTTGACTAGAGCAGGATAAGTATATAGTAAAATTGGTGCCAAGATTGTACTCTTTATTTACCAGAAAATATGTGATCTACTTTATTATAACAAATCCTCGTAATGATCCACCACTAACTACTGCCAAACCAGATGGTTCTGCACACAGCATTTCCTTGTGTTCTCTTTTTGCTCTTTTAAATGTTTTGGCTGACCAATTTCTCACACATTTTTTCTAGTCAGAAGTTTAACAGACTTTGTTCTTTTTTTTCTCAAGTGAAAACTGTTAGCCTGATACATTTTTCTAGTCAATTTGCTCCACATACTTTGAAAATGATTTAAAAATGTGGGGAATCAGATTATCAGTACAAAAAAATTTGCTAAAGTTATACAGTCCAGTGATTTTAAGAATACATTTTCAGAGAAAGTTGTATTCCCCATGCTCAGCAAAATAATAATCTTCTACACCTTTCTGTGTTTTTTTTCCTTGTTGCTAAAAAACACATGAACTCTTTGAAGTAACTAAGATGTGGTGTACACACTCTCAGCCTTGCCCTTCGCAGAGCTTTTACAACTTGCAGGACAAAAATATAAGCACCAGTAGAATGAGAGGGGGAGATTTACTAAAACTGGAGCAGAATATTGTACAGCTGTGCATGGTAGCCAATCAGCTTCTAACTTTAGCTTGTTCAATTAACTTTTGACAATAAAACCTGGAAGTTGATTGGTTTCTATGCAGAGCTGCACCAGATTTTGCACCAGTTTTAGTAAATCTCTCCCAGAGTGACCATCACTGGGGCAGGTCAACTGAGCAGTTAACCCTTTACACACACACAGTAGCCCCCAAAACAAAGTCTGGGGGGTGTGTTGAGCGTTGAATAATGCACAGCAGTGGTGAGCTGAACTGCCTTTGGTTCGGTTTGATCAGGAGTTTCGATGTTAAATGCAAAACCCATTGAAACCAATAGGAGCTAAGTATGTAAAATTAAAAATGCCCTTTTTCTGGGCTAATAGGCAAGGATGTGTCATAAAATATTATGGAGGGTGGCTGGGGAACATATACCAATCCAAAGAACATTTAAAAAAAATATCAATTTGGCCAGGAGAAAATATAAATGTCATCTTAGCTGTAGGGCATCTTACAGCACGAATGAAAAAATATTGCATAGTGCCCCCCAAAATAAATGCCGGCCCATAAAAATCCTTACCAGACCCTAATCAGAACAGGCAGTCTCGCTGGCAAGGAAAAGGGGAGAGACAAGTGAACCATGCCAGCCAACATGCCCTGGCAAAGTATGTTGCTCCCTATGTTGATGAGGAAAAGAGCCTCTGCCCCACCACCCTTGCCCAGTGGTTGCAGGGGTCTGCAGGCAGGGGGCTTATTGGAATCTGCCATCTCCCTTTAATAATAGGGGCCTCCAGATACCACCCCCCACGTAGAAAAAAAATACACAATTGTATGGATCCTGGTAGTGTTGTGAAAAAGGTTCCTAAACCCTATTAAATGAGGGGAGGTGCTTCCCCTCATCTTGTCCAATAAATACAATTTTGTATTGAAATCGATAGCCTTTGTAGGGGCGTTTTTCCTTTGGTGGTATTTTTGTACATAGTACCCCTACTCACTCACAAAAAAAAAAAAAGGTGGAACCTAGAAATAGACACTCAAATGTTTGACACTCGTTGAAAAAAAATCCCAAATGTTTTCAGTAAAAATACACGATAGTTAATTGTAGTGCACTCAAATTAATGTATTACCCAATTATTTGGTAAACAAGAGGTTACACTTTGTAAATAGACACCCAACCTGTAGATTCCTAAAATTGTGTGTGCCTGTGAAATGGCGTCAAACTTCGGTATACAATATTGTCCATAGCTAGGGCTTTAAAAGTCCTTATACTGTAGTTCATCAGTTCGGATTTAACTTTAAATGATGGCCCTAGAATTAGTGCTTTCACTCTGTTGTGCCCTGGAATATGTAACATGTGTTATGCAATTGCTACTTCCGTACATAGGCTCACCAGTGCATGCATTTATGTTTATGTTAAGTGAAAAAAGTGAATAAAAAAAAAATTACAGAGGTTCTATCCCTTCCTCACTTAATCCAAAACTAAAAAAAAAATGTAATTAAAGAATAAAAAAGTCGTAGCTGAAGAGGGTCTTTAATACTCACTGGTAAGTCATGCCCTGGATTTTTGTTTCATGAGCAATGTGGTCTAGGGGCTAAACTGTGACATTTGGCACATATATTTTGCCTGAGGCGAAATTGTACTTTGAAGAAAGACTATTTCGAACAGGCATTGACTCTAAAAAATAACATTCATTACCTGTACTTCCCAAAACGTGGTTTATCTACTGAATTGTCCATGCGGCCTGCAATATGTAGGCCGCACAATGAGAGTGATGAACTTTAGAGTGAAGGAACATATATCGAACATTAAAAAGGGGTTTCCCAAACATAGCGTTTCTCGCCACTATCTTGAATGCCATAACAAAAATCCAACTGGGACTACCTTTGTTGCCGTAGACAGATTTACCCTCCATTGGTGAGAAAGTATGACTAAGAGAGAGATCTCACGGTTAGAAACTCATTGGATTTATGACCTAAAATGCTATACCCCCATTTGGATTGAACGTGGATTGGGACATGAACTGCTTTATTAATAATGGCTAATTTTATATGTCAAGCGGATCTCCCCCTCACTTCCTGGTCACACAGGAGTTGCTGAGGCAATGGGAGCCAATGGCTAAGGGATCAGGAGGCAACAGTCTAAGCTAGCCATGAGGAAATGAGGGGCGGGCCTGAGCCCCGCTATCTGTGTCTATAGACGCAGGCAGCAAGGCTCAGGAGGGAGCTCTTTTTTTTCTCAAGTGAAAACTGTTAGCCTGAAGATACATTTTTCTAGTCAATTTGCTCCACATACTTTGAAAATGATTTAAAGATGTGGGGAATCAGATGATCAGCACAAAAAAAATTGCTAAAGTTATACAGTCCAGTGATTTTAAGAATACATTTTTAGAAAAAGTTGTATTCCCCATGCTCAGCAAAATAATAATCTTCTACACCTTTCTGTGTTTTTTTTCCTTGTTGCTAAAAAACACATGAACTCTTTGAAGTAACTAAGATGTGGTGTACACACTCTCAGCCTTGCCCTTCGCAGAGCTTTTCCAACTTGCAGGACAACAATCTAAGCACCAGTAGACTGAGAGGGGGAGATTTACTAAAACTGGAGCAGAATATTGTACAGCTGTGCATGGTAGCCAATCAGCTTCTAACTTTAGCTTGTTCAATTAACTTTTGACAATAAAACCTGGAAGTTGATTGGTTTCTATGCAGAGCTGCACTAGATTTTGCACCAGTTTTAGTAAATCATCACTGGGGCAGGTCAACTGAGCAGTTAACCCTTTACACACACACAGTAGCCCCCAAAACAAAGTCTGGGGGGTGTGTTGAGCGTTGAATAATGCACAGCAGTGGTGAGCTGAACTGCCTTTGGTTCGGTTTGATCAGGAGTTTCGATGTTAAATGCAAACTCCATTGAAATCAATAGGAGCTAAGTATGTAAAATTAAAAATGCCCTTTTTCTGGGCTAATAGGCAAGGATGTGGCATAAAATATTATTGAGGGTGGCTGGGGAACATATACCAATCCAAAGAACATTTTTAAAAAATATCAATTTGGCCAGGAGAAAATATAAATGTCATCTTAGCTGTAGCGCATCTTACAGCACGAATGAAAAAATATTGCATAGTGCCCCCCAAAATAAATGCCGGCCCATAAAAATCCTTACCAGACCCTAATCAGAACAGGCAGTCTCGCTGGCAAGGAAAAGGGGAGAGACAAGTGAACCATGCCAGCCAACATGCCCTGGCAAAGTATGTTGCTCCCTATGTTGATGAGGAAAAGAGCCTCTGCCCCACCACCCTTGCCCAGTGGTTGCAGGGGTCTGCAGGCAGGGGGCTTATTGGAATCTGCCATCTCCCTTTAATAATAGGGGCCTCCAGTTACCACCCCCCACGTAGAAAAAAAATACACAATTGTATGGATCCTGGTAGTGTTGTGAAAAAGGTTCCTAAACCCTATTAAATGAGGGGAGGTGCTTCCCCTCATCTTGTCCAATAAATACAATTTTGTATTGAAATCGATAGCCTTTGTAGGGGCGTTTTTCCTTTGGTGGTATTTTTGTACATAGTACCCCTACTCACTCACAAAAAAAAAAAAAGGTGGAACCTAGAAATAGACACTCAAATGTTTGACACTCGTTGAAAAAAAATCCCAAATGTTTTCAGTAAAAATACACGATAGTTAATTGTAGTGCACTCAAATTAATGTATTACCCAATTATTTGGTAAACAAGAGGTTACACTTTGTAAATAGACACCCAACCTGTAGATTCCTAAAATTGTGTGTGCCTGTGAAATGGCGTCAAACTTCGGTATACAATATTGTCCATAGCTAGGGCTTTAAAAGTCCTTATACTGTAGTTCATCAGTTCGGATTTAACTTTAAATGATGGCCCTAGAATTAGTGCTTTCACTCTGTTGTGCCCTGGAATATGTAACATGTGTTATGCAATTGCTACTTCCGTACATAGGCTCACCAGTGCATGCATTTATGTTTATGTTAAGTGAAAAAAGTGAATAAAAAAAAAAATTACAGAGGTTCTATCCCTTCCTCACTTAATCCAAAACTAAAAAAAAAATGTAATTAAAGAATAAAAAAGTCGTAGCTGAAGAGGGCCTTTAATACTCACTGGTAAGTCATGCCCTGGATTTTTGTTTCATGAGCAATGTGGTCTAGGGGCTAAACTGTGACATTTGGCACATATATTTTGCCTGAGGCGAAATTGTACTTTGAAGAAAGACTATTTCGAACAGGCATTGACTCTAAAAAATAACATTCATTACCTGTACTTCCCAAAACGTGGTTTATCTACTGAATTGTCCATGCGGCCTGCAATATGTAGGCCGCACAATGAGAGTGATGAACTTTAGAGTGAAGGAACATATATCGAACATTAAAAAGGGGTTTCCCAAACATAGCGTTTCTCGCCACTATCTTGAATGCCATAACAAAAATCCAACTGGGACTACCTTTGTTGCCGTAGACAGATTTACCCTCCATTGGTGAGAAAGTATGACTAAGAGAGAGATCTCACGGTTAGAAACTCATTGGATTTATGACCTAAAATGCTATACCCCCATTTGGATTGAACGTGGATTGGGACATGAACTGCTTTATTAATAATGGCTAATTTTATATGTCAATTATTGATAAAAAAAATAATAAAATGTTGTTCTTTTTATGTATTATCTATGTATAACACTAGATAGCAGCGTTTCCACTTTTAACATTTCCGTTTTCCTTTTTATATGTATGTTTTATATATTGTACTAATGGTCTGTACCCTAATTAATTGTTGATGAATTTTTATGATTATTAGTGCAGCATTGGTGGATATACATCTAATGTATGTCTTTAGATTTATTTGGGAGAGCCTCCAGCTAAGTCATATAGCATCTCTTATGTATTTAGTCTCAATCAATAATCAATAGGGATTATTAAATGCTTATGCCAAGGAGATAGAGCACTCAGGAGGAGAGATGGGTTCATTATTGATTGTTATTAATCCGCTGCATTGGCTTGAGATCATGCTCCGCCTGTTTTCCTGTGCTCTTCCTGAGTGAATATTTAGTCCTGGAGCGCAAGCGCGGCTGCGGTGCGTTCCAATGACCTAATTTCCAGTTGGCGCAGGTATGGAGGGTTCTGCCTTCCTGCAAAGCGTGTCATTCTCGGCCTATTTCCTGTGCCCTTCCTGAAGCAGGCACCCAGCCATGGAGCGCAAGCGCGGCTGCGGTGCGCTCCAGTGATCTTACTTCTGGCTGGCGTGGTGGCCGGAGGGTTCCGCCTTGCGGAAATCATGTCATTCATGTTAATGTTGAAAAGGGCGTGCTTGCGTTAATAGGCCACGCCTCTGATGAAATCCGGTTGGATGAAACATGTCAGGTGGGCAGATGCAAGCACGCTGAGAGGCGTGGTTTTTACACATCAGGATGACTATATCCTGTAACTAATTGTAAATGAACTACAATAAATTTGCTTTTTATACTTGACATGCTTCAATATTGCTCATTTATTTTCATTTGGGTATCACTGACCTATTGACTGGATAATTACATCTACTCTGGCTCTGGAGTTCGTGATTTTGGTGGCTTTATGCGAAAAAGTGCCCATTACAAGGTGTGTCTTATGATCAGATCAGTTTCTATTTACCATTATTGTTCGGAGAAGTGATGCTTTGTGATTGATGATTACATGCCTATTTATCATCATTTTCTGGTAAGCAGATTGGATTCACATTTGGGCGTGATGTGCTTTTCCATACACACTGAAGCTGGTGAAGGGTCCTTTCATATCTATCCCTTCTTGGAAAGATCGTCTATTTGAAAATAAGCGCTGCATTTGGACTTTTACATATGTTATGTTTTACTGTTCTTGCAAAGTTACAGGAACAAGTAGTTTGCTGGTGACTGTGAAGCAATGAAAGAGTATTTTAAGGGGAGGCAGCTGTTAACACATGGAGATGAGAACTAGGTCTCCCTATAGTACTCATATAAGGGAGAAAAAACACACACAATACCAAAACAAAAATGAATAATTTATTGGTTTACAGTCTTAATAAATAGTTGCTAAAATGTATGTTTTGCACTGAGATTGTAATAACAGTTACTATTACTATATATATATATATATATGTTTATTTTGGAAAAATATTATTTTTATTAATTTCTATATACAATATAATTGTGCTTTTCTTTATAGCTAATGAATGTGTTTTTTTTTTTTTTGTATGACAGCTTGAAAAAAAGACAAATATTTTAACAGAATACATTATAACATTTATGAACAGTATTATATTTTTAACAAAAGTGTATTTTTTTTAAGGAGGCACCGTAACTGTGCTCATTTAAGTAAATAGCAGCCTACAGATATTCATCTCTGAACAATATAGAGACATAACCCATTATATTTGGCACCACATCCAAAAGAATATGAAAACCAAAAACACAAAATGTATAGGGCTTTTCTGGTTACCAATTATAATCCCAACAGATGTGTCGGCTATTCCCTGTGAGGAAGTGGAGGCTAGAGCCAGGATCGGCATGGACAAGTTTAGATGCTAAACTCATGAGAAGGTAACTATACATGGAAACATATGCCCATTTGGGACTGTACATGTTTACCTCGACTGTAAACCTGGAGTTCATTTCTTACTCGTCTTCACAAGAGTAGGCTCTGCCCTAGGTTGATTCCCCCTCTCTAGCTGCACTATCCCTAATGCCGCGTACACACGAAGGGACTATCCCGCGGGATTGTCCGCTGGACTCAAGTCCACCGGACAATCCCCTCGTGTGTGGGCGCCGGCGGACTTTTTGGCGCCAAAAGTCCGGCGGACTAGGTTTTAAGTTTTGTTTTAAAATTGTCCGCTGGACTTGGCAGTCCGGCGGACAATCCCGCCGTTAGTAGGCTAGTCCGCCGGACTTTTGAAATGAACGGACTTGCCGCTCATTGGAAAGTCCGTTCATTCCCGCTGACTTTTTCCTGCGGATTGTCCGCCGGAGAAGTCCGGGCGTGTGTGTGGGCAAGTCACACGCTCGGAAGTCCGGGCGTGTGTGGGGAAGTCCCGCCGGACTAGGTCCGGCGGACAATCCGCCGGACTAGGTCCGGCAGACAAAGTCCGAACGTGTGTACGCGGCATTATACATACTCCTGCCAGAGCTGGTTGTATGTGACCTTTTTTCCCCCACAATGCTGTGGACCAGGCACTTCATGTTTCTTCACTTTGGCTTAGTACCAATAGGATCCCCTAAAGAAGCCTTTGGCAAAATGTGTAGTGATCTATATTGGTTATGGTACATTGATTCCTTCATTGGGCCCTGTATATGGAAGATTATCGCGCATCCAATTTTTTATATAACTAGGTTGTGAATACTAATGGGCCATCATAACAGGTTTCTCTGTACAGCTATACACCCTTATATGGGAGAATGTTGTATCAAGGTGTTCTGTATATAACTTTTTGATATGCTTTTATGAGATTTTAATCATTTTAGCATAATACATTTTGTATTTTATACCCTCATCAGGGTAAAAAAATACATTTACAAAATACATTATACAAATATATTTACTCTCTTGTCCTATTTGGGATTATAATTGGCAACCAGTAAAGTCCTATAGATATTCATCTCTCTCTATTGGTCCATTGATGCTCTTACCTCAGTCAAGGCACCACTAAAATACCCATGGTGGTTGGCTTAAAAGGAGCAGTGGCCTTTCCACTATCATCATGTGACAGACAGTGCCCATCCCTAGTGACTGGCTGCTAGAACTGAGCACTGAATTATGTGTTCAGGTCACAACAGGGGCAAGAACAGTAGAAAATCACGGGAGGGGTTGGTATCAGTGGGTCGGTGATGGAGGCAGCGTTACACTTTTACTGTGCCACGAATGGGTAAAACTAACAGTGTCTCTTTAAGTATACAGAATAAAGGAGTTGAAGCCTAGAAAGTTTGCAGTCAGTTTGATGCACTGACCAATGAAAAGTATTTTATCAATATATTATTATCGTCAACATTTTCCTGCCAATACAGGGGGAGATTTTAAACCGGAGAACACAGAATGTAGTGCACCCGTGCATTGTAACCTATCAGCTTCTAGGTTTTATTGTCAAAGCTTACTGTACCTTAGCAAGCTGAAGTTAGAAGCTGATTGATTACTCCACAGTGTACCTACAGTACAGTAAGCATAACTGAACATGGAATTCTTAATAAATTTCTATGTGATTTGTGTATGGTCTCAATATTTTATTAAATCTATTATCTGGATTATGTGTGGTTGCAGTGGCAGCTGGTGCTCAATATTTTTTGGGGTGTGGCAAACCAATGACACTGCCCCCCCCCCCCCGGGAAATTTACAGGAATACAGTGATCAACTGCCCCCCCAGGGAGATGGACGGACAGAGGCCTCCTTACCTTAGGAGGCAGATGACAGGGATCTCGCTCCTCGCTCCGGGGCCGTTGTTTCTCCTCCCAGCCGGAAGTAGGTCCCTGAAACCCGGTTGGCTGGGAGCCTTAAGACTCCCTGACCGATCGGGTCACAGGACCCGCTCCCTGATTGGCAGGGAGGAGAATTAGGAACTGGGAGGGTTCAGGGCGCAGTGCCATTTTTTTGAGCCAATTGGAGCCTCAGACGCATGGCGCAGGGATTATTGGGGCAGGGCCCCTGCGCCCCATATGGACGGGCCGCCACTGTGTGGTTTTAAAGTCTAAACTAAAAGTTAAAAAATGTTAGGGTGGTAGTATCCCCCCTTACCACACATTTATATTTACCTGAGCCCTCATTTGATTCAGTGCTGTATCCATCTGCAGCGGATCTCCCCCTCACTTCCTGGTCACCCAGGTGTTGCTGAGGCAATCGGAGCCAATGGCTAAGGGATCAGGAGGCAACAGTCTAAGCTAGCGATGAGGAAATGAGGGGCGGGTATGAGCCCCGCTATCTGTGTCTATAGATGCAGGCAACAGGGCTCAGGAGGGAGCTTGCACGAGTGCCCCCATACAAAGGAACTTCCTATGGGGCATTCGTCCCAGAGAGGAGGAGCCAATAGGGGGGCCTGAGAAGCAAAGTTTTCAGGGCCACTCTATGCAATTCCATTTCACAGAGCGGGTAAGTATAAACCTATTTGTTAATTTGTTTTGTTTAAATTTGCATTTACAATCACTTTAATGGCTATATATGTATATGTAAACATGCACAATATTGATTTCTTTCACATTTTCTGATATACAGTATAGTTCAGATTTAGACGTGAAATATAACATTATGGAAACAGTATGACTAGTTGTGAATTCTGTTTTCTTGTTGAAATAGTCTTTTCCGAGAAAGATTTTCTTTACACTTTATTATGCACTTATTGTAGGGCTGGGATCTTCATTTAATCCCCATCTGAATGCCAAATGGGGAAAGTAGGACTGAACCCAGTTATTCTGTGTTCGCATGGATGGTCTTGATATAGTACAGATCTGTAAGCAAGAAAAAACAGGTTCATTAAAGGATAATTAATGTTTGCACTTTGACAACCAGACTTATTTGTGGCTGTAAACCTCAAACATGAAATATGAAGAAAGCGTACATATCCCTCTGTAGTGTGTACTTGTCTCAGTCCAGAGCACTGGACTGTCATTTCTGTCTACTGCCTCATTCCTCTGTCAGTTTTCCTGACACCAAGAGATGAAAGGTGACAGGGGAGGGAACTCCAGCTGATTGATAGCCCCAGCTCTGTTCATGTGAGCTGCGTAAAGGGGGTGTGTCTCTTCCCTCCAATCATCTCTCAGAGCTCTCCTCACTGAGCATGGCTGTGTATAATTTTAGGTCACATTCTGCAGTTTGAGCTGATGTAGAGTAGAGATGACTGCAGATAAACAGATACAACTTATATAGGAAGATTTATTTAATATCTGTGCCTCACCTTAGGCCAGTCACTTGGGGGTATGAAAAGGGGTTTACAACCACTTTAAAGGTTGTCCCATCAGCCATTAAGTGAGCTCTATAAAGTCCTAACCATAGAGGAACTACACTATATTGCCAAGAGTATTGGGATGCCTGCCTTTACATGCACATGAACTTTAATGTAATCTCAGTCTTATGCCCCATACACACGGTCGGATTTTCCAACGGAAAATGTCCTATCGGACAATGTTGTCAGAAATGCCGACAACGTTGTCCGACCGTGTGTACGCAACACCAGCTTCGGACAAATTCCGACGGAAATGATCCGACGGAAATAGTCATCGAGCGTGTGTACGGGGCATAAGACCGTAGGGTTCAATATTGAGTTGGCCCACACTTTGCAGCTATAACAGCTTCAACTCTTCTGGGAAGGCTGTCCCCAAGGTTGGTTTAGGAGTGTGTCTATGGGAATGTTTGACCATTCTTCCAGAAGTGCATTTGTGAGGTCAGGCACTGATGTTGGACAAAAAGGCCTGGTTTGCAGTCTCCGCTCTAAATCTTCCCAAAGGTGTTCTTTTGGGTTTAGGTCAGGACTCTATGCAGGCCAGTCAAGTTCCTCCATCCCAAACTCACTCATCCATGGACCTTGCTTTGTGCAAAAGTCCCAGTACTTTTGACAATATAGTGTATATTCTACTCTAACATCCATAGCTTTGTTCTAATTCCACCTCTGAATTCTTTAGTATGGCAGAAAGATGGTATGCACATTATAGCTAATTTATTGAAGCTCCTTGAGGAATTTTTTTTCATGAAACAATAGATAAAATATATTCCTATAGAAATGAGACAGATCGCTGCTCCAGATTAGTATAATAATCCACCAGAAAGGAAGGGCTGGGTGCTAGCTCCGGCTCGTAAACGTGAACATGTAGACCAAGTGAGAAAAATTTGCTGCACACCAACATCCGTCCAACAGGTTTATAGAATGACTGCCACCAGGACTAAAATAAAAAAAACAAGGGGTATTCCAATAATCTAAAATATATTCCTTGCTTAAATGTTTTGTTTTAATTTTAGTAAAGTGTGCGGGACTCATCCTTTCATACCAAAACAACACTAATTTATTTATTCCTGTGCCTTTCTACTAAAGTTCAAGATCTTTCCAAAGTAGGTGGGACATTTCTGATGAGTGAGCAAATTAAAGGAGGGCTGCAGCTCGAAATATTTTGATATCAGTTAGGACTCATCCATATAGTTACAGACCAGTGGCGTCGCTGGGGGGGGGGGTGCGGGCTGCACCCAGGTGACACCCACCAGAGGGGTGACACCTGTGTGCAGCGGCACCGCTAACACTACACTGAAGCCACCTCCCCCTTCTCTCTGTTTACATCTACACAGGAGGAGGAGGAGGAAGTCCGAGGAACACACCACTGTTATGAGGTCTCAACACTACAGTGTATTGTAATCTAGATGGACAGGTGCAAGGGGGGGGGGGCGATATGGAAGGGGAGAGGGGGTCTAAACTGGGGAGTGTGGTCTATATTTTTATAATGCACTGAGGGGGGTCTGCACTGAGGGGAGTGTCTGCACTGAGGAGGGGTCTGCACTGAGGGGGGTCTGCACTGAGGGGGGTCTGAGGGGGGTCTGCACTGAGGGGGTTTGAATTGAGGGGGGTCTGCACTGAGGGGGGTTTGCACTAAGGGGGGTCTGCACTGAGAGGGGTTTGAACTGAGGGGGGTCTGCACTGAGGGGGGTTTGAATTGAGGGGGTTTGCACTGAGGGGGGTCTGCACTGAGGGAGATCTGCACTGAGGGGGGTTTGAATTGAGGAGGGGTCTGCACTGATGCGGGTGTGCACTGAGGGGGGGGGTCTGCACTAAGGGCGGTCTGTACTGAGGGGGGAAGTCTATACTGATGGAGGGGGGTCTATACTGTAGGAGGGGGGTTTGTACTTATTAGGGGGGTCTATACTGTGGGAGGGGGGTCTGTAGTTAGTGGAGGGGGGTCTGTACTGAGGGAGAGGGGACTACAGTTGTTGGAGGGGGGTGTGACACCAATTTTTTCCGCACCAGGTGACACCAATCCTAGTGATGTCACTGTTACAGATTATTGCTGCACATGATAAGGTTAGCAAAGGTTTTGTTATTGGTAGCCTGGACAAAAAACCTTTTTACCATTCCCTGCTCTATTCAAAATAATAATAGTAAAATAATAATAGTTTAACTTCATATAAAGTTTGAGGTTTTTGTAAACCCTAACAATGAACTTCTGTAAGTAGGGTTGCCACCTGTCTGGGATTCACCGAGGCAGTCCGTGTTTTGAAATATGTGTCCGGGTTTCAGTCCACCTGAAACCCAGACACATTATTCAGAAAAAGAATGTGGCTTGGAACAGGGCCTGGCAGGAGGGTGAGGGGGCACTATGCGTGCCGCATTACTATTCTGTTTGGAGCACCCAAAGGTGTCCCGGGTCTGTTGCAATCCTATAGTGCAGGGGTCTCCAAACTGCGGCCCAAGGGCCAGATGTGGCCCGTTGCTAGCCTTTATGTGGCCCTTGGGGCACAATTCCTTCCACTGATATGAGGCACTATTCCTCTCACTGACACCAACAACAGGGCACTTTATCTTCCACCGATACCAATGATGGAATACTATTCCTCCTACTAATAGGGGGAATACTCCTCCTATTGACCACCAATCCTGAGGCCATATTTATTCTCACTGATGCTGGGCCCGTGACATTTTCTGCCCCTGCTGGCCAGAATCCGGCCCTCCTAAAGTCTGAAAGACAATAAAAAGACCCTTTGTTTGAAAAGTTTGGAGATCCCTGCTATAGTATATACTAAAAAAAAAAATTGCTGTGTGCCGCTAAAGTGTTCAGGTTTAGCTTGAGGAAAAAGTGGCAACCCTATCAGTAAGCCCTGTTTAGTTCTCTGTGGACTGCAGAACACCTCCCACCTATCTGTAATGCAAAATAAATAAATAAATACATGGTCCTTCCAGGAAATGTGTAAGCTAATTTATTCCTTTGCCCTCTGCTGACTGTTGGCAGATTGGCAGCATTTTTCCAACATTTGTGAAGATATAAGGACAACTTCCCTCTGTGGTATGGATACGAGGAATAGGAAGGAATTCTGTAGCCCTAAAACAACTTTTTTAACATGACTGATAGAAATACTTCTCCATAAATACAGCATGGTAAGTGAACATCACCCTAGAGCAGAAAGTGAGTTATAGACAGGATCAACAGGTGAAAATAAGTAAAAAAAATGAATGTGGCAATCCCATCTAAGGAATGGTAAGCTACAATATATAACATTTTTGTTCTTGGCTTTAGATACACTTTAAGCAGATGTATCTTATGGAAAGCTTCTCTCGTTTTAGGTAACTTACTATGCAAAGGAGGCAAAATAAAGTCATCAAGACCAGAGCACAGCCCAATGAGATGAGAATAATGGACCAGAATGGAAGTTCTTTTTGACTGGCTGTAAAGGACACATTTAAGTCACGTTAAAAGATGTTCAGTAAAAATAACACACATACAAGATGATACAATCTTACGATATGAAAATAATTATGAAAATATTTTTTCATCATTAAAATTACTTAGGGATTTATTTAATAAAAGTATATACAATTATTTAAAAAAAAAAAAGAAAATAGAAAAAAAGAAATAGAAAAAAAAAGATATAAGAATGTATTAATGCTGTGAAACTGCACGTACATTTGTTCTGTGCGATAGAGGGTGAAGCCAAATGTTATTAGGCTATTTTCTCTTCAGTTTGAATGTGTGAATCAGGAAAATACCACATTTTGGCCACTAGATGGAGTTGATCATCATAGTAAATAATTAATGATTTACTATGATCATCAGCTCCATCCAGTGACCATAATGTGGTATTTTCTTGATTCACTATATTCTGTATGAATGAAAAATGTTTAACCTGGAGAGGCCTAAGTTTGAGTTTCAGCCCCATTAAGACTAAATGATCATGCACGCAGTTCACAGAATGAAAAGCTTACCAATTTATTTATTTTTTTAAATAAATTTATAGTGTAAGACTGATGTTTTATTCTGCTCTTTGTTAAATGCAATGTTAATTTCACTTTACTTTTGGTTTCTCCTGTTAAAACTATGCTTAAAGCGGAGCTCCACCCTAAAGTGGAACTTCCGCTCATCGGATTCCTCCCCCCTTCCGTTGTCACAATTGGCACCTTTCGGGGGGAGGGGGGACAGGATCCCTGTCTTTGACAGATATCCTTTCCCACTTCCGGAAGTACGCCGCGGCGCGATGCGGCCTTGACATCACCGCGGGGCTCTCTCCTCCATCTCCCTCGGCCGGCGGGCTAATAGGAGCGGGGCCTCACGCATGCGCAGTAGGGTTCCCGGCGTGAAGCCGAAAGGCTACACTGGCGGGTTACCTTACCCGCAATGGCAGTGGCAGCAGCCGGCAGCTGATGGAGACATCAGCTGCGGTTCTGACATCGAGGGACTGCAGGACAGGTAAGTGTCCATTTATTAAAAGCCAGCAGCTGCAGTATGTGTAGCTGCTGGCTTTAAAAAAAATTTTTTCCCGGAACACCCCTTTAATCAAATAATCTCTGCAGCTGTTTAAAAAAAATCATGCAGCCTAATCATACATCCAGGCCTACACCTAAACAATAAGTACAATCAGTGTTAACGTGTATGTTACCCAAACATTTTATATGTCTGATACTGTATGTGTATGATGTACCATGTACTTGTATTAAAAAGTATTCTGTTCTTTTTGTATTGCTTCCTTTGTGTGAAATACCTGGTGTTCCTGCCAGCCCCCTGCTTTTGTATTTCAAACTGACCATGCTAGGCATGAGAGCACATCCATCCCAGTGTGGTCAGTTTTCTTCTTTTCATTCTACTTGGGAGCACAGCCTGTCTGTACTCCAGTGGTCAGACTTGTGCCGATATTTCCCCCTGCACTGCTTTTCACTGGGTGCGGTGTACTGCTGTTTCTCTGCCTCCTGCTTACATGCCTCCTTGCAGTCTCCACCCCCACTTCTCTAAACCCTTTATGCAGTTGAGAGGGTCATGTGATCATAAACAAAGTTGTTTATAATATATTTATATTTATATATATATATATATATATATATATATATATACACAGTATCTCACAAAAGTGAGTACACCCCTCACATTTTTGTAAATATTGTATTATATGTTTTCATGTGACAACACTGAAGAAATTACACTTTGCTACAATGTAAAGTAGTGAGTGTACAGCTTGTATAACAGTGTAAATTTGCTGTCCCCTCAAAATAACTCAACACACAGCCATTAATGTCTAAACCGGCAACATAAGTGAGTACACCCCTAAGTGATAATGTCCAAATTGGGCCCAAAGTGTCAATATTTTCTGTAGCCACCATTATATTCCAGCACTGCCTTAACCGTCTTGGGCATGGAGTTCACCAGAGCTTCACATGTTGCCACTGGAGTCCTCTTCCACTCCACCATGACCACATCACGGAGCTGGTGGATGTTGGAGACCTTGCGCTCCTCCACCTTCCGTTTGAGGATGCCCCACAGATGCTCAATAGGATTTAGGTCTGGAGACATGCTTTCTATGCATTCTTATGCATTCTATGCATTGAGGTGAAAAACCTCTTGCAGTGCAGCAGCCCCCCAGTGCCCCTGTTTTACTTACCTGAACCCTCTTTTTTTCACGCTGGGGACGAGTACACCAGCTCTAGCCGGTGTCTCATGTCCTGATTGGCTAGATTGATAGCAGTGCAGTCATTTGCTCCCGCTGCTGTCAATCAAATCCAATGACGCGGGCGCCGGGGGGTGAGGCTATTCGGTGGCTATGGACGCTGAATGCTGAGCTCAGGAGCGCGCCCGCAAGGTAACCCCCTTGGGAGAGTGCTTCTCCTAGGGGGTTATCTGCTGTGGGGAGGAGCTGCGAGAGCTGCCAGAGGACACCAGAAGACCAGGATCGGGGCCACTCTGTGCAAAATGAGTTGCACAGTGGAGCTAAGTATGATGTATTTGTTATTAAAAAAAAAAAAAAACCCTTACAATCACTTTGAGTTTAATAAAATTGAATTGTTATACTGACATCGCCCTGCGCTCTGTTGTTTGTTCTCTCCTTGTTCAGATATACTTTAACCACTTGCCTAGAGGGCACGTTCACCCCTTTAATACCCAGGCCAGTTTTCATCTTTTAGCACTGTCACACCTTGAACGACAATTGCACGGTCATGCAGCGCTGTACCATATGACATTTTTATAATTTTTTACATTTCAATGTTTTTATTAAGGTTTAGGTGTATCAAGTAAAACATAAAGAGGATAACAGTAATTGCCATACATCAGGTATCAGGTATAAAGAGTTACATATGCAAGGATATATATGGAAGAGCATAAATAACAGTCACGGAAAAAACTATTTCATAATTTTTTTTACAAAAATAGAATTTTCTTTTGGTGGTATTTAATCACCATATTTTTCTTTTTCTTTTTTTTGCTAAATAAACGAATAAAGACCGTAAACGTTTTCATTGTTTGTTATAAAGTTTTGCAAACAGGTAATTTTTCTCTTTCATGGATGTATGCTGATGAGGCTGCATTGATGGGCACAGATAAGCTAAACTGATGGGCACTGATAAACTGCACTGATGGGCACCGATAGGCTGCGCTGATGGGCACCGATAGGCTGCACTGATGGGCACCGATAGGCTGCACTGATGGGCACTCATGAGGTGGCACTGATGGACATTGATGGGCACTGATAGGCTTCACTGGTGGGAACTGATGAGGCTGCACTAATAGGCGGCACTGATGGGCGTTGATAAGTCTGGTAACACATTCCTAAGGATCACATGACCAAAAGCCTAAATTGTTGGTCATGAGATTACACCTTTGCAGATTATAGGTGAGACCTAGAATGCACATTGTTTAATCCTCCCAAGTAGTCATGTGACCAAATGCCTAACCTAGAATGAACTCCAAGGAAGAAGGAACTGTAAGCATTTAAAAATGCTGGTCCTTTTGGAACTTTATCTTTTTTAATTCAAGCAAGGCAGTTCACATTTAAATGTAAAAAAAAAAAAAATAGATCTGTCTTAAGAACTAAAACAAATTTGTAGAAAAGTAGAGACTACATTGTACGGTTGGTAAAACGGCAAAAAAATTGCAAATACCAGAAAATCCAGAAATGTGTCTTGAAATTCAGAATATTTAGCTACTCTGTTTCCTACTGTTGTTACATGTTACCATTGCTCTGTTTGCTTCATTAGAAAGTGCCAGTGATGACTTATTCCAAAGGCAAATATGGATGTACAGTATGTACATAGTGCATTAAACCAAATCCACCAATCAAAATTCTTCTTTCAGTGTTCTGAGTGCACTAAATTGAGATCAAATTGTTTGCTTTTGGTTACACACTTTGTACCTCATTTGCACTTTCCACCTCCTCCTGGATAAAACCTAGTTTTTATTTTGCATTAAGATGTATGGTGTCATTGACGTGATATTTTTCTTACATCTATCACAGAGCACAATTCCAGCCGGAGCAGTTTATGGGACTGGTTAGGTCAGTATTACACACAGAGGATTTAGGTCACATCAGACTGATTAAGGCAGAATACATGTTATCTTTTCAGAGAATTAAAAGATTGTATGTACTCATGAATATTCAAATGTATTCACTAAATGCCTGGCATGTCTAAGCCACAAGAAGTTCATGCATTCCATTCATACAGTGGTGTGAAAAAGTGTTTGCCCCCTTCCTCATTTCCTGTTCCTTTGCATGTTTGTCACACTTAAGTGTTTCGGAACATCAAACCAATTTAAACAATAGTCAAGGACAACACAAGTAAACACAAAATGCAATTTGTAAATGAAGGTGTTTATTATTAAAGGTGAAAAAAAATCCAAACCATCATGGCCCTGTGTGAAAAAGTGATTGCCCCCTAAACCTAATAACTGGTTGGGCCACCCTTAGCAGCAACAACTGCAACCAAGCGTTTGCGATAACGTGCAATGAGGCTTTTACAGCGTCCTGGAGGAATTTTGGCCCACTCATCTTTGCAGAATTGTCCTAATTCAGTTACATTAGAGGGTTTTCGAGCATGAACGGCCTTTTTAAGGTCATACCACAACATCTCAATAGGATTCAGGTCAGGACTTTGGCTAGGCCACTCCAAAGTCTTCATTTTGCTTTTCTTCAGCCATTCGGTGGTGGACTTGCTGGTGTGTTTAGGATCATTGTCCTGCTGCAGAACCCAAGTTCGTTTCAGCTTGAGTACACGAACAGATGGTCGGACATTCTCCTTCAGGATCTCTTGGTAGACAGCAGAATTCATAGTTCCTTTTATCACGGCAAGTCTTCCAGGTCCTGAAGCAGCAAAACAGCCCCAGACCATCACACTACCACCACCATATTTTACTGTTGGTATAATGTTCTTTTTCTGAAATGCAGTGTTCCTTCTACGCCAGATATACTTGGACACACACCTTCCAAAGTGTTCCACTTTTGTCTCATCGGTCCACAGAATGTTGTCCCAAAAGTCTTGGGGATCATCAAGATGTGTTGTGGAGAAATTGAGACGAGCTTTGATGTTCTTTTTGCTCAGCAGTGGTTTTCTCCTTGGAACTCTGCCATGCAGGCCATTTTTGCCCAGTCTTTTCCTGATGGTGGAGGCATGAACGCTGACCTTAACTGAGGCAAGTGAGGCCTGCAGTTCCTTGGACGTTGTTGTGGGGTCTTTTGTGACCTCTTGGATGAGTCGTCGCTGCGCTCTTGGGGTAATTTTGGGCGGCCGGCCACTCCTGGGAAGGTTCACCACTGTTCCATGTCTTCGCCATTTGTGGATAATGGCTCTCACTGTGGTTCGCTGGATTCCCAAAGCTTTGGAAATGGCTTTATAACCCTTTCCAGACTGATAGATCTCAATTACTTTCTTTCTCAATTGTTCCTGAATTTCTTTGGGTCTCGGCATGATGTGTAGCTTTTAAGGATCTTCTGGTGGACCTTACTGTGTCAAGCAGCTCCTATTTAAGTGATGCCTTGATTGTGAACAGGTGTGGCAATAATCAGGCCTGGGTGTGGCTAGAGAAATTGAACTCAGGTGTGGACAACCACAGTTATAGTATGTTTTAACAAGGGGGGCAATCACTTTTTCACACAGGGCCATGATGGTTTGTATTTTTTTTCACCTTTAATAATAAACACCTTCATTTACAAATTGCATTTTGTGTTTACTTGTGTTGTCCTTGACTATTGTTTAAATTGGTTTGATGTTCCGAAACACTTAAGTGTGACAAACATGCAAAGGAACAGGAAATGAGGAAGGGGGCAAACACTTTTTCACACCACTGTATGTATGGTATGAATTTATCATACAGCAATGCCTTTCGGAATAAATCAACAAGATAGGAAGTATGAAGGTTGGTAGAAAATAAATGTAAAGAAGATTGTGTCATGCAAACTCATTGATTCGGTAAAACCATATGTCTAGGCCAAAGAAGAAAAAAAAAATATGCAATACATTTGGTTGTAAACCCATTACAACAACGTTTTGCTACAGGTAAGCCTTTAATAAGGCTTACATGTAGCTACCCCGGATATCTCCTAAACCTGCACGGTTTAGGAGATATCCCCTGTCCCCTGCATGTGCCGATGATATCGGCGCATGCGCACTGGGGCAAACTGAAGCAATGGCACATACCGTATATACTAGAGTATAAGCCGACCCGAATATAAGCCGAGGCACCTAATTTTACCACAAAAAAATGGGAAAACGTATTGACTCGAGTATACAGCTATTGTAATGCCACGTACATACGGTCGGAATTCTCGTCGGAAAAAGCTCTGATGGTTTTCCTGTCGGAATTCCGACTGAATTTCGCTCAAACTGTCTTGCCTACACACGGTCACACCAAATTCCGGCGGTCTGTAACACAGTGGCATAAAAGACGTTCGACAGCACTATAAAAGGGAAGTTTAATGTTTCCGAGCATGCGTCGAATTGTTTCCGAGCATGCGTCGGAATTTTGCGTGTCGGAATTGCATACACACGATCTCAATCCAAAGTCCGTCGGAAATTTCCGACAGAAAAAAAACGATGGGCATACACACAGTCTGAAAATCCGTTGAAAAGCTCCCATCGGACTGTTGCCATTGGAAATTCCGACCGTGTGTACGCGGCATAAGTGGAAAAGAGGGTCAACAATGCCCATTTGCAGCCTCACTGTGCCAATTTGCAGCCATAGATCCCCTGAACTTCAAATTTGGTAGTTAAGGGTTCCTAGATCCCCCCTAGCTGCAGCCAAAGGGTCTCGAAATGACATTGCTGCAGATGGACACAATTGACCGAATTTGGGGCCCTGTATCTCGGGCTAGTAACCCCAAATTTGGATATATTGTAATGTTGGATCCACTGGATTTGCACACCAAATTTGGGGTTCCTTGCACCAAGTCGCCCCCCGAGATACGAGGCCCCAAATTCGGGTTGGAAAATGTAAAGCACTTTTCTGCAGCAAAAAATAATTTTTTTCCAACCGGACTTTGCGGCCCCGTATCTCGGGGCCACTTGGGGCTAGGAACTCCAATTTGGTGTGCAAACCCAGTGGAACCAACACTACAACATATCCAAATTTGAAGTTCCTGGCCCCAAGTGGCCCCGACATACGGGGCCGCAAAGTCGGGTCGGAAAATTTCATTTTTTGCTGCAGAAAAGTGCTTGACTCGAGTATAAGCCGAGAGGGGCACTTTCAGCACAAAAAAATGTGCTGAAAAACTCGGCTTATACTCGAGTATATACGGTATGTGCCGTTGCTTTAGTCTGTGTGCCGTTACCGGCGGCTCCTAAGTGCATGCGCGGGAGTGACGTCATCGCGGCTCCGGCCAATCACAGCGCCAGAGCCGCGATACGTGGAAGTAACCCCGGGAGAGATGTCGCCAGCTGGGGGGGGAGACGAGGACGGCTGCGGGGGCTTTGTTCTCGGGTAGGTAATTCATAATGTGCTAGTATGCTATGCATACTAGCTCATTATGCCTTTGTCTTGCAGGTTTTTTTTTTTTTTACCAGGGTTCACAACCACTTTTAAGGCCTGTTGAGCTGCCAGAAACACTATGGGGGGGGGGGGGGGGGGGGATTTACTAAAACTGGAGCAGCTGTGCATGGTAGCTAATCAACTTTTAACTTCAGCTTAAAAGTGTAACTCCACTTTTGTTGAGAAAAAAACATTCCCCCCTGGGTGGTCTATGTACATTACAAGGATTATGACAACTTTTGTTGCAGATTCCTACCTTTTGTTATTCTGAAGAAATCCTTGTGTGTTTTTCTGTGCCTCTGTTCCGAGTGGGTCTAATGGGAGTGGTTAATAATTATCTGTCAGCTGTGCAGCTGCAGAGCACCAATGAGGAAATCGGCTGGGCCTGCATCCCTTCAGATGTGTTCCTATTGAAAGTATCTCTCCAAAAATGAAATCTGACTTGTATTTTAGGCAGACTTCTGGGAAAATTGGTGAGCCAATCATACAAGCAGGAAATTATGTTTCTGGGGTGTGTCCAGTACACATTCTGTGTACAGAACAGTTCCAGGTAGCCATATTGCAATGAATTTTCAGAAAATTACAGTGGCTGCAGGCTGAAAAGGAATGGTAATTTTTAATAACATTCAATTACAATACTTGTGTCGCAATTATATGCACTATATTATTTTTTCTTTCTTTTTTTTCCCCACGAAAGTGGACTTACCCTTTAATTAAGCTTTGACAATAAAACCTTCACTCTCCAATTTTAGTAACCCCCTCCCCCAGCTTTTTCTTAACCAATCCAGCCCCGGAAGAATTTACCCCCTTCCTGAATAGAGCATTTTTTTGCGATTCGGCACTGCGCCGCTTTAATTGCGCTGTCGTGCGACTTTGCACCCAAACAAAAGTAACGTCCTTTTTTTTCCCACAAATAGAGCTTTCCTTTAGTGGTATTTGATCACTTCTGCGTTTTTTTTTTTGCGATATAAACAAAAAAAGAGCGACAATTTCGAAAAAAACACAATGGGGGTTATTTACTAAAGGCAAATCTACTTTGCACTGCAAGTGCACTTGAAAGTAAAGTCTCAAGTCGTAGATCCGAGGGGGACATGTAAGGAAAATAAAAAACAGCATTTTAGCTTGCACATGATTGGATGATAAAATCAGCAGAGCTTCCACTCATTTCAGATCTACCCTTTAGATTTAGAGCGACTGCACTTTCAAGTGCACTTGTAGTGCAAAGTGGATTTGCCTTTTGTAAATAACCCCCAATAATTTGTACATTTTGCTATAATAAATTTCCCCATTTTTTTTTTAAAAAAGCTAATTTTTTCTCAGTTTAGCCCGATATGTATTCTTCTACATATTTTTGGTAAAAAAAAAAAAATCGCAATAAGTGTATATTGATTGGTTTGTGCAAAAGTTAAAGCGTCTACATTTATAGCATTTTTATCATTATTTTTTTTTTTTTTTTTACTAGTAATGGCGGCGATCTGCTATTTTTATTGTGACTGCGACATTATGGCGGACACATCGGACAATTTTGACACATTTTTTGGGACCATTGGCATTAATACAGCGATCAAAGCTATAAAAATGCATTGATTACTGTAAAAATGGCACAGGCAGTGAAGGGGTTAACACTAGGGGGTTGATCAAGGGGTTAACTGTGCTCCCTGGGAGGTGATTATAACTGAAGGGGGAGGGGTCTGACTAGAGGAAGTGACGGTTTGTGGTTTCTAGCTAATAGGAACACACAATTTGTCACTCCTGTCAGAACAGAACAGGGAAGTGTGTGTCTCCTGCTCACGAACGCTCGTGGCCGTCGGTCATCGCGACCGTCAGCCACGAGCATCGGCACCCCCGCTGTGCATGCGCCTGCTATCCCAACCCGCGCAGGGGAGCCAGCCTGCCGCAGTATAATAGGTGGATAGTCTGGAAGTGATTCTAAAGTCTTGTTTTTTTGTTTTTTTTAAAATAACAAATATGTTGTACTTACCTCCTCTGTGCAGTGGTTTTACTGCACAGAGGAGGCTCCCCCTCCTCTGGTGCCCCCCTCGGGTCCCCCTCCAGCACTCCTGGTCCCTCCCTCCTGCTAAGTGCCGCCACAACAAGCAGCTTGCTATGGGGGCACCTGAGCCACAGCTCCGTGTGTCCATTTAGACACAGAGCCGTGGCTCGACCCGTCGCCTCTCTCTCTTCATTGGCTCAGCCAATGAGGAGGGAGAGGCCCAGACACCCGATACTCTCATGCAACATCGCTGGATCTGCTGTACACAGAAGGTTTTTTTTTTTTCTTAATGCATAGAATGCATTAAGATAAAAAAAACTTCTGACTTTAGCACCACTTTAAATCCTGGTACACACTATAGCCCCGTACACACGATCAGACTTTCCGACGGGAAATGGTTGATGTCAGGCTGTTGGCGGAAAATCCGACCGTGTGTATGCTCCATCGGACAATTGTTGTCGAACTTTCCACCAACAAATGCTGGCTAGCATGTCTTCAAATCTTCCGCCAACAAATGTGTGTTGTCAGATTTTCCGATCGCATGTACAAAAGTCCAAAGTACAAATGCGCATTCTCGGAAGCAAGGACGAGCTGGAAACGGTCGGTCTTGTAAACTATCGATCGTAATGGAGAATTAACATTCGTGACGTGGCAAATTAGAAAATCTCCAAAATATTATCTTCTTTAATGGGATAATAATTAAGATGCTTTGCTGGTGATACTGATTGAGTTATTGCAAACAAATTTTCAAAGGCTTTTTTTTTCTAGTGATATCAAGAATAATATTATTATGCTTTTTTTTTTTATTTGGTCAAGTTACCACAACACCATTATCCCGTAGTTTTTAAGATGAAAGATACAACTATGTTGGTGTCCCTTGTTAATTTTACATTGTATTTTTTTAAATGTAACTGCCTACTCCCAAACTGTTATTTGAAGTAAAACACATAGCCAAGTATTATTCTCCACAATTTTTTTTATTGTGTATTAAAAAAAAAAAAAATTAGACATGCCATCTGCCAATAGAACTTAACCAAAAAGTGCATTCTATGCATCCAAAAATATATAAAATATACCAAATCAAATCATTATTCAACCAAAAAAATTATGTCAAAGCAATAACTCCAAGGCCAATAATAAATAACACATTATCTCCTCCGGCCATTCAGAAACTGAAAAGCACGAAATGAAAAGCGCTAAATGAAATACGCGAAAAGAAAAGCGCGAATCAACACTCACCGAACTTCCTCTAACACTAAATTAGCAGAAGGAGCCCAAAGGGTGACGCTAAAGAGCTGAAAAGCCACGTAGTACTTCTAGTACGTCACCACCTTCGTAATTGTTGGCCAACGTTTGTGTGACCGTGTGTATGCAAGACAAGTTTGAGCCAACACACTTCGGACAAAATTCCACGGTTTTGTTGGTGGTAAGTCCGATCGTGTGTGCGAGGCATAAGAGTTTTTTCAGCCGGTGTACTAACTATGAAAAATTTATATAGCAATCTGCCCCTGCTGAGCTGTTGTGTTCTGACAGGGGGACGGCCCCCCGCCAGAACACTCAGATCAGTGCTCTCCGCCAGTGGCGGAGAACGCTGATCAGGAGTTGGTTGGCTGCTGGTTTTTCAGCATGCACGTCCCACAGAAGCTGGCCAAACGTCCGGCTTCTGACAGACCGAGTGCCTTACATGCAGACTGAATGTCGGATGGTTTTTATTGAACCAGCCGATGTCGGTCGGCATTCAGCCTGTGTGCACAGGGCTTTAGTCACCAACTGACTGCTTCAGTATGTCACAGTACATGTTGGCATTCATGGTTCCCTCAATGAACTGTAGCTCCCCAGTGCCAGCAGCACTCATGCAGCCCCAGACCATGACACTCCCACCACCATGCTTGACTGTAGGCAAGACACACTTGTCTTTGTACTCCTCACCTGGTTGCCACCACACACGCTTGATACCATCTGAACGAAATAAGTTTATCTTTGTCTCATCAGACCACAGGACATGGTTCCAGTAATCCATGTCCTTAGTCTGCTTGTCTTCAGCAAACTGTTTGTGGGCTTTCTTGTGCATCATCTTTAGAAGAGGCCATGCAGACCAGTTTGATGCAGTGTGCGGCGTATGGTCTGAGCACTGACAGACTGCCCCCCCAACCTCTGCTGCAATGCTGGCAGCACTCATACGTCTATTTCCCAAAGACAACCTCTGGATATGACGCTGAGCACATGCACCCAACTTCTTTGGTTGACCATGGCGAGGCCTATTCTGAGTTGAACCTGTCCTGTTAAACCGCTGTATGGCCTTGGCCACCGTGCTGCAGCTCAGTTTCAGGGACTTGGCAATCTTCTTATAACCTAGGCCATCTTTATATAGAGCAACAATTCTTTTTTTTCACATCCTCAGAGAGTTCTTTGCCATGAGAGTTGTTTTGCGATAATACCAAATTTAACACACCTGCTCCCCATTCACACCTGAGACCTTGTAACACTAACGAGTCACATGACACCGGGGAGGGAAAATGGATAATTGGGCCCAATTTGGACGTTTTCACTTAGGGGTGTACTCACTTTTGTTGCCAGCGGTTTAGATATTAATGGCTGTGTGTTGAGTTATTTTGAGGGGACAGCAAATTGACACTGTTATACAAGCTGTACACTCACTACTTTACATTGTAGCAAAGTGTCATTTCTTCAGTGTTGTCACATTAAAAGTTATAATAAAATATTTACAAAAATGTGAGAGGTGTACTCACTTTTGTGAGATACTGTATATACTATTTAAAGTGTATTGTTAAAATATATGTTGGTCTGTCTGACATATTTTGAGCTGATAACTTCCTGTGCTCTCTGTCTGAGCTGCACTCTTATCAGCTACATTGTTCCCAGCGATCTCTGCTGAACACCTTCCACTATGTTATGGAGAAGAGAAGATTGGGAGTTTGTTTTCAATGCTGTCTAGAGTGATAATGTAGCTCCTTCATAGATACAGTACAGTGAGTGCTTTTTTTATGACTTTGGACATAAAATACATTACTGGCAGCATCACTGGGTAGAAATAAAGGAAAAAATTACCAAAAAAAGGAAATCAACCCATTATCACATCTAAGCAATCTGCAATATACAGTGTTACATTTTTGTTTTCAATGAATTATGTAGTGTCTTACAAATGTACTTATACAGAATAAATTGCTTACCTGCCGCCACAGCAGTTCTACTCAGCACACCTATAACAAATCACATTTTTTTGACATTAGCAGGTTTATACAGTAAGATGAAAGTCTTATAGAAATAGTCTCTATATGATAAATGTGTCCTTAAAGGATACCTATTGTGAGTAAAAAATGCCTGGGTTGCCATTGCTGACCTAATGAAAGTACACATTCTCTGCCTATCCTTCTTGTTGTTTTAAAACTTCACCTCCAGCAACTGGATTTAAAAAATCTGCTTAGCCTGCGTATTTTGGGGGAAGAAATTAGTAGGGAATGAACATACCATTATGTTTACATGTTTAGTGAAGAGAAAGGTTCAGTTTTAAGCTGGGTTCAGTTTTAAGCTGGGTTCACTCTTGATTCGGATGCGGCTGATAGCAGTGGTCCGCTTTTTGCCTGAATTCTGACCTGAAATGCACAGGACCCCTGTGCAATCCACTCCGCAGCCGCTCCATTGAAAGCCTGGCACACTCTCCTGTCATGCGAATTGGATGCGGTGAAATACGCATCAAATTCGCATAAGTGTGAACCCATCCTAAAGTAAAATTCCAGTATTACCTAAGCCTTAAAGTGATTGTAAAGTCTTGTTTTTTCTATAAAAAAACAAACATGTCATACTTACCTACCCTGTGTAGTGGTTTTGCACGGAGCAGCCTCAGTCCTCCTCTTGTTGAGTGCCCCCACAGCTTGCTATGGGAGCACCCAAGGGGCACCCAAGCGGCAGCTTCGTGTGTCCATTAAGACATGGGCCCCCCCTGGTTCGGCCCCACCCTCTCTCTCTCCTGATTGACGAACTGACTTTGATCGACAGCAGTTCTATTTGCACTTTACCACTAGGTGACCGCGAACAACTATTTTGATCTTTATCATTAAGATAAAAAACCTTCTGTCTTTACAACCCCTTTAAGGCCGGTTTCACACTGGGGCGGTGGGGGTGGAGGCGGTAAAGCAGCGATATATTTAGCGCTGCTTTACCGTCGTTTTAGCCGCGGTATTCGGCCGCTAGCGGGGCGGTTTTAACCCGCGCTAGCGGCCGAAAAAGGGGTTAAAACCCCCCGCAAAGCGGCGCTTTGCCGGCGGTATTCCCGCGGTGTCCCATTGATTTCAATGGGTAGGAGTGGTATAGGAGCGGTGAATACATTGCTCCTTCACCGCTCCAAAGATGCTGTTAGCAGGACTTTTTTACCGTCCTGCTAGCGCACCGCTCCAGTGTGAAAGCCCTCCGGCTTTCACACTGGAGTTAAAGGACCCGCTTTTTTCAGGGGCTATACAGGTGCTATTTTTAGCGCTGTAGCTCCTGAAAAACGCTTTAGTGTGAAAGGGGCCTAAAGACCTGTGTATGCTGTACCATGTACTTGTGTTAGAAAGTATCCTGTTCTCTTTGTATTGCTTCCTTTTGTATGAAATACCTGGTGTTCCTGCCAGTCCCTCTGTTTGTTTTCCCACTTCAAACTGACTACACTAGGCACGAGAGCACATCCATCTCAGGGTGGTCAGTTTTCTGGTTGTGCTAAGAGAACAGCCTGCCTGTTCTCCAATGGTCAGACTTATGTTGTCACTGGAAAGATCAGTGTAGTTTTGTTTCTCCACCTCTCTAAGACCCTTATGCAACTCAGAACAGAGATTATGTGATCACTTACAAAAAAAGAAAAACAAAAAGGTACAGTATTTATAATGTGTTTTTTTATATGCACACACAAATGTTTTTTGCCTTTCATTTTAAACGTAATGGGTTGTTTTACAAGGTAAGGGTTTACATATACTTTAACTAGCAGTAAATGATCATTAACCTCCCTGGCGGTATGATTATGTCAGATTTTTTCATGCTGAAAGCGGTACATTGTTTCACATGGAAATTTGGCGTTTTATATTGTAGGCCTGTAATTCTTAGGAATAACTCATTGAAATCTGTCCAAACAAGAGTCTAGTAGACATCCTGGGTATGATAAAGTTTGCAACACAAAATCATAAATTATAATATAATAAATAATTATCAAAAATAATAATAATATAATAATAATAAAATGTATTCAATAATGTAATCAACTCATAAACACTGAAATCTGCTCAGTTGCAGAATTGTCGCTGTCGTCACTTTCAGTGTTTGATGACGAATTTCCCCACGATTCACTATCGCTCAATTCTGCAAGTGATTCTAATTCACTATCGCTGTTTTCAAGCTGGTCTAAAACCGCTTTTGACGTAAAGGGATACTTTTTGGTCGCCATGGACATTCTCCAGTTTCCAGGCAGAAAGAACAGTATATATAATATAAAACTACATGCAGGGCACTGGACGAAGCATTAGGGACAAAAGGGATGTGAAATGATTTGATACAGTAATGTAATCTGTAAGATTATAGTGTATTGTATGTATTCTGTGTTTGGCACTTCCCGCCGGGCTCCGTCCGCCTGCATCGCTTGCAGGGAACAGAGTCCGCATACAGAGCATTGGGCGGAAGACACAGCCGCCGCACACAGTGGGGGTACATCGCAGGATCCTGGGGACAAGGTAAGTAACTTTCCCTGGATACTGTGATGCAATCCCGAGTGTGGCTCAGGGTTACCACTCTTGGCATGGAAAATTCACCCCGAGCCACACTCGCGATCACCGCTAAGAAGGTTAAAACAATCCCCCCCGACCTCTGTAGCTACAGGCAACGCGGAGCAGATGTAATCCCCAAGGATTTCTCTTAGCATCTAAATAAGATGTGTAGTGTTTGGCATAGTAAGTAGGAGTATTTTGTAGGCACAAGGACTATATGGTATATGTATGCAAAGTATAAAGCGACTAGGCACAGATTCTGTTTAATCGTCCTACTTTAAGTTTCCACTGTTAGGCAAAATCTGTTCATTGTCTCACTTACTACTGACCTCTATCCTCCACCCCACTGACTCTGTACATTGCCCTCTTGACTCCTGTCCCTCACACTGCTAACCCCTGTACACTGCCCTACAATCTGCTGAGCCTATCCTCTGCCCTGCTGACTTTACATCCTCGGGCTCCTTGACATTTTTTACCGCACCCTCACATTAGATATTAGGTTAGATCCAGGCCTGGCACCAAACAAGAGAAAGCAGACAGTTTGACATTTCCTGAACTATAGAGCGTCTCGTGCCTCATCCCACCTGCACCCCATCTCTCCTACAGCTCTCTTGCTGGATTTAGTCTGAAATGCCCAGAGGGGACCAAAAAATAGTAAATACCGGTATCATCAAAAGTGATGATGTCCCCAGAACAGTACTAGAGGGGAAATCTAGTTCTGGTGATCTTGGTGACAACTAGGGATTCCCTCACTTTTAAGGGATCTCTCTCACTTCCTATCTTGGCTATGGGACAGGAAGTGACAGGAATTCGCCTCAACTGGACAAAATGGCAAAAAAAAAAACTAACAGGAGTTATAGCCCTCCCTTACACCATTCAAAATGATAAAAAAAAGTTTTGCCTTTAGTTCTACTTTAAAGCAATATTAAAGCATTTGTTTTTTTCTTTTTAAAAAACAAACATGTTATTCTCACCTGCTCTGTGTAATGGTTTTGCACAGAGCAGCCCAGACCCTCCTCTTCCCGGGTCCCCTGCCAGCTCTCCTGGCTCCTTCCTCCTGCCGGATGACCTCACAGCAAGAAGCTCACGCAGGCACACTATCGAGCCACGACTCTGTGTGTCCATTCACACATGAAGCTGTGGCTCAGCCCCACCCCTTCCATATCCTGAAGGGCTCACTGGCTATGATTTACAGCAGTGAGAGCCAATGGCTCCTGCTGCTGCCAAAAGCCAATTAGGAGTGCAAGTCCCTGGAGAGGTAATGTTCTCGTGGACCTCGCTAGATCGAGAGGGGGTTTAGGTAAGTATTAGGGGGGCTTGGGTGGCTGCTGCACATATAATTTTTTTTTATCTTTATGCATAGAATGGATGAAGGTAAATAACCTTGTGCCTTTACAGCCACTTTAAAGCTAAACTAAAGGTAGTAATACCCACTTTCCCCCAATGGTCCCTGTCCCTTGCCAGCACCGGCATCTTTTCCTGTGTGCCAGTTTTTAGCCATCTGCATTGGCCTGGCACGAGATGAAACCACTTCTGCACATGTGCAGGAGATAGTCCTCCCGACACCCAGGGATCAGTTCTGCAACATTTTACGTAGTAGAGATCGCTGGAGCAGGCAGGTAGGTGTGTTTTATTGCAGACAATGCATGTCTTTTCTGCAATTAAACCCCCCCCCCCCCAAAAAAAAAAAGCTGTAAGACAAAGGCATAATGAGCTAGTATGCATCGCAAACTAGCTCATTATGAAATACTTACCTTAGAACGAAGCTCTCTCAGCGGCGCGCGCACACTGCTGAGATGGCTGACATTTTCTCCAGAGTTACTTCTGGGTTTGGGGGCTCCAGCGATGTTATTGGCCGGAGTCGCAATGACATCACTCCTGCACTCCTGCACGTGGGAGCCAAGCGGCACTGGCGACGATTTCTTCAGAGCGCATGTGCCAATGACGTTGGCGTGTATAGTAAATATCTCCTAAACGGTGCAAGTTTAGGAGATATTTACAGTACCTACAGGCAGTGGCGTAGCATGGGTTGTCAGGGCCCGACCAGTCAGATTCCTACACTAACCTACCTACAGTGGCGGCTGGTGAAGTTTTAGGATGGGGGTGCCAGATCCCACCCTTCCTTTTTGACCCCTCCAACTTCTCATAAGTCCCACCCCTTATAAAATCCACCCACTCCCTCCCCTGTATTTAACTTGCTTCCACCCATAGTGCCAGGAGTATATAGCTCAGCCTCACAGATCAGGGTATACCCACTATACTACGCTGTCCACTACAATACCCACTACAATTAGGGATGAGCCGAACATCCCCCCGTTCGGCTCGCACCAGAACCCGCGAACGGACCTAAAGTCAGTGCAAGCTTTAGAACCCTATTAGTTATAATGGATGCGAACGTTTGAAATCAAAAGTGCTAATTTTAAAGGCTAATATGCATGTTATTGTCATAAAAAGTGTTTGGGGACCTGGGTCCTGCCCCAGGGGACATGTATCAATGCAACATTTTTTTAAAAAAACGGCCGTTTTTTCAGGAGCAGTGATTTTAATAATGCTTAAAGTGAAACATTAAAAGTGTAATATTCCTTTAAATTTCGTACCTGGGGGGTGTCTATAGTATGCCTGTGAATGGGTGCTTGTTTTCTGTGCTTAGAACTGTCCCTGCAAAAAGTGTCATTTTTGCAGGAAAAAAGCTATTTAAAATCACTCGCGGCTAATGTGAATTGACGGCTCCCGTAACACAGAGAACAGTCATTCGTTGAAAGTCATTCATAAAAAAAAAGTCATTGATAAAAAATAAAAACATTTTTTAAAAAAAAGCGTGGGGGTCCCCCCAAATTCAATAACCAGGCCCTTCAGGTCTGGGATGGATATTAAGGGGGACCCCAGCCCAAAAAAAAAAAAATGGCATAGGGTCCCCCTCAAAATCCATACCAGACCCTTGAGGTCTGGAATGGATTTTAAGGGGAACCCCAGCCAAAAAAAAATGGCGTGGGGTCCCCCTCAAAATCCATACCAGTCCATTCCGAGCACGCAACCTGGCAGGCCGCACGAAAAGAGGGGGGGACGAGAGCGCCCCCCCTCCCGCCTGAACCGTACCAGGCCACATGCCCTCAACATTGGGAGGGTGCTTTGGGGGTCTGAGACCCCCAAAGCACCTTGTCCACATGTTGATGAGGACAAGGGCCTCTTCCCCACAACCCTGACCGGTGGTTGTGGGGGTCTGCGGGCGGGGGGCTTATCGGAATCTGGAAGCCCCCCCCCCTGTGTGAAATGGTAAGGGGGTACAAAAGTACCCCTACCATTTCACCAAAAAAGTGTCAAAAATTTTAAAAATGACAGGAGACGGTCTTTGACAATTCCTTTATTAAAATCTTCTTTCTTCTTTCTTCATCCTTCGATTTCTTCATCTTCTCCTTCCGTCATCTTCTTCCATCTTCTTCCATCTTCTTCTTCCTCCGATCCGCTTCTTCTTGCGCTGGTCTTCTCGTCCTTCTCGTCCGGCATCTTCTTCCATGGCGTCGGTGTCTCTTCTTGGGCCGCTCCTCGCAATGGGAGGCTCCCGCTGTGTGAGGCTTCGTTCCGTCTGACAGGTCTTTTATAACGGAGGGCACCTGGTGACCCTGCCCCCCTCTGACGTCATGGGGAAAGCCATAGGGAATTCCCCATGACGTCCCCATGCGTCAGAAGGGGCGGGGTCACCAGGTGCCCTCCGTTATAAAAGACCTGTCAGACGCAGCGAAGCCTCACACAGCGGGAGTGGCCCAAGAAGAGACACCGACGCCGACGCCATGGAAGAAGATGCAGGACGAGAAGGACGAGAAGACCAGCGCAAGAAGAAGCGGATCAGAGGAAGAAGAAGATGGAAGACGATGGAAGAAGGTGACGGAAGGAGAAGATGAAGAAACCGAAGGATGAACAAATAAGAAAGAAGATTTTAATAAAGGAATTGTCAAAGACCGTCTCCTGTAATTTTTACCATTTTTGACACTTTTTTGGTGAAATGGTAGGGGTACTTTTGTATCCCCTTACCATTTCACACAGGGGGGGGCGGGATCTGGGGGTCCCATTGTTAAAGGGGGCTTCCAGATTCCGATAAGCCCCCCGCCCGCAGACCCCCACAACCACCGGCCAGGGTTGTGGGGAAGAGGCCCTTGTCCTCATTAACATGGGTCTGGTATGGATTTTGAGGGGGGCCCTACGCCATTTTTTTTTTTTTTTTTGGCTGGGGTCCCCCTTAATATCCATCCCAGACCTGAAGGGCCTGGTTATTGAATTTGGGGGGACCCCCACGCTTTTTTTTTTTTTTTATCAATGAATGACAGTTCTCTGTGTTACGGGAGCCATCAATTCATTAGCCGCGAGTGCTTTTAAATAGTTCTAAGCACAGGAAACCTGCCCCCCTTCACAGGCAACCTATAGACACCCCCCAGATGTGATACTGCAATGCTGTACTAACAGCACGCACACACAAATCCCCAGAAATACTGCACATATTCTCAGCAGTCAGCAGCACACTGACACGCTGACACTGAAACACAATATGCGAGGCCGCCGCCACGGCGGCCTCTTATACCGTGGGGCGTGTACTAAAGCCCCTGAGCTATAATTGGCTACAGGCATCCTGCCTGTAGCCAATTATGGCTCTCCTCGCTGCCGGCGCTGTGATTGGCCAAGCATGCGGGGTCACAGTGCATGCTTGGCCAATCATCAGCCAGCATTGCACTGCGACTGGCGCAATGCATTGCGGGCCGCTCGCATCACACGGAAATTCCAACAAAGTTTTATCTCCTGCTCTGACAATTTTCCGACAACAAAGTCCGATCACACCAATTCCGATCGTGTGTAGCGAATTCCGACGGACAAAGTGCCACGCATGCTCAGATCACATTACATGACCAAAGCTATTGGCTTCTAGCCTCTACGTAGTCCCGTCGTAGGCAACAAACGTCACCACGTTCAGAATGATCGGATTTTCCGACAACTTTGTCCGACCGTGTGTATGCAACACCAGTGTCGGACTAAATCCGTCGGAAAAAATCCGATGGATTTTGTGGTCGGATTTTCCGACCGTGTGTACGGGGCATAAGAGGAAAGCCGCACATGACCCCATTCGCCAAATCACAGGGGCAGCCTGAGACTAAACAGGAGCACAAGCTGGGAAAACACGGGAAATAGAAAGTTTGGGGGACAGAGTCGGGATTTCGCCCCCATAAATGTTGCACCCGGGGCCACGGCTCCCCTCGCGCTCCCCACGCTACGCCACTGCCTACAGGTAAGCCTTATTATAGGCTTACCTGTAGGTACAATTAAAGAGGAAGACTCTACTTCCTCTTTAAAAGTCTTCCTATTCACAGTGAATAACAGTAGATCTGTAGTTCCACTTTAAGTCTTAACATAAAAATATATTATGCTGCCTTTACAACTTATAATTGACCCCTGATTTAAATAACATTTCCGATGACCTTAACTCTATGGAGCCTTTTTCAACATTTACGCCCTGAGAGTTAGCCACTTTCTACAATTTTGCCTTTTAATAGTATAACATTAACTATAACATACATTGTTAAGCAAAATGATACTTATAGTTTGAATAACCACAAGATTTAATAAGATTTCTGATAACAAAAACACAAGATCCAACAATGCATACTAAACTAAAAGGATCAGGTTAAGGACTCCACGAGACAGTGCTGATTGTATTAAAATACCAAGAGTAAAGGAGAACATACAACTGTGCTTCAATTTAAAGAAAAATAATTATATAAAGAAGACATCCCATCTGCCATACATAACATAATAATTCATAAGGGTTCTTACCAAAAAGGAGAATGAGAATGCCCCATGTTGTTGTGTACATGGTCCAAGCGATAAGATGTGTGCTGCTTCTTATCAGGAGAAGAAAAGGTTTGCTGTATGAAGTTTCTACCCTGAAGGGTGACCTGGTCCCTCCCTGCTTATTAAGAACTAAACAGGTCTGATTAACAACATTATCTGTGTATGTGTCATGTGCCAGGCAGGCCAGACTTCATTGTGTACCAATGATATCATCAACACTGGAGTAGGAAGATAGAAAGATGAGGAAACACTATCTATCTAATTATCTATCTATCTACAGTATCTATATCTATCTATCTATCTATCTATCTATCTATCTATCTATCTATCTATCTATCTATCTATCTATCTCTATCTATCCATCTATCTATCTATCCTTATTATTAAAGAGTAAATAAGGCACAGAAGATATTTTGTTCTTTCCCTCCTCTCCTCATTTTCATTGACCCCATTTTTTCCCTTCCCTTCTCCGTCCCTTCCCTTTCCTATTCCTCTGCTCTTCACTCTCTATCTCTCTGTCTCTTTTTGTCTTTTAATGACGACATCCATCATGATTCCTGAGCTGAGTACATCTAGTGTTGAAATAGAATTACTGTGGGGAAGGTGGGCACCACTAGTTATATTGTGAGTGTTGCTGTGGGAGATGATTTTTATAAATGTTTTAATTTGTTTATTTTATTTAAACTCTTTAAAAATGTCCAAAGCTGTAAAAATTGTTGTATTTTTTTTGTCCACAGCAAAACAAGGGCAGTCACCATCCTAATAGAGTATTCCGTATTCCTATCAAAAATTAAGCTACTAAATTCATGCTCATTGTGATGTGAACTACCCAGGAACCTCCTTGGAAAGTTGGCAGAAGTGTGAACAAAAATAACACCTTTCTTCACAATCTTTAGAATTGCTGGTCATCGGAATTCCTTGAGTTCCACTTTGGCTAGCCTGTGCTGCTTGAGTTCCTTGGGTGGAGAAATTCTGACTATAAGATTTCAGTGGATCAAGGGACACATAAACCAGTTTATTTTTACTACAGGAATCAAATGGAAATGGGACCCCCCACCCCCTTAGTAGGAAATTGACAGCAAAATAATCTGAGGCTCAATTGGTTTCGTACTTCAAAGCTGTCAAAAAGAAAGGATACCATTGGGCTGTTAGTGCATAGATGATTCACCAAGTGTACACACTAAATTTAGTAAATCAGGTTCTCTGTGAGCATATGGTTCGTTGATGAGACTGCATGCATAAAACATCTATAGTGTCTGAATAAACCTTCTGACACGTATTTGTGACAGATAATTAAATACAGAGGTTTAGAAATATGTTGGCAACAGCTACTGCTTATCAAGGCTTGATATGCCATGAATGAACTTTTAATTTGATTCCTAAAGAGACTTGAAATACCTGTTTAGAAATGTGGACAGTCACATGACTTAGGATATAAAGTCCAACTCTGGTCATTTTTTTCAAAATGGTGCACCATAAAAACCAGCTCTAAATACAATATTTACCTCCTCTTCAACATTTTCCCCCGCAGTAATTCCTTTCCGCCACTAGATTTCCTCAGTCTTCCAGGTTAAATGGTGCCCAGTGTCACCATCAGTCACCATCCTATGAGAGTGTTCCGTATTCCTATCAAAAATTAAGCTACTAAATTCATGCTCATTGTGATGTGAACTACCCAGGAACCTCCTTGCAAAGTTGGCAGAAGTGTGAACAAAAATAACACCTTTCTTCACAATCTTTAGAATTGCTGGTCATTGGATTACCTTGAGTTCCACTTTGGCTAGCCTGGGCTGCTTGAGTTCCTTGGGTGGAGAAATTCTGACTATAAGATGTCAGTGGATCAAGGGACACATAAACCAGTTTAATTTTTACTACAGGAATCAAATGGAAATGGGACCCCCCACCCCATTAGTAGGAAATTGACAGCAAAATAATCCGAGGCTCAAATGGTTTCGTACTTCAAAGCTATCAAAAAGAAAGGATACCATTGGGTTGTTAGTGCATAGATGATTCACCAAGTGTACACACATAAGTTTAGTAAATCAGGTTCTCTGTGAGCATATGGTTCGTTGATGAGACTGCATGCATAAAACATCTATAGTTTCTGTATAAATAAATCTTCTGACACGTATTTGTGACAGATAATTAAATACAGAGGTTTATAAATATGTTGGCAACAGCTACTGCTTATCGAGGCTTGATATGCCATGAATGAACTTTTAATTTGATTCCTAAAGAGACTTGAAATACCTGTTTATAAATGTGGACAGTCACATGACTTAGGATATAAAGTCCAACTCTTCAAAACGGTGCCCCATAAAATAAGGTGACCAGATTTTTAAAATGAAATCTGGGGACATATATTTTTTTTTTTACTAGTAATGGCAGCAATCGGCGACTCTTTGCCCATCTCCGCTGCCCCCGCCTGCCTCACAGCCTGTCAAGTTTTACTCTCCGGGCCCCAGGTACTACTGGGTGGGGAGCAGAGGAAGATCACTCCACCAGAGAAGGCAAGGAGATAAACCGGCAGGCGGCTGGCCGGGACTTGAGCCAAGGCAGAAGAACATGTGAGCGGAGCTGAATGAGCATGCGCCCGAAACTGAAGAAATATTCCCTCCGCTCCGACCAGAACATGATCATCAGAAAGGCGCACAAATAATGTAAAAAAATAAACCCCCATAAGCTAGTAGGAGCGGCAGAGGAGGGGGGTGCAATTTAGATTTTTTTTTTTATTCTGCACGGGCTCTCTTTGAAATTGCCCCAGCCCCTGTTAAAATTCCAATCCGGGGACAAAACGGGGACAGACTTGGTTCGGGGACAGTGTCCTCAATCCGGGGAAGGTCCCCGGAAACCGGGGATGTCTGGTCACCCTACCATAAAAACCAGCTCTAAATACAATATTTACCTCCTGTTCGACATTTTCCCCTGCAGTAATTCCTTTCCGCCACTAGATTTCCTCAGTCTTCCAGGTTAAATGGTGCCCAGTGTCATTCAACTCGAAAAAACAAAGGATATTCTCAAAGTGCAGGGCATCTTCGTTCCACTGCCTAAGGGGGCCTCACCACAGTGCCCCGCACATACATGCAAAGTCACATTAGTAACACTTTATTCATTATTAACCCTTTTGCTGCCAGAACATTCTTTTTTTTTTTTTTCACGCATGCTAAAATGCAAAATAGTATATATTTTCTGAACACAAAAGACCCATGGATTAAATATGGTCCTTGCAATTTTCTATGTCATATGATATTAGCGCAACTGTTTATCAAACTTATATTTTCATTTTCTAGGATAATAGGGGTTGTCAAACAAATGACATTGGGGGCTGGACACTGCTCTGGGGGTAATTTTAAAGCAAAAATATTTTTTGCAAAAATTCCATTTGCCAGGGAGCAGTGATTTTAATAATGTTTTAAGTGAAATTTTTAAAATGCAAAACTCTGTTAAATGCCTGGATTCCCTGACCTTGCTTGTGAAGTGGCCCTTCTGTGCGATGTATACAACCTACTACAGAAAAACTGACATTTACAAAGAAAAAAGTGTGCTTATTTGGTCGGCAAAATGACAACTGGAGTCTCAGCTGCTTTGTTCTGTTTGTAAACAAATGGTCAGGGTTTCCATTAATTGATCTCAGACCCTTATCCTAGATAAGGCCCGTTAGGACTGGTATGAATTTTAAGGAGGACAGCATGCAGAAAAAAAAACAAATATGTGAGGCCCCTCCCAAAATGTCACACCCTATGGAATCCAGGGATGTCATTAACCTATAATGGTCATGTTCATATGTGGCCAATGACAATACCCAGGAGACCACGGCCTTTGTATATATCAGCTGTCATCCACTGAAGCTGTCAGTAGCAGGCAAGCAGTTGTCAGGTTCAAACCTGTGTTGGCCAGGAGCTTTTTTTCTTTTGGTGGGTCATCGGCACTGGAAATTATGATTGACATTGATCTTTATTTGCACTTTACATGTTTATTTGTATGAGTAGAGATAATATGTACAGCATTTGAGTGCCCCTTATTGGTAAAGGGGGCTTCCAAATTACGATAAGCTCCCCACCTGTAGACCCCCACATCCCACGGACCAAGGTTGTGGGGAAAAGGCCCCTAATCAACATGGGGACAAAGAGCTTTGCCAGGGTGTCCCCTCAAGGTCCCCCCCTTTGTTGATGCTGTGTGGCATGTGGTAAGGTTCAGGGAGGGCTCACGCATGTCCCCCCTTACCTGGCCTGCTGCTGCATGTTCATATAAGGGACTGATGGGGATTTTGGGGAGAGGTTTTTTTTTTTACTTTTGCGTGCCCCATAAAATCCATACCAGACCCTAAGGGAACCTCCACACATATTTTCTTAAACAGCTTCTTTCTTTAAATGTCTGGGGATTCTCTTCACCTATAATAGACCTTTATCCTAGATAAGAGTCTGATATAGATATTAACGGGGGACTTCCACACAGCAGGGGGGTTTCCGCATAACTCACACCAGATCCTTTAGGGCTGGTAAGACTTTTTAAGGGGGACCCACAAAAATGAAAATCAGCCACTGAACTGGGATAGGGGCAGGGAAAGTGGTGAAATTATTGTCAGTATGGACAATACAGGCATACCCCACTTTTAAGTACACAATGGGGTTTATTTACTAAAGCTGGAAAGTGCAAAATCAAGCTCACTTCTGCATAAAAAGCAATGAGCTTCCAGGTTTTATTACCAAAGCTTAATTGAACAAGCTGGGGTTAGAAGCTCATTGGTTTCTATGCAGAAGTGAGCCTGATTTTGCACTTTTCAGCTTTAGTAAATAAACCCCATTGTGTACTTAAAAGTGGGGTATGCCTGTATGTGAATATTGTCAAATATTGCCACGTGACCCTATTTAGGCAATGATGTTGCCCTTTATCCCTGCCTCTTTGCTTACGTGGGCATGCACAGTGCCTTGCAAAAGTATTTACCCCCCCCCCCCCTTGGCATTTTACCTATTTTGTTACATTACAGCCTTTAGTTCAATGTTTTTTTTATCTGAATTATATGTGATTGATCAGAACACAATAGTCTAAGTTGGTGAAGTAAAATTAGAAAAATATATACATAAAACTATTTTTCAGAAATAAAAAAATGATAATTGGCATGTGCGTATGTATTCACCCCCTTTGTTATGAAGCCCATAAAAAGCTCTGGTGCAACCAAATACCTTCAGAAGTCACATAATTAGTGAAATGATGTCCACCTGTGTGCAATCTAAAGCCCCATACACACGGTCGGACTTTTTCATGGATTCTGTCCGATCGGACAATGTTGTTGAAAAATCAGACCGTGTGTATGCACCATCGGACAGTGTATGTCGGATTGTCCGACGGACAAAGTCTTATCTCCTGCTGGAAAGATTTGCCGACAACACGGTCCGATCACACCAAATCCGATCGTGTGTACGGTTGTCCGACCGGACAAAGTGCTACGCATGCTCAGATCACATTACAAGACCAAAGCTATTGGCTACTAGCCTCTACGTAGTCCCGTCGTAGGCAACAAACGTCACCACGTTCAGAATGATCGGATTTTCCGACAACTTTGTCCAACCGTGTGTACGCAAAACCAACATCAGACAAAGTATGACGGACATGATCCGACGGACCTGGTCCTCGGATAGTCCGAGCGTGTGTATGGGGCTTAAGTGTCATTACATATACACACCTTTTTGAAAGGCCCCAGAGGCACCTAAGCAAGAGGCAACACTAACCAAACACTGCCACGAAGACCAAGGAACTCTCCAGACAAGTAAGGGACAATGTTTTTGAGAAGTACAAGCCAGGGTTAGGTTATAAAAAATATTTAAATCTTTGATGATCCCTAGGAGCACCATCAAATCTATCATAACCAAATGGAAAGAAAATAGCACTACTGCAAACCTGCCAAGAGACGGCCGCACACCAAAATTCACGGACCAGGAAAGGAGAGCATTAATCAGAGAGGCAGCACAGAGACCTAAGGTAACCCTGGAGGAGCTGCAGAGTTCCACAGCAGAGACTGGAGTATCTGTACATAGGACAACAATAAGCTGTACGCTCCATAGAGTTGGGCTTTATGGCAGAGTGGCCAGAAGAAAGCCATTACTTTCAGCAAAAAACAAAATGGCACATTTTGAGTTTGCCAAAACGCATGTGGGAGACTCACAAAATGTATGGAGGAAGGTGCTCTGGTCTGATGAGACTAAAATTTAACTTTTTGGCCATCAAAGAAACGCTATGTCTTCACATCACATCACCCAAAGAACACCATCTCCACAGTGAAACATGGTGGTGGCAGCATCATGTTGTGGGGATGTTTTTCAGCAGTCGGGACTGGGAAACTGGTCAGAGTTGAGGGAAAGTTGGATGGTGCTAAATACAGGGATATTCTTGAGCAAAACCTGTACCACTCTGTGTGTGATTTAAGGCTAGGATGGAGGTTCACCTTCCAGCAGGACGATGAACCCAAACACACTGCTAAAGCAACACTTGAGTGGTTTAAGGGGAAACATGTAAATGTGTTGGAAATGTGTTGGAAATGTGTTGGAATGGCCTAGTCAAAGCCCAGACCTCAATCCAATAGAAAATCGGTGGTCAGACTTAAAGATTGGTGTTCACAAGCGCAAACCATCCAACTTGAAGGAGCTGGAGCAGTTTTGCAAGGAGGAATGTGCAAAAATCCCAGTGGTCAGATGTGGCAAGCTCATAGAGACTTATCCAAAGTGACTTGGAGCTGTGCTAACCACAAAAGGTGGCTCTACAAAGTATTGACTTTAGGGGGGTGAATAGTTATGCACATTGACTTTTTCTGTTATTTTGTCCTATTTGTTGTTTTGCTTCACAATAAAAAAAAATCCTCAAACAATCCATGTTAATTCCAGGTTGTGAGGCAACAAAACACAAAAAATGCCAAGGGGGTGATTACTTTTGCAAGGCACTGTATGTGAATGGTCTGGGTGATATCAGTGGTTGTAAGGACGCAACCCAGATAGCAAGGATAACTTGCCACATATTTATGGCAGTGTTAAATTGTAAGTCTGTTAACCTGCTGCACATTTTTACTGGCAAGTTGTACACTTGCAGAGCACTTGAAGCACAAGTTCTAGTTGACACGTTTACAATTTGAAGCAAATTTGCGTGGCAAGTCTCTGGCAGGAGAAAATTTGCAGTGGTGAGTCTACAGCAAGAGGTCTGCAAGTCTGTAGCATGAAAATCCAGCCACAGTGACCCCTGTGGTGGGATGACTATTGCACAACATAACTGAACCAGAACTTGCAGCAGACTTGCAGAATGTTTGCAATGGTGCAACAAATCTTTGAAGCCTGGAAAGTTTATCAATAGCTTAGTAAGTCATTTTCAAACTTGCATCAAAATTGCTTGCTATCTAGGGAGCTCACCACTTACTGGCTGCAAGCTGAAAATGGGAAATATCTATATGCAAATGGGTTTTACCAGAGAAACTATATATACCCTGTTAGAAATGTGCTTCTTCAAGACAAAATCCATCCTGCTCTTTCAAATTTTCACTGTGGTCAAAAACAAACATTCTTTTTCCCCCAATACAGATTAGAAAATCGAACAAACGTTCTGAAAATTAAAATCTTTGAACCAAATTCTACTAGTGTCTTGCAAGCTTTAATCATTACTGTTTGTTTATGCTGTGTACACACCAGTGCTAATTTTGGCAGCAGATTTCAGTTTAGTTTTAGTCTTATGCCGCGTACACACGATCGGAAAAAACTCTGACGGTTTTTCAGACGGAATTCCGACGGAATTCCGCTCAAGCTGTGTTGCCTACACACGATCACACCAAATTCCGACGGTCAATAACACAGCGGCATAAAACAAGTTTGACAGCACTATAAAAGGGAAGTTTAATGCTTCCGAGCATGCGTCGAATTGTTTCCGAGCATGTGTCGGAATTTTGCGTGTCGGAATTGCATACACACGATCGGAAAATCCTATAGAAAGGTTTTCCGTCGGAAAAATTGAGAACAGGTTCTCAATCCAAAGTCCGTCGGAAATTCCGACAGAAAAAGACCGTTGGGCATACACACGGTCGGAAAATCCGATGAAAAGCTCCCATCGGACTGTTTCCATCGGAAATTCCGACCGTGTGAACGCCGCATTAGTCTTTTGACTAAAATGGCATTTTAGTTTTAGTCCCATTTTAGTCTTCTGCAATTGTTTTAGTTTTAGTCATAATTAGTCGAATAAATCTCCAGTACATTTTAGTCTACGAAAATCATTTTAGTCTACTAAAATCTAATGTGTTTAGTTAAATAATGCATTATTTAAGCATTTCTCTATAATTTCAAAACTCATTATACACTTCTGGAGTTAAAAAAAAACACCTAACATCATGTTATTATTTATGGTTTGAACAAGCTACACATACACAGATTTAGCCATTATATAATGACTTTACTCTGTAAAACCAAGTTTCATTACAAAAATATTGCTTTTTTGAGTCACAGTTTAATTTCTTGCTATTAGTGCATGCTACTTTTCTGCTGTTGAGAACAAGTAGCCCAAAGCCCACCCACACACTACACAGTCAATTAAATCACTCTGCGGACAAATTCTTGCTTGAGTGGGACATACCAAAGAGGAAGATTCTAAGCATAATAACAGACAATAGGAGTAATATAGTGGCAGGATTTAAACAAACCACAGCAGCAGCAGAAGAACCACCTAGCTCTAGGGAGGAAGACTCCCCCATGACAAAAAGTGACTGTGAGTCCAAAATGAATGATCTATGGTAAGCCATTTTTATTATTCTTTTACATGATGACACTACAATCAATTATCAAATGGATATGAAATGAATGATCTTGGGGCTGTCTGCTCTACTGGTGTATCTTTGTTAGTTTTCCACTTTATTTGTATCTTGTGTAAAACTAATCCCATAAGATGTTGGATTGGACACCTTGTGTGGTCTTGTCTGGTGCATGGAGGCAAGTGTTAAAAGAATCTTTGATAAAAAAAGATCAATAGTGAACTTCTTCAAGTCTTCCATTCCATTGCAACACTGAGGATATTGGAGCGTTGTGGCCTTACTCTTTTAAATGACTGCCCCACACGCTGGTCAAGTAATACTACTAGTACATTCAACATGAGCAAAAGACTCCTCAAACTGAAAGAGTCGGACTGCCAAATCGCAAATAACATGAGATGGGACACAGCTTGCTTCCTAGTTAACTGGGAAAAAGCTCACATCATTGCATGACCTATTGCTGCCTTTTGCAGGGCAGAACATACTAAAACCCTCTGTCCATGTCCCTGCCCTCTTTGATCTACTCTCTACTCAGCCACCTTGAGGACTTTAAACAGAACACTAGCTACCAAGACCATGCCACAGTTGCACAGAAAATGAAAGAGAATGTAAACCAGCATTTTTCTTCACTCATACTTAGATCCAAGTAACTGATGAAATGTTCTCCCCAGTGCTTGCAGCAGCTGCTTGTTTTTTGTCAATTCTGCTGTCTGTGAAAACCCTTGTTGATGTGATGGATGAGAATATTCAGGAACTGCTTAAGAAGGCAGAAGAGTATGCCGTAAGAAAATCCACATTGCCCCACTTACAAGATGAGAATCTGTCTGAAAATCAAAAATCGAACAAATGTTTTGAAGTTGATGTTTAAAAAGAAGAGAATATTGAAAAATCACAGGAAGTGGAAGAAGCCCTTCCTAGGGCTGGTCTTAGGCCTTTAGGCGCCCTGTGCCATGCAAAAATGATTGTCAGTGCCCCTCCCAGTGACCAAATCCCTCTATATATATTTTGGTGAGATACTTCAATTCTGGGAAAGCAGCAGCTGAGAGATACAATGAAATCACTCCCATTAAGATTCAGTGACTAAGTGCACAACATGACAGACAAACAAATAGCTATTACTTCAGAATAACAAAAGGTATGCAATCTGACTGCAAGAAAGTTTGTTAAAAAATCCCTGCAATCTACATAGATAAGACTGTGCTCAACAAAAGTGGAGTTTAGTGTACTGTGCTAACATTTGTAGGAATTCCAGGATGAATTGTCAGGAATGTCCGCAAATGATGCTTCAAGTTTGTTGTATTTTTACCAGCGAGTGTTGCTCCACATGGTTTTCAAAGGGTCTTGTTGTCCTCATGGGCGTTCGCAGGTAGGGGCAAGGGGGGTTAAGTGCCCCCCCCGGAATCAGGGATCAGATCTTAAAATCAGGACAGCTGCGTTGCTATTGGGGTGTGGGCAGCCCGAACCCGGGTGCCACCCACCAGTGGTGTGACACCATCAAGGTGCTGTTAAGCCCCCCATCAGTGTAGTGTGACTTTGGGCTCTTTTCCCTGCTCAGTCCAGCAGAGAACTAGGCAGCGCTGTAACAGGAGAAAGGCGAGCTGCTGGCTATCAGGTTTCCCCCACTCGCCCCCCCTCTCCTGTCAGGGAAAAGAGACGGCGGCTCTCACCAGGTTCCCTGCCCAGCTTCCTGCCAGCTCCGTTCCTTCCCTATTGGCCATAACTGAGGGCCAATCAAAGGAGACTAGGAGAGCATCATGGGACATATAGTCCCAAAGATTTGCGGCCCCATTTTCCACAGGGAGGAGGCTAGAGCTCGATCAAGAGAGAGATTGAGAGACTGCAGCCTGGAAAAAAAGCTGAGGGTGAGAGTGCTATAGGGCAAAGAAAGAGGAGTGTGCTGGGCGGAAGCCAGAGAGAGAGCCACGATACCCAGCTCCACCAGAGAGAGAGCCACACTGCCCAGCGCCACCAGAGAGAGAGCCACGCTGTCCAGCGCCACCAGAGAGAGAGACTGAGCCACTACCAGGGTACAGACATGCTACACTACTGACCAGAGAGACCCATAGTGATCGATCATCCAGCCGGAGGGATCACTGATGTAGTTTCTTTGGGTCTGGTAAGAGGGCCTGTTGGCCATTATCCATTACTTATCCTAGGAACTGTACTAAGTCTGCAGTCTCTGACCATGATAATGTGAAAATGACATTGTCGAAAAGGGGCGGTGCATGGGTGACCCTAAAATGATGCCCCCCCTGAAAAAAGTTCTGCGGATGCCTATGGTTGTCCTTAACATCACAGCTCTGGATGGGCTGAGGACAGTGAGGAGGCCATGTAATGCTGCAGAGTGCTCTGGATGGTGGTCTGAGGAGGCCTGTAATGCTGCATAGTGCTCTGGACGGTGATCTGAGGAGGCCTGTAAAGTTACAGAGTGCATTGGACAGTGGTCTGAGGAGGTCTGTAATGCTGCACAGTGTTCTGGACGGTGGTCTGAGGAGGCCTGTAATGCTGCAGAGTGCTGGACGGTTATCTGAGGAGGCCTGTAATGCTGCACAGTGCTCTGGCAGTGGTCTGAGGAGGCCTGTAATGCTGCAGAGTGCTGGACGGTTATCTGAGGAGGCCTCTAATGCTGCAGAGTGCTCTGGACGGTGGTCTGAGGAGGCCTGTAATGCTGCAGAGTGCTCTGGACAGTGGTCTGAGGAGGCCTGTAATGCTGCAGAGTGCTCTGGACGGTGGTCTGAGGAGGCCTGAAATGCTGCAGACAGTTCAGCACTATAAAGCCTCTTCTGAAAACCTCACAAGCAAAGATGGGTACGAAGAAGGGGACACCGACAGAAGTAAAACCATGGCTGACAATTTACCCTTCGTCACTGGATCTATCAAACAAAAACAAATGTTTTCGATAACGTTTCTGCCACCAGTCAGAAGCCTTCTGAGACATTCTTTTGTTTTAGAATTTCTAAAAAATAAAATTTCTGCTACAAACGAGATTTCCAGAGTATTATTTTGTGTCAGCATTTCCAAAAAGCATTTAACAAATTGCAATGACAGAAAATACATCTTGTAGTTTGCTCACAATTCCTCAATTGAGAACCAATTCATCATAAAACTCTTCTGTGATATTTTGTGACAGTGATTCCAAATCAGCTGGGTTTGTTTGTTATTCTTGAAATACATTATGTAGCGGACACACTTTTACAAGTGTGCGCTATATTTGTAAATTGAGTTTTTCCCTCAGAACAGTAATGGGGTTCTGAGGGTTAATTGTACAGGTTTACTTTGGCATCAGTTTGGCTGGGCTGTACTAGGGTTCTGCCTGGTCATGACTGCAGTTAGGTACCCATGACAGGTCATGAACCAGGCCTGGTTGGATGTCTTAGGTATCAGTCTTCCCCAGAGCCAATCAGTGGGTGCATCTGGCCCCGCTGTGTAGCTGGGGGAAGGGTACTTAAGGTGCTGAAGTCACGTGTTTGGGGTTCGGCCGCAGTCCTGCTTCCTGGTTCTGGACCGGGGTAGCCCCGCGAGGGGTCCCGGTTCTTTGAGCGTTTGCCGTCCCGCAAACATGGTCAGTTTGACTAGCCCCATAGACACGCATGGTCTGGGGTGGGGATCCGTCTGTTCCAGAGTCTCGGAGCCGGTTAACCCGAGGCCCAGTAACTGAAGGAGGATTCAAGGTGTCCCGGTGTGCTCTCAGTATTGGAGGGGCACCACAGCTCATACAAGTGACCTGGGGAGGACTCTTCAGAGGAGGGCCAACAAGCTGGCATCTCAGTAAGAGCCTGGAAGCTGAGTTGTATGGACACTAAAGAATCCACACTTCCACAGTACTGCCAAGGAGACAGAGAAAGTTCGAGGTACTGTGGGAAAGGTTCCCTTTTCACCTTCGGTTGCAAGTTTATTCTGTGTCAGAGACTTTTGCAAGTTTCCGGATCACATTGTAGGCCACTATACCTCTGGCTAGAGGTTTATCTGGCATTGAAGCGCCCAACTGTGAGTGGCTACTCTCTGGGTTGATTAGAGACATTCTGTGGATGTCAGCAGTGCAAGGTGCCTGAGTTTCTTCACCCTTGCCCTTTATTCCTATCTGAGACTGTGTTGTGTTGGATGTTACCAATGCAGAATAAAAACCTTCAAAAGGACTTTTTATGTGTCAGCATCCAAAGTTGTTGGGTACTAACCCTGGGAATCCCTGGACATTCACAGACAAGCCACAAGGAGGTAACTGGTAATCCCAAAAGTCAAGGCCGTCCCTCAAGGGGTTATGGCCGCTACAATTATATCACTCATTTGAGTGGCTTCTTTAGTTTAATCAATTGTGGAGAATTCTTCAACATTTTCTACCACTGATAGAACTGAAGGAGCCACTCACAAAAGCCCAGGAATGTTTTCAAGAATAATCAACAATTTCATCTGATTCTGGCTTTAAGTTTAGTCCATCTAAAGCTGATATTTCTAAACAAAAATGCAGCTAGAATCCATCTTCCTTCAAAACCACTCTAAAGCCTTGTACACACGATCGGATTTTCCACAGACAAAACCTCTGACTTTTGTCCGAAGGCGTGTGCCTGGATTTTGTTTCGCATACAAACGGCAAGGAATTGTCGGCCAACAAACATGAACATATTGTAGTACTACATGATTTTTCAGCTCTTTGGCGCCACCCTTTGGGCTCCTTCTGCTAATTTCATGTTAGTAGGAACTTGGTCAGTGTTGATTCGTGCTTTTCATTTTGCGCTTTTCATTTTGCGCTTTTAATTTAGCGCTTTTCAGTTTGCGCTTTTCATTTTGTGATTTTCAGTTCGTTTCTGAATGGCTCTTCGTCAACCAGACATGTTGCGGAATCGGAGGAGATATTGTGCTATTTATTATTTGGCCTTGGAGTTATTGCTTTGAACCAAGTCCAGTCCAGGAACAGGAGGAGAAGGATTTCTTGGACCAAAAATTTGGTTGCTTTATTAATCGTGCCCAATTATGTCATATGCCTTTGCTGCAGGGGCTCCAGGAGAATAATCCGGAAGATTTTCAGAATTATCTCCGGATGACGGACCCCTGCTTTCACCAACTCTTGGCATTGTAGACCTATATTAGTAAGCAGGACACATGCATGAGGCTTTTATTTCATTTTTTGTTTGAATGATGATTTTATTTGGTATATTTTCTATATTTTTGGATGCATAGAATGCACTTTTTGGTTAATTTCTATTGGCAGATAGCATGTCTAATTTTATTTGTTTTCTTTTTTTAATGCACAATAAAAAAATTGTGTAGACTAATACTTGGCTATGTGTTTTACTTCAAATGACAGTTTGGGAGTAGGCAGTTACATTTAAAAAAATACAATGTAAAATTGACAAGGAACACCAACATAGTTGTATTTTTGATCTTAAAAAATCTGGGATAATGGTGTTGTGGTAACTTGCCCAAAAAAAAAAAAAAGCATAATAATATTATTCTTGATATCACTATAAAATAAAAGCCTTTTAAAATACGTTTGCCATAACTCCATCAGTATCACCAGCAAAGCAGCTTCATTATTATCCCATTTAATAAAGAAGAAGAAAATGTGCGCTGCATTTTGAGATTTCATAATTTGCCACGTCACAAATGTTAATTCTCCATTATGAACGCTAGTTTACAAGACGGACCACTTTCAGCTCGTCCTTGCTTGCAAGCACGAATGTTTGTACTTTGGACTTGTGTACACACGCTCGGAAAATCAAACAACAGACATTTGTCAGCGGAAAGTTTTAAAGCCTGCCATCCAACATTTGTCCGCGGAAAATCCGTCAACAATTGTCCGATGGAGCATACAAATGGGCGGATTTTCCGCCAACAGCCTGTTATCACACAATTCCCATCGGAAAATCCAATTGTGTGTACGCGGCTTAAGACCTGCAACTCTTCCTATCCCCAAACCACATACTAACAAGAGGTCCTTGCCCTCTTTACTAACCTATTCACTCCAGACTGGGAAACCTAATAGGGCACTCATCGCCTCACAATAACTATCTTTAATATGATTGCAAGTCCATTTACAATTAAAAACCAAGAAATTGGATAGTGGTTTAACTAAAAAAAATGTTATCCTATGACACAGATCACTGAAAATCTTCACAGATAGTCTTCTAAAATGTTCACGTGTAGGAAGTATTTTACTGTGCGTTTTATTGCTTTTTGCAATGGGTAAGCTGTAAATCTGCCACAGGCATTATGATTCAGTCACTTCTGATCAGGGTGAATCGTCCAATGTTTCGCCTTGTAAAAGCACATAGTATTCTGTGCTGGGAAAAGTCAAATAGAATATTGTATACTATGTAGTGAAAAATTTTCTATAGCACAGTGTCAACTTGTGCAATAGTTTATTATCAGCCAAAACAAACTTTTTCCTTAGGCAATGTTTAAAGGAACTTCTAATAAAAACCTCACCGGTGCATAATCTGCCAACACAAACTGCTCAAATCTGTTCTCTGAGACACAGTTATTCCCACCCTGGACCCTGCCATATAGCTTTTTTCTTTAAGCTTACATTGAATGAATGAATGACTTGTATAGCGCAACCTATGCGAACTGAATCACCTCAGGGCGCTTTTTTGCCACTGGTGTCCATCTGTGGTATAGTGCGGTCCTTGCCCTGTGGGGTCCTGACACGCTTACAAACACATACACATACAACATACACATATTTGGCCAATTTTGGTAACATTGGTTATATTTTGGTACAGACTGACATTGACTAGGCTTGCAACATCAGCTGCCCTCAGGCAGTGTCCTGAAGCATAGGCACTTGGTTCCCTACTAGACCAGGACTAGAACACATCACAATTTGTCACCTTCCAAGGATTTGCTCGGTCTTTCATGTGCACATATAAGTCAACATATTTGTTCCAGAAGTCTGGTCTGACACTAGTAATGTTTGGCGTGGGGTCAATTAGTGTGGAGAACATATGTGCATAGTATAAAACATAAAAAGTATCTCCTACAGTAAGTTTCCTCCTAATATTAAACCCTTTCCTACTTGAGCATTTAACCAATCCCTAAACTGTAACTTTAATTCTAACCTCTTTACAAAACGTAACACTTAAAATGTGGCCTTAACAGTTAACACCTAATTCTAATGCTTAACCTAACCCTTAAAAGAGACTAACACACTAATACAACCCCTAGCACTAGCCCTTTTCTGTTACATACTAATCACACCCTTTGCTAACTGTCTATACACTGATAGGATAGCAAGCACGAACACCTGACCTACCTATCTGGGACACCAGGTGGTCTTAGAGGAACACTGATGGCACAGCTTGCCTTTTTAAGGTGAGCATGCTTACTCCAATCGAGGAGAGGCTGTTACCTAGGTAGGAGCTTGGGAACTACTGCATGGCACCAGTGCGGGGTGATCCACTGATATGATAGGAAAGTAAATCTCTCACATGTCACTCAGTTGAGAGAGCTCTATCTTACTAACCAAGGGCAGGTTTAATTGATTGGTAAAATGATAAACAGACACAAGTAAGTATTCATTGCTATAATGGGTGGCACAGTGGTGTAGTGGTTAGTACTCTCATCTAGCAGTAAGGTGGGTCACTGGTTCAAATCCCAACCACGACACTACCTGCCTGGAGTTTGCATGTTCTCCTTGTGCCTGTGTGGGTTTCCTCCAGGTACTTCAGTTTCCTCCCACAATCCAAAGACATGCAGGTAGGTAAATTGGCTTCTGTCCAAAAAAAATTGGCCCAAGTATATGCCCTTGGATTGTGGGCTCCTTGAGGGTAGGGACCAATGTGAGTGTGTAATGTACAGGGATAAAGACAATTGTAGAAACTCACTCAGGTTGAACTGGATGGACTGGTGTCTTTATTTAACCTTACTAACTATGAAACTATAACCCAGTGAACTTTTCAGGTACATTCATTTATCCGGGTTAGTAATATTGTCAGAGTGCAGGCCTTGTGGTGCCTGCAAGTATGTTTTCTGATCCTTCTAATAAATTATTTGCACTGCAATGTCAGGCTTAGTGCACCTGTTTATTGTTTTAGAAGGATTCCCCTTTAAGTTGAACGTCCAGTACAGCTAAGTCTAAAAGTTGGCAAGTGGCAGTAATACAGAGGTGCAAACTACCAGATACTTCTGTGTACTTCCAGGCCATCCACAACAGCACTAGGGCAGTTAAAAGCTGTCAATCATGAAAGATAGGCGTGCCAAGCAGTACATTGGACTGTCCTCTGCTGTACCTGTGTAACAGTGGTAGGACAGTCAACTTTAACATAAGCATGTACTGAAGTGAGAGGACTATAGCCCCATGTATAGACACTAAAACATAATTATTTGTCATCCTGTATGGACTTGTACTGCCTTCTACTTCTATGTATGCACGACCCACTTGTGATTTATAGAGCTCTGTAGTAAAAGTGCAAACTGTCAGATTACTCTCTATGAGCCATATTTGGGATAAAGTAGGAACAAGGGTAATTACCTACACCATGGGTTAGTAGTGAACACAACTAATTTTTCACAGTTGCCATAGAATCAGTATTATACTCTATACATTACATTAAGAGAACCACACTTCTCCTTGATTTGAATGTTATCTCCACTCCACCTTGTTATGCTGCTGAGCCCTCACTTTACATGACACACTCCAATGTGAGAGCATGTACTGACCACTGAGGCTCAGATTTTAAACCATTGAATGAAAGGGAGGGGGCTCCAAGTTATGCAAAGTTGGCATTCATAGAGTGCAAACACCAATATAATTGAAAGGTACCATTTAAGAAAGAAACACAATAGTAACAGGAAATAATGGATCAGATCTGAAACATTTTTTTTATTTGAGGATTATTTATATTTACACATTCCAGCAGATAATAAAATACAAAATCCATAGCATTCACCTTCAATTCAATGGTACATATGCCAGGAATTATATTTTAATGAAGTAAAAAAATGCTTTTAGAGTAGAAATTAATTCTAGAGAAAGGAGGATGGATTCCACATATGGAGGTAGATTAAAATGAAAATGGAATTCTTCACAGACTCTGTGTGGTAAAGACCTTCTGAATTCACAGGTGGAGTATCCAGAACAAGACGGGCAAAGACTCAGGATATAAGTATAAGGATATAAGTAGACATGAAGATTTGTGTGTAACAGAACCAAGATGAAACAGAACAGAATGTTGTCCTTGCCGTCCTTTCTACTACTATTTGCTCAGAGAAAATCCACAATGACTGTCTCCACCGCTCTTACATAGCAAAGGCTACAAGGAAGGGAAATAAATGGTGAAAAGTCACTATACACATAATGATTAGGTAACTGCAGCATTTTATCTAGTTATTTTTCAGTTAAAAAATCAATAAACCTATTTTTTTAGGTAGAATTAATATAAGTACCCAAATCTATCTTGATATTCGCTTCCTGTATGCCCTGTCCAGCAGAATTCTGATTTGGAGGGGTAGGAAGAGCACTAGGAGCCAATCAGAGCTCTGCTACTTTGCATAGTGTCCTCAATATAAAGGTGTTCTGTTTTGTTACTATTTGTAATACCTTGACAATAGCTACAGTATGTCTTGGATATAAAGGGAATGAATGTAGTTGCGTTGGGTATAAAGTGAGTGAAAGTAAATTGTACAGAGATTAGAAGTAAAGGCTGAACCCTTATCAAAATTATTGTTAATTTGCAAAGTGAATGTTAGTAGATAAGGCGAACCTGTATTCACTTTAAATTCCCAGTCATGTGTGAGAGATATCACCATATACTGCCATATGATTGGTTAATTGAACACAACTTCACCCTATGACTAAGCTCAGAAGACAATCTCTTTGCTTGGTGAACCATGTCTTCTCCCTTAGTATATCACCCCCATTGACTGAGGTGAACTTTAGAGAACACAGGGACAATGTTATCCTTGTACTGCTGTTCTTTGTTGTTAAACCACAAACTTCTTGAGAAAATGGATATGAGACACTGGAACCCTATAATTTCTTTATATGTTATTTTCACTTTATTGATGTCATCCAATAATACAGTAATAGTGTAAATGTAGAGAATATAAATAATGGACTGGCAGCTTCTGCTCACCAAAGGGCTTCTACGATTATTTTGGGATGTGATAGGAAAGGGTGAATTTAAAAAATAAAGCTCCCCACCATAATATCCAAGTACAAATACAAGTTTATTCTAATAAAAGATTGTTTGCAAAGCCAAGCAGGCTTGATGCTACTTAAACTAGAAGCTAACTGTTGTGCTAACTAATAACACTCCAATCACATCCAACTACATAGTGGTCATTGAGTCCATATCTACTGTATCATCATTTACATTTTCAAATTGTCATATGTAAAACACTGGCTTTGCAAACAATCTATTGTTGGGATAAATTTGTATTTGGACTTGAATATTACAAACTGCATTGCAAAATGGCTTTGTAGTCCTCAGAGAACCTGATTGTAACATTTGCCAAGGGCATCAGTTTCAAATAAAAGCTGGAAAGATTTAAAAGTCCATTGGCAGGTAGCACAGTTCACATATATGCATTGCCACTGTGTATTTAGCTGTCTATCAAAGGTTATGTTTTCAAGCTGCCTTTTTAAATACTTTATAATATATTGACTTTTTATGTAAAACTGTAACTTTAATATAAACTTACATTCGAAAAATGATTACATTAAAATTCAAAACATGCATCCACCATGAATGTATTTGATAAGATAATAACTTGATAATAGCTATTATTTTACGATTAGACCAACAATTAGATCTTTATGATTGTAGACTCACCAGACAGCACAGACTGCACAGCATTGAGGCCAGGATCAGAGATGTTAAAACCAACAAAGCTACACCCCATCCAGGCACTCCTGTGGAAATAAGAGATCATGTTAGATCACATACCAGAGATAGAGGTAAAAAAGTCGACTTATTATGAAATAATATGTAGTTAAGGTAAAACCAACAGTTACTGTGTTTCCACTTTGTATGTATTTATAAAGAGCACATTGATTTGGTAGATTCATAAACCTTATTAAAGGGAACACCTATTCTTAAAACACTTAAAGAAGATGGGTTTGATATAAATAATTGTATCAATGTGTATTTATGTGTTGAAAACCTTATTTTCTTTGTATATGTGCAATTATTTATGTGCATGGGGGACCACATAGTTGGTCATTATATATGTAACCTTTGGTTGGCTTTTCAGGATTCCACTATTTCTTATTCCCCGAGAGTTATTTAACTATTAAGCAGACTAATGGCCTTTGCTGACAGGCTTTTGTATGCTTTAAACAGATATTGCATTTCTGTACAAGGCTATAGGAATGCAAAATGAGCTTGAAGCAGGTCAAATGCAGGTCAGAAGAGGGTCAATTGCAAGTAAAATACATCCATCAAATAATTCTGAATGATCTCAGAAGTGTCTCACAATGATGTCATCAACACGAACCCATAGGCTGCTGACACAAGCCCTGACTGTAGTATTTCAATTACCTCCAGTGACTAATCTACAAGCCATGATGCTAATCTCCACCTTCAACTACATCCCAAACTTATATAGAGCATAAGGCTTATGAATGTGTAATGCTGTAATACCATAATACAGAAGTAATGCAATAGTAATATGGTAAAAAAAGCTCTCAAAGTCAAGAAAGTTGGTAACAAAAAAGTCTCATGGAGTTTCCTGGAAAACCTTCCTGTGTATAAGCTTTTATCAGTTGTCCATCTCATGTAGAAAAAAACTTAGAATTTTAAACCTAAGGCAAACGTAAGCAATATACATGTTTGTAAATTTAATATTTTTAGGAAACGATTGTCAGGGTTTAAAATAATGAGCAGAGTTAGCATAGCCAATCCTTAGTTGAAGAGTCTGAACTTCCAGCCATGATCAGTGTTTAGTCACCAAAATACAAGCTTACCATGCAGTAACCTAATGAAAAACTCCATCAGTACATAAAAATTGCTGCACCATAGAATACACTATTTATTGATTTACATACTTACCAGTGTTAGTAGAGTTTGTCTGAGCCTCTGTGGGAATAAGAAAAAAAGATTTGAATTAAAGGAGGAGAATACTATAGGCATACATTTACAGGAAGGTTACAGACAGGCTGGTCAGTAACTCGTTTTGCTCTAATAAATTCTACTTTTTATTAATTTACAGAAATAAGTACAATGTTGGTTGAATTTTGATTGGTTCTATCAGGAAAGCTTTTGATTCGGTTTCTTGGCCCTATTTGTATCACACTCTCCAGAAATGGGGTTTTGGACCCCACTTCATTAAGTGGATATCAGCACTTTATGATAGACCTCAAGCATATGTAAAATATGCAGGCTATAAATCTGACTCTTTCAAAATAGAAAGAGGCACACGTCAGGGATGTCCACTTTCCCCACTTTTATTTGCCCTTTTAATAGAACCCCTTGCACAATATATTAGATTAGACCCAACAATAACCGGAATAGAACTAGGAGGCTTCCATCACAAACTCTGCTTGTTTGCGGACGATATTTTACTATTCTTATCATCTCCCCAAGTCTCTGGTCCCAATCTATTACCTATCCTTAATAGGTTTGCCAATATATCCGGATTAACAATTAACCCCAAAAAATGTTTAGCACTGAATATATCCCTTCCTGACAGAGAAAAAGACATGGTAAAATCAGCACTTCCTTTTACCTGGGCGGAAAAAACAATCCCATATCTTGGTATCAATCTAACAGCTTCTATCTCAGATCTCTTTTCAGCCAATTACCCATCTACTCTGAGAAGAGTGACTGATTTAATGAAACAATGGTCTCACCTTCCATTATCTTGGCTAGGTAGAATTAATACTATAAAAATGACAATTTTACCTAAATTACTATATTTGTTCAGAGTCCTGCCGATCCCAATCCCAGCATACTTTCTTAGACTAATTCAGAAAAGGGTAACGACATTTGTATGGGGATCTTCCAAACCTCGAATCCCTTCCCAAACATTATGTCTTCCTAAGCCTTCTGGTGGCTTGGGTTTTCCCAACTTTGCGTTATATTACAAAGCGGCCCATATTGCAAGCTTACCAAAATATCATGCAACACAAGAAACCCCTCTGTGGGTGTCAATAGAAGCAACTGAATGTGATCCCTTATCCGTCTCAAACCTTCTATGGCTTCATCCTAAAGATCGCATTGGTCTACATAACCCTATTACTAAACACTTCTTATCCCTTTGGGATAGGCTTAAAACCAAACACAAATTACTATCGCCACACAATCCTCTCCTCTCCTTCCTTAAAAATCCAGCTTTTTACCCAGCATGGGTCTTCCCCAAGTCATTCAAAGTCTGGGCTTCTCTAGATGCTTTAAGATTACATAACTTCGTTACGTCCTCCAACATTATTCCTTTTCAAGATCTCCAAGAGACTTGTGGGTTACCTCCCTCGGAAATATTCCGATACCTTCAGATTAAAAATTTTTTCACACCTTATACAAATACAGACACACCACTTGATCAACTCACAAAGTTTGAAGCCACATGTAAAAAGGACCCACATGCCAAGAATCTAATTTCCTCTCTTTACTCTCAGTTACTAACTGCACCCAACTCGGACAAACCTTCTTATGCTCAGAAATGGGAGGAGGACCTTGGGCGTACAATAACTGCTACAGAATGGTCAGATATCTGGTTGGCTACTAAAACATCCTCTCCTAACGTTTTAGCGGTTGAAACCAATTATAAAGTTTTGACCCGATGGTACCTTGTACCTTCCAGAGTTGCTAAATACTCTTCATCCTGTTCAGCCCTTTGCTTTCGCGGCTGTTCGGACTTGGGTACACAAATGCACATCTGGTGGGCCTGTCCTATAGCTCAAACCTTCTGGAAGGAAATATTTTTAATTGCCTCCAAACTATTCAAAATACCAATGCAACCAGACCCTACTACAGCATTACTTAATCTTAAACCAGTATACCTGACACATATACAGTTTAAGCTTTTTGTCCGGCTCCTTACAGCTGCAAAGCAAACTCTGGCGAAAGCATGGAAATCTCCTTCTTTGGTGGTAGCTGAGTCAAAACATAGAATGAACAACTTCATGATTCACTCTAAAATGGCTGCCATAGAACTTAATCAAATTCCAAAATTTGAAAATATGTGGCGCCCATGGGTTAATTTTTTCGCACCTTCATCCTTTGATAAGTCAGTACTCCTGCCATGGTAGTTGATTACATTTGATGGAACTCAAACCTTACTAATCCCCACACTGGCTCTCGGATCAATCCAGTAAAAATTCTTTCCCCCTCTCTTTTCTTCTTCCTTTTCTTTCGCTATTTCCTTTCCTTCCTCTCCCATCCCCCTCATTGATTCTTGAAGCTCATTGTTACTAATAATGTATCTCATCCGCATTACATTGGAAACTAACATGGTAGAAATAGAGGGATACCTTTTGATAAAATGTATTGGTTCTAAAATCTCTACTTCAAGTATCCTTATTTATTTATCATATTTTATTTTATGTTTTATATTCTTATCTACTTCTGTAATAATTGAGCTTCATTCCTTATGTTAACATGTATCTATTAACATGTATGTTAAGCTTTTTACTTTGAACTTAATAAAAATCTTTTGACAAGGAATTTTGATTGGTTCATTTGGTTTACAGTACCCTTCACTCTTCCTTTTTCCAAAAAACAGGGCTCAGTAGTAAAAAAAATCAAGCAACACCAAAGAACCCGTCACCAAACATCTCCTGACTCCTACAAGTTGATTATCATCAAAATTTAGCTGGACCATATCTCATATTTCTTCTACTTGCACATAAGGCTCTATAAGCTCTATAAACTTCCTGTACAGTAATACCTTGGATTGCAAGTAACACAGTTAACAAGCTTGTCGCAATATGAGCTAATATTTTTTAAAAAGTCTGACTTGGTTTGCAAGTGTTTTCTTACAAAATGAACAGAATTCACGCCTCTGTGGTGTGCAGTACTGCATTTGGCCAGAGGTGCAGGGGCGCTGGTGACACTCGGAGCCATTCGGAGCTGCTCGGATGTACTCGGAAATACTTGGAAACACTCGTAAATGCTCAGTTCCTGAGTGTTTCTGAGCCTTTGCGAGGGTTTCCAAGTGTATCTGACCGGTCTACGAGTATTTCCGAGTTTCTCCGGCGCCCCCCCCACCCACCTCTGGTCACATGCGGTACTGCATACAATAGAAGTCAATGTGGAATGAATCATCTTTGTTTCCATTGGCTTCTATGAAGAAACTCGCTTTGATATGCGA